>CM018696.1:83907600-84586632 GCA_009363875.1 Mikania micrantha
TATTATAATAATATATATAATCTTATTTTTTAATTGTTCGTGTTTTCTTTAAAATATTACGGATAAAAGAGGCTTGTATATAATTATGTGATGCAAGTTTAGGCAATTTTATTTATCTGCAATTACTTTTAAAATGTTATGTGTTTTTGAGATTTAAAGTTTTACGACGTATAGATAACTTTATGTTATATGAGTTTCAATTTTTAAGATCATGTTTTTATTCTAGTTAAATATGGGGTTGCCGCCGCAACGCATGGAGTAACCGCTAGTTAACTAAAAATGAATATAAAGTATCATTAACAAAAATTTAGTAGTTAGAACTTATAGTTTTTGATAGTAGTAAACTATTAGGCTATCCACAGCAGTCACCTCACTGAAAATCATTTCCACCGAAATTTCCTGCCACGTCATCACCCCACTGAAAACTTTAAACCCCACAGTGGTCACCCCACTGAAAATTCTTCCCACTATTCCTTGGACAAATCAGAAAGCGAGAAATAATCAGAAAGCGAGAAAGAGAGGGGGGCGTTGAAGGGCTTTGAGCGGGGGCCACTAAATATGGGGGCGATGTTCCGCTCTTGCCGCTGGAGTGGAGAACACCGCGGGAGGGGGCGGGGGAACCGCTGTGGGCGGTCTTACCAACACTTCGATATAATAAAAAGATAAACTTTAAAACCTAAAAACTTAATGCTGTCAAAATAATAATTTTTAAATTCTAGTGAGTTTTTGAGGAAATAAGTTATAGAATGAGTAACTTCAAAACACATCATTACCATCATTACACATTTATTAAGATTAGAAGGTTTTTAAGCGATGGAGGAGAGCAACCAACATAACCAACATGTTTGTAGGAGTTTTTGATGCATCCGCATAGATTGTTTTTAAACTAAAAATAATTTGATTCTTCTGTGTGACATATTTTAAATTTTTAAGATTAAAATATAAATATTAGCTTTTGGTATTTATAGGTTGAAAAGTAGCTAACAGCCATTATATTGTTGTTTGGGTTAAAAAAAAACCTTTCTAATATTTATATTTATGTGTCATTAGCATATTAAGAAAAAGACATTATTTATTTTTGTATTTAAAATTAATGATTATTTTTTTTCTGAAATAAATAAATTTTAATAATGATAAAAAATAATCATAAAACTTATTTATTTAATAAAAAAAATGGGTTGCATTAGTTGTGAATGAAAGTAAAAAATAGAGTTTACTAAGATTGTTTACTTATAAAATACTTTTTTAGTTAAAAAATTAATTAGTTAGTTGGTCTGTGAGTAGACAGTGACGGAGCTTGAGCGGAGTAAGAGGGGGGCGAAAATTTTTGAAACCCAAATACATGTTAATTTTTTAATCGAGGGGGTCGAAACCACTATTTTTAACTAAAAATATCATTTCGGCCTAAAAATTAACACTACGGACGGAAAAAGAGGGCCCGGCCCTAATAAACCTTCGTCCATGTGAGTAGAGATGGTCACCAAGGAAGCAAGTTGCACTAATGAGTAAGCCATAATTAGATACCATGAACTCACACAGAACAATAATGTTACATCACAAACAAAGCAAACAATCATGCATCTGATAAATATATATTGAACATATATATAAATTCACAAAAATCCAAAGAAATTCGTCCACCCAGATTTGTAATTAAGTGGTGTTCCAAATCACCTATAAATACTACAAAAATTCATGAAATTAAGTAAATGAAGACAACATAAGATGAAGTAATTAAAATTGGCATATATAGAGATTGAATTATGCGGTGCCAAAACTTTCAATTATAGCTTTCACAGCACTGTCTGCAATAATATAATACATGCTTTCTGTGAAATGAACAGCATCCCAGTAGACGTATTTTGTGTGGTCTGCACAAATACTCAACCCTTTTAAGACGTCCCAAATTCAGTTAATCCAGTACCACAACATCCCCTTTTGTTTCAGCAAAACCTGAAAAGAAAAATAATAAAAAATAATAACTGCTTTAAAACGCCTAAACAACCAAACAAACTTACCCAATATATTCCTACTTTTTCAGTAGGGTCTGGGAGGAATGATGGACACAAACCTTACTCCCATCCCAGTTAGGATAGAGAGGCTGTCCGAAGGAGTCATCGGCTCAAAGTTATCGTTTGAAGTTGATCATACCAACACTTTTAACGTTATTTTCACAAAATAAGTAAAATAACGTTAAAATTAGTATAATTTTACTTTTGTCTCTTCAGGACTCACACATATATAACATTATATGTATACACAGCAAAACGTGACGTTTTCAATAAACACTTTAGATTTTTGGAAGCGGTTATTGAAAATTCGGTGGTGGTTCGTCAGAAATCAGAATCCCCAACCCTCTCTTAAAAACCTTTTGCTCAAATGTGAAAACCTTTGACCACTTTGTTGAGTTTTTTATTTTTTTTTTTTTTTTTTTCCTTCCAAAATGGGTGTAAATAAAAAAAGTATTTACTAAATATGTGTAGTTAAAAACTTATTTATTAAAATGTGTGTTTTTCTTTATTACTTTTTTCTTTTTAGATTAGTTTAAAGTAATGAAATAAAGAAAAACACTTATTTTAGATTAGTTTAAAAATGTCCAACCATATTATATTTAAACTTGTAAAACCAAATCATTATAAGAAGCTATAAAGAAAAACCAAGATATTATAAACAAATAGAAGCATGCTTGTTGAGAATTTAGTAATTTATAAAAATATTTAATTAAAACTAATAATTTTTTTTTTTTAAATTAAAGTATAAAAAAGTTACATTTATGTAAATCTAAAAGTTTTATTTTTATCTTTAACAAATATTAGTTTAATTTGAATGCTTATATACACGAGGACCAATACATTACAAAAAAGTGCTTTGTATGCTATGTTTAAACTTTAAAGTACTTGCATGATCATGTCTTTATTTTTTTAATATTTGGGTCATAACTATCAAGCATGCTCAAAACGTACCCTTGCGAGATAGTTTTCATAACTTGCATGATATCGCATCAACAACTATTTCATCTACAAAACACGCTTATTATTTTAAAATTACTTATATGTACCGTGCATATATAATTAATGAGAGTGGTAAATTTTTACCAACCAAAATTAAATTAAATTAAATTAAATTAGGTAAAATATAGATACTAACCATATCTTGATGGGTGTTTTAAGATGTTGAGAATGGCACCATATATGTCGACAAAGGCAGTTCTCATCCCTAATGTTGTCTGTAGTGCAGAGACCTTGGTTTTCAATAAATGGTTGAAAGAAAGAGCCACCTGGTTCATTTCGTCGTCGCATTTAACTGTGTTCTTTAATGTTCTTATTAGAGGCATGCACCCGAATGGTTCCATCCCAACAACCGCCAGTCTTCTCACTCCCAATGAGTGCATTTTCTATACATGCACCATCATATCGTTTTTTCTTAATTAATTATATCGAAAAAGATCATATATTATATATATATATATATATTATATATATATATATATATTATATATATATATATGAGTAGGTTCATATACAAAATTGATTTTTTGTAAAAATGGTAGGAACCAATCATATGTTGACATTTGTCATTTTAGTTAATTAATAAAAAAGGGTAGTTTAGGAAATTTAATATTAATGGATATGTAATTGTCCATTAAACAAGGAAAGTGGGTAATCATTTATCTGAATCAAATTTATTCCAAAAATCCAATTATATTCAAAAAGAAATATTCAACAACAAATACGAATTCATCATAAGAAAAAAATCGCATGATTTGAGATAGTGATTTTAAAAGAAAAATTATTGTGATAGTATATGTTGTTATTTATAATAATGTCGAACATGAGTGTTAATATGTGCTGTTATGTGATAGCATGTGCTATTTTATATAGAACGATGAGAATAGGGAGTTTTAATAATTTGATATGTTGATAAATCATTAAATAATTTGCGGATATGTGCTGTTATGAATGATAGAATAATTGTTTGGCACATTTTTAGTGTGGCTGACATGATGTAATTTAAAACGCCAAAAGACATTGATTTTTGTAGTGCTATTACATGCTGATATGCATTGATATGTGCTGATATATCATGTACGAATATCGCATATTATGTATATGAGCTGATATATGCTTATATATATTAATAGCACATTATGTGAATGTGCTGATATACGTTTCATGCACTAATATCACGTATTAGCACATATCGAAAAGGAAACCAACTTATTCCTTAAAAATAGCAACTGTTCCTGATTTAATAGATATCATGATATATGAAAATATGGAAATTCCTTTTGTGCCCTTATTTTCATTTTAAACAACATATTAATTACGATCATGCCACTGGTTCGTTAATGACCATTGATCTTAACACATCAAAGGTTCAGATCATTTCTAACTATTTTTACAAAAATATTATTTTGTACAATAATCTTACTCTATATATATAGGGGAGGGTTCCATAAAAAACTCTCCTTTTTGAGAAAACTTAGAAAACTAAACACAATTGTTATCAATCAATTTCATTTTTTGTTTTTGTTTTACATTTTGTTTTATTATAAGGTAAGATTTGTTAACAATAAGAAAAATATAGAAAAATATACGTAACTTATGTTATTACATATATGTAACTTGTAAACTACATATATGAGTTACATATATGTAACTTTATAGGTTATATATACCTAACTTCGCGATCTACCTATTTTTATTAAAATTTCTTTTTGTTTATAACATTTCTAAGCTAATAATAGAAAAATCATGAAAAAAAATTTTAAAAATGAATTGGTTAGTAGGAGTTTTCTTAGTTTTCTCAAAAGTGGGGAGTTTTCTTTAGAACCCTCCCATGTGTTATATATATATATATATATATATATATATATATATATATAAAATGGAACGGCATGGTACGCAGACACCGAGATTTCGACTGTCCCTTGGATTTGATGCTTTTAGGCATACGTCAGAGCTACCACAGGAGCAACCTTACAATTAGGTAAATCATTTGACATTGTCTTAACAAATATGACTTGGTTCGGATTCAAACCCAAAATCAATAGGGTAACCACTATGCTAGAAATTAACATTTAGTCATATATATATATATAAATATAGACTTCAATTTTAGCTGTTCTTAAGCCAACTAATTATTTTGAAAATAAAATTAAATGCAATGTACCTTTTGTTTTCCAAAGGGTGTGGCTAAACACATTTATACTTAGTGTAGCTAGATGCCTACCATAATTATTAAAGTTTGACTAATGGACTTGAAATGCTTATTGCAGATACGCAGTTGTGCATGGTTGGGCCAGCCCCTTCGATCATATTTATATATCTAGCTCAGACCATGGTATGCCCTTGGTCCGACCAATCCACGTAGGCTCTACGTAGACATCCATCACAACCACCCACTCCATCACTTGTGGTGGAAATGCCCCTTGCCCTACTCACGCCCAACCACAACGGCTTGAATGCTCATTCCTCAACCCTCACGCCCGTTGCCCCACTCACTCCCAACCCTCCCACGCCCGCCCACGCCTCAAAGGGGGCGGTGTTCCACGCCTGTGGTTGCCCCACTCACGCCCAACCAAGAGGCATACCGCACGGTCTTATTGGCAAAACATAGAAAATTATTTTTAAATGACACCAGATCAAGAGGCCAACTGGCTAAAACACACATATATCCCAAAATATTAGCATTCATTCTTTATAGCTACGATTCTAGCAGTGATCAGATGTCATAATTCTGTAGTTGCTTCAATTCCTTCTCTTATCTTGGTAAAAATAAAGAACAATAAACTGATTTAGGACTGCGTCTAGGAAACAACTTTCCAAAACAGGGCATTCACCTTTTTTGGGGGAAAAAGAAAGCAAAGACTTCTAAAACTTTAGGATATATATATTTTTTAATTTATTTGGTTACCATTAGCTTACCATGCATAAATATCGTGATAAATTTCAGTCCTCATCTAAGCAGATGATAAAATCCAAAGGGGCATACGTCAAATTAAATTGTCAGATTCCCATTTAATAAATGGGTCATGATATGTTTCAATTAACTCTTATTTTCTATGTCTACCTAAATTCGCATTCGCTTAGAATTTTACATCAGTATAACTTTTTTTGAATAAATTACGGTTTTGCCCATTGTGGTTCAAGTGTCTTAATTATTTTAACCCAAAATAAAATATTAGATCAATACAATTCGTGTGATTTAAACAAAAACGGTTTTGGCCCTCAAGTATAATTATTCTAACGATTAAAACAGTTAAACAAAAGGTTCCAAAACCATTAGAATAGTTACGGTTATGGGTCAAAACTGTTAGTTGTATAAATTACAGAAACTATATTGTTAGAAGATTCAACTTATGTTGAAATGATTAAAATTTTTAAAACACAGGGATCAAACCTGTAATTTATTCTTTTTGTTACATTAAATATGTTGTTAAACTGTAATACAAACTCACTTGTTTAAATCGTAAAGGGAAAACTTTATATAAATGTAACAAACTTTTTATTTTATTTCAATCAAGTTACTCAAACTTTTTTTTTCCCAATTAAGTCATTCAAGTTATTTTTGTGTTTAAATTCTATGTTTTTAACCTGAATTGTAGGTAATACATGTTGATATAAGTTTGAGTGAATAATTTTTTTTAAAAAAATGACTGACTTGAATAAGTAATTATTAATAATTAATTTTTTGTTCTTTGTCATATATTAGTTAAAATTAATAATTATTGATTCGAATCAGTCATTTTTTAAAAAAAAAATTATTCACTCAAACTTATATCAACATGTGTTACCTACTATTCAAGTTAAAAACATAGAATTCAAACACAAAAGTAACTTGAATGACTTAATTAGGACAAAAAAAAATTTGAATGACTTAATTGAAACAAAATAAAAAGTTGGTTACATTTATACAAAGTTATCACAATCGTAAATGCATGTGAATTCAGCCATACATATAAAAGAAGAAAATGTTATATATATGTAATATTAATAACGAAATATAAAAAAATATAAGATTACATATATATATATGGATTGAATTCTATGAAAACTTAATCTTAGAGAGAAAACCCTTAAACCCTATGTGAGCCATTGATTTGGAATTTTGAAAATAAATATGTGGTCCAAATTAAACCTAAATAAAAAATTAGGTTTTGAATAAACAAATCATTTTTAATGTGGGTTAATGTGAACCACATATTTATTTTCAAGATTCCAAATCATGGCTCACATTGAGTTTAAAGGTTTTCTCTGTAAGATTAAGTTTTCATTTGATTCTATTCCTATATATATATATATATATATATATATATATATATGTATATCATTATACACCTACCTGTTAATAAATATATTAAAGATCATTAATTTGAATTACTGTTGCACACCTAGCCTTCTATGACAAAACATATACCATTGATTCATTAAATTCTTACTGAAAACTGAAAAGTACTATTAGCAAGTTTCCCGTTTTACCTTTATAGATTTAAAAATCCTACGGAAATTCAGTAAGAATCGGCGTCCGTTTACATGATACGATCTTCATATATTTTAATGTTTATATATTTTTAGTCTAGTGATATTCGGTTTACTTTTCTGATAGGTGAGTAGAGGGTTTTTCAATAAACTTATTTGTTTTATGTATGATGCTTGATTTATCGGTTAAAAATATATTTGAATGTTCATTATAACCTACCCAATAAATTCATGAAAGATTATTAACTAGTCTTCTATAACAGAACATACACCCTTTGAATTCTTATGGAAAAGTACTAAATATTAAAAGTTTCCCCAAAATGGTGGTATTTTTTATGTTAGTCAAAATAGAAATAAAGATTCTGAATGATTTACCTTGACATAAGTTTCCATGCAAGTGATCAAGTAACGTTGGTATTGTGCGATAGTAAACATGTGGGATCGGGTAGGATCGAAGTAGTAGTTTTGTAAAAAGTCATTTGTGCCCATGCTCAAAATGAACACTGCATTCTCGAGAATCTTGTCAGCATGTTCTTTTCCGACAAGCCTTTGCATACGAATCTTATACTCCTTAAAATACTCCAATTGCTTCTCAAGGGATATAACATTCTACGCAATAAAAAAAAATCGAATAGATTTAAGAGAATGTTTATGAATTTTCTTTAATTAAAATAATGGGTCTTGTTATACAGAGCCAGCCTTAAGAGGGTATCAAGGTGCAACTAAATCTATAATTGATAAAAACATAGGGATTATTTATATGATATTCTCACAAATGTTTAGATGACGTTTGTAATTTTAAATATACATTTTATTAATACATATAATTAAGTCAAAATGCAAAATGAAAAATAAAAACTTATATATATATATATAATATTAATTAAAATCCAATAATTTCAGGCTTTTCAATTTAAATAAAATAATTTTTAACTCACAATTTTAAAATCTCATATATTAAGGATTTAATTAATATTAATCAATATGAATAACAATTTAACCAAATTATTTTTTATAATCATCTCGTGTGATGTATGTATTACACGTGAAATGATTTTAAAGTATGCTAGTGTATAAAAAACAGACATTAAAAGTATCGGTCATTTTTTACCTTTTTAGATGAAATCAATCCAAGTCTTAAGAAAATCTACAATTTTTATTTTTTATTGTTATATTATATGTAATACGTGATTTTCATCTTTTTAAATATTTTAAACAAGCATTTACAAATTTATAAAATTATATTGTTTTTTTGATAAACAGGAATTGAATTCGTTTCGATTAACAAACTTCTGAATTCGATCGATTTGATTTTCGCTTATGGATAAAAAGATTCAAGATCAATTAAACTGAATCTAGACCTTGTTGACATAGCCTGAAAACAGTGGGTTCACACGATTGAGACATTCGCCGTTCAAAAAAAAGATTCATGATCAATTAAACTGAATCTAGTAAATAAAAAAAAAAACGATAATAGAATCAATAATGAACATCCTAAAGTGTGGGCCCGGTTAATAAAAATAATTATAGGTATGCTCATTATATTCTTAACAATACAACCTAAGTTGTTTTTAGGCTTTTTAAATAAAATTTAAGAACTTCATATAAATAAAAAAAAATCAAATTAACATTCATTCATAGAGCTTTAATTAAGTTATGTCTAGAATGTCTCTACAAATAAACAACTTGGTTTACGACATACTGTTTCGTAAGAAAGTCGTCAGAACTTAGCAACAAAATTCCAACAAGAAGTGCTTGTTCGAAAAATCCTCATGCGATATGCTTTTTGGACAAAGCCACTAAGGCCAAGAATTAATGACAAACTAAGACAAAATATTTTCGTCGATAATTACGGACAAAATAGAAGAATTTGATTTTTTACTTTTTCAAGACTTTGAAACAAGTGTTGAACAAAACATATTTCCAAATATTATCCTTTTGTCAATTATCAATAATATCATTTTTCTAATATATTTTTGTTAAGGATTTACTTTTTTTTTCTTTTGTATTTTATTTTTCTTTTGCTATTTTTATGAGTGAATTCATGTGTATATATGTGTGTCTATATACTACACAAAAAAGCATATAAATAAAACCAAAAAATACAGTCACATATATTTGTGTGTGTGTATGCAACATATATATGATTGCCTGATTGGTGCCTTTGGTAATTGAAAATAAAAAAAATTGTTAGTTATGTGTGTGTGTTTGTAATAGATAAATGCCTACACTATACGACAGTGAACCCAACACATTAATACGGGAAAATGTCTAAACAACTAATTGGTGAAATATTATATAGATATAGTTTAATAATTTTTGAAATCATATTATTTATCTTTGTTAATTTTTGAAATATTATAAATATTTATGCAATAAAGAATATGAAATCAAGTTATTAATCTTTGATATTTATAATAATTAATAATTATTATTTAGTTATTATTATTATTATTATTTAATAACATGTTTCAAAATTATAAAATAAAATTAGGCCATTTAAACTATTAAAAAGGAATGTAAAAGGACAATAACACTTATCAGGAAAAAAAAAAGACCGCGTATTTTGTAGAATGTTAAAAAAAGAAAAAGACTACGTATTTCGTAGAATGTTTCTTTCAAATATGATATACTTCAAAAAAAAAGCAGTATGTGAATTAACTACTTATCTTTGATATATTTGTACTTTATTTTTCAAATAATATAACAGCTGTTTTATATTTGTAAAATGATATACATAACTTATAATATATTATATATATTAAAGAGGATAGGCAGTTCAAAATAGTTTGCTGCTATGATAAATTTCTAGCATTTAACGTATGGTTTAATACATTAAAAACTTTGTATAAAAATGTGTATTAGCTAATTAATTAATTAAGTCAATGCAATACATAGAAAGTTTATTAGTCTAGATCTAATCCTACATTCATATGTTTATTCATTGAGGAATTCATCAACGCGTGACAAATTAAGGCTAACCCTTAGTTACGGACCCGTGTCTTTATAATTAATAAAACAAAAATACCATCTTTATATGAAAATAGTAACCTTACGAATACATATATAGGCAATTAATAGGCCGGTGTTTTAGAATCAAGATCGAATGTCACTTACGGTGATATTATTTGCTGTGAAATCATCATAACCAGATCCACCTGATGCAAAACTAACACCATGCACCAGGTCTTCGTCCTTCAGGTGTCGATCTAGATAGGCTTTGATTTCTTGTCTGTAACCTAATGCAGCAGCTGTATTCACACAAAAGAAAACTAAAAATCATATCACTCATGCATCATTTAATTATGTTACAAAACTTGCAATATGTAGAACAGCTTTCGCAAGTAAATATGAGAGCGGAGCCTAGGGTCTTGAGTATTACGAAGCAGCCTCTCTGCCACTGAAGAAAACATTGATTTTTAGGAAAAAAACGGAGGGGCCAAAGAATTCTCAGGAAGAAAACGGAGGGGCCGAAGGATTTTTAGGAAGAAGACAGAGGGGACCAAAGGATTTTTCGACGAAATACAACTAAATCGACACTTCCGTCCTTGGAAGAAAATATTTACTTACATCTTAATTACCCATTATTAATTATAGCTATTTTAAGTGTGAGATACGTTAGTTAGTTGTTTGTTTTGTTGTGCAACTATATATATATATATATATATATATATATAATATATATATATATATATATAGTGTTAACCCGAAATAACCCACCAAGATCAACCTGAATCTTTTGTTTTTTCTCTCAAAATCTTTGTTTTACATGTACAAGAGTATATTCTTTTATGTGTTTGTGAAAATTCTTTTTCGTTTGAGATCCTATATTACAGTGATGTAGGATCTCAAACGAAAAAGAATTTTCACAAACACAAAAAAGAACATACTCTTGTACATGTAAAACAAAGATTTTGAGAGAAAAAAAACAAAAGATTCGGGTTGATCTTGGTGGGTTATTTCGGGTTAATTCAATAAGGGTGGGTTATTATAGGATGCCAATCATATATATATATATATATATGTATGTATGTATGTATGTATGTATGTATGTATGTATGTATGTATGTATGTATGTATGTATGTATGTATGTATGTATGTATGTATGTATGTATGTATGTATGTATGTATGTATGTATGTATGTATGTATGTATGTATGTATGTATGTATGTATGTATGTATGTATGTATGTATGTATATCCGGCCATGCATGTTGTATTACTGATTTAACTTTTCTACAAGTATTCATGCAATTTATAAGATTAATATATATGTATGAATAAAAGTACCAATGAAATCAGTGACAAGCCTGCCATTGGTAAACCTTCCTGTGGGTATGGAATGACCAAAATCTTTCCCATAAGGCAAAAAGTTTCCTTTATGCCATGTGTCGGGAAGATCGTTGTTGTTTCCGGGATCAACACTCGAATCTCCAAACACCAGAATGGATGTAACGTTATACTTAGCAGCAAGAACCCTAAGTTTTTGTGCACTCCCCATGACACGTGCATCGCATGTGACGACTGCCTGGAACAAGAGCATCAGTGTTAGTAGGTTAAGGGTTTTCCATGTTGCATGTTTCATTTTCCACTTGTGAGAAGAAAATAGTTAGAGTAGTTTTTTGTTGAAAAGAGAGGAAGATCTGATTGGCTGATGTGTTTCATGTTGAGATATCTCAATGACGACATATATAGACTTGAAATTTAATGTTGTTAGGTTTGGGCATTAAATTAAAACCCTATCTATACTTTATAGGGTCCACGTAATACATAATTGTGAGTGTGTACACACGAAGAATGAATTACATCATTTTTTTTCAAATCGATATATTTGGAATTTAATTTGATTACGAATTGGAATGCAACACTTTTATCTCACTTAATTAATATATCATTGTTTTTCCTATCAGTGATCACTTATTACTACATATTTCTCATACCAAATTACGTGCATGTATCCTAATTAATAATATCAACTTCTAAAATGCCACAATAAGTTTTAAGACACACTACATGAGTTGCAAATAATATAGATGTAGTAGATTTAGCCGGTATGTAAATTCAACATTCAATATATATATATATATATATATATATATATATATATATAGGAAAGGGATCATATAGTAACCATCATTAATTGAGGTAACCCATTAACCCTGGCAAAAAACGCTCAAATCGCAAAAAAAAAATTTCATGGTTTTTTTTATGCAAAAATAGGGTGGCTCCTTTTTTAATCGTTCGCTAATTCACAAGCGTTAAAAAGTTAAACGAAATGTAAGTTTGCGTTACACTGCGACACTAAAATAAATGTTCGCAGTGTAACGCAAACTTACATTTCGTTTAACTTTTTAACGCTTGTGAATTAGCAAACGCTTAAAAAAAGAGCCCCCCTATTTTTGCATTAAAAAAACCATGAAAAAAAAAATTTACGATTTGAGCGTTTTTTGCCAGGGTTAATGGGTTACCTCAATTAAGGTGGGTTATTATTCACTCCTTACCCTATATATATATATATATATATATATATATATAACTAAATATCTGTGATGGTTCATCTATTGATGTATTATATAAAGTTATACTATGGTTGATGTAAAAATAAAAACTAACTCATAAAATCATTATAGATTTTGTTTAAAAACATCTTATCATACTTAACTAATAAATAAAGATTTTTTAGTAACACTTAACACATTTCTAGAGCATCTTAATGTTTTTTTTCTCGTCTCTCTCTTCTAATAAATATATCCTAAATTAAATATTAAATTTATTTTTAACACATTTTAAAATTAAAAATAAGACTTTTTTAGTACATTAAAAATATACTATGTAAGGACTATTAAGTCTGATATGCACCAAAACATCTCTGGATCAAGTCTTGAACTTTCGGAAGATACACAACCGCTGAAAGAAGAAAATTAACCTTCGGAAGAACCATTGCTTCCGAAGGATAATTATCTTCCACTGAAAGCTTCCGGATCCATCTTCAGTACTTAGAGCTTCAAATCGATCAGTGCTTCTGATCGATTATCAGTGCTTCCGATCATCAGTGGTTCCCAAGACAAAGACTTCCGAAGACTTTCTCTCTGACAAAGATTCTCGATACTTATGGAAATAATCAGAGCTGCTTTCTCAAACTCAGACCAACAGAGAAGACATTCCGATGTTAGTCAGCAACAAAGAAGATTTGTCAGAACTACAAAGTTACTAAGCAGTTAATGTGTTTTGTTGTTTAGGTATTTATTGTAAAAGTCAATGGAGTCTTTTGTACTAATTGTAATTAATATGGCTTGGCATGTCAAGACCATAACAGATACTAGATTTAGCATACGTTTGTTTCTAGTGTTTTGTCCAGCCGTGTATCCCTACGATGATACAGCTGTAGGTCTTAGTATATAATCATTCACTTGTTAGTTAGCAAGATACGAGTGAGTGCTTGAGCGAATACTTGTAAACCTAACAGTTGAATGCAATATATTTTGACCTTGAATTTACAACTGCTTTCTGTATTTTGTTTCAATCTATTTTTGCAAACCAAGTCGATAGAAATTTCCGCATCTATCAACTTTGTAGAAGATAACTTGTGAAGGTGTTGTGTAAGATACATAACCCGATCCAACATACTAATATTAAAAAAACACAATTTTTTTTTTTAAAACCAAATTATTATATAACATAGAATTTTTAAAAATAGTTTTACAAATTGAAATATTTAAAGAAACAAACTTTGAAAAACTTAGTGTTTAAAAAACAATATAATTATCTTACGAAACCCTAGGATTTGGGCTTAAATAGGTGACAAAAATACGAAACCCTAGGTTTTGGGCTTAAATATGTGACAAAAATAATCAAAACGTGATTTTTCCAGGCCCCCGGCGTACTACGCCGGTAACTGGCGTATCCTATGCCAACCTCATCTTGTACACCATTTTTGTTTTGTTGTACGCCACCAATACCCTACTTCCAGAGAAACTTTGTTTCTGTATCATTTTAAGCTTCCGGACTTTCCTTTTCACATATCCTTCAATCCTTAGCGTTCAAAAACACATAAACACCTTTTGAAAACCTGAAATCACCAAAGCATAAAGCTAATAATTGTATTCCATACAATTCTCTAATGGAAACACGCAATTACGCCATAAGTTGTATTATATGAGTTTATATTAATAATTTATATTAGGAGTATATAGTTACATAATATGAATAAAGTTCTTGTTTAGTCATTGTTTAATTCAAATTATCATTTAATAAATTAGTGTTAATTTTATGTAAGAGACATTGTAAAATTTTTTTTGAAAAATATCATTTTAGTTCACTTTTATTAACACTATCTACTTTCAATTTAGAATTAAAGTTATTGCGGTGAGAAGCAACCCTATACATCAAACTACCCTTTTTCAATTCATTTATCGTTTTTTTTTCATATTCAAGTTATGACACCAGATTAATTTATCCATGGATAATATAAAAGAATTATAAATGACATAAAAGCAATTTTTTAATTAAAAAAATATTTTATATAAAAGCAATTTTTTTAAATGGACGGTTAGCCGTTAAAATATGGACGGTTATGGTTATTTATCACCATTAACTGTTGTTTATCACCTAAATTAGAATAAAACACCTAATTAAATACATTATGCAAAAAGAGGGGAGACAATGCACACTAAATTGGACAGTTACCCATATTTTTAGCATTGGAGTGAGAAGGCTTTTTTTGACTTATTATTTTTTTTTTATCTTACTTATTACAAAAATGTGTATTTTTAAAATTATAACGGCACTGTTTACTCATTTATTATTAACTAGGTCAACACCTCGTGTATTACACGTATTAAATAAAAAAATAATAAATAGTCAATAATAATATGATTAATAGTTTATATAAGTTTAATACATAAATAATAAAATAAAAAAATTATTTATTTAAACACTAAGTTTATCAAAGTTTGTTTTTTGAATATTTCGTTTTGAAAAACAATTATTGAATATTTTATATTTCATAATAATTTGGATTCTAAAAAAATGTACTTTTTTTAAATTAATATATTTTTTAATGCTTTAAAAACATTTTTTAATTTAAAGTGTATAAAAATATATTTACTATTATTATTATTGAATATGAATGCATTTAATATGAGAGCGATGCGGGAAAACTTTTATAAGGATAGTTTAGAAAGTGACATGTAGCACATTTTATTTTAATTTATTAGTATAGATACACTAAGCTATTACCCATGTGAACACACATATTAAATATTAAATATTAAATAGTAACTAATTAAAATATAAAAATTATATCAATGATATATTTATATAAATTGATTATATTATATTAACAATTACTTTAAGTTATAAAACAATAATTAAAATTTTTAATAACAATAGTAAAATTATTTAACCTTCCTGGTTTGTAATAATTGAGATCACTAAAGTAACTAAAGTTAACAATTTAATTAGTTAGTTTTCTGTCAAAAACCAACTATTTCAAATTAAGAAGATAAGCTAATATTTTTATAATTATTAAAGTTAAGGAAACTAATTTGAAATTATCGTTAAACATACAAGACAAAAAAAAAGTATTTTATCATAATTTTTACAATTTTATGCTTATATTTCACTTTTTTATAAAACTTTAATTTTCAAAAAAATATAATTTGATTTTGATTTTGAATATGCTTATAAAAAAACTTTTATTATAAATGATTTGATTTTGAATATATTAAAAACTATTTTCAAATTTGTAAAAGATAAATAATATCATTAGTTATTAATATTATAATTATTTAATGGGATAGATAATATAATTTATTTAACAGAAGATAATATAATTTAGAGTTAAATGTCATTTTAGTCCTTGTGGTTTGACTACTTTTGCCATTTTAGTCCATGTGGTTTGAATTTTGCCATTTTGGTCACTATGGTTTCATGTTATTGTCATTTTCATCCCTATGGTTTCCATTTTATTGCCATTTTAGTCCAATTAAATTTAAAATTTTGGACTAAAATGGCAAAATTTATCAAACTATAGGGATGAAAATGGCAATAAAATGAAACCATAGTGACCAAAATGGCAAAATTCAAACCACAGGGACGAAAATGGCAAAAGTCGTCAAACCACAAGGACTAAAATGGCACTAAACTCTATAATTTATTAAACAAGAGAAAATTAAATGAGTGCATGAAAAATTGACAAATGTTATTATGGTATTCGAATGTGACAAGTGGCGAATAAAATTTTTATTTATTAAAATAGTAAGATTTTTTTTTGTTTATACACTTTTATGATTAACTAGGTTTATTCACTCTACGCATTACGACGGGTTATCACAGTACACTCTCGAGAACGTGTTTTACATATTATTTGCAGAGGCACAAGTTGCATAAAATTTAAGTCTCTCATAACGAACTCTATACAAATTTTTTATAAAAACATAAAATCATACAAAATCCTTACAAATGTGTTATAAAAATAATAGAAAAATTACTCTCAAAATCCGTCTTACAATCGTTTGAATTGAAAGAAAAATCAAAATCTCTAAGCAAAAATTATCAAATTTAGTAAAAACCCAAATCTTTAAGTAAATCTTTCAAATTTGATAGTCTTATCTCTGTTTAATACCTTTAAAAGTTAAAAAATCTTCGGATGATACACGTCTAAATTTTCAAAACGTCAATACATAAATTAAACATCTAAATAATATAATATAATATAATATAATATAATATAATATAAATATGATCTTAAATACATACATACATACATACATATATATATATATATATATATATTACTATACTAATAAAAGAAAATAAATTTTGCCACTTGTCATAATATTAGAACAATAAGGCCATGTGTTATGCATCACACCCCCCTCACTTCACGTAGGCACCACATAGGCGTCACATAATAAACCAACACCATCACCCCCTTATCACTCCATATCATCTTTACCTATTTTATTTATCACTCTCCCATCACTGTCCTATCACTACACGTCATCACCACATTTTTCTCCATTTCTTCTCCTTCACCTTGTGACAGCCCTCACGATTGAACCACCACTTGGTGGTCACGCCCAGTGTATCATGGTGATGGGGGCGTGAGGGGGCGTGACCCAGGGGCATCATGCCTGGGTCACGGTGGATAACACATGGCCTAATGTCAAATGTCAATTTCCTATTAAATTCATTTAATTATATCATATTAAATAATTATATTCTCTTTCTAATTAAATAATTATAATATTACTAACTAATATTATATTTATCTTTTTATTTCAAAAACATTTTAAAAAAAATATTAGAAGATATGAATTTTTTTAGTATTAATTTTTATTTGAAATAAGTAAAAATTATTTTTAGAATATCAAAGTTATATAAGAAACAATTTTTCTATAAAAAATGATTTTTGTATAAAAAATAAAATAAATTATAACCCAGAGTTTTAAACAATAAGATATTTATAATCCAATGTCATTTTTTAATTTGTTTAAAAAAACAAAGTAAAAAAGTGATATACAAAGTTACGCGTTTTGTCCTTATGTTTAACGCTATTTTTTAATTCAGTCGTTTAAATTTTAATAATTACATGAATTATATTATACCTTATTTATTTATAAAAGTTTGCTTAGAACACATGATGAAGTTTATTATCAGTTAGTTTAAATATATAACTGTTAAAAATCAAAAGATTACATATCGTTTGTATAGCTATTAAAGTTTTTAGTTATTTTTTTATTAGTTAAAGTACTCATTAATATGTAAATTAATCATTTTATCTTAAAATATCCTTTTACAATTTTTAAATTTTTATTACTAATTATTTAGTATTTTATATTAAATCCGTGTAATACACGAGGTAATAATATAGTGTGTGTGTGTGTGTATAAAAGATGTGGTGCCCACTAACTGTATAAAAATAATATTTATACTATTCATTTTGATCTATTTTAATAATATATATTAATTATATGAAAATATTATATTTATTTAATATATAAAATAATAGGATCTTTTTATAAAAAAATATAACCAACTTTAACAATTGTTTCAATTAAGTCATTCAATTTTCTTCAATTTATTTACTTAACTTATAAATTAACAAGTAAAATGTATTTCATTAGCACATACTATCTACTAGTTGAGTAACTTGATTAAAACAAAATAAAGTTTAAGTGACTTAACAATTGTGAAAATTTTTAACATATATTTTTATAAAGTTTTCTCTAAAACAACATATACTATTTAATTAATTTAATCTATAATAATAATTATTTACACAGATATACATTTATATATTAAATAAAGGTTTGTTTAAGTATGCGAGCCGGTTTGGGTTTGATATATAAAGATTGTCGTCATCAGTGATCAAACTTATTTATGAAATGAGCCATAATATAAGTTTGAGCTTGGGATCGAGCTCGTTTTAGCTCCCCTCTTTTCGAACTTTTTAGGGAGCCGTTCCTAAGTTGCCTTCGAGCCAGAGCTTGAAGGACTCTGAATTGTTTACACTCTTACATTTTAATAAAATGATAAATTTACCTATTCACCCATTTCATAAAAATTTGAGTAAATTATAGTTTTGGCCTTTATAGTATAACTATTTTAACTTAAAATAAAATCTTCTATTAAAATAACTCATGCAGTTTAAACAAATAACTGTTTGACTCCAAACCTAAATATTCTAACAGTTTTGCCTCCTAAACCTAACTATAATTGGGCACCAAAACCATTGTTGTTTAACCCATATGTGCTTTATTGATGCATTTTTTTATTTTTAAGTTGAAATAGTTAAATACTTTAAACAACCAAAACTGTAATTTACTCTAAATCTTTTTACTTCCTAATTTTCGAGTTTTGTTGATTTGCTTATATTTGCACTTTTAGTTTTTACTACTTTTAATTGTTACTCTAATATTTGTTTGAAAGTGAATTACGATAGTAATTTTTTTAAAGTACAAATGCCTTGCACATAAAATTTAATTAAATAATTAAAAAATCTAGTAAAGTTAGTCTAGTGGTTAATCTCGGATTCTGAACCAATGAGGGACGAGAGTTTGCATGTTGAATTCCACAGGGTTCCCGCACTTCAGCGGGGTACGGTTTCACGATCGACGAATGAGGAATTGATTTTAGTTACCAACCGTCATGATAACTAAATGGAGCAAGACCGACCCTCTGTCATTAAAAAAAATAATCAAAAAAACTTTAAAAACTTTATTAATGTAAAATTGATAGTTTTCTATTTAGGAATTATAACAAAGGTGCACAATTGTTTATTGATGATCCTAGCCTAGCTATCTTCACACCCTATATGTAGACCACCACCCTCCTTCGATGATTATACATTCATACGTGGAACTGTGACTACCGATCATAGCGATTTCTCTGACATAAAAGCTCGAATATGGTATATAACTATTTGAATGTTTAACTATTTTTTTTTTTTTGAACGAATTGGAATGGAGTCAGATTTAAATTGTTATCTCAAATTTGTCATTCTAGGGAATACTTTTGAGCTCATCCCAGAATAAACATCACAATTGAATTAACTTCATATGATCTTGTCTCAACAAATATGATTTAATCTACGTTCGAACACACAACATTTCATGAAGAAGTCTAAGCGATAACAACAATACTAAAAGTCTTTTGATTGAATTTTGAACTATTTGTGATATTAGTATATATACTTACCCTGTTAATGCAAACAAATAAAAATAAGTAAGAACTACTTGGCATCATCTTAAACTAACTTAATTTTAATTTTTTTCGACTTTCTATTATATTTAATTAATTACTTATTGATAATATATTCATAAATATTACCTATCAATAATTTAAAAAAAAGAACCAAAAAAAAATAAAATTGACATCATCTATATAATGATAACAAGTGTCCTACTTATTTTTATTTTTATTTATTAATATTAATATATCAAAATGATATTAAATATAAAACACAATAAGGAATGCATACAATACAATAATCTTAAATTTGTGTTTTATAAAATGATGACTTTTATAAGAAACAAAATAATAAAATATAATAATTGTATACTTTTTAATATATAGAACATAAAAATTGATAACAACATATATATTTAATATATAAAAACAATGATAAAAAACACGAAATACTAAAAACTTAAACACAATAATGAATACATAATACACGATAACTTAAACATAAAACATAATGATATATATATATATTAGAAGGACCTAAAAGTATGTTTAATATTTAATATAAAATATATTTAACAGAAGAAAAATGCGGAAAAAAGAACATCAAGGTGATATAGGAATGTGCCAAGTATTCTTAGAAAACTTTATTTGTAAAGTTTTTTTTTGAATGACAGATGATCACGTCGTGCAATTTTCAGTTATCCTGACGGTTAGTGACCAAGATAGATTATTCGATCGCCAACCGTGAGATCGGACCCCTTGATGCGCGGGAACCCCGTGGAATAGGTAAACTTTCGCTCTCCATTGGTTCAAAACTCGAGATTAAGCTCAAAATTTTCCCCTTACATGATATCCATTAATGTGTAACTAGTGATACTTGAACTTTGATCTATAAAGACAAAGAGTCAAGCGTTAACTAATAGGCTAACTTTACTAGATATTTGTTAAGTAAGATATATAAATACGTTTGTATATATTCTTGATTTTGTTGCACATTTTCCTATGCATTTCTTTTGTGGGAAAAGATATCCAAAGACGAACCGTTTCAAAATATCTCATCGCTATCAATAGTTATCCTATAGCAAAATTGGCAATTAATTTTTTTGGTTGAAAATACATACATTTTTACCAAAGGCTTATAGTCTACTGGTATTGGGATAAAAATGCATACATTTTTTACCAAAGGCTTATATTCTACTGGTATTGGGAGCAGTTGTACCTCATTGAGATTAAGGGTTCAAACTTAAGCAGGGGAAATGGATTACGGATTTATCGGGTTCCTACTTATTTGATCGGTGAAGATTTGACGACTGGGTCTGCTCTTGAATGTGTAATTAGTCGTTCAGCCTAAAACAGTTAAAAAAAAAAGAAAAAGAAAATGCATGCATTTTGGTGGTTAACACCCGCTAAACAGAATCAGTCCACTGACGGATTGAGCAAGTTTTTTACAAGGTGCAATAAATGAGTCTGGGTAAAAAGTGGGCCGGAGTTTACAGAGATCAGAAAGTAGTAGCCGCAAATACATCCACTCGTGTAGTTTTAGCCTTTTAGGCGGCAGATGTCTCCTTTTCTTTAATATGGAATTCAAATAAGATCCTAGAGTTTAACCACTGGGGGAGAGTCGGGAGAGTCGTGGGTGAGCTTGCTTTTGAAAGTTTACAGTTTCTCAAATAAAAGTCACATGGTTGCTTATAGACTGAACTGATCTATAAAAAAAGACATAAATTAGTTAATCTTAAAATCAGAAATCTAAAATGTTAATTGTATTCGGAACCAAAAAACCGATCCGAAATTTATTTGTATAGGTTTGAATCGGATAACATTCAGATAAGTCCTAAAAGTTTGAAATCCGAGTAAACAACTGTTGAGCAGTGGTACCTTCTTTCTTCTCGCTTCAGCAACAACTGTTGAGCAATGAAACCATGACCTTGCTTACATGCTACTAATGACTTCGAATCACTGAATATATCAACACTTTTAGAGCGGAGGCAAATTTTAAAACGTAAAAATAGCTCTCAAGTGGCACATGATAACTTGAATAAAGACCTCACAATCTTGACTCATATTAAGATAAATAGGTATATTTGGATAAATAATCATTGTATTTTAGGTTGAAATGAGTTGTATTATGATATAAAATGGGTTGAAATGAGTAACACCTTAACACAATAAGGGTCAAGATAGATAACTTAAAAAGTATGTGAATATAAGAAATTCGAACGGGTAAAAATCAACAATAATATATTTGATGATAAAATCGTTAAAAATTATTTAAATAAACTATTTTTTTACTTATAATTCATTTTAAGTTGAAAGAAATTGATGTCTTTTAAAACAAATCATTTAAACCCAAAGCAATTTTGTTTATAACTCATCATGACTCACGTCATTCTGACCAGCATCTATTCTAACTCGTTATTCAAACCGCATATTTTGTTAGGCATACTTGAATATGTGAAATTGTGAAGTGTAAAATATGCTATTAAAATGGTACATTACATCACCATCAAAACTTAAATAACTAATTATAAAGATTTAAGTGTCCTGTGAATCCAGCCTACTGATTGTTGTTTCACCTTCTGACCGAGAGGTCATGGACTCATGGGTTCGAGCCCTGTCAGGTAAAGGACATCCAGGTGAGGGAAGGAATCTTCAGCTTAATCTCGGGTTCTGGATCAACATGGGACGAGGGTTTACCCATTCCAGAGGGTTTCCGCGCATCTGTTGTGGCCGCGTCTGGCCCTGTTAAGACAATATACGTGATATGTAGAATCGTCGCCGTTCGAAAAAAAATATAAAGATTTAAGTGCAATTAAAAATGCATACATTAAAAAAGAAAGTATGTATCAACGTGTGAAGAATTAAAGTTGAGGCATGTAAAAAATTTGTTTTGTGATTAAAGACTTCTATAATACACTCAAGCACCACTACCACACAATTATAAAGGCTATGACTGCTAGTGATTAGCCCGCTAGAAACATAAAAAAAAATCAAGATTTTTCTAGACTATGCCTTAAACTTGAACCTCCGCACCAAAAAAGTTGTAAATTCGAAGACCCTTTAAAATTTTTATTTCGTTCTAAACGGCTTTAAATAAAAGGAAATAACTTTTAGGACCACAATTTAAAAGATAAAAACCCATGTAAAGGACCACCTTTGTTAGTACCGCTAAAATCCAGTCATATGCCTCACCCTAACAAACGATTCATCTCTGTTAAAGAATAGATGTGACTGAGTCACACCACAAAAGAAAACAAGAAAATAAAACTCACAACTTAAAAAACCACGGGTTAAATGAAAGTATTTATTGTAAAGAATCACCTTTAAAATTATGAAAGGTTTTTATCCTTTCAACTTGAAAAGTTGTTTGAATTTTTCAGTTAAATGTACGATCTTGACTTTAAAAAGTTATTCGTTAAGCAATAAAAGTTATTTATTAAGATGAGGGAAAATGCTTAACATGCAATACAAAATGTAAAACATCATATACTATTTAATTACATTTTTGAAGGAAAATACGTTTCAGAGTATAACCTGGCCTTATATATACATGCATGCATGCATGCATACGTAGCTTAAATATATACCAAATGCAAAGAGGGATATAAGTCTCTTAGTTATGAGAAAAATTTGTTAAGGTGTAACGTTGCATTGATATACGTTGAAAGCTAGGAACTTCTTATTTGATTTGTTTGTTCTTCCTTACATGATCAATTCAAATAACGGCCCTATTTTTATAATAAATAGGTTAATATCTTGTGTATTAACGAAATAAATACAAAAAATATAATAAATAGTTATTAATAAAAATTTAATCAATATAATAAGACTTTTTTAATATAAAATATGAATAAAAATGCATATAATTTAAAATATTAAATAAAAAATAATTATATTACATTTTTAAACAACATTTTTTAAAAGTTTGTTTATTTAAATATTTTAATTTGTTTTAAAAAAAGTGTCTTTTTATTTTATAATAATTTGATTTTTCAAAAAAATTGCGGTTTTTAATATTAATATATTTATAGTGCATTAATTTTTTTTAATTTAAAAGTGTACAAAAAGTATATTATTTAATATATATATATATATATATATATAATATGTTGTGTCACTATAAACTTTTATTTATTATAATAGATAAATAGATTAGACAATTCTTCAAAATATTTGGGGCTCATTTTTTTTTAAATTACTATATATATGATTTGGCTTAATAATTTATATTTGGTCCAATAACCTAGTAAAGTTGTCTATGCCTTAAAATGTTTATTAGTAATATATTCAACAATAATTTGAACTTTATATCTTTTAAAACTTTATTTCAATTGATGATGGTAATTAAGTATCCGCGTGCAATAACTGAGTTACATGGTTATGCATCAGAGCGTACTCTGGTTTATTGATTCAAGTTTAAGGAGAATAATTTTCTCATATTTATTATAAATACAGTTTGTTCTAATATTCTGATATTTATTAGATATTTGCATGGATATTTGCATGGATTATTGTCTTATTAATTAGTTGGTATGATTACTTGAAATTTTAATGTGTTAGTTGGAATATTATTTGGATTAGTAATTTAGTGATTAATTACTTGAACTTTTTATTATTGCCAATCAAAGATATAGATAAAAGATGGAAGTTTTAATAATCGTTAAAGGATGACATTCATTTACTTCGCCACCTACATAACTAGTGGATTTAACTTGAACTCAGTTCTCAAATAATGAAGTCATATTATCCATGTGAAATTTATGCATGCGAGTGGTCATAACTTTCATTTAATCTAGTTTGAAGAAATATATACTATGCATAAGAGAATTATACATTTTTTTTGAACGGCATTTGATCTTGAGAGGCCCCAAACCCCTCAGTTGGCAAACATCAAACCTATACTCTTTAGATCATATTTACATTATCATAGCAGCGGAATGTAGGGTAACAACATAAATATCATACAGATCTAAACAAACTTTTACACATTAAACATAACCCACTCTTCTAACAGTCACATAATACAGCCAATCTATGCCAGGGGTAGTCTTCAATATATGCCATGAGCCTTCCTGGTCTCCTTTCTCTAACCATTCAACCTGATATCCATGCTAAACAAGTCAGCTTTCGCTGGTGAGTTCTAAGTTTACTTTTCATAAAAGTTAAATCTTTAATATACATAAAACATTAGCCTTCACTGCCGACCGAAGTCAACAGTCTCAATCATACTAAACACAAAACATTTCATATACATAACATACATGACATCATAACATCAATCATACAGTGCATAAATGTAGCATGTTCTGTTGACCGAAGTCAACACGTTATGCATGCATAAGATTTCCTCAACTGGCGACACACAGTCGACAGGCCTGTTCTTTCACAGGACTTATGCCTGTTCTTTCACAGGACTTATGCCTGTTCTTTCACAGGACTTCTGCCTGTTCTTTCACAGGACTTTTTAAACCATCAACCGAAATTGACGGCTCATACCGGTACAAGACTTCTTGACATACATCATTCATACATAACATGGTTTAAATCATTTAAACCATCATAATCATAAATCATTATCCGCACCGCAGTGCTCAACATTTGCCCAACCGCAGCCGGGACTTCAAAATCGCATTTTCTAATTAACCTCGGCCGAGACTTTTAAAATCATTCATTTCTCAACCGTAGTTGAGTCTTTAAAACATCCTTGACATCTCAGCTGAGGTTCTTAAAATCATTTACTTCTCAACTGTAGTTGAGACTTAAAGCATTATTTACTTTAAAACGTTCTTTACTTGAAAACATTCTTTACCTGACCTTAACCAGGTTAGTGTCACTTTCATACATTAACTTTACAACTTGAAACATTCTTTACTTTAGCATATTTTCTTATCTGACCGTAGCCAGATAAAACAATCATTTATCTAAAATAACTTTATAACATGCATATCAGCCCTAAAATGTTAGAATAGTAAAAGAGGGCTCATAGAACTCACCTGATGTCTTACTGTAGCAAGATCACTCACAAACTGGTACTAATGGTGAATTTCTGCATTCGTTTACACTAAATAAATCATTTATGTTTTAACCTACTGATTAGATCTTTCTGAACGTTCAATGTCAAAGACATTGACTTAAAAGTCATCAAATAGTTAATGTTGTTGATTATAATGCTAAAACAGTTCTTAAACAGATTAATGGCTTAGAAATGATAAATCCTTATAATTGATTACCCAGATATCATGAAATATCACAATGTAATCTTAGAATAGGTTTAATAACCATGTTTAACATACTAATCTGACTGTTATCATAAACATCAGATAATCGTTCAATAAGTATGTTAATAATTGTGATTAGTTTGAAACACTTAGATTTAACCTTTGCATTTCAAAGATTAATCAAACTAACCATCTACATTGTCATAATCAAATGGATTAAACCATTATAACCATAGTTGTGATTTCATGCAAACCGGGCATTACAACGGATCAAAACAAGGATTTAACCGTTAGAACATCGTGTTCTTCATTTCTAATCAATCTAGCCATCATCTAGGCAATAATCAACAATCCTAACTATATCATTAAGTTCAAAATCAAGATCTAATCAATCAAAATCAAACTAGAAGGTTAGAACAAATCATTACCTAATCTGACAGGTTTCTGCGGGTAAAACAACGATCAGGACTTGTAAACACGTTCCCTGGCTTCAAATATACGATCTGATGGCTTCAACAGGTTGTTTGGAGGGTGTTTTGCTTGTGTTCTTCGTCTGTAGATCGTCTGAGTTCGAAAATGTAAAAATAATTAACTTTGCATGAAATCTGATGAAGTAGATCACATTGTTGCACCGTCACACCCGTCGCGTACCGCGACCAGAAGCCAAAAAGGGCTTCGCGTACCGCGAAGAAATCCGGAGGATTTTAGATATTTTAGGTCCGTCGCGTACCGCGAAGGATCCTCAAATCTCCGTCGCGTACCGCGACGAGTCCAGAAGTTCAATACTTTGAAAATTTTCTTCGTTTCGTGATTCCGGACAATCCGTAACTCCGTTTTGCGCACGGTTTTCGCCTACGTTCATCATTTCTCGTGTACTATCAATCTGTAGTAATTACCATTGTCAATTCAACATAGATTTTATACACGATCAAAGGTGCTAAATCTTTTGGTTGTTACAGATCTCAACGTGTGAACCACTGATTTCCAGGCTACGTCACCAAGGTCTAGTTACCATGACCTCCGTTGAGACCCCACCATCACCCCAGGAGGAAACCACACCGGAAAATCCCCTGACCTCCAAGGACCCCTATTTCGCCTTGGGAGGGATTTGAACCCGTGACCTCCCACAGGGAAGCCTAGGGGGTAATCATTAGGCTAGAAGCCCTTGGTTAAGAGAATTATACATAACCAGAGAAATACATATGATGCATAAGAAAATTATACATAACCATAAGTGAATGATATATAATATGACTAAGTTATTAACCCGTGTATTACACGAATTTAATACAAAATATTAAATACTTAGTAATGAAAATTTAGCAATTATAAAATGATATTTTTATATAAAATGATTAATTTACATATAAATAAATATTTTAAGTAATAATAAAATAATTATAAAACTTTAATCACTATACAAATGATATATGACATTTTAATGTGTAATAATTGATATCTTTGAAATAACTAACGTTAAAAACTTCAGTTTCTAT
The DNA here is from genome assembly GCA_009363875.1 of Mikania micrantha. Classification (NCBI taxonomy): domain Eukaryota; kingdom Viridiplantae; phylum Streptophyta; class Magnoliopsida; order Asterales; family Asteraceae; genus Mikania; species Mikania micrantha. The sequence continues at coordinate 83,935,490 of CM018696.1, forward strand.
TATATTAAAAACTAACTTTTATAAATCAATAATATAAAATATAATTTTTGTAATTATTAAAGTTCAACGACCCAATTTAAATTAGCGTTAAACATAACGGACAAAAAATGTAACTTTTTCTATCATTTTTTATTAATTCAAATTTTAAGTAAATTAAAAAAAGTCATTAGATGATAAAAATCTCATTGTTTTAAAACTCCTTTTCTATATTTTATTTTTAAAAAAATCATTTTTTAAGATAACTTGTTTTTTACATAAATTTTGTTTTTTGAAAATAAAATATTTCTTACTTTAAAAATTTTGATTTTAGAATTTAATTGTTCTTTATTACAAAAAAGATAAAGAATTTTTAATAACCCACTAAATGTGTACTGACCCAAATAACTTTGGCAAGATGAAGCCGAATCTTGGATTTTTTTTTTCTGAACATCATTATAACACATTTTGAACACCATGTTCTTTTATGAGTTTGTGAAAATTCATCACCGTTTAAAAAATATCATCGTTGTAAGTTTTGTGCTACAGTACTGTAAGTTTTAAATATTTTACAACTTACAGTACTGTAAGTTTTTGAACGGTGATGAATTAGCCCAAACTCATAAAAGAACATGGTGTTCAAAATGTGTTACAATGATGTTCAAAAAAAAAAATCCAAGATTCGGCTTCATCTTGCCAAAGTTATTTGGGTTAGTACACATTTAGTGGGTTATATTTTTTACCTTCCCCTAGTTATTAATATTATAATTATTTAATAAGAGAAAAATCTATTTAATAATAGAGATAATATAATTATTTAATATGAGAGAAGATTATTTGTAATGATAAGGAGTTGACAAGTAGAAATAGTAGTGTAAGAATGAGACATATGACATTAGTGATGTAAGAGTGTGACAAGTGACAAAATTGCTACTCTTTTATTATAGATTATAAATACAAATTACAACTTTATAAGTGTAGAAAAGTAGAGAGGGTAAATATATACTTCTAATAAATTACTTGATTAAGAAGCTAATCATGTTTGTTAAATTCTTTTTGCAACACGTAAACAAATAATAAATTTATCTATTCTAATAAATAAATGTTTATAAATACACATTTTATGTTCCTAAAACACATCAAAATTATTTTCTCGTATTTCTCTCATATTAAATATTTATATAACGTTTTTTTTTATTTTTTGTTTTATCCACTTTCTTCTATTAAATAGTAATGATTTTTTTTTAAATTAGTAAATAATATAATTGCATTATAAGTCATATTATATATGATATTTTATTTAAAATTTAACTTGTGTAATACACGTGTTTTTAATCTATTAAATAATAAGTAAAGAGACTAAAAGACAGAGATAATAAAATGGATTTATAGAGATTCAAGTTGGTATTAACTAAACATATCTTTGTCATTTCCTTGATCATCCAATTCCAAAGTTTCTTCGCTAGTCATTTTTCTAAATCCGATTGAAATAGTCGTCATAATGTCTCACTATGCTACGCTATTTATCATATTCTTCAACATAATATAACAAGATTATATGTCTTCACAATCTTCACCATGTCAAGATAGTGAACTTTACCGCACTACCAAACAATGTCAAGATAGTATTCTTTTCAAATATCACTAACAAATGAACACTTTACAAACAAACTACTAGAACAACACTTGTAAAAAGAAACCTACAATAGTTGGAAGCTTTTTTTCTTTTTTTCTTTTCTTTAATTTTCTTTTAATTTGATACTTGGAATTTATGGGCATTAAGAGAGATAAGCTTAGTTATTTATGTGTATTAGTTAGAACAAATGGGTGAAAAGAAATGATGTATTGAGACTTATCATTTATAACCCATGTCACAAAACTAAAGAGCCAGCCCAGTCGATGCTATGATGACAATGTTTAATCCTTAATTTTCTAACTTGGATCAAATCATGAAGGCTTCACTTGCTCCTAATTAATCCCATAACAGCCGAAAATCGCGAAAGAAAATAAAGTAAAACTAGTGTTGTTCGAATGAAGCCATGAAGGCTTCAATTGCTCCTAATGTCATATTTTCATTTTAGTCACTTAAGGTTTCGTCATTGTTATACACTCTTTAATTAGTTTTCTCTCATGTTTTTGAATCTCCCGAAGCTTTTCAGAGTTAAGTTTCTTTAATCTCATTTTTAACCCAAACTATACAACACAATTTTCCAGATGTTACATGTCAACTTTTGTTCGTTGTTTTTCATAGATGTGACCACCTTAATAAGTTTCTAAAAGCTTAGTTTGGCCCACTCAACTCATAAATGTGTTTAAACAAAAATGGTTAACTTTCTTTTAATTTATCAAAGTAATCAACGTATTTTTCTTCTTTGGTTTATTTAAAACATTTAAGAGCTTGTCTATCTCCAATAAACATGTTATGTACAATTTACCCAAAAAATTATTATTCTTGCTACACATTTGAATTTCAAAAATCATTTTGATTAATTGATAAAATTTGCTGGACTTTTATGCTAGTTAAGCCTTCAATTTGATTGTAAAATCTTTTATATTGCTATTTCATCATTACGTTAATTATTCATACATTTCAACTTCTATAAAATAACTTACTATAAAATGCATACATAAACATTTATATCATTTTTTTAAACTTAACTTATTAAACTTTTATAAACCAAATTAAAATTATTAATTTAATAAATTTATTAAATCTTTAGATAAAGTTTTATGTGGTGTTGATGAGTTACGTGAGTTTTATCATTGACTAATCAAATTTAGAGAATATTAAAACAGAGTACAATATTATTATCTAAAGAGTTGAGGATTAAAATTTTACGTTAATAAAAGTTTAATTTAAGGTTCGAGTAAATTACGGTTTGGACCCGTGTGTTTTAAATGTTTTAACTATTTCAACTCAAAATATAATTTTCTATCAATACAGTCCATATGGTTTAAACAAATAACGGTTTATGCTCTCAACCAAAACTATTCTAATGGTTTTGGCCTCCAACTATCTCTAGTAATTCCGTTAGAGTAGTTATGGCTGGGGCCAAAACTTTTAATAGTTTAAATCACAATGACTGCATTGATATACATTATATTCTGAGTTGAAAGATTGTAAAACAACTAAACCACATGGACCAAACCGTAATTTACTTTTAAGATTATTATGCAAATGTTAAACTAAAATAAAAACTAATAAACATTTAAAAGATATTTCTATATATAATAAAGTTAATGGATGGGAAAAAAGGAGTAAACCAAATTTTCTGAATGGTCTGTGACAGTCATTGTCATAAGAGTAGAATGTAAGAAAAAATTAGCTTATTTAAGTATTTTGAGCCAAGCACTCGCGGAGGTTTTAAGGGATCCGGGTGCCCCGGCCCCTGCCGTTTTTATGGCCATAAGTCTCGATATAGTAGTTTTCGGTCGAAAAATTTTATAGGTATTGAGCCTGGCTCTTTCGGTTTTTCTTCATAAAATTACTTGGGCCCTTGGATTTTAAAAAATAATAAAGTTGAACTAATATTGTAAGTTTTAACATTATCTTTAAGGTACAGTATCAGTTGTTATCTTGTTCATTAGCCAATCTTGAGTTTATATCTTGTTTTGGGCATTAAAAATTAGAATGGACCTTAACTATTGAACATTACATATTTCAATAATTGTCTTCGCAAAGGAAATTGCTGAAAAGTTTGATTCGGAGTGTATAATGAATGAGTTCAAAGAACTTAAATGTCATCGCGTTGAATTGTGATTCTTCTTCTGGGTACTCAACTTTTCTGCTTTTCATTTTAAACATTTTATATCTTGTTTGATACAAACATATATATATATATATATATATATATATATTTTTGAATGGAACAAATATTTAATATTTTAAACTCTAAATTGTTTGACCCGACCCGAATAATCATGTGTCAACCCGAATTTTAGCCCGAAACATAGCGATAGGAAAAAAATTTTGCCCCATGACTTTCGGCCCCCTCGGACAGTTTTCAAGCTCCGCCACTGGAGCTAAGGACTCGCTCTTTCTATCATGCTTAACACTTAGTCCGTCTCACTCTAATTATTTTCGATGACTAATGATAAATGTGTCAATTTTCACCCAAATTAAAAGAAATATGTTGGTTTGAGTAAACAATTGTTGTTAAATAGATTGAAATGGGTAACATTATATTATGAAATAGGTTTACATGAGTAACACTTTAATACAATAGGATCAAAAGACGTAACCTAAAAAATATGTAATTGCAATTCAAACGTTTAAAAATGATTAATAACATATTTGATGAGAAACTAAAAATTATCCTAATAAACTATTTGTTTAGTTATAAACGTATAACACATTGTAACTTAAATTAAATTGATGTTTTTTAAGAACAATGTACTTAGACTCAAACTACTTTTGCTCAAAACTGGTTCTAACCCGCATTCATCATGACCCGAACTCATTCTGATCTGTTACCCAACCCGACCTGCTATTTTGTCATGCATAACTAATAACTACAAAATATCACACGAACTACTATTATCACCATCATTTATAATGCATAAAAGTCAATTCAGAATTAACGATAAAGGGCACCGAAAATCAGGTCTATAAATATTATGGGCCTGCGTGGACCTCCTTTCGGATAATTGAGAGGGAATGTTACTATATACTTTAATTAAATGGGCTTGCTATCCTATTTTTATTTTAATTATATTTTATTAAATGTATTCAAAATAAATGTAAAAATAATCTAAACATCACTTCACAATGCGTTTTTATAAATTTATACAATATAATTTATTTAACGTTAGACATAATTATGGTCTCTATTTTGAATAGATCCGTTTGTGTGGAAGCTCCAACTATATAATAAAAAATGTAATAAAATCGTCATTAATTTTCATATAATAAAATATGATCAAAATAAAAAATGTATTAAAAAATATAAGTTTCGTAATAAAAATGTAATAAAAAATGGAATAAAATCGTTTTATTATATAAAAAAAACATTGATTTGGTTAAAAATTACATTACCAATAGGTTTTCAGCCTATTGATATCCTTTTGACTTTATATATATATATATATATATATATATATATATATATATATATATATTAGGTATTAGTTCCTATGATTATTTCTTCTTTTTCATAATGGACATATCTTTAATAAATCAATTTACTTTGTTTTCAGGTAAATGAAAAAATAAAAAGTTTTGTCAGTTTCTTTAAAATTTAAAACTAATTAACTTACGAATATTCTAACCGTATGATTAAAGGTAACAACTGGGATATGTTGAACGTTACGACCGGTAGATTACAAAGATAAAAAATACTCATTGTAAATGTTAACTTTGTAATTACAAAAAAGTTATATCATCGTGAAAATAAGTGATGAAACATAAAAAAAATAAAAAAAAAAAAGTTGCTGTCATTGCACAAAAAAGCAACAAAAACATGGGTTACATGCTTGCAAAAAAAAAAAAAAAAAAAAAAACAGTGTCAAGAAACACGAAATCTTATGGAAAAATAAAAACCTATCCTATTTGAACCCGCTCACTTTTAAATAAAATTAACATCAAAACACATGGACCGCTTTGGTTTCAAACGATTTATGTCGAAAATGCGTTGAAAAAATTAGGATGAAAGCACAATATTTTAAAAAGTTATTACAGATTTAGAGAAACAAAATATGTGTAAAATTAACTATTGTAAATAATGGAAAAAGTACGTGTGATTAGGCCATGTGTTATGCATCACACCCCCTCACTCCACGTAGGCGTTACGTAGGCGCACATAATCAACCAACACCATCACCCCCTTATCACTCCACATCATCTTTTCCTATGTTATCCATCACTTCCCCATCACTTCACGTTATCATCACCTTTTTCAATATTTTATTATTTGAATTTTGTTTTTTTAAGTAAAAACGAAATTTAAAATAGACATAATATAATTAAAATATATAAAAAATTACAAAATAAAACTAAAAAAAATTACATAATAAAAAAATTACATAATAAAAAAATACATAAAAAAAGTTAATCCATATTATATTTCTTCATAATCCGCTCCTTCGTCTTCTCGACTATTTCACAAGCGCGACCGGTTAAGTGATCGGTTGGAGTCCACAACAATTTTATATCATTGTTGTATTGTTTTTGCTCCTGTAAGTTGACAAATTTTTGCAACGAGTCGGAGATGGTCTCCAACGTGTCTTTGTAATCGGTTGAAGACGAGGCTTATGGTCGTTTACTCGTGTTGTTTCGACCGAGCGGACGTTGAGGAGAGGTTGGTGGGGGCATGTACATTTCGACTTCCTCATCCAACTCGTTTAAGTTAACGAAACATCGACCGGTTGAGTCAGATTGAGTGGTTGTGTACTTTCCGAACGATGACGTCTTCGTCCGTTTCGACGTTTGTAACTTCGGGACGGGATGTCATTTGATTGATTTTCTCTTAACTTGTCACGCCGCGATATGAGAAAATGGCTCGTTTTCTCGTTCATGACCAATTCGTCGTTCCCACCACTTTTACGGTTGTTGTGGTGTTGAACCCATACGCCGTTAAATTTCGCGACTTTACATTATAAGTCGCGCCATTTGCCGGAAATCATGTCGTTCGTCCGGTAGGATCCACGACCCATTGCCGAAAAAAACCGGTCTCTCACGTGTCTCCAAAATTCCGAGCTCGTTTGGTTGTTACCAACGAACGGGTCTTCGGAAACGTCAATGTAGGCACGAGCTAGCGCCACCTCCTCAGATTCCGACCATCGAGTAATGGTCGGTTTTGTTGTTTTTTCTGGCACTTCCTTTCGTCGGTGCTTGCGACGCGATGTAGCCGGTTGGGCGTCGGGTTGTGTTTCCGGAACCACGTCAACATCAGGTTCCGTTGATTCTCAGAAACGTTGTCACAGGTGGGTTGAATGAGTTTATATAGCGTTTAATTAATTTATTATTATTATTTTTTTTGGTTTTCAACTGTAACATTACCGTTATATTAATTTTTTTTTTAATTTTTTCACCCTAAACGGTCATCACCCCGTGAGGAGGGTCACGCTTTTGCCCATCATGCCACCCTCACGCCCCTGTGTTATGGGGGATGGGGTGCGACCGGGGCATGACCCAGGGGCATCACGCCTGGGTCACGTAGCATAACACATAGCCTTATGTGTGTAAACAAAAGGGTGTCGCCGTAGATTCGAACAAGCGTCGGTATTCAATATGTAACATACCTAATTACCAATCTCCCATGTCAAAAAAAGAAAAACTATGTTCGAACCTTCATTTTTATAAAATTTTAAACGTCTTAAGAAAATAATTTATGTTTTAAAATGTAAATATGATACTTGTATTTTTTTTTTTTGTTTAGAAAAGTCAGGTGATCGTACACATACGGGCGGCCCCCGTAAATTTAGAAAAAAATAAAAAAGGTTGGGCGCACTCGTACATATATTTACGTACATGTGGCGGCCGTATAGAGAAAAATTCAAAAAAAATATTGGGGCACCATTATAGTATTTTCGGGCGCCCACATACTTGGTTTGGATGCAATAAAATGGACGCCAGGAAAAAAATAAACAATGTGTAAGGGTGTGGTACCCGTGACAAGAGTGTGCCTAATGCCTGTAACGATAGTTAAAAATTTACGAGCATCTATCAGGTTGTATGGGCACAGGCACCGGTAAAAGACATGTGGCAAATCTTGATTTGTTATTTTTGTGGGCGGCAGTACCCGTATATGTACGTGCGCCAACACTGTACAAAAGTTGGACATTTTCTGTTTTGTTTAATTCAAAAGAACATTTCAGAATTAAAAAGACATTTTTAGGAATTTTACCTTAAATCTTTTTGGCGATTAAAACTTTATGTTTTATAAATGGAGCCGAATTGGCAATCAGAAACAAACGTATATCAACTCCATAATTCACTCATTTAGATATTCACTTTATTTATTTATTCATTTATTTTAGATTCAATAAATTCTGAAACATTAACATTAGTTTTGCATTTCTGCTTATTCATTGCATAATTGTTTATATATCACCACAGATTCCATTTCGGATGATTATGTTTCTGATTGCGATTATTCAGACGCCAAAAGGTTTTAGTAAACTAGAAAAAAGTATTACGAACTCAGAAAACATCATCCCTCACGTGTTATAAAATGTGATAATCTTATAATGAATACAATGATATAGGAAATTTAATCATCCTCCAAATATACATAAAAACTTACTAATTAATTATCAAAATTTAATTATTAAACTAACTTAATAAATAATCATAAGATCATATGATTAGATTAATGAAATAAACTTCTAACATCTAATTTAAGTGCACGTGTAACTGATGTGAACTCTAGTAAACAACAATATTTTACTCTATTTTAGGGTTGGTCACAAAGGTGTTTCTTATCATGTTATAACTTGATTAGAAGATGTGAAAAGGTAAAGTGCAGGGGTAATTTTTTTAATGACCAGTTTGGATAACTGACGGATCACTGGAATATCATCGTCTCACCAGCAGTAGCACATGATCATATACATCACCAAGTCATCAGTTCAGGAGAAAACCCACTACTTTAAGAAAACCCAGTGTGAGATTCGAACCCAAGACCTTATGGTTCCCGAACCTTATCCCACCACTAAAATGTTGTTGAGCTGTAATGACTTTAGCAACCGAAGGAATTTTAAAGATAGAACCGAAGGGAAGGAGAGGTGACAGTGTCAATTCAATCATAAATGGCATTTATAGAGCGTTCTGGTTCTCACTAAAGTCCCTTCTGTTGCATGCACCTGCCTTAATAAATTTGTTCCGAACCGAAGAGCATAAAAGTCAATATATAGTCATCACTCGTCAAAGCCGATTTGCACACTTGTGACCAAAATGTGTCATCCACGCATGCAATTGACTTAACAGAAACCAAATTTGACGTGTAAAAACAAACCTAAGTTTGACTAACATAAATTAAGTCTTATGAGGGGACCTAGATGTAACCTTTTTAATTACAAGACTGTACGTACTTTACACTTCGTATAAGACTTTAGTTAAACCCCTTTAATCTTGAATCTTGTTATGAATTGTCTTAATTAATCAATCAAACATTGCACATATATATATAGGGTAAGAGTCAAATAAAAAGTCTATTTTGCATAAGAAGGCTAAAAAAATCATAAAGGATTTTTAAAATCTCTAAAACCGACCCAACCGAACTTCGATTGAACTCATTTTGATGACATTGGAACCGTCTCATCGAACCATACAATATTTGCTTTTTGGTTTTAGCTTTAACAACTAGTTTAGAGTTTAGATTTTATGGCATGTATTTTATAGCTTTTAGGTTTATCTTTAGGTTTAGGTTTTTTTTATAATTTTGGTTTTATTGTTACTGTTTATTATTTATGATTTAAGGTTTAGGTTTTAGAGAATTACAAGTCGGTTCCAATGACGTAAAAATGAATTCAATCGGAGTTTGTTTGGGTCGGTTTTTGAGTTTTTAAAAGTCCTTCTTATGTGCGTACATACGTACGTACGTACGTGTGTGTGTATGATAAGGATCTGTTGTTAACCCACATTAATTGCGGAAATCTGATTAACTCCTAGAAGATCAATTCAAATATTTGGGTTTTTTTTCATGACATTTATTATACATGTATAATACTATGTTATTTTATGTGTTTATGCAAATTTATCACCGTTTGAGATTTAAAGCAAGTGTGAGTTTACGTTACACTGTAAATATTATTTCTGTTGTAACCACTTACACTGACGTAAACAACTATAATATCTTAAAACAACTATATATTTATATAATCACATGTACATTTATGTATTATAATTGAATACATATTTAAATTTTATATAATTCCTATTAGATAATCTCATGTAATACGTGGGTAATTAATCTAGTACATGTATATGTGTGTATCCAACATATAAGCTATGTATACATCCAAAACACCACATAATTTCAAGAGAATTTCCATTTATCATCTTATATATTATGGTGTCCCACTATGTATATCTCAAAACTAGAATCAACTCGATTTAAGATGCCGTACATGCTAGTGCCCGGGTGTTTAATTTCGATTTGCAAGTGTATATCTTGCGCACATTTATTCTTGAAAAAGATTGGTGTTTATATACATCATAATCAAGGACCACAATATACACACCAAAAAGATGATATAATTTTAGCACATCCTAAAAAATGTGAAAGGAGTTTTAATTTTTAAAGCTGAAGAGTATATGCCTTCACCTTCTATTCTTAGCTTAGCTTCCTTTTTTGAAGCGGTTAAAACCCTCCTAAATCTTAAACCTTAAAGTTTTATATTTTTTTCTCTTATTGTAAACCAATCATATTTCATGTTATTTTTACTTTAGTATATCTCAAACTACTCTAATTGTAAGGGTTGCAACCATGAACTACCTTAAACCTTTTTCTCTCTTCAACGACTATTTTTTGATAGTGGCTTTATTTTGTTTCTTCGGTTTCTTTTACCCAATCTCAGATGACGCTCAAGCAACGAGTGTACAGTTGCAATGGTATTGCACATCATTTGAGACACATTAAACACCCAACCTAGAACCACCCCTTTCCCTAAGAGTACATACTATCTTTTATTCTTAACTTAGTTTTTTTAACGACTAATTTGGATCACTGAATTTTAATCATGTTACCAACGGGACCATCCGATCATATTTATCACTAAGTCGCTAGTTCAGGAAAAAATCTAATCCTTTGAAAAAAACCCCTTGTGAGATTCAAACTCAAGACATTATGGTTTTTGAACCTTAGACTAAGTGTTATCCATCACTCCCCCTCACTCCACGTAGGCGCCACATAATCAACCAACACCTCACCCATTCACCCCTTATCACTTCACATCATCTTTACCTATGTTATCCATCACTTCCTCATCACTCCACGTCATCACCACCTTTATTCAATATTTTATTATTCGAATTTTATTTTTTCAATTATAAATTAAATTAAAAAAACACATAATATTATTAAAAAAATTAATATAACAAACTAAAATAAATAAAATACATGATAAAAAAAATTACATAATAAAAAAAATTAATCCATATTATATTTCTTCATAATCTATGGTAGTGTAGAAGTTTTTGAAGATTTGAAAAATTTTTGAAGATTTTCTGAGAGATTTGAAAGATTTTTGGAAAATTTTTGAAGATTTTTTAGTGGGTTGAATGAGTTTATATTAGGTATAATTTAAGTTTTTTTTGTTAATTTTTTTGTTAATTTCTTTTTTCTCCACACTAAGTTCATCACCCCGTGAGGAGGCTCACGCCTCTGCCTTTCACGTCACCCTGACGCCCCTCTGTAATGGGGGTGGGGCGCAACCAGGGCGTGACCCAGGGGCATCACGCCTGGGTCATGGTGGATAACACATACCCTTATCATACCATCAAAGTGTTACTGGGCTATAATGACTTTGGCTTATTATCCCACCTATATTACATGTACAACTCTGTATGTGACATATAAGTTTGAAGTGTTAACCAATAGTCTCTGTATGTCATATAGGTGATGCTTAATTATATGACACATATAGGTTTATACGTGATGTGTTGACACCAACTATTTAATATGCTCAAACTGCTAATGGGCATGCACGTCTGAAAATATGTCTTTTATATAAGATTATAGGAGACATATAATAAGTGACTAAATATCCAACTAATGTGTGAGAGTTATTAGAACCCATCTACAGTGCTATGAACGTTCATTTGTTGATTTTGTTCTATCTACAATATACATAATCAACCATTCGCAATCAATCATCAACCACAGTCGTAACCTATAAACATAACCAAATTTATTATTGGTCACCATACCCTGACACTCTACATTTGCAGAAATGCCAACATAATATATCTCAATTTCAATAATGTAATATTGAAATTAAACAAATCAATATAAAACGCTGAAAAAGATCGACATGCTGAAAAATCTATAAGAAAATCAGAAAATAGGTTGAGACAAAATGGAATCAAAGTCGACGTTAAAAAAAATCAAAACTAAGTAGCCATTTTAGATAAGATCGAAACACAAATAGATTTAGTAAATGAATAGACTTTTCGATCAAGTCTTCTATTCTAACTTCATTGTTTTGGTTAGGGGTGTTTAAAAAATCCGTATTCGAATCCGAAAAAATAGAATATCCGGAAGTTCGGACGAAAATTCGGATTCGGATTTGGATGCCTATTTTGAAAATTTTCGGATAGTTCGGATATCTGATATCCGAAATAATTTTTTCTCGATATTCGGATACTTTTTTCGGATCTCCAGATATTTTTCGAATATTTCAGATATTTTCAGATATCCGGATATTTTTCGGATATTCGGATATCCGAAATATATATATATTTTTTTTCTGATTTTAGATATCCGTTCGGATATCCAAGATTTCCGAATATTCAAAAATGAACACCCTAGTTTTGGTTAGGTCATGCATTTGGCAGCTTATTGTCTAAGTAATTTCTTTTTTTATTATTTGTTTAAGCATTTACAATCTACCTATTTTAATAAATTAAGATTTCTAACAAAAGATGACTTATTTTTAAAATATCTCAACTTTAAGTTCACGTCTCTCTCCTATAAAAATATACATCAAATATTAAATAATAATATTAAATATATCTTTTATATATTTTAAAATTATGAAAATATTTTTAATGTATTTTAATATATTAAAAGTATATTAATATTAAAAAACATTTTTTAAAAAAACCAAAACTTTTATATTTAATAAATAAAAATCTTGATAAACACATGCCATAAATCTAAGCATTCTCATATATCTTTTATAATAAATGTTTATTTTTTTACAAAATAATAATATTAGATATTTAAAAAATTAAATTATAAGTATACTAAAAAATATCTACTTATTAATAAACACATTTTAAAAAACAAATTATTGTAAAATACGAACATTTTTTGAAAATACAAAATATTTTAGGAACGGTTTTTTTTAAATAAAAATTTTACAAAAACAATTAAAAATGATTAAAAAACTCAAAATAGTCTAATTTGGACTTATTTAATTTTTTATTAAACACGTGTGATATACGATATACTAGCCTAGTTATTATAATATATAAAACTTCAATAAAAAATTTTTTTGAAATGAAATTTTAAACCAACATTGGAGAAATAGTAATTATAGAAATAATATTATTTAAAGTATTAAATTGTACAAAATTTTAATCATATTTTATATTAGAAAATTGTATTATATTGTCTAAATTTTTATTAATAACTATTTATTATATTTTTTCTATTTAACTCATTTAATATACGAGTACGTTGCTAAGATAATTTTATTAATATAAAGGTTAGTACCCCGAAATATTATGCGGGTTGAATAAACTATAAAATAAATAAGAGTAAATTACACATTTCGTCCTTTATGTTTAGTGTATTTTTCAGTACATGTCCTTTCCCTTTAAAAATGACTAAAAACATCCTTAATGTTTAGTCTTTTTGTCTGATATGTCCTTTCTGCCTAACACCGTTAGTTTTGAACGGAAATATCAGTCATGTACCCTCCATGTGAGGGCAAAATAGTCATTATCCTTACCCATGAGATTCATTCTTCTTTAGTCTCTTTATCTCTGTCTTTCTTCCCCCAAATCACCATACATAAACCCTAATTTATACACCTACACAAACACAAACACATCAATGGCAAACAAAGCAAACTGCGCGTATCGTGAACACGAAGATGGCTGGTAGTAATAAGGATATGGATCGGATCAAAGGTCCATGGAGTCCTGAAGAAGATGAGATGCTTCAGCAGCTTGTTGAAAAACACGGACCGAGAAATTGGTCGCTGATCGGAAAATCTATCCCTGGTAGATCTGGAAAGTCGTGAACGGCCGGATGGATAACGCCATTAAAAACCATTGGAACTCGACGTCGCACGTGTACCGGCCGATCGCTAGAACCGACGCTGTTTTAGCTTCACAAATCGAAGTTCCGACGCCATCATCAACACCGTCGCAACCGCCTCTCACAGATCCGCCGACGTCGTTGAGTCTCTCTCTTCCTGGTGTCGATAATGAAGCGTCTCCGGCAAACGCGACACCGATATTGCTAATGCCGACGTCTCCGGTAACAAATTTGTTACCTCCGCCGCATTCGCCGGTGCCTATTCACGCGATGCCGTTGCGGCAGGTTCGGATCAGTAGTCAACAAAATCAAAATCAAAATCAAAACCTAGAGAAGAAGATGGGTGGGGTTTGCTTTGATTGTGAAAACATTCAATGTTAAAATGGGAGGGGCTTGCAGGTGATCTGGTGATGCCCTAGAGAAGAAGATGGATGGGATAATGACTATTTTGCCCTCACATGGAGGGCACATGACTGGCTATACCGTCTAAAATTAACGGGGTTAGGCAGAAAGGACAAAGGGCGCAATAATTTTAAACATTAAGGATGATTTTAGTCATTTTTTAAGGGAAATGACATGTGCTGAAAAAAGCACTATACATAAAGGACGAAATGTGTAATTTACTCTTATTATTATTATTAAATAAAGAATAAATTGCCAAAATGATTACAGTAGTTTGCTAGTATTTCAAACCTAGTCTTTAAATTTTATAAATTACACTTATGATGTATAAGAGTTTAAAAATTTGTAACACATACAGTCCTTCATAAGAGTAACTTGGTCAAACATTTGATGGTAATTTTATGACCTTAAGACTAAATGTGTTACAAATTTTTAAAGTTTGAGATTATATGAGTAATTTATAAAACTTATAAACCAATAATGAAATACTAACAAACCAAAGAGGGTATTTTGGCAATTTACCCAACTTTGTCATCATCACAAATGATATAATATGTTTTAAAAGAGCCGTATTATACACTGGCATTTGAGTGTTTTTAAGCTTTTATGCGTTTCATGTATTGCCATTCTTTGGTTAATTCTTTCATCTCTATTTATGTTTCGCTTTAAGATCGTGTTCTCCTAGGATATCAATATAAATATATATATATGTGTGTGTGTGTTTTGTGGGTGGATTAATTGAATGTGTATGCTTGTGATGTGCAAGCAATTTAGGCAATCTTGCTAAATGCCATGTACGTCGTTGATATTTGGCGTTTTGCAATTTAGCTTCTTCTTAGTTTTTCTAAGAAGAAATTACATGCTATTTAAAATTAAAATGGTAAGGGAAATCCATATTTGGAATTTAAAACTATTTTATACAAGACCTAGTGTATAAGTGTCAGCTTAGTGGTGAATGTTTCTGGTCCGACCACCGGTTCGGTTCACCCAAAAACAGTCAAGAACCCCTAACCGGACCGGTCCGACCACCGGTTCCCGGTTCGACAGGTCCGACCGGCCGGTCCGGTCCGGTTTTCAAAACATTGATTCTAGCTACCCTCATTTCCTCCTTTCCTTTACAAATCTTATCTTCTCCCTCTCCTTCCTGTCACCTCACTCACACCCCCCTTCAAAAAAAAACATCGACCACAGCAAGCTCTTTGCATCCCGTAGCCTCTCTCGACTACCACCACCCCAGCACCTCTCCGCCGCACAGCTCCTCTCCTCTCCGCTGCACAGCTTCTCTCGGTCGCACACCACAGCACCTCCGCCGCACGTCCTCTCGCCACCGCACAGCTCTTCCATGTAAGCACCTCTCGGTCGCACAACGCAGCACCTCCCCCACCAGCCACCTCCGATCGTCGCAAAAAGCTTATGAAATATGTTTTTTCACGACATGTTTTTTTTTCTTTTCTTTTTTTGTTAATTTATTAATCTGGTAAAAACTTTAACCATTGTTGGCTAATCATTTAGCATCGCTATCCATAAAAAAGTTAATCCCACATAAATTCAGGCAAAACGCGTTAACGGTGGTTGTCAAGATCTGCAAATTGGTGTTTTGTGTAATTTGGATGTTTGGATTTTAGCATGTTGGATTTTACCTTGTTTTTATTATTTATATTATTACTGAAAAAAAAGCCTCAGAAAGGTAAAATAGCCATCTGCATATTCATTCAAATGTTTAACCAAACAGTCTTAATTGGTTCAACACTTAATGGTTCAGACCCTCTTAATCATTCAGCACTTAATAATTCAGATGCTACCAAACGGCCCCTTACACATCTTGGATAACCTTAAACAATGAATGAAAAATAAATTATAAAATATGAACCTCACAAACTAATAAATTTTAGTGGAGTGTTTGTTAGTCTTTTAATGATTATTAAGAGGTAGTCTTCTAACTATACAGACTTAATGTTACTTCATAACCATTTAGAGACATTGAACCATTAAGAGTTAATATCTTAATGATTATTAAGTTACTACCAAACAACCATTGTATCTTAAAAATTAAAAAGCTATAAACTATTAAGAGACAACATCTTAATAACTATTCAGATGTTACCAAACAACCCTTAAATCAAACTAATATCTTTCGAGCAACAAATGACATTAATCAATTACTACATAAATATCTACACCTAACATTAATAAAGGGACGGGTTATTTACATACTTTTTTTTTTATTTTAACACCACATCAATAATGTGTGTCTTGTATAAGTCTATACAAGGCGTATATCTCCTTCTGACCTTCAATGATTCGACAATAAATGGTCTCTATAAGATCTATACGAGACACATAGGCCTATATGTGAATTATAGATGGTGTGTAGATCGTAAAATAGTGTAAGAATAACAAAACCATTGACTAGTATATTCTGGTGTATTATCAGTTTAAATAAATAAAGGAAAGTTTGTTAGCTAGATTTGTCATGTATAATCAAAATCAAAATACTACACAGGACTTTATTGTGCATCAGAAAAAACACATGCATCATTATTGTCTTCAAAACTCTTCGCATATTAAAGCCTGCCAACGTATATTGGGACCTGCTCTGAATTCAGTTGGTTTGGGCATTTGAAGAAGGTATTTTATTTTATTTTTTTATTTTTTTAATTTGTTCATCTTGCTGTACATATATAAATATGTTCAACTGTTTAAGAAATTAACCATTGATTTACATAATTTGTATTTACATGTGAGGCCCCGTTTCCGGGCGACCCCACGTACGTTGGTCTCGTCATAACGCATAGCTCTTAACTAAAAACTTTCATAAACATGCAGCGGAACTTAAACATGATGTCAAACATAATTAAATGTCTGCATTAATACATAAACGATTGCCAAAACCCGTCAGATTCTTTATCTTGATGCCTGAGCTCCATGCCTTCTCTGACCTAAGCTTAACCTGACATACATGCTAAATCAAGTCAGCTTACGCTGGTGAGTTCTAGTTTTCATAAAACATCATAACCATTTTATTAAGTTAAAACATGTTTAACATAAAACATCCTTTCATTCACATAATCCAAAACATTGTCACATAAACATCCTAGTCATCATCATCATACAACCACTGCTACTAAGCGTAACAGTGGGCTTATGCCGGCACAAGGCTTCATAACCTTTGATCTGTCCCGCCTATGCGTTCTGCAGATCCATACTTACCCAGTAACAAGTACTGGAGCAACCATACTTACCCCATACGAATATGGGAGCAACGTCATCCTTACATCATACTTACCCCGTAACACATACGGGAGCAACCATACTTACCCAGTAACGAGTACTGGAGCACCCATACTTACCCAGTAACAAGTACCGGAGCAACCATACTTACCCCATAACGCGTATATGGGAGCAACGTCATACTTACCCCGTAACAAGTACGGGAGCAACCATACTCAGTTATAGTCGTGGTTGACTATCATTCATACATTTTCCTATAACACGTATAGGAACATCATTCCCAGTTATAGTCATGGTTGACTCTCATACCCAGTTATAGTCATGGTTGACTATCATTCATTCCCAGCACAAATACTGGTACCTATCACATACATATCCTATCACACGTATAGGACATCATTCTTACATCGTATATGATATACTAGCATTATATCATCTTTTCTCATAACCATGAAGGCATCATATCCTTCATGCTTACATCATAATCATCATCATAATCATCATAACAACACAGACATATCATGCTAGCATCGTTTCATCGTATCTTTATCCTAATAACTTAGGAATCATCATAACATATTATGCTAACATCATGTGTCAGTGTCATCATAACATCCTAGCATCATATACATATCATCACATCATATATCATGTCATCATACACATGACATACTAGCATCATATCCATAACATTTCACTTTCATCCTAGTAACCTAGGATCTTATCATAACATTTTGTAACTATCATTATAGCTACCATCTTAATGCATGTTATCATACAATCATCATATCATATCTTCACACCTTTCATCAACATAATTCATTTTTCATGCAGTCTTCATACTTAACATGTTCTCAGGCTTGCTTCATTTCACATTAAACATTCATTCATCATAACATATAAACGTGCATACATAATTATGGCATATCATTATCCATTTATCATCATCTTAAACACATAACATCATGAACATAACATTAAGCATGTATGCCAGCCCAAAACATTAAACATGAAAATAGGGCGTCTAGAACTCACCTGATGTCTCACGGTCGCAAGATCACTCACAACTTGTGCTAATGATCTATCTCTGCATTGGTTTACGTTTAATATGTTATTTACATATTAACTTCCTGATTAAATCTTTCTGAACGTCCAATGTCAAAACATTGCCTTGATAGTCGTCAAATAGTTAATGTTGTTGATTATCATGCTAAAACATGTTCCTAGACAGATTAATGGCTTAGAACTGATCAATCCTTGTTATTGATTTCCCAGATATCATGAAATATCACAACGTAGCATTAGAATAGGTTTAATAACCATATTTAACATACTGATCTGTCTGTTATCATAAACATCAGATAATCCTTTCAATGAGTATGTTAATGATTGTGATTAGTTTGAAACACTTGGAATTAACCTTGTGTGTCCAAATATTAATCAGACTAATCCCCTACCTTATCATAATCAAATGGTTTAAACCACTATAACCATTGTTATGATTCCATGCAAACCGGGCATTACAACGGCTCAAAACAAGGATTTTCCGGTTAACAGTTCGAGTTCTTCACTTAAAATCAATCCTAGCCATCATCTAGGCAATAATCAACAACCCTAACTATATCACTACGTTCAAAAACAAGATTTAATCAATCAAAATCAATCTAGAAGGTTAAAGTGAACCGTTACCTAATCCGACGGAGTTCTGCGGGTAAAAAGACGATCTGGGCTTGCAGAAACGTTCCCTGGTGTGATCTAAACCTTGAGAAGCCTTAAAATTTGAAGATTTGATGATTTGGAAGTGGGTTTTTCGTGTTTGGTGGCTGGAAACGTCGAAGGGAAGCAAGAAATAAACATTCTGGATGAAAAACTGACTTTTTAAGCCACTTTTGCGACTTTTTGGTCTTAGGCGCATCGCCTGACTCGGGACGCCGAGTTGGGGCGTACCGCGCGGGTCCATGGCGGCCAGATTTTTGTCTTTTCTTCGTTTCGCGATTCCGGGAGCATACGAACTCCGTTTTGCGCACGGTTTTCGCCTACGTTCACGATTTTTCGAGCTCTTTCCAATGGTTATAATCTCAAGACTTAAAGAGTTCAAAATATTTGACCTCTAATCTATTGCTATATTCGATTCAGTGTATCTTGAAATCGGAGCCTCGTTTCACGATTTCGCTTACACTCATTCTCTTCATTTTCGAGTTATGATTCTAACCTGAGAATTTTGAGTTGTCACACATATCATAGTGGATTTCAAGCACGATCAAACATGCTACATTTTCTTTGATAATGCAATTCTTCGAACATCAAGAGTTACCGAAAACTCGCACGTTTATTTTTAGATTGCTAAATTTTCGGGTGTTACAAATCTACCCTCCTTATAATAGGTTTCGTCCTCGAAACCTGTTACATCTCAAACGAATGTGGGTAGAGTCGTTTCATCTCGTTTTCCAAGCTCTTGACTTGTCCAAAGACACGTCCAAAACTCACATTCTCTTCTTTCAATCCTTCCTATTACGCCTGATTGAGTTCGTCCAGAAAGTCTGGCGTGAAGCATAAACTATGTTGTTATGCACCAGCATATACAACATGATCATCATTTCCATCCGGCAGTGCTAAGACAGGAGCTTGGGTAAGTTTCTCCTTTAGCACTGTGAACGCTTGTTCTTGGTTCGGGCCCCATTCGTACTTTACATCTTTCTTCGTGAGCTTCGTCAGTGGTGTCGCTATCTTGGAGAAGTCTTGAATAAATCTCCGATAGTAACCGGCCAACCCAAAAAAAACAGCGTACTTCCGTAGGTGACTTCGGACGCTCCATTTCGTAAATGTTTCAACTTTAGCTGAATCTACCATAATGCCTTCTAGGTTCACCACATGACCCAGAAATTGTACCTCTCGTACAAAAAGCGTATTTGGAGAATTTAGCATAAAGTTTCTTTTTCCTCAGGATCTCCAATACCTCACGTACGTGGCAAGCATGGTCTCCCTTATTCTTTGAATAAATCAAAATATCATCAATAAACACTATCACCGATCGGTCCAGCATCGGTTGACATACCATGTTCATCAATTTCATAAATGCTGTAGAAGCATTCGTCAATTCAAATGACATAACGAGAAACTCGTAATGTCCATAACGTGTTCGGGAAGCAGTCTTTGGAATATCCTGCTCTCGAACTTTCAACTGATGGTAACCAGATCGGAGATCTATCTTTGAGAACCAGCTTGCACCTTGCAATTGATCGAACAAATCATCAATTCTAGGTAGAGGATACATGTTCTTTACGGTCAACCTTTTCAGTTCCCTATAGTCAATGCACATTCACATGTTACCATCTTTCCTCTTTACAAACAACACCGGGGCTCCCCAAGGAGAGACACTCGGTCGTATAAAACCTTCATCAAGGAGTTCTTGTAGCTGGGCCATCATTTCCTTCGTTTTGGTGGGAGCTAAACGGTAAGGTGTTTTGGCAACAGGTTGTGCCCCCGGCACTAAGTCGATTTGGAACTTAGTTTCCCGTTCCGGTGGTAATCCAGGCAATTCCTCAAGGAATACATCAAGGAAATTACGCACCACGGGTACATCATCAATCGTCATCATATCCGTACGTTCCTCAATCACATAGGCCAAGTAGGCTACACACCCTCGCCTCATCATAACATCAGCCTTGATCATCGAAATGATCTTCGGCGCATACATCGCTTTATCACCATAAACCATTACGGAGCTCCCATCCATCGCACATAAACATATCATTTTTCGTCGACATACAAGGTCAGCCTCATATTTGGCTAACCAATCCATACCCAAGACTACATCGAACCCTCTCAAGGTTATAAGAAACAATCGTACTGGGAACTTATGACCCTCTATATCAACGTAACAATCATTTATAACCTCAGTCACCCTGGTCACCTTACCAATCGCCGTCTCTACATCAAATACCCAATCTATCTCCTTAACCTTCCCAGATAACCCATCTTAGAAAGTAGAAGATACAAAACTCATACTAGCACCAAAATCAAACAATACAGAGGCATGAATATTGTTGATAGAAAAGGTACATGTAATCACGTCCGACTCTTCAACAGCATCATCCTTTGTGCTTCTTCTTTCCTTTCTCCTCTTTCTTACCCGAGCCCGAAGCATCGGCCCGGGATTGCTTGCAATCCTTGGACATGTGTCCTAACCCATTGCAGTTAAAGCATCGAGTAACATTCGGGCAACTGTTAGAAAAATGTCCCGTTTTTCCGCACCTGAAGCATAAATTAGTGCCTAGCAGGCACTGTCCCGTGTGGTTTTTCCCACACTTGTTGCATCGGCTCATCTCCTCTCGATTCACTTTCTTGCTTGAGAACTTTTGTTGGTCCGTTCGACCCCTCTTAGTCCCGGAGGATTCTTTCATCTTTGTTTCCTCTTTCAGTGGCTCATCAGACATCACATCATCCCACACAATACCACTGAGTTCCACAGTGGAGTCGAAGGTCTTGGAAGCATTGGCCTTCACATGAATCCTTACTTTTGGAGGCAGACCCTCCATGTACAACTTCACCCTGCGTTCTTCGGTAGAAACTAAGTGAGGAACGAGTCTGGCCATCTCATTAAACCTTGACGTGTACTGGCGGTGGTTCAGACTTCCAGCTTTCAGCACCAGAAATTCCCTCTCAACCTTATCCAACTCGTTCTTGGGACAGAACTGTTTGGTGACTAGCTCTTTCAGATCCTCCCAAGTCATCTTCTCCATATCAGTTGCAGACTTGGACTGCTTAATGGTGTTCCACCAATGTAGAGCTTCCTCAACAAAAGAGTGAGCTGCAAACTTGACAGCTTGATCAACTCGGCATTCACTAATGGAGATAACAGCCTCCATCGCAGATATCCAGTGACAGGTGGCCACAGCATCCTTCTTTCCATCAAAGGTCGGTGGGTTGCATCCCTTGAAGGACTTGTAGTCACAACCCTTTAGTTTACCTGTTATAGTATCACCGCTTTTAGTCTCGATGATCACAACTTCATCTTCTTTGGTGCTCTCCTTAGTTCCTTCATACTTATCCTTCAAAGTATCCTTCAGTATTTTTGTAACCAAAGCTGGTAGCTTCTCATCCAAAACTTTGGAGACCTCATTAGAAATAGCCTTCACTACGATAGGTTCTAGAATAAACTCATCTTCATTCTCCGGTTGGTCATTGTGATCGTGATCATCTTCGTTAACGGGTCCTTCATTCTCGATACGTGGTTCTTCATTCTCAATATGTGGTTCTTCAGGTTCCTGTGGTTGCTTAAGTGGTCTACCCTCTTGTCCAGCCATCTAACTATCTACATAATGCAACAATTGAGGAGTCAGTACAGAATCAGTTTAGCACGAAATAAGCTTTGTAAATCGTTAATGACGTTGATCAGGTGTTATTAACCATTTACCCAACTCATAAGCTCTAAACGTTTCCCATCCCATCACCTCAACGTGCATGACACTAACTATCTTTCTAACCTTGCACCTACATCCTAACTCATACATAACATTCAGCTCGTGGCATCCGTTCATCCGTGGTTGGCAATCCGCATCACTTAATCCCATTTTCAGTTTAAGTCTTGGCATTTGGGACGCCAAGATCTCTCAAACTATGGCTCTGATACCAACTTGTGAGGCCCCGTTTCCGGGCGACCCCACGTACGTTGGTCTCGTCATAACGCATAGCTCTTAACTAAAAACTTTCATAAACATGCAGCGGAACTTAAACATGATGTCAAACATAATTAAATGTCTGCATTAATACATAAACGATTGCCAAAACCCGTCAGATTCTTTATCTTGATGCCTGAGCTCCATGCCTTCTCTGACCTAAGCTTAACCTGACATACATGCTAAATCAAGTCAGCTTACGCTGGTGAGTTCTAGTTTTCATAAAACATCATAACCATTTTATTAAGTTAAAACATGTTTAACATAAAACATCCTTTCATTCACATAATCCAAAACATTGTCACATAAACATCCTAGTCATCATCATCATACAACCACTGCTACTAAGCGTAACAGTGGGCTTATGCCGGCACAAGGCTTCATAACCTTTGATCTGTCCCGCCTAAGCGTTCTGCAGATCCATACTTACCCAGTAACAAGTACTGGAGCAACCATACTTACCCCATACGAATATGGGAGCAACGTCATACTTACATCATACTTACCCCGTAACACATACGGGAGCAACCATACTTACCCAGTAACGAGTACTGGAGCACCCATACTTACCCAGTAACAAGTACCGGAGCAACCATACTTACCCCATAACGCGTATATGGGAGCAACGTCATACTTACCCCGTAACAAGTACGGGAGCAACCATACTCAGTTATAGTCGTGGTTGACTATCATTCATACATTTTCCTATAACACGTATAGGAACATCATTCCCAGTTATAGTCATGGTTGACTCTCATACCCAGTTATAGTCATGGTTGACTATCATTCATTCCCAGCACAAATACTGGTACCTATCACATACATATCCTATCACACGTATAGGACATCATTCTTACATCGTATATGATATACTAGCATTATATCATCTTTTTCTCATAACCATGAAGGCATCATATCCTTCATGCTTACATCATAATCATCATCATAATCATCATAACAACACAGACATATCATGCTAGCATCGTTTCATCGTATCTTTATCCTAATAACTTAGGAATCATCATAACATATTATGCTAACATCATGTGTCAGTGTCATCATAACATCCTAGCATCATATACATATCATCACATCATATATCATGTCATCATACACATGACATACTAGCATCATATCCATAACATTTCACTTTCATCCTAGTAACCTAGGATCTTATCATAACATTTTGTAACTATCATTATAGCTACCATCTTAATGCATGTTATCATACAATCATCATATCATATCTTCACACCTTTCATCAACATAATTCATTTTTCATGCAGTCTTCATACTTAACATGTTCTCAGGCTTGCTTCATTTCACATTAAACATTCATTCATCATAACATATAAACGTGCATACATAATTATGGCATATCATTATCCATTTATCATCATCTTAAACACATAACATCATGAACATAACATTAAGCATGTATGCCAGCCCAAAACATTAAACATGAAAATAGGGCGTCTAGAACTCACCTGATGTCTCACGGTCGCAAGATCACTCACAACTTGTGCTAATGATCTATCTCTGCATTGGTTTACGTTTAATATGTTATTTACATATTAACTTCCTGATTAAATCTTTCTGAACGTCCAATGTCAAAACATTGCCTTGATAGTCGTGAAATAGTTAATGTTGTTGATTATCATGCTAAAACATGTTCCTAGACAGATTAATGGCTTAGAACTGATCAATCCTTGTTATTGATTTCCCAGATATCATGAAATATCACAACGTAGCATTAGAATAGGTTTAATAACCATATTTAACATACTGATCTGTCTGTTATCATAAACATCAGATAATCCTTTCAATGAGTATGTTAATGATTGTGATTAGTTTGAAACACTTGGAATTAACCTTGTGTGTCCAAATATTAATCAGACTAATCCCCTACCTTATCATAATCAAATGGTTTAAACCACTATAACCATTGTTATGATTCCATGCAAACCGGGCATTACAACGGCTCAAAACAAGGATTTTCCGGTTAACAGTTCGAGTTCTTCACTTAAAATCAATCCTAGCCATCATCTAGGCAATAATCAACAACCCTAACTATATCACTACGTTCAAAAACAAGATTTAATCAATCAAAATCAATCTAGAAGGTTAAAGTGAACCGTTACCTAATCCGACGGAGTTCTGCGGGTAAAAAGACGATCTGGGCTTGCAGAAACGTTCCCTGGTGTGATCTAAACCTTGAGAAGCCTTAAAATTTGAAGATTTGATGATTTGGAAGTGGTTTTTCGTGTTTGGTGGCTGGAAACGTCGAAGGGAAGCAAGAAATAAACATTCTGGATGAAAAACTGACTTTTTAAGCCACTTTTGCGACTTTTTGGTCTTAGGCGCATCGCCTGACTCGGGACGCCGAGTTGGGGCGTACCGCGCGGGTCCATGGCGGCCAGATTTTTGTCTTTTCTTCGTTTCGCGATTCCGGGAGCATACGAACTCCGTTTTGCGCACGGTTTTCGCCTACGTTCACGATTTTTCGAGCTCTTTCCAATGGTTATAATCTCAAGACTTAAAGAGTTCAAAATATTTGACCTCTAATCTATTGCTATATTCGATTCAGTGTATCTTGAAATCGGAGCCTCGTTTCACGATTTCGCTTACACTCATTCTCTTCATTTTCGAGTTATGATTCTAACCTGAGAATTTTGAGTTGTCACACATATCATAGTGGATTTCAAGCACGATCAAACATGCTACATTTTCTTTGATAATGCAATTCTTCGAACATCAAGAGTTACCGAAAACTCGCACGTTTATTTTTAGATTGCTAAATTTTCGGGTGTTACATTACAAGTTCATCTTCAATTATTAGATCTATAATCTTACAATAAAAATTTTAAAAATTGATTTGTTAATAAAGTTTTCTTAGTCTTCTAAAATGAAATGATTTTTTAACACTCCTCTCTCTATATGTATCTATACATACACACACATATATAGAATGTTCAATTAAAAATCAATATTAGTTGAGAGCCAAAATAATTATTTATAAACACATTATTTAAAATATACATATGAAAGTATTTTTTTTCAAAATAGAAGAAAATTACGTGTATACTCTTGAGTCATGAAGATATAAATGATCATTTTTCATTCAAAAACACTTTGATACTTTTCATTTGAATGGATTCATACTGGCAAGCTTGAATCGATTTCTATCATCAAACCATCTTGAACCATATCTGAACCGTTTAAAATAGGTTGTTAGGGCGGTTACATGGTAGTTTTCGACAGTTACATGACATTTTCTAATGGTTCTTACGTTTTATTTATTGTCCTAGTTGCATAATAACATGTATAAAAATCAAATTATAGAATGATGTTTAATGAAATTGCATACGATAAAATTGCAATTATGTTTCTTCAAATACTATTGCTTCAAACCAGTACCGTACCGATCAATTCGATAAAGTATTCGTTACCCATTTACTCAAACATTTGGTACCGGTACCAGTACAGTACTGATCTCATCGCTAGCTAGTTGAAGGCACTTGAAAAGTCATAGATTAATTGATGACTTTGCATCTAAAATACGTGTAGTCATCACACTCTTATCACTTAACCACATAGATGCCACATAAATAACTAAAACCATCATATGAGCCATATAAACAATTAACCAGCATAAGGTCCTTTACGTTTACCATGAGAATTCCCATCTTTTAAGACGAGTTCACTTGTTGCTGTAAGCATTTACGGGAGAAAGAGATGCGCAATAAACTATGTGAGAGTATTATGTATTTAGCTTTTGTAAAATAGACGTGTTCATTAAATGCAATAATATTTATTGTTTAACCAGATATATTGATAGCTAGTTATTAAGCATGACAAAACAAGTAGGTTTGGAAACATGTCATCCCGGGTTCGTTCGAAGCGTGATATCTAGATACAAAAAGATTCGAGTTGTATCGAGTTGGGTCGTAGCTTCAAAAAATATATATTAACCGACTTGTTATCTATCATTCTTTCTTTTTGGTCCTTTTGGTTTTATAAACAACCAATATAATAAACATGCAATCACTTTAATCACTACAAAAAAATAGTGATACATTTCCTACAAAATACTAACAAAAAATTTCGCAAGTTAGCATCAAATTTCCTACAAATACCTGAACAAAAATACCTAAATTTCCCTCATTTTTCCAAGATAATAGCTACAAAAACAAGTTTGTCGCTATTCCTTAGCAAAATATAAGCATTTTCTAACAATGTTTTAACAATTTCTCACAAAACAATACAAAATTTTATTCGTATGTTTTTATCGGAAAATTGTAGGAAAACATCTATATATTCAACAAATTTCCCGCAACGACATTTGTTATTTTATAAATAGTTTATATAATCTATTAGTTAACATAACTTGTTTACTTATAAAACGGAAAACAAATTAAGAAGTTTTTACGTATTTTAAAAAAAATTGTATGAAAATATCTAGACTTCCTACGAATTTCCCACAAAACAAATTTTAATTTTTTAATTTAGCAACTTTTATCTTTTGTCGGAAAATTGTAGTAACAATCTAGATTTTCAGCAAATTTCCTGCAAAAACAATTTTATTTTTTTAATTAGTTTATTTTGCTTTTAATCTAAACATCTTTAAATATTTTTTTAATTTTTGTAGGAAAATATCTAGATTTTTAACAAATTTTTCAAAACAATAAAGTTTTTATGTTTTGTTAGAAAATTGAAGAAAAACATCTATATTTACGTCAAAATTTCTAAAACACTAATTTTTAAATTTTAATTAGTTAAAAAATAATAATTTATAGTTGTCGGAAATTTTTCGGAAAATATAAACGTAGTTGTAGGAACTTTGTTGGCAGATTTAACATTTATAATAAAATGAAAATTAATTTTGTAGAAAATTTGTTGGTATATTTTAAAATAAAAATTAAACTTCGTCGGGAATTTGTTAGTATATTCGACATTTGAAATAAAATAAAATTAATTTTTGTATAAAATTTGTTGATATATATTAATTAAAATGAAATTAAATTTTATAAAAAATTTATTGTTATATTAAGCATTTAAAATAAAATAAAATAACTTTTGCGGGAAAGTTGTTGGTATATATTAAATTTAAAATAAAATAAATTTAACTTTTCAAAGGAAAATTGTCAGTATAGAAAAGCAATACAAAGTAAAAATATAATGTTGTCGGAAATTAAAGATTAAATAATAATTTTACTTATTAATAAACAATTCAATTAAATAATAAAAATAAAGATTACTGTGAAAAGTTTGTCTTTATATTATAGGAAAATTTTAAAATTGATGTTGTAGGTAAGCTGTCAAAAATTACCGACAAAATTTTTTTATAGGTAAATGGTAGGAATTATTGTTGCTATAACATTGGAAAATATTTTCATGTGGAGTTTTTTCTTACATATTATATTTGTAGGAAATTTGTCGCTAATGTATGTTTTTGACAAATTTCTAGCGAATAATTTAGTTGGAAAAAAAGAAATTTTTTTGGTAGCGAAATTTGATATTATGTGTGTATCAACATGTCTTGTATAAATATTAAAACATCAAATGAGTTTATGCCTTTATGGTCTATTTCGTCTTCCAAAAGTATTATGTAACAATAAAAAACAAATAACAGAAAACTTTTAATAGTATCAAGGTTATTGTATAATCTTATTTCTTATTCATTTGTTTAGGTTTCTCCACTTCCAACCAAGTTTGACTTGTTAGATACTTGCTTTATATAAGCCTCCACCCATTTCAACTCGAGAGAAGGGTTCAAATAAAAACTCATTACTTTGAAAAAAAAACTAAGAAAATTCGTACTAAACAATCAATTTAAAAAAAATTCATGATTTTTTATATTTAGTTTATAAATGATATAAACAAATAAATTTTTTTATAAAAATATGTAGATTAAGAAGTTACGTATATGTAACAAAAAAAATTACATATATGTAATCAATGAGTTACACATATGTAATAACATGTGTTAAATATATTTTTTTTATTTTTTTTCTTTTTGTTAACATATCTAACGTTATAATAATAACAAAATGTAAAATAAAAAACGAAAAACGAAATTGATTGATAACAATTGTAATTACCTTTCTAAATTTCTCCAAAATGGAGGGCATATCACCATCGCCCGGGAATTGCCCCTGAAAAATAAATAAATAAAAACTCCATTGGACATGAATTTCAAGTTTACTAAATATTTATCTTGATTAGTTTGATACTCTTTCTAAAAAAGTATCTTCATTAGCTTTTTTTATATCTTGATTTTGTTCTTGCTCTTTTTTATATCTTTGGGGCATGCATTTCAAGCATTCATACACATATATAATAAATCATGATATTAAATAAATAAAAGTAGGGTGTCAAATCTGAGCCAACAATTTCTTAAGAAGCAACGTTTTTATTTCATTGATATAAGAGTAAGTTTGTCTTTGCCTTAATCTTGACGTTACTGACTATTGGGATGTTTGTTTGTGTTTAGATACCTTTAAATTACTGAAAAATTTTGGATAAACCAATTTTCATTTCATCACAGTTTCAATATTTTTGTTATCCAGTTGGCGAACGAGTTTTAATTAATTAATAATTAAGCGATTTGCATGTGACAGTTTGTCACATTTAATAGAAACCATGTGCAACAGCCAATATGATGTTTGACAATAATTTTATCAACTTGAACTATGGTATAGTTGTGTTCGATCACTAGATTCGACATTGTATATTCTTTTTCTGTGATTATGATCACAGTCTTGCGAAGTATGTTGACCATGAATTTCATCTCTGATACCAGCTTTAAAATGCATCATAATACCAAATTACAAATATTACTAGAGCTGTTTTTCAAATACATAAATTGTTCATATGGACCACTTAGAATTCAAGTATATAACAATAAACATAACCCAAGAATTGTATATCATAAGGAAAGAACACAGACTCTACCAGAATTTAGCAAGATCTTCCCCGTTTTGCAATTTTAATTTGATGTCATGTCGTTTCGAGCTTAGGCTATGTACCTAAGCCTGCTCTGTTGGTTTTGTTTCTACTTATTCTTGTTAGGCTGTGAATTTTCACAATCATTTCAGATTTTTTTATTTAGGAAGAGCCCATATTAATTAGGGATTTTTATAACTGACTGAACTGCTCAAACCAAAGCAGGTCTAACTGCCTGTTTAGCCTTTTTTACTATATCTTTTCCATTTTTGGAAAATAAAAATTCTCTGTGTATTTTATTCATCAACCATCTTTATCCATTTTAGAATTGTGATGCAAATGGGACAAAACATAAAATGTTATACTCAGCCTGCCAAAACCAAACCATCAAACCCGGTCCTACCCACTTAACCCGGATGATTTGGTTTGTTGCTTCTTGAATTTACAGATAGCAAATCTTCAACAAAGACAAAGTGGTGTCATCTGCTGGATCACCAATTAAGCTGTTGAATGGTAATTAAGTGAATCTCCAATTATTTATTTATTTTCTTGATAAGATCTTTATGTTTTTTATCATTTAAATTAAAACACTGTTAAATGCACCAGCTGAACTTGCACTGGAAGTCCAAATGCTTGTCAATTCATGTTCCAAACATCTTGCAACCCTACAGCTTTTCCCAACTGACAGTTTGGCACACTTATTAGAAAACATGTAGGATATGATGTTAACAATTTTATATTTATCAACTTGGACTATGGTACAGTGATGTTCATAAATGCTAACTGGAAATATTAGATTCAAGATTATGTTGTATAATCATTCATGGTGATTGGTCTCATGAAGTATGCTGAACATATATTTACCAGCTTATATTGTATTATAATACAAAGTTACAAATATTTTCGGTTTCTTCTCAAATCCTACCTTCAACTAGGGGTAATTTAACATTTATTTGTATTAAATTACTATATTTGTTGCGGTGACATGAAAAACATTACTAAATTTGACTTCCGTGTATTAAATTTCTTATACGGATTAGTTAAACTTTGAGTATATAAACACAAGCCAATATTATATATATATATATATATATATATATATATATGTGAGTAAGGATATTATAAAAATGGTACTTTTGTAAAAACAATGACAAATGATCTGAAACATATATGTGTTATCATCTGTGGTTCATAAAAAAACAGTATCATGATCGTAATTAATATGTGCTATCATCAGTGGTTGTAATGCAGAAGTTATATGATCATGTATAATTGAGCTCTTTAATAGTTTCCTTGTTATATTAATTGAACTCAAAGGATGCAATAAATCACACATACAGAAAATTGGTTTGATTGTGTTTTGTCTTTTGAAGGCAAGTGTAGCAAATTTCTGTAGCAAATAAGTGTTTTTTCTAGTAGTGTTTGCTTCTGCAGGGTGTCCTTACGATGGTGGCCTAGTGGTAAGGGGTTGGAAATCTATAATGGAGGTCTAGCTAGGGTTCAAAGCCCGGCACCACCAATTTTCCCTGGGTCACGCGATTTACCTCCCTCATATTGGCCGTGGGACCGGTCTTTGAGGGGCGCCTAATGGTGGCGTTCACCATTTTTTTTTGTTCTGCAGGGTATGGTGGTGGAGCTTGAGGAGTTTTGGAGGACGGGCGGAAATTTTAAAGGCGATAAAATCAATACAAAAAACAATACCTATAAAAAAATTTAATATATCAACCGAAAAATTAACACTGCAGACGAAAAATTAACAGTGAACTAGAAGTATGATGATTAAATACGTTACACTACGAATGGGTCAAAACTGATTTTGCTGATCTAATTAAAACACATTTAGTTACAACCATTTTTGACCGGTTTCCTAAATCACTGTTAGCAGTGGCGGATGCATATAGAAGGGAGTGGGTTCACAGGAAGGAACTCACCGATCTTCGACTCGTTAGGAGGAAAAAAATTTCAGAAAAAGATAAACAATAGGGTGAACCCATTAATATTTATAGGTGAATCCTGAGGTGAACCCATTAAGATTTTAAGAACGGATTATTAATGTAAATTTTCATAGCAATTTGTCAATTTGATTGAGGCAAATGATATTTGTTAGAATATTGATAATCAATGAATATATTTTTATATGACCGTGTTAAAATCACCTTTCAGTCATATAAACTTAGCAAGCAAAATGATAGTTATTAATGGTTAAACCTTCGGATAAAGTTAATTTTGCTCATACAAACTTAGGAAATTTGTTTAGGTTTCGGGGCGTTGCCCCGAACCTTACAACGGGAGTTGCCTCCTAGGGGTGTCATTTTTAACA
Source organism: Mikania micrantha (assembly GCA_009363875.1). Classification (NCBI taxonomy): domain Eukaryota; kingdom Viridiplantae; phylum Streptophyta; class Magnoliopsida; order Asterales; family Asteraceae; genus Mikania; species Mikania micrantha. The sequence goes on from CM018696.1 coordinate 83,967,970, forward strand.
GAACCCGAATACTGAACCCGATTAAAATCAACTCGAACCCGAATAATTGTTAACCCAATCTACCGAACCCGATCTAGTAATCAACCCGAACCCGATGTATTTAAATGGTTAGGCAAATGGTTAATTTTTTAAAAATTTGCTAACCCGAATAACCCGATTAATTCTTTCTAACCAGTTAAAGTTTTGATGCTTATCCTATTAAATTGTCCGGGCTTGTGAAATTTAATTGACAGGTGCTAGATAAAAAACAATACTCCTAAATTATATTAATAAAAGTCTTCATAAATGTTATATTTAACTATCATAATGTTTTTTTTATTTGACTTGTTTATAAAATAGCACTGGAAGAAGATAACATACTTACATACATGACAAGTGAAGAGATGAAGACTTTTAAACATTTATGAAGACTTTTATTAATATAATTTTGGTTTGAAACATTATCGCTTCTTATTTGATACGTCTGCTAAGAGATTGGGTTTTTTTTTTTTGTTTTCCAACTTTAATTATTTTGATACTTGCTTAAGTTATCATTGACTCCTTGAATAAATTATTATTAAATCATGAAGTAACGGAATATGGTAGTTTGTTTTTCACAGTACTTGAAATATTTTAGTTGTTCCAACCCGATTACCGATTAATACCGACCCGATGAAACCGATTACCAAACACCCGACTACCGAATAAAAATAACTTAAATGGTTTGGTATTCGGGTTTATTTTCAATTCAGAAAACCCGATTAACCCAACCCGAAAAACCCGAAACCCGATTAAAAAACCCGAATGACACCCCTATAATGCCTCCTTGACCCTTTCCTGCTGAATGGCCAGCAGGACAGCCACCTTGGACCCGTAAGGGTGCATGACCTCCTTAACTCTCGCTTGCTCTGGAGCTTAGAAATCTTAAACAAAAATGCACTCTATACCTTCGAACTTTCTAATGACGATGTTTTTTAATTTTAATCGATGACTTAATATATTGTACTGTATTACGTAAAGAACATTACAAGACCCAAACCGTCAACCCAACCCGGAATTTTTTATGTCCGGTTCTATTTAATTAAAACGTCAGAAAATGGTGAACCCATTGAAAAAAATTCCTGGATCCGCCACTGACTGTTAGGTCATGTGTAAATCTAATCCAAACTGACCCAACGTTGCATAGCCACTCGGAGTCGTCCCACTTTTCCTCACTGTCACATCAGCGCCACATCACTTTTCCCTATTTTGCATGGTGTCGTCTCACTTTTTCTCATTTTCAAATCTTATTTTAATTAATTACTTTAACAATAAATAATAATAATAAAATAAAAAAATTCATTAAATTAAAAATAAAAAGAGAGTACAAAAAAAAAAGAGGATAAAACCTAAAAAATTAAATGGTGGAAGCTCAAACGTAAAATTTATAAAATTTGATTGTAAAATGAAGAAAGAAAATGATGAGTGTGAGTTTTGATGTAAAAAATGGTAATATTTATAGAGTTTGATTTTTTTTATTTTTAATACTCCAACGGTCGAATTTTTCTTTCCCCCACGTCTGGCCTCAATCGGTGACCCAACCCCACTTTCCCCCGAGCCGAAACCGGGGGTGCGGTGTTCCCGGCCGGCCCCGGTTCGGTGACAACCACCACATGCTCTTCCCGATTGCCACTCCAAGTGGCCTAAATAGTTTTCAGTCAACTTTGTTTACAGCCATTTTTGTATGCTTATTTAACACCAATAACATATAAAAAACAACATAACAACGAACCTGTAAAATGAATACATGAAACAAACAGTCTACTAATCAAGGTATTATTTGAGCATTAAATTAGCAGACAAATTAAAAATTACATATATCTCCAATTTTAAACTAAAATTACAAATATCTTCATGTTTCAAAATTGTCCCTTAAATAAGGAGAAATACGTGTATTGTTTTTAGGTAGTTCATTAAGGGTAAAATAGGAAATACATAATGTCTTTTTTAATGAAATGGATAAATATGTAATATATTTGGTTTAAAAGGGGGAAATATGTAATTTAATTTTATGATTGGGTAAATATGTAATAAATGGTTTTAAAAAGAGGATATGTGTAATTGACCCTTATTTAAAAATACCCATACCGAAGAATAGATCGGCACTTACAAAGCACAATCGCTAAGGAAGCACCAATTAGACCTTAACATGAATCTGGAACAGAACAACCAGAAACCCAACACTTGTTTGTGGGTAGTGCTACAGTTTAACATATCTACACGATTAAAAGTTTATGATTTTATACATTTATAAATAAGCTAACCAGTTGAGGATTTTGTTACACGAATAATCAAAGTAGTTAAATAATTTTTTTCTCTTTGTTAATTGCGATACCATATTACCATGTAAACAATTGAGGTGGCAAAATCGGTGTGTTATCCATCAATCTCGTTCACTTCACGTCATCACCACCTTTTTTCAATATTTTATTATTTGAATTTTATTTTTTAATTATACATTAAATTAAAAATTAAAAGACATAATATTATTAAAAAAATTAATATTACAAAATATAATAAAAAAAATATATGTAAAATGATAAAAAAAATTAAACTACATAATAAAATAAAAAAACATTAAAATAAATTAAAATACTTTTTTGAAAAAAACTACATATTTTCTCTTCTATTTTTCCAGACATGTTCAACCAAATCGCCTTTAAGCATGTTATTTATCTTCCTGCTTCGGATGTCAGCTCATATTTCAACTCTTTCTTACTGTGTAACCTCTTCAACCGGAGGGTTGACCTCTTCGTAATTTTGGCAAATATCTTTTCATTTGTCCTCCAAAATCATATTATGCAAAATAATGCAAGCATATATAGCGTCTCGAATTTTAATTTTGTGCCAAATTCCACATGAATTATCTATCATATGTCATTTGTTTTTAAGTACACCAAACGCTCGCTCGATTTTTAAATACTTTTTTGAAAAAAACTACATATTTTCTCTTCGATTTTTCCAGACATGTTCAACCAAATCGCCTTTAAGCATGTTATTTATCTTCCTGCTTCAGATGTCAGCTCATATTTCAACTCTTTCTTACTGTGTAACCTCTTCAACCGGAGGGTTGACCTCTTCGTAATTTTGGCAAATATCTTTTCCTTTGTCCTCCAAAATCATGTTATGCAAAATAATGCAAGCATATATAGCGTCTCGAATTTTAATTTTGTGCCAAATTCCACATGAATTATCTATCATATGTCATTTATTTTTAAGTACACCGAACGCTCACTCGACATCCTTTTCGCCACCTATTGAGCCTTTTTTAAAATATTTTCGTTTGTCATCGTCTTACGAGGACATGTAATGATTTGACAAACATAGCATATTCATGGTAGATACCATCAACAAGATAATAACCATACTTGTAGTAGGTATTGTTAGCATAAAATAAAGACCCTGGCGCGACTCCGTTTAATATGTCGTCAAATATCGGGGGTTGTTCTAAAACATTTATATCATTATTCGAACAAAAAACACCAAAAATACACATGTCATATTCAGAAATCATTAGAGGCTACCACTTTAAGCATTATTGTAGGATGGTGGTGATCGCCTCGTTGATGAGATCCTTGCCAAGCGATTGGGCAATTTTGCCACTCCCAGTGTGTGCAATCGATGCTTCCAAGCATGCCTAGAAAACCCGTGGACATCATCATGCACTGCATAGATTTGTTAAATGTCGCTTCATGTTGGTTTCCTCAAACATCGTGATCCGTATAATGCTATAACACATTTACAAAAGTTGTAAAGACTATCTCGTGAATTTGTATCCGACATCCATAAATATTTTCCCTAAGAATTGCTGCATATGTCGTAGGTCAACTGTCAAATAGCACTTGTACACTTTTGCAAAGGTGTGAAACTTGCTACACCCAATGCATCTGATTTTTGTTGAAAAAACAATAAACTTTCTTCAATATCACTAACGATTTGAAGAATTAAATTGCGGCTCATTCGAAAACGACGTTTGAAATGCTTTTCGTCGTAAGTTGGATTTTGACTAAAATAATCTTGAACGCTGCGTAAAAACATGAACGCTCCTTCGTCTAAATCGGATGATGACGATTTCATAATTTCCTACTCTCAACTCATTTTTTTATTTAAATTGGGTTATTTTATAGAAAAATAATGGTTATTTTAGAGAGAGTTGAAGGGAGTTGAATGTTGGTTTAAGAGGAGTGGTTTTTTTATAGTGGTTTAATTTTTTTTCTTTTCCGTCATATTTAAATTTAAATTTTTTCTCTTTTTTTCTTTCCAACGGTCACAAAATATTATTTTTTTTCTTTTCTTTCATGCTTTCATGGGGTGACCACACTCACTCACGCATGCCTCCCTAGCGCCTCCTTCACGTCCATCTGTAAGACCACACACAACGGTTCCCCCGTCTCCTCCCGCGAGGTTGTTCACTTCGGCGGCCAACAGCGGAAACACCTCCCCCCCTTCAGCAGCCCCCGCCTAAAGCAGCTCCACGGCCCCCGCTCCCCACTTTGTTTCTCGCTTTCTAAAGGGTCCAAAAAATAGCCGTTGAACGGCTAGATTTAAAAAAAATTAACCACCATATAAATACCTTTATTACTTTAACAAAAAAAATACCCCAATCTCTTCATCTTTTATCTTTCTCTCTATATTTAAAAAAAAAAGTTTACAAACATGAATCCAAAGTCTAACAATCTCAATCCCAAATGCAACCTGTTCTTATACGATCCCGAATCGCTTCGTAATTTATCGGTTCAACTACAACAAAACCCGAACATCCAACAATTCCAACAACAAAACCCAAATTTTCAATTTCCACAACAAAACCCGAACGTCCAACCACAACCAAACTTCCAAGCCGGTTTTGCTTCCTGCTCCCAAAGAAGTTTTCAACAAAGTATTTCCCAACCTCGTTACGAATCAGATTTCGTGTCACCGAATCAAGTCAATCAACTTGATAACGAATGTCACAGCCCGAGCCGGCTGGGTTGGATCGAATTTCCCCGTCGGGCGGAAGGTTCCCGGGGCGCGATATCGGGAATGATAATCGTGATGATCAGATTGTTTACATAGCATCAATGTTAAGAATATCTAAAGCACAAGAACATTTAACTAAAATCTACAAAGTTAAATTACAATATCAATGTCTGATAATTTAACCAAGTAAATATTTCAAAATGAATCATAAGTTCGCTATCTTGTATTAGTACAAGATCTCAAAAATGATTCACAATGATCAACAAAAGATGTGCTTTCCAAAACTACTAGGTTCTCTAACTGAGCATCCTAGCATGCAATTCCAATCCCTAGCTTAATCCTGTATATCACCTGAGAAAGCATGAAAATAAAACAAAGTCAACACAATGGTTGGTGAGTTCATATGATTTTGGTATTTGAAAATAGTTATGCAAACCTTTTAGGTAAAACCTTAACCTCATTATCAACACATGTATCATCCAACTCGGTATGCTTATATATAGGGCATACCCCTGAGTCGAGCCTACGACCCGCCCAGACGCCGTCCCACCACATACTAAGTCACATAGGACATTGTTGTTAATGATAATTAAGCATTTTACCTACCATTTTCTTCTATGATCGTCTGAGATCTAAAGCACTCTGTTTATCCGTTTATGATGTCAATCCAAAAATGTTTATGTTTCCCCCTAGGTAACAACCTTAATCTCATTAGCATCACCTGTATCGTCCAGCTCGGTATGCTTATATATAGGGCATACCCCTGAGTCGAGCCTACGACCCGCCCAGACGCCGTCCCACCACATACTAAACCGCATAGGACATTGATCTTAATGATAATTAAGCGTCTTACCTAACACTCACTTCTATGTTAAAAGACTTGATTTCCATAATTTGAAATAAAACTGATTTCCTGGGTTCACCATGTCTTCATGATTTCCCAAAAGCAATTATAGAAATAAAATGTTAAATGTTTAAATAAATAAATAAATAAATAACATTTACATACAACTAAGACATGATTATTGGGCCTTATTTGACTCAATCAATTAGACTTAGTTGTTGGTGGTTGTCCAAGTTGTACCCTCTCACACGTGACCCATGCCAGGCACAACTCACAAGGAGTATACCTGAACTGACCGGGATTTTAATGTTTTGCCCATATCAGCTTGACCCTCTGGTCTACTGTATGCGTAGGGACTTTAAGGATATCCTTTGGTTCTTGATCGTTCTTGATCGTCCTTGATTCTCTTGATTTTTGATGTTGATTTCATTTGATCGTTCACGTGATTGCCCATATAGCTTGACTACAAGAGTCTACTACTGTGACGGGACTTTATGTGTGTTACACGCGATCTTGATTTCTATACAACTGACATCCACCTTAACTCAAGTATAAATGATTTCATTAAATCTTAATGATTTCATTATTTAATGATTCACACACATTTATGATTTCCTTGATTCCTTGAGTTCCTTTGAATTGATCTTTAGAATTTCCATGATTTCACAATGATTTTAGATTCATGATTAGGATCATGAGTTTACTGATCACACACTGGATTAGATTCCATTGCATTTGATCTTTAGCTTGGTTCTTTTGATTTCACTTTGAATTTAGATTCTGAAATTTGAATTCGATGGACTAAGGGTTTATTTAGAGTTTAGAATTAAGGTATTACTCATAGGAGTAATTTAATTAACTTGCTTAATTAACTTGATAGTTTATTTAGCCTGAGATTTACCTAGACAGGAGTCTAGGTGTATAAACAAGCAAATATACAGTATATAATAAGTAAAAGCATTTAAGTAAACAATTTAATAAAAACAGTTTACGCATGCTTCTCAGCCCCGCGTTTGAAAACAAAAATGTTTAGAAAAGGGGCAATGAACTCACATGTGTTGCTGTGCACTTGAACCACAAAAGATATGCGCGCTCTTTGATTGTTGCCTGTGTATCTTTAGTACCTGAGTTGTTTTAAGAGAATTCGAATGCGATGAGTATTTATAATAGACGCGTCTAGGGTTTTGGTCTCGGTGTGCAACTAAGTGTCCTATGATACTAATGTGTTTCTAAGATTCTATCTAGTAAATCTAACATATTACCCGTAAGTCTCCCATGTCCCAAGATTATTCATCAATAAACCCTAGATGAGTAGGGTTTATTCTAATTACATTACAAGTCTTTAATTAAACATTTTTAAGTTAATTTAATTTAAGTTAAACTCTAAGTTAAAATCATTTATTTTAATTTAAATAAGGTTTACAATTTAATTTCTTTTATTAAAAACATAATTAATTTAAATGGAAAACTGTTTAACATATGATGGGCTTATATTAAACCCATTGGGCCACCCTTAGGCCCATTATTAAACTCTGATCGTCCCGTGATTCTTTCAATAACTTGTACTAGATAATTCGATGGATCATCTAGAACAATTGTGTGTTTGTTATGAAATTCTATAAGGTTAGGTGTTAATAACTAAATGAACACTCCAAACCTTAGGTTATTGTTTTGATTTCCCATGACTTCTCAAATGTTTTGAACCCAATAGTATCACCACCCATATTTAGTTCATGAGGCGATTTATGAAAATCCTCGTTAATGAAAACCCGAATCCCGGGTTTCCTTTAGTAACTCCTTGTAGTTTAGACTAAGACCTCCCACCTTGTTTATTGATTTAATCTTATTATCGTGTTGCAAATTCCATGATTAGTCTCTATTAGATATCTCCCATGTGACTCACCAAAAATTGAATTCTAGGCATGCACACACAAAGTAGATTTCATGCATGTATTTTGTAACCCAAACCCATGCACACACACACACTCCATAAAGTGCATGCACACGCACATACTTGGTTACTTCCCATGTAACTCATCACCTTAACCATTGATTCAACAACTCGATCCTAGTCAAATGGATATGAGCTTGGACCTAACAATGGGCAGAATAAGTGCTGGGCCGACTGAGAACTGTTAGGCCGAATGAAGGGTTGTCGAATGAGGGTTTGGCCGAATAAGGAGTTGCCGATTGAAGACATGGCCCGAATGATGCTGTTTCGGTGAGATGATGGGCGAATGAGCCTATGCCGAAAGAGAATGGGCGAATGGGGACTGTGCTGGCCGATCGAAGGAGTGTTGGCAAAGGAGCTGCTTCGGCCAGCAGCCTTTCGGCGAATGAGTTGGGTGGTTCGGCTGAGGCCATTCGGCCACCTGTGTGTGCCATTCGGCCGATCGAGATCCACCTTAAGCAACCATGGCTTGTGAGCTTAAAACACTAAGGGTTGTCATGTTGGTTGTTCCTACAACATTCTAAGTGTATTTTGAGAGATTTCCCTAAGGTTTTGTGGTGGTTTAGCCGGCCAAAGTATGGGTTCGATTCTAGGGTTTTGAAACCCTAAAACCGAAGCAAGAACATGATTTTTACCACGATTTCGATGGATTCAAGCCCCGATCTGTTGTACTTTCGTGTTCTCCAAGTTGTGAGGATCGTTTAGACACCAAAAACACTCAAAATGGTTGAGATTTGAGTGAGTTCTTGTAGAGAGAAGTGGAAGAGAGATTTTAGAGAGAGAAAGTGACGGTGGGTGGGTTTTAGAGAGAGAGAGTGAAGAGGTTGAATGAGGAAGAAGACTCATTCCGGGTATTTATACCCCGGGTGAGTTCGGGTTCGTTTCGGTTGCTCGATTTCGCGTAAAAGTGTCGGTTTCGTTTCGTTCTCGTAACGAAACGTCTCGGTTTTAAAATGAAATTGATAAAATTAATTTAGGTTGTGATTCCTAATAAATTAACAAATATCTTCTGTTTATTTTAAATTTTCGAAAATATTTAATTTACTGTTTAATAATCGAATAATACAGTCGTCGCGCGCATTCGTTCGAATCGTCACCCGTACGAACACTGCGATAACTATACTTTTCAATATGGTTTTCTAATTATCGGATATCGTTTAGAACGTTAAACTTTCAGATGTATTCGTACAGATCGTCACATATACGAATAATCCGTCGATTTAGCATCCACATAACGATATCCGTTTTGTCTTGTTCTGTAAAGTCTCACATACGTTTATACATAATAAAATCCTAACAAATAATCACATGATGGTTCTGTATTGCCAGATAATTATCTGACTGATGAACCATGATTCTGAGTTTTGTTTCTGAAATGATTCTGAAACTGTACTATGATAACATAAAGTGATAATAATATATGAACAACAACTGGTATGTGTACCTGGTTTACTGTTTATTTTACTGTACCGATCACTGATCCGGTGACGTTTCCGGCACTGATGTTACAACGAAGTCGTGCCGGAAATACAAGACACTCAAAAATGCAATAAAAAGGAAAGAAAAACAATTAGTCGGCTGTAACCAGGCCGAGTAGTGGTCAAATGGCATCGAAACAATGAACCACCGATGAAGAAACCGCTCTCGGAAAATGCTACATGGACGAATCCGAGAACAAAACCAAAGATAAAACTTTTTTCTTAGTTTTTGTTATTTATTTTTTTGAAGTGTATATATTTTTTTACTTACTTTTTGTTATTTATTTTTTCTTGTAGGTAATTCGCAAAAACGCGAATTTTTTTTGAAAAAAGTCACCGTTACTTGGCACAATATGATGGGCTTCGATGCCGAATACCGCACATATCATCAATTAAATTCAAAGTGGAAGGATATGTGCACCAAGTTAACAAAGTTTTGTAGGATCTATAGCAACTGTGCCAACAACCGGAAAAGCAGAATAAGCGACGAGAACGTGTTGAAATGGGCCAAAAAAGAATACCAACTAAAGAGCTGTCACACCCCCAAATTCCCACTCGTGGTGTCAGTCCACGTGGGTGTGACGTGGCCAGGATCATAGCTCTTGGTCATATAGAACGACTCTATATGAGTTACACATTCACACAGATTGTAAAATAATACAAGTTTCATTCAAATAGCAGCGGAAAGTGTTAAACATCAGAAATACATATATTTGCAGCGGAAAGTAATTGTTTGCAACAAACACTACAAATGTTTAAATTGTTTTAAAAACAGATCAAATGCACACAACGCCTAGGACACGAGTCTACATGCTGATCAGACTCCTTAATGCGTCCTTGTGTGTACCCTAGCGTAAGCTCCGTTAGTTACCTGAGAATACATGCGAAAAGTGTCAACTAAAAAGTTGGTGAGTTCACAGGTTTAGACAGACAGAAATTGTAGACAGATATATACTGGACATGTTTAAGTTTAGTTGTTGGATCTACGATCCGTGAGTGTGTCATGTCATCTTACCGAAACTAGACTGTTTCCATTTGCCTCCGCGAGTCATCGCTGAACTCGCAATTCACATCGATTATTACACTCGTTATGACCTCCAGTCAAAGTTGTTGCCGAGTGGGGCTAGTCAAACCCAGTAGTACTACGTAATAACGACTCGTTCGTAACAATTAACGGTAAGGATAAGTGAGGGCTTTATGCGATAATAGTTACACTCAAAAATAGTTTTACAACATACCAGTCATACATCTAAAACAGTTGCATAGTATTCTCACCCCAAGATTGAGTAAAAGCAGTTAAAGAGTAAAAGTGGGGCCGTAAACTCACCTGAGTTTAGATATGCGTTAGCTCAAAAGAGTACGTGTAGCTCGCCGGCTAGTAGTCACCTATATCACATAGGTACTATGAGTTTGTGTTCACAAGTGTGGGTCTCACTGGACCGTGTTAGTGTTCAACAACACTAAGTGGTTATGTAGGTCGAGTTGACCGTGTTTGACCGTGTCAATCGTGTTTGACCTAACGACCCGTTGGTGACGGTTTGGATCAAGTGTTCGTGTATCGTGCGGTTTTTTGTGTCGTGTGAAGTGTACGGATACCAAAAATCATTCCCATGAAGAAACTTACTATTTATGGCAAGTTTCTATTTTAGGAAAGTTTCCATATTTGGCAAGTTATGCATAAGATCATATTCCGATTATTCTAACATGCATATTTATCCTAAATGAGCATGTTATCACATAGCACATAGTTACACATAGCCGGTTTAACATAGTTTGCGCGTAAAAGTTTCCATTTATGGAAAGTTACTAAAATAAGCATGTTTAACCAAGATTAGTAACAAGCCTTTTCTAAAGATCATTACCCTAGTCCTAAATTATCATGAAATCATATTCGTTACAACAAACATATTGCTATTCATAGACTTTGTAAAAATAAAGTTACTATTTATAGTAACTTTTGATAAAACACATCTTTCAATCATTTTAGGACTTAAAATCATTTATCAACATCATAACAAGGTTAGTTATGCATACCAAACATACAACATCCCTCAAATTCATCATTCTCTAGCAACATTGTAACAAAAAGTTTCTATTTATAGTAATAACCATAAAAATCATATTTTCAATAATTCTCATCATCTCAATGCATCAATAATCATCATATTAACTTCTAAACATCATTTCCTAGCATAACATATAGATCTAAACACATGCATGTGGTCATTTCATCAAAAATCACCAATATGTAACATAAAAGTTACTATTTTTAGTAATAATCATCAAATGACCATTTTTGACATGATCAAACATCCTAAATCATGTAGGACATCATCAATAACACATCTAGCAACATTTCAATATCAAAAATCGTCAAACACATCATGGATCGTGCATGCATGTGGATCAAAGTAACCATTTCTTAGTTAAATCAACAAATAGCCATTAAATCTTAATAGTATCATCATAGATCACCATCATTTCATCAAATCAGTAGCAAACACATTTATTAACAGATTATTAGCATCAAAAATTCGTGACAATGGTAGTGGTGGTGATGCATGTGGGTATTCCCCCTTGCATGTGTGATTTCTAGTGATATTGTGACTAGATTGAACAAGGAAACTACCTTACAAGCTCCTAATCCACGTAATGATGCTTGAGCAGCTTCTGGAACCGCTCTAAGGGTGCTGGAATCGATTCAAAGCAAGGAACAAGCAAGTAGGACGTTCTTGGAGCTTCCACAACACCTTGAATCTCCAAAGATGGTCTTCTAATGGCTCTAGTTGACTTCCTACTGCTGGAAATGGGTGTAACAGTGCTAAAATGGTCGAGTATGGTGATTTCAGTCGAGAGAGATGGAGTAGGGTCGACAGAATGATTTCATCTTGGATATATAAAGATTTCTGCGAAGTAGACCTGTCGCGTACCGCGACACCGCCCAAAAAGAAACTCCGCGATACGCGATGATTAAAATAATCGTCTGGTTCCCGAAACACATCGCGTATCGCGATGGTGGAAAATGATCGGTCGTCGCGTACCGCGACGCTTTTCGGAGAATTCAAATTTCCCCGCTCAAGCTTCGCGTACCGCGAAAGCCCAATTGATTGCCCATCGCGTACCGCGATGGGTTTCGGCTGAGCCCAATAGGCCCAATTCATTGTTTTGAACCGAATCTTTCGTATTTCTCGAATACGATCATCGTTTCTCGTTCTATTGGTCTTGTTCTAGCTAATTTAGGTTCATCGAACCTAAGTGCAGTGTTTTCGTGTTACCGCTTGATCCGTTCACCAACGTTCGTTATTCAAGACACGTGCGAGTGTTGTGCGATAATTCCTTGAATTATCGGCGTGTTCAGACTGTTGTGCCACGTGTCACACTAAATATATTTATTCTAGTGCCACGTATGAAATAATAATAAACATTATTATTAAAATAATAGAGTTGCTGACCTGGAAATTACGAGGTGTCACATCATCCCCTAGTTATTGGGAATTTCGTCCCGAAATTCAGTTCATGTGCCGGTGTTGGCTTGTTCGGCGAATAGATGAGGGTATTTCTTCTTCATCTGATCCTCCCGTTCCCAGGTGTATTCCGGTCCTCGTCGTGAGTTCCATCGAACTTTTACTATAGGTATCTTACTATGTTTCAACTTCTTGAGTTCCCGGTCCATAATTTCCACCGGTTCCTCTATGAAGTGTAGTTGTTCATCGATATGGATTTCCTCTAAAGGAATTGTGAGAGTTTCGTCCGACAAACACTTCTTGAGGTTTGAAACGTGAAACACGTTGTGTACGCTACTTAGTTCCTGTGGTAGCTGTAGTTCGTAGGCCACCGGGCCTATCCGTCTAGTGATCTCGAAAGGTCCAATGTAACGAGGGTTTAGTTTTCCTCGTTTCCCGAATCGAATCACTCCCTTCCAAGGCGAGACTTTAAGTAGTACCTGGTCTCCCACTTGGAACTCTAAAGGTTTGCGCCTTTTATCGGCATAGCTCTTCTGTCGATCCCGAGCCGCTGCCATTCTGTTGCGTATTTGCACGATCTTTTCAGTTGTTTCATGCACAAGTTCGGGTCCGGTCAGTTGGCTTTCCCCAACTTCCGCCCAACAGAGTGGTGATCTGCATTTACGCCCGTAGAGTGCTTCAAACGGTGCAGCTCCAATGCTAGTGTGGTAGCTGTTATTGTACGAGAACTCCACTAAAGGTAAGTGAGTCTCCCAGCTGTTACCGAAATCAATTACACATGCCCGAAGCATGTCCTCCAAAGTTTGGATGGTTCGTTCACTCTGACCATCCGTCTGTGGGTGATAAGCAGTACTCATATCCAACATCGTCCCGAGTGCCTTGTGTAAGGACTTCCAAAAGTGAGCCGTGAAACGGCTGTCTCGGTCTGATATTATGGAGGTCGGGACTCCGTGTCTGGATACGATTTCCTTCAAGTAGATTCGAGTCAACTTTTCCAATTTATCCGTTTCTTTGATCGGCAGGAAGTGTGCCGATTTCGTAAGTCGGTCTACGATAACCCAGATGGTATCGCAGCCACTTGTTGTCTTTGGCAGCTTTGTGATAAAATCCATGGAAATCTGCTCCCATTTCCATACTGGAATTTCTGGCTGTTGGAGTAATCCCGAAGGCTTCTGGTATTCTACCTTGACCTTTGAGCAAGTCAGACACTTACTCACATACGTTGCGATTTCTGACTTCATGTTAGGCCACCAATAAGTTGCCTTTAGGTCATGATACATTTTGTCAGAGCCTGGATGTACTGAGTATCGGCTCTTATGAGCTTCATCCATTACTACCTTCCTTAAGTCTCCGAATCGTGGAATCCAAATACGGTCCAGCAGGTAGTAAGCTCCGTCGTCCTTTTGTTTCATCTGTTTGTCCATCCCTCTCATGGCTTCGAGAGTGAGGTTCTCGGTTTTCAACGCTTCTTGTTGTGAGACCCGAATTTGGTTAGGTAATTCGGAGTGAATGGTGAGTTGTAGTGCGCGCACGCGTTTGGTTGTTTCCTTCCGGCTTAGCGCGTCGGCGACTACATTGGCTTTACCGGGATGATATTTGATTGCACAATCATAATCACCTATCAGCTCGACCCATCTGCGTTGTCTCATGTTCAGCTCCTTTTGGTCGAAAATGTGCTGTAGGCTCTTATGATCAGTAAATATTGTGCACTTGGTGCCATACAGATAATGTCGCCAGATCTTTAGTGCGAACACTACGGCTCCCAACTCTAAGTCGTGAGTTGTGTAGTTCTTTTCATGCACCTTCAATTGTCGTGACGCATAAGCTATAACTTTCTCACGTTGCATCAGCACACAACCGAGCCCTTGCTTTGATGCGTCACAGTACACCACAAAATCCTCGCACCCATCTGGTAGTGATAAGATCGGTGCACTGCACAATTTCTGCTTCAACAGATTGAAAGCAGCGTCTTGCTTTTCTCCCCATTCGAATTTCTTGTCTTTGTGTGTAAGGGAAGTCAACGATTGCGCGATCTTCGAGAATCCCTCGATAAACCGCCTGTAGTACCCGGCCAATCCTAAGAACTGTCGCACCTCAGTTGGAGTCTTAGGCGCTGCCCAATTCTTGATTGCCTCGATTTTGGCTGGGTCTACATGTATCCCTTTCTCGTTTACTACGTGTCCAAGGAACTGAACTTCGCGAATCCAGAAATCACATTTGGAGAATTTCGCGTATAGTTGTTCCTTCTTTAGTAGTTCTAAGACACGTCTCAAGTGATCGGCATGTTCTTCCTGAGTCTTCGAGTAGATCAAGATGTCATCTATGAATACGATTACGAACTTGTCGAGATACGGTTTACACACCCGATTCATGAGATCCATAAATACGGCCGGTGCGTTAGTCAACCCAAATGGCATGACCAGAAATTCGTAATGTCCGTACCGCGTCCTGAATGCGGTCTTTGGTATATCGTCCTCTTGTATCCTGAGTTGATGGTAACCCGATCTCAGATCGATTTTCGAATAGAAGCTTGACCCTTGCAACTGGTCAAACAGATCGTCTATTCGAGGTAGAGGGTATCGGTTCTTGATCGTTACCTTGTTCAATTCTCGGTAATCTATGCACATACGGAATGAACCGTCTTTCTTTTTCACAAACAAGACCGGAGCTCCCCATGGTGAGAAACTCGGTCTAATGAATCCCTTATCTAATAACTCTTGCAGTTGATTAGATAGTTCCTGCATTTCAGTAGGAGCCAGCCGATATGGTGCCTTGGCTATCGGTGCTGCTCCTGGCGTTAGATCTATCTGAAACTCCACTTGCCGTGCCGGTGGTAGTCCCGGTAGATCGTCAGGAAAGACTTCTGAATAATCGCGAACAACAGCAATGTCTTCAATCTTTCGTTCCTTCTTTGGTTGTTCGGAAATGAGAGCCAGGATAGCCGTGTATCCTTTCTTTAGATATTTGCTAGCCTTCATGCATGACATGATGTTTAGTGGTATCCCGCGTCGTTCTCCTTGGATTGAGATCTGCTCACCACTCGGTAACGTAACTCGTACGACCTTTTCGTTGCATACGATCTCAGCATGGTTTGCAGATAACCAATCCATTCCAATCACCACGTCGAAGCTTCCGAGAGTTACTGGCATCAGGTCGATCACCAACTGATGGTCTGCCAGTGTCAGAACGCATCCTTTGATGATGTGTTGTGTTTCGATGAGTTTTCCATCCGCTAACTCTACGGTATACTTATAATCTAGTGGTGTTGGTGTCATGTCAAGCAATTTGCTAAATTCACTAGAGATAAAACTCCTATCGGCACCGGTATCAAATAATATGCTAGCGTAGACATTATTTAAAAGAAACGTACCGGTGACGACGTTCGGATCATCTTTGGCTTCACCGGATCCAATCACGAATGCCCGACCCCTAGCCGGGTTGCCTCCTGCGTTCTTGTTTTGCGGACAGTCTCGGCGCATATGTCCGGGCTTGCCGCAAGTGAAGCACCCCTTCAGTGTGTTATCCTTGTTGGGGTTAGGGTTGGGGTTTGATCGGCATTCCTTGGCCAGGTGTCCGTTCCTGCCACAGTTGCTGCACCGAACTCTTCGGCATGGGCCGTGATGGTGGTATGAGCAGTTGTTGCATTTGGGGTTGTTGCCCCGATATCCCCCTTTGTCCTGATTGTTTGGTTGTGTGGCAGTGAAGACTTTGGCTGGTGTTGGTCGGTGTTGAGCTGGTGGTGGTGGTGAGAAAACACGGTTGTTGTTGGGTTCCCACTTTCGCTTGGGCTCTTGGGGTTTTAGGTGCTCACCCCTCTTTGGCAGTTTTCCCTGTGCTACTGCCTGATCAGTTAGCTTGTGGGCAAGTCGGATCAATGGTTGAATTGTGGTGTGATCGGAAGCAGTCACTATGCTCTGTATCTGCTCCGGCAATCCACTGATGAATTGCTCGATCTTTTTATACTCCGGCGTTACCATTGCCGGGCAGAGCTTGCACAATTCATGAAATCGAGTACAGTATTTCTCGATCTCGGATCCCACCATTTTGTGCGTCCAGAATTCTTCTTCCAGCTTCCGAATTTCGTCCCGAGGACAATACTCCTCGTGGAGCATTCTCGTAAAGTTCTCCCATGGGATGGAGTTTGCAGTATCCAGTCCGAGTGTCTGGACATGAGTATTCCACCAGGTGAGGGCCGGTCCCTCCAGTACTCCTGTGGCATATTTCACTCGGTTCCCGTCAGAGCATTCGGCCATAGAGAAAACCGATTCCACCTTCTCTATCCATCGGAGCAGTCCCACTGCCCCTTCCGTGCCCTGAAACTTGTGAGGATGACAGCTTAGGAATGCCTTAAACGAGCATCCCTTTGCCGCTCCTCCCTGGGGTCCTGTGCATCGGTAGTTCAATACAACGTGTTAGTATCTAGGCTGCCTATTCTATGCTAGTTACGTTAGGCAAAAGCTAATACCGTTGTTAGTGCCACTCGTCTCACTGGTGTGACGGTTGGCTTCGTACTCTGCGAGTACCTTGTTGAATTTTCGTTCGACCATCATGTCGATCCGTGCCTTTTCGGCCTTGCGTTTGAGTCGTAGAGCGTTGTTTCCTCTTGCAGACATGTTTCTATATAGAGGGGTTAGAATGTTAGTCATCATATGCTAAGTGTTAGCCAAAGTTAGGATTGTTGTCATGTCAAATGTCTAGTTAGCTATCATAACAAAGCTTCAAAGAACAGTAGTAATAATAAAGCAGATAATCATAATAAAGCATAATTTCCATTAATATCAATCTTGAAGTACAATAATTCGAAAAGAAAGTACAATGCGAGTTCTCCGAGCACATCCCGCTCGTCTAGGCTAAAATGAGATAAAAGGAAAGACAATACAAAATAAGGAAAAATCTACTAATCCGAGTCCATGGAGACATGGGAGATGCTGCTAGCTGCGTCCTCATCATCATCCTCGTCCTCTTCCGGATCCTCTTCCGGATCCTCGTCGAGACCCTCGAGGTCCTCGGCCTCGAACTGTGGCTCATCGTCCTCAGCTGGTGGCTCCTCGATAAATTGCGCCGCCCATGCGTTAAGCATGGCGTCGCTCGCCTGCACCATCGCCTGCGTCTCGACGATATCTGTCCGGTTCTCGGTAATACGCTCGTCGTGCTCCTGCACAACATCAACTATTTGCCCATGCTGGGACATGAGCTGAGCCACTTGGAGACGTAGTGTCTCCACCGTCTCCTCTAGACGATCCTTCTCCTCTTCCAGCCGGTCACTTCGCCTTTCCAGGCGATCGTTCTTCTCGCGAAGAACACGAACCTCATCGGATAGCTCGGCGTTCCTCCGTAACTCCCGCCGGGTTACGGCAACATGAGCCGCGAAGGCTCTCTCCATCGGCATCCCAAGTGCCGGCAGTCGTGGACCTTCAGAGGTATCACCTCTGTATCGCGGGGTAGGCACCCGCTCAGCTACAACCCACTCTTGTAGGAGGTTAGGCAACCACCCCCAATAGCGCTCCCGTGCTAACATCTGGGTCCTCCTCTCCATCTCTGCATCTACCTGTGCTACTATGCTGTCGATCCTACGTCGACTGTCCTCAGTCAAGTCGTCAAGGGCTGGGCGTCTGCCCGGGTTCCTGTCAGCGTTTCCGTTGCTGTCAGCCATCCTGTAAGTTTTCAGGTTAGTACATAATAGTTCAATAAAAGAATTAACATCAGGGTGCGAATTCTAGTGTAGTGTCTATTGTAGAGCAGTGGCTATAGTCTAAGTTTACTAAATGCAAACCTAGTTCCCTATAACCAAGGCTCTGATACCAGTCTGTCACACCCCCAAATTCCCACTCGTGGTGTCAGTCCACGTGGGTGTGACGTGGCCAGGATCATAGCTCTTGGTCATATAGAACGACTCTATATGAGTTACACATTCACACAGATTGTAAAATAATACAAGTTTCATTCAAATAGCAGCGGAAAGTGTTAAACATCAGAAATACATATATTTGCAGCGGAAAGTAATTGTTTGCAACAAACACTACAAATGTTTAAATTGTTTTAAAAACAGATCAAATGCACACAACGCCTAGGACACGAGTCTACATGCTGATCAGACTCCTTAATGCGTCCTTGTGTGTACCCTAGCGTAAGCTCCGTTAGTTACCTGAGAATACATGCGAAAAGTGTCAACTAAAAAGTTGGTGAGTTCACAGGTTTAGACAGACAGAAATTGTAGACAGATATATACTGGACATGTTTAAGTTTAGTTGTTGGATCTACGATCCGTGAGTGTGTCATGTCATCTTACCGAAACTAGACTGTTTCCATTTGCCTCCGCGAGTCATCGCTGAACTCGCAATTCACATCGATTATTACACTCGTTATGACCTCCAGTCAAAGTTGTTGCCGAGTGGGGCTAGTCAAACCCAGTAGTACTACGTAATAACGACTCGTTCGTAACAATTAACGGTAAGGATAAGTGAGGGCTTTATGCGATAATAGTTACACTCAAAAATAGTTTTACAACATACCAGTCATACATCTAAAACAGTTGCATAGTATTCTCACCCCAAGATTGAGTAAAAGCAGTTAAAGAGTAAAAGTGGGGCCGTAAACTCACCTGAGTTTAGATATGCGTTAGCTCAAAAGAGTACGTGTAGCTCGCCGGCTAGTAGTCACCTATATCACATAGGTACTATGAGTTTGTGTTCACAAGTGTGGGTCTCACTGGACCGTGTTAGTGTTCAACAACACTAAGTGGTTATGTAGGTCGAGTTGACCGTGTTTGACCGTGTCAATCGTGTTTGACCTAACGACCCGTTGGTGACGGTTTGGATCAAGTGTTCGTGTATCGTGCGGTTTTTTGTGTCGTGTGAAGTGTACGGATACCAAAAATCATTCCCATGAAGAAACTTACTATTTATGGCAAGTTTCTATTTTAGGAAAGTTTCCATATTTGGCAAGTTATGCATAAGATCATATTCCGATTATTCTAACATGCATATTTATCCTAAATGAGCATGTTATCACATAGCACATAGTTACACATAGCCGGTTTAACATAGTTTGCGCGTAAAAGTTTCCATTTATGGAAAGTTACTAAAATAAGCATGTTTAACCAAGATTAGTAACAAGCCTTTTCTAAAGATCATTACCCTAGTCCTAAATTATCATGAAATCATATTCGTTACAACAAACATATTGCTATTCATAGACTTTGTAAAAATAAAGTTACTATTTATAGTAACTTTTGATAAAACACATCTTTCAATCATTTTAGGACTTAAAATCATTTATCAACATCATAACAAGGTTAGTTATGCATACCAAACATACAACATCCCTCAAATTCATCATTCTCTAGCAACATTGTAACAAAAAGTTTCTATTTATAGTAATAACCATAAAAATCATATTTTCAATAATTCTCATCATCTCAATGCATCAATAATCATCATATTAACTTCTAAACATCATTTCCTAGCATAACATATAGATCTAAACACATGCATGTGGTCATTTCATCAAAAATCACCAATATGTAACATAAAAGTTACTATTTTTAGTAATAATCATCAAATGACCATTTTTGACATGATCAAACATCCTAAATCATGTAGGACATCATCAATAACACATCTAGCAACATTTCAATATCAAAAATCGTCAAACACATCATGGATCGTGCATGCATGTGGATCAAAGTAACCATTTCTTAGTTAAATCAACAAATAGCCATTAAATCTTAATAGTATCATCATAGATCACCATCATTTCATCAAATCAGTAGCAAACACATTTATTAACAGATTATTAGCATCAAAAATTCGTGACAATGGTAGTGGTGGTGATGCATGTGGGTATTCCCCCTTGCATGTGTGATTTCTAGTGATATTGTGACTAGATTGAACAAGGAAACTACCTTACAAGCTCCTAATCCACGTAATGATGCTTGAGCAGCTTCTGGAACCGCTCTAAGGGTGCTGGAATCGATTCAAAGCAAGGAACAAGCAAGTAGGACGTTCTTGGAGCTTCCACAACACCTTGAATCTCCAAAGATGGTCTTCTAATGGCTCTAGTTGACTTCCTACTGCTGGAAATGGGTGTAACAGTGCTAAAATGGTCGAGTATGGTGATTTCAGTCGAGAGAGATGGAGTAGGGTCGACAGAATGATTTCATCTTGGATATATAAAGATTTCTGCGAAGTAGACCTGTCGCGTACCGCGACACCGCCCAAAAAGAAACTCCGCGATACGCGATGATTAAAATAATCGTCTGGTTCCCGAAACACATCGCGTACCGCGATGGTGGAAAATGATCGGTCGTCGCGTACCGCGACGCTTTTCGGAGAATTCAAATTTCCCCGCTCAAGCTTCGCGTACCGCGAAAGCCCAATTGATTGCCCATCGCGTACCGCGATGGGTTTCGGCTGAGCCCAATAGGCCCAATTCATTGTTTTGAACCGAATCTTTCGTATTTCTCGAATACGATCATCGTTTCTCGTTCTATTGGTCTTGTTCTAGCTAATTTAGGTTCATCGAACCTAAGTGCAGTGTTTTCGTGTTACCGCTTGATCCGTTCACCAACGTTCGTTATTCAAGACACGTGCGAGTGTTGTGCGATAATTCCTTGAATTATCGGCGTGTTCAGACTGTTGTGCCACGTGTCACACTAAATATATTTATTCTAGTGCCACGTATGAAATAATAATAAACATTATTATTAAAATAATAGAGTTGCTGACCTGGAAATTACGAGGTGTCACAAGAGCAACGACCAAACATTTAACCACTACCAAGTTTGGGTCGCGATAAAAGACTCACCAAAATCCAGCGTTCTTTGACAAGAAGGTAACGAGGTCCAAGGTTCTTAAAAAAGAATCAAAAAATCCGAGTCGAACGAGTATTCGCCTGGGGTTTGACCACCCATACAAATTACGCGGTTAACCTCGAGGATGACGAGGAAGAAGACGGGTTTGACATCCCCCCCGGAAGCGGTTAGACCGACATGGCTAGTTACAACAAAACGGGCTTCCTCTTCGAGTCGTCAAACCGTCTCCTTTATCCCGACAACAATCGATCTCGCTGATCAACTCCAAGCTTTCACGAATTTTCAAAAACAAAGCACGAATATAAGAAAAAATGCAAGAAATAAAGCTTCAAATTCATTAAGAAAAGACTCTCCAAGCCGACCTCAAAACAATGGAGGTTTTGCCTTCCGAAGAAGTCGACGAGAAATAACGTTCAATCATGAAAAAATTGAAAATGAAAATCTTTGATAAATATCGTTAAATTTTATTTTTATTTGAATAGTTAGTTTTTTCTATGGTTTATTTTATTTAAGTTTGCAATGTAATTTTTATTTTATTTGTATCTTTATTTAAGATGGTTTAATTAAATCTTAAAGTTTTTATTTTTAGTTTGCAACAAAAAAAATAAATTAATTAATTAAATTTAAATATTGTTGATGATGTGGAATAGTGGAGAAGAGTTTTTAGTGGGGTGACTTTGGGGTTTAAGGTTTTTAGTAGGATGATAACGTAGCAGGAAATTTCGGTGGGAAATGATTTTCAGTGTGGTAACTGTTGTGCATAGCCTAATGAAGGCAGGGCGCCATTGGGGCGTGACCAAGCCTCTCACGCCTCACTCACGTACCACAACACATAGCCTTAATTGTGCTTGGTTTTTCATTTTGGGAATGTTACCTAAAAATTTAGGGAACGAAAAAAGTTTACATAGACGTAGGTAATTTAATTAAAGACAATCTCCAGATATTCTTAAGTTATTAATTTATTTTTTGTTGCCGTTCAAAAAAAAATTAATTTATTTTTTGAACGGCAAATATTATCTCCTAAACTATTCCAAAGTAATTACACTATTGCATAGGTTAGAACCCATGACCTCCAATTCTAAGAGGCAAACCCTATACCAAGTAGGCTAGTCCCACATTGACCTTAAATTATTAATTAAGGCAATAAAACTCACACGTGACATGTAAAGATGCAGTAGGGTTGAATTACACAGTGCCACAAGATCGTCAATTAAAGGCTTAAAAAACAAAAATGACATTAAAGATTGCGTGCCTAGAATCAAACCATCATAAATCAAAGTCAAAACTACTTGTAGGGCATGTGTCAAAGCAAGTAGCAACTAAAGCAAATTGCTTTAGGTTCAAAATCAATGTTTTCATATTCGGATCGGACGTCTTACTTGATATTGGTCGGACCGGTCGGACCGACATGATCAGATTTAAGAACTAGATAACATAAATAAAATATAATATATTTTAAAAAAATTATAAAATTATAAACACATTTAAACAAACATAATCATGTTCAAAAAATATAAGATTTGGTTTTAATGTTTCATTCTTTGGATTTTAGCTAAAAAAATTGAATTCCAGTCCGACATGTAAACCGGCTCAACCGGCCGGTAAGTTTGAATCCGGTTCGCATGCCTATTTTGGGTCGGCCGACCCTCCGGTTCCCGATCCGGGCAGCCGGTCCAGTCTGGTTGTTAAAACCTTGGTCAAAATCTATCATCCAATCAAATTGAAGTTCAACTTTAGCAACAATTTCTCCCCTCTAAGAAATTGTGCCTTGAATAAATCATATATTTCTTCAAGGGAAAACTTCATAGAAATATAACCAACTTTCCAAAGTGTTCCAATTAAGTCACTCACACTTTTTTTGTTTCAATTAAGTAACTCAACTTACATAAAGTGTTCTAATCCTATGTTTTTTACCTCCTTAGCAGGTTACCATGCTGACATGTCATTTAACCTGCTGACATGGCATGGATATGCTGACATGGAAAATGATATGCTTTTTTATTAATCTTGAATATGTAAAATAATTATAATTTATTTATTTTCCCTCCAACCGATCAAATTCTAGGGTAAACAAAAAAAAGGTTTTTGCCTAGATAGTCTGACTACTCACCTGGAGAAGGGCTTCCGATCGCCGGACTTCGGATCGCCGGACTTCGGATTGCAGGTTCTTGTTCATAACCTGTTGATTTTAATTGCATATTCCATGTATCTTGTTATTCTTCATCCCCTTCGGAATAACCTACAGATGATGCTTTGGATTGCACATGCTGCTGAACAACTTTGTTAATCTTCATCATCCCCTTCCGATTGCATATGGGATTGTTTGTTATTATTATTAATTTTTTTTTTTGCATTTGCACATGTGCGGCTGTTCTTCTTCCTTTTTTTTTTTATTCTAATTGCGTATTACATCCTTCATTTTTGGGTCCATATATTTGGCATATTTCATTTGATTTTCTACAAATTTCATTTGTTTCATTATATGCATCTGTATAAGGATTTGATGCAATCTTTCATCATATTGATAGCATACATGTGATCTTTTATGTGTTTTTAATTACTAAAATATTAATGCAAGTTTTTTCTGTTGAGTTGTTTGATAAACAAAAATGAACTTAGAAGATGATCCTTTCTTGAGTTTACTTTGTTATGACAAGAATGATGATGATGGAGATGATGTTATTTCTATTGAAGATTGGAGTGCAAGTGAAAAAGATAATGAGAGTAATAGTGATGAAGATCATGAACATGATGTTGGGTATCCTTGTTATGATCCTAATTTGGATTGGAAATTGATGAAGCCTATTGTTGGAATGAAATTTGGTTGGATGAAATTTGGAAATTGATTTTTTATATGTTATATTCTTTAAGTTGTAAATTCTTTTAAATAAAATTGTGGTTGGATGAAATACCAAAAACGAATATTAGTTTTTTAATTTTATAATATCTTAAAGTTACGTAAAGGGCATATATTTAGGAAAACGTCAAGTTTTTAATAAAATTAAAAAAAAATCATGTTTTAATTAAAAATCAAAAAAAAAAAGAAAAAAAAAGCTACGTAAAACGCCATATAAATGTTTAATTCTTTTGAATTCAATGGAAACAAAAAAAATGCCATGTCAGCAGGTTAAATGACATGTCAGCATGGTAAGCTGCTAAGGAGGTAAAAAACATAGGATTAGAACACTTTATGTAAGTCGAGTTACTTAATTGAAACAAAAAAAAGTTTGAGTGACTTAATTGGAACAATTTGGAAAATTGGTTATATTTCTATGAAGTTTTCCCTTTCTTCAAATACCCAACAAAAAAAAGCCCAAAACCACAAACAATTCATCTATTAAACAGAATCCATAAGAAAGAAAAGAAACATTTAAACCTAATGAAACTACACATCGGCATAGAAAAAGAGATCGAAGCTTATAGATTCCCAATGATCATTGAAACATAAGATAAACAATATTTGGATTTTGCACTTGTGTGCAGAAGCCCTTTGAACGACCAAAATACGAACAAGAAATATACACAAATTAAATACCTTATAATCAATGTTTTCAGAACCGGATTGTATGTCAAACTAAATGTCTTATGGATTACTAGTCGAACTGCTCGGACTGGATTTAAGAACCAGATGACATAATAAATATACAAAAAAATTATATACTTATAAACACATTTAAACAAACATAATTAATGTTTAAACAAACATAATAATGTTAAAAAGTGCAGGGTTTGGTTTAATGTTTTATTCTTTGGATTTTAGTTATAAAACTAAAAAAATAAAAAATAAACTAAATCTGGCCCGACCAGTGAACCGGCTGAACTGACCGGTTCTTGAAAGGGCGGTTCACATGCTATATTTGGGCCTACCACCCCACCGATTCCCGCTCCGACCAGTCGGTTCAGTATTCAAAACACTGTTTATTATGTTATTACATACAAATGTCTTACAATACAGGTGTTTATACGCTAAGTTATGATGGTTAACTACCAACCACTACCAAAGGGGCTTTGTCTAGATGAGCACTCCATGACTTTTTAAATGGTAGGTAATGTGTTCAAATTCCTCCCAAGACATATTGGGGTTTGGGGGTTTTCCCGAAGAGTTTCCTCCTGGGATGTGTTATCCTTGATTCAGGTGTTATCATATGATCCAACTCTTGCTCGGCGATATCCTGCCATCCTGGTTCAGTTGTTGCTGCTCTAAAAAAACTATCAACCACCAATGGTTGCTAATTAATTAATTTACCTATAACTAACTTTAACACATATTAACCTACGGCTTATCCAACCCAATTGATCCATCAATAACAAAATTAACATTAACAAATCTTTAAGGATTTATTGATTAATCTTTCCAATAGAAGCAGTGAATAAAGCATGCTATGTCGATAATCTTGATTTACTTTTTACTTTTTGTTGTAAGATCATGGGGTATGTCCTTTGGTCCCAACCACTCCACGTAGGCGTCACGTAGGCACCCACCATAACTACCCACTTCACTATTTGTGGTAGAAATGCCCCTTGGTTGGTTGATGGTGTCATTTTTTTAAAATTAGAATAACTAGATATAATTAATCATAAATTAAAAAATTACATAAAATTATAAATAAACGTTACAAATTAATAAAAAAAATCGCCAATTATCTCTATATTTATTTCGAATTTTTTTCTTCTCCCGCTAGACAATTTCATGTCGATCCCGGTTAAGTTGTCGGCCGGTGTTGGTGAATACAAGTTGTAGCTATACCAACCGTTGACGTTCCCGTTTTAATTTGTTAACGTTACCGATTCGTTGAGATAAGCTTTCCATTCATTGCATATAATCCGGTCAAAAATTGGTAACGGTCGAAAATTGGGACGTTGGCAACGGTCGAGAAGGAAGGGAGAAGCATGGCGGTGTTCCACCTGTTGTTCACGCCCACCACCCGGCATACCGCAGAATGCATCAAAGTGTCAAAAAATGGTATATACTATTTAACCGGCTGATTTTGTATTTTTACTTTTCAGTTTTCAGTTTTCACTCAGATTCATAGAGGAAGAGGTCATTTTGGTGCATTAAATGATCGAAGACAGTTATATCATTTGCTGGATCCTGACTGGCAGATAATTTATGTGCATCTCCAATTATTTATTTATTTTTTAATATATAATTTCAGCACATTTGTAGTATAGTAGGTGTAGGTGCACCGGATAACATTTGCCTTGATCTATTGTTCAAACAGGCAAACATCTTTCTCCTTCATACAACCCCACACATGTTTCTCAAGTTCGCATCTGAAGGAGACTTGTCACGAATATGTATCGCCATCTTACTCTTATTACCAAATGACTTATTTCCCACTCGAGTATCTTGCTATAAAAAAGTATTTTATTTTAAATATAAATCTGTTTTCAACGAAATTTACGTATAAACATGGACAAAAGATAAATATAACTCTTGATGCAGACTTATCTCATTATTTGAATTTTAAAAGCTAGCTATTGTTTTTTTTCTTATATTTCTACCTTATATAATAAATCAAGTTTTTTTTTGACACATGTCATGCAACGAAGCATGTTTTGATTTACTTTCCCACCTTAAATTTAAACAATTAATTCATTTCATAACATTCATTTATTAATAGAAATAATTAATAAATTTGACCAATTATTATATTAATTTATTTTCTTAAAAAATTTCATGTATTAATTCTTAGTTATTTACGTATATTAATATTAATTTCCGCTCAAGTTCATTTAATTATGATAAAACAATAATGACTTTAAGTGTTTACAAATTATATTGTATTTTATTTAACTTGTGTAATACACATGTATATTCAACTAATGTAATACACATAGTATATATATATATATATATATATATATATATATTCAGATGCCCTAGATGAATTCAATCATTGAGGCCCTTCCGTAAATATTTTTTTGAACACGATGGAAAATTATGATTCGTAAATTCGAAAATACATAAAATATGTTAGTTTGTGTATCTACATAAGTTTACTTATAATAATAGGTAACCAATGATAATCATAAATGATATAAATAAATAATGTTAGAAAATACAATATTTAGTGATGATTTTTATAACTCTCCTCCTCTTTATTAACTAGCTTGATAACCTTATTTACGACTATAAAAGTTGTCTAAAAATTTCACCCGTACCAATATAAAAGATTTATTCTAATGTCAAGTAATTGTGAAATAAAAACATAGAAGGTGTAACTATTTAGAAACAGACAACCTTAAGAAAACTTTCTCTTTTGAGAATACACTCACATTTTCCATATTTAAAATGAAAAAGATAAATAACCTAAACAATAAACCGAATATACTATAAATGAAACTTATAAAAGACTCATTTGTCATATTCATGTGTTGTAAAATATGTTTTAAATGACCCGTTAACTTTTGTTATATTTATAGTAAATTACTGATATGGTTTATGTAGTTTGTTAATATTTCATTATTGGTCCCTAAGTTTTTTAAATTACTGATTTTATACATTTATAACATTTATAGTCCCTAAATCGTCAGATTATCCTCACATAATGATCATATTTGTTACAAATGTTTAAAGTTTATGATAATATACATAATTTATAAAACCTAATAATTAGGAGTACAATACAAACAAAACACAAGGATCATCTCGATAATTTACTCTTATATTTTTTATAGATTATTACTATTACCAAATTGGTGCTTGAGATCACACAGTCAAACACTCAAACAGAACTACAGAAGGCTCCTCCTTTTTGCAGCCCTCATGGTCCATGGTATAAATATACATGGGCTTTAACTATAACAGAACTGTAAAATGTTCGCGTTTGTTGTTTCGTTTAACAATAACGCTTATTCGATCACCAAGGCCCAGGTCCAGAGTTGTTTGGGCAATTGGTCTTACACTCTTGTTTGGGCAATTGGTCTTACACTCTTACGGAACAAGTAGTTAGGCCACTCGGAGTCGTACCACATTTCCCCACTTTTTCCCGTTGCCACATCAGCGTCACATTAGCTTTCCTCACTTTTCCCCACTTTTCCCCACTTTTCATGGTGTCGTCCCACTTTTTCTCACTTTTCCCCACATCACTTTTCCTCACTTTTCTCCCTTTTCCCGACACATTTTTTCCCTCCAACGGTTATTTTTTCACTTCCCCACTTTCGGCCTCATTCGGTGAGCACACCCTGATTTCCCCCACCCCATTTCCGGGGGACGGTGTTCCCATCTTTTCCCGGATTGGTGAAAGCCTCCCCGGCTCTTCCCATCAGCCCACTCCGAGTGGCCTTAGAGGTGCTCAAATCGGTTTTTTGCTCAAACCGGTCCGGTTTGGTCGATGGATGGTCAAAACCGGTTTGGGTGAAAACCGGTTTGGTAGATGATGATGTCAAACCTATAGAAACCGGTTTGGACCGGTTTAAAACCGGTTTGGAGGGGTTGAAACCGGTTTGAGAAGTTAGGATGTCAAACCTATTACAAACCGACGGTTTGGACCGGTTTGAAGGGTGTCAACTACCGGTTTATAAACCGGTTTGGGAATCCGAACCAGTTTTTTTTGCCAATGTCTACAAGTAGTATTAGCTTATTAGGCTATTGGCATTAATTTATTATATAACTATCCTACAAACCTTACTTATACTGTCATAGATATTGAATAATTAAAAAAATATAACTAATTAATTTAAAATAATAATAAATATTTAATAATTATAAAGTTATATTTTAAGATAATATATAATAAAAATATTTTTATAATTTATTAAATTTAAAAAAAATATTAAATATTAGAATAAGAAGATTTATGTTTTTAATATTTAGTTATATAATCTAATTACTTAAAAACTACTAATATTTAGAAAAAATTCAGATTTTACACCAACATAACATGTATATCTTAGAAATCCACTTTTATGCAGATATAACGTACAAACGTACATAAAGTAAACACAAACAATCAAGTTTCACTCAGCAATGGCGGACGCTTCCAATGATGCTAAAGACATTGAAAAGCTTTATGTTTATGGAGAACGACTCAGCGAAGCCAAAGACAAGTATCAGGTTTGCAATGTTTTGCATTTCTAGGGTTTGGTTGATCATCTGTGAGAAAATAGGGTTTTATATAGCTGTTTTTATGTAGAATGTGGAGGATTACAAGAATATTATTCACGCTGCAAGAAGTTCAAGTGTAAAGGCGAGGCAATTAGCCGCTCAATTGATTCCTAGGTTTTTCAAGTTCTTCCCTTCGTTATCTGGATCTGCAGTTGATGCTCACCTGGATTTATGCGAAGCAGAAGAACTAGGGGTAAGTACTTTTGTGATACAAATTAAATTAAATATTCTTAATGTTTGACGGATACAACTTGCCTCACATACCTAGATATGTATCCATGATCACCTAGGCTGCAAGGAGGAGTTAATTGAGTAAGAAAATGATATGATGTTTGTGTCAAGTAGTAGTTAATTGTGTACAGGACCATTATTGAGTCAGAGTAATCTAGCAAGTTTGCCTAATCTTAATATCTTATTTTAGTCATTTAGATTAGTGACTGGCAGCATGAATTGGAAAACATTTTTTAATGCTTCTCAATGACAGACTGCTGTTCTGATTAAAGAGGAACCTTAAATCTCCTTTAGCTTGCTATGATCTCAAGGTCATGATAAATTATGAGAATTTATCTAGTGGTTTTAGAAGGATTTGTACTAAAATATTTTATAGGACCTGTACACATATTCAAAAAAAAATAAAATTATGCACTCAGTTTGATTTTAACCTTGTTTTTGTTTCTGTCACAATAGATTTGAATAGTATTGCTTCCATCTGATGGCCTTAATGCTTGTTATTTTGGTGGCTCATTTTGTAAAAGATACGTGTGCAAGCAATTCGTGGACTTCCTCTTTTCTGCAAGGATACACCAGAGCATATTTCCAAGATTGTTGATATTCTTGCACAACTTCTCATAGCTGGTGATTTAGGGTTTTTAGTTTTTGTGTTAACAAAGTGCTAGTCTGCTATATATATCAATATACATGACTTTGAGCACTTCAATATTTCTAGAGGAAAATGTGGAGCGTGATGCAGTGCATAAAGCTCTTTTGTCGTCATTAAGGCAGGATGTGAAAGGTACATCAATAAGACTATTTCCATTTTACAATATGATTTTTTACTAGATTGAATACCCAACCTATTATTGCAAAATGTCATACACCTTGCTAATAACTGGAAAAGTAAATAAATAAGACATGCTTGCAACATCATTGACAGCATTATTTAAGCACATTGAGAGCGCTGATGAACCAGCTACAGATGATAATCTTCGAGAAAGGACCCTGATCTTTATTTGGGACAAGGTGAAAAGACCATTTTGTGATGCATGCCAATAATTTTGGTTTTAATTTTGAATGAAATGGCATCTGATTACATATTTCAGGTGTTCCCTTTAAAATCCGAGCTCTTGAAGCCACAGGAGCAAATGGAAAGGCATATAACTGATTTGATTAAAAAAGTATGTTCCTGTTTTCTCATTGTTTTATCATGTACCATCTGTTTCTAATGCGTATGCTTTAAATTACATAAATCAGGATTATTTTTATGAAGTTCAAAATTATGAATGTACTTCAGTTCAGTATGCAACTACAATAATGTGTCCGACTGGATACTATTACAGAGTTTACAAGATGTTACTGGAGCAGAGTTCAAGATGTTCATGGATTTTTTAAAAAGTTTGAGCATATTTGTAGAGAAAGCTCCTACTAAGCGAGTCCAAGAGCTTTTTGAAATTATTCAAGGCCAAGCTGATCTTGATGCACAGTTCAGTGTGAGTTCAAGATGTTTCTGCTTTTGCTTTTCCTTTTTATATATGCAATTTTGAACTCTGCTTAATTTGTTGAATATGTAATGTTAAACTTTGTTGTTACTTGTATAATGTGTAACTTTGCTGCTATGACTATAAAAATGCAGATTTCAGATGGGGACCATGTTGATAGATTAATTTCATGCCTATATATGGCTCTTCCATTCTTTATAGTATGCCTTCTTTGGTATTTCTATAACTTTTTTTTTTTCTTTGCGGGTTTAAGCAGATGATCTATTATTAACTGAATCCCTATACCATATGCAGAGGGGTGCTTCAAGTAGCAAGTTCCTCAATTATTCAAACAAACACATTCTCCCGGTTTTTGATAAGGTATTAATCTTCTCTTGGTTTATTATTCCATTTGGGGATTTAAATTTAAAGTTATTAGTTGTATATCTACTAATATTAAATCACGGTTTTATTTGCTAATTATCAAGTTCCTTTGCAGCTTCCTGAAGAGCGAAAAGTAGACTTGCTTAAGAACCTTGCAGAGAGTTCATCTTATGCAGCACCTCAAGACTCGAGGCAGATCCTTCCCTCTGTTGTTCAGCTCTTAAAGGTATACATGAAAGATTTTTTTTATTCTTTTTTAGTTTGTGAAATATTGGTATCAAACTCTAATAGTCCAATATCTATGTTAATTTTTTTTTTTTTGCACTTTACTTCTCAGAAGTACATGCCCCAAAGGAAAACAGAAGAGATGAATTTCACATATGTTGAGTGTATGTTGTACACATTCCACCATTTAGCTAACAAGGTGAATAATGTTCAATAAAACTTTATTTCGGCATTTTAACATATTATCCAGTTGTTGAAGTTTGAATTAACTCTTGTTATAAAACAGGCTCCAAATGCCACTAATAGTTTATGTGGTTATAACTTATAAAATAGTGACTGGCAAACCATCAGACAGACTTGGTGAGGACTTCACTGAGTTTTACACAGATTTCATAGAAAGGTAATATGTTATTAGCTGCTTTAGAGTATCTAATAGACCATTCTATAGTCAATTAAAACTCTGGTGCTTACAATTCTGTGTTGGAAATTGGATAAGCAAATTCAAGGAAAGTTTATGAACAAAATCAATATCATTGACAAAAATCAGCACTTTTATTAAAAAACCAAAACGAGGATTACATTGACCCCTACACATCTATTGATACTAAAATAATAACTTAATAATCAAGACTATTCTTAAATTATTTGTTTCTAAACTAAAACTCCGTACCATAAACTAAACAAATTCAAATAGGAAACTAAATCAAAACAAAAAAAAACTTGCATCCTTAGACTTCACATGTGAACTCAACATTAACATCAACTGATCAACTTTCTACCCCTTAATCTTGATTCATGCTCTTTTTCATCACAACATTGTGGACTCGTTGTCTTCTTGGACTAAGTTAGGCCTTTTTCTTTCAAATTGGGACAGTCATATGCAAGGTCCCCAATCTTTCTGCATTGATAACCCCACAAGTTTCTTTTGAAGTATCCTTGACCATACCATCTTTCATGTCCAAAATCTCTTCTTTGACCATAAAAATCACCAATTTGTTTCCCTTGCTTATCTGACTGAGAAAACAATAGTTTGTTTTGGTTCTCATTCGTCATTCTTGAAATGTCTATATTCGTCCTACAACCTCCTTGAATGGCATGATGTCAAATTTGGCAAATTGCTTAATAGATGCTACTATTGACATAAATTTACTTGTAACATAGTTAAGGAGTTTTCTTACCTTGAACTCTTTTTCAAATGCTGACCTCGAGACCATTAAACTTTGCCACAATACTTGTAATCTTCCTAGCAAACTCATCAAGAGTTTCACCATCACCCATTTGCAATTTCCTCAAGTCACTCTTAAGTTTTGAAGCCGAGTCTTTTGCTCTCGGTAGGCATGAGAACACGAACTCCTAATCTCCTATCAAGTTCCAAACGCCTTAAGCATCTATATGCTTTGCCACTTGAAATAGTATATCCTTGGGTAGGGATTGGAAGATCAAGGCTCTTGCAATCATATTCTTTCTGCGTCAACTGCTCTTCATGGGTCGATAGCCTCTCAAAAACCATTAGCTTGCAAATCAACTCTACCGCAAATGGGGCATCACCCCAAGACTTCACATGTTAACTCAAAATCAACATCAATGTCATGGTGATTTAGGTTAAGCTTTGTTGAAGACCTGACTAAAGCTACGATGAAGAAGTTAACACAGGTCACAGGGAATGAGTAAGCAAAATAAGACGAGTACTGCTATATCTGTTGAAGAAAATGCTAGAATTGCGAGTTTATAAACAACTTCAATCTTTAATATGTCTTAGTTATATTTTTGCTGGGCTTCATTTCATTATTAGCCTTTTAATATGCAGAAAACCCAACAGCAGAATACCACAATAGGGTTGCGCACCTGCAATAACATTTTGTTAATGACGCAGGTAATGAGTTTAATATATATTTTTTTTAATTTTTGCTAGTATATGAATGCTTGATCTTTGAGTTTAAGTAAATTTTCCTGATGCCTCGTTTTGGTCCCTATAAATCTACTTGTATATCTTCATCCATGGATTCAACGAGTATGGTAAAAAAAAGTTGATTGCTACCGCGGGCTTTGATGCAAATGGCTAAAATCTATTATGAACAAACACCAGATTGCTAAAAATTTTATTTTTTTTGTCATTGTAGCTTATGGGTAAATTGAAAGAGACTTCAGTTCGATTTTTATTTAGGAGTTTGTTACTGTTAAGATTCATAAATGGAAAATGCTTAAAAAATGTAGTTTGGACAAAATTTAAGATAAATGGTCTGAATTATACAGAACATCAACAATGATGGCCAGATAAATATTTTCCCTTGCATCTGTTTTAACTTCGTAAAAACATGGACAGCGTCTTTTATTTGCCCATTTGGAAGTGCACATATTTATAAATATACTTGAAAAGTGTACAGGATCTCATGAGTATTTTTTGTATAATTCAGCCTTTGCATGCAAAATTACCTTCATTTATCGGAGACAAAAGAATTAACTTATCCTGGAATGAAGCAGTAAAAACTGTAGCTCCAACAAACACATCCGGGTATGCACATAAAAGCTTTATGATCTTAGCATCACATTAGCTCATTATGTTTTTTTTTTCCTGCAT
Organism: Mikania micrantha; assembly: GCA_009363875.1. Classification (NCBI taxonomy): domain Eukaryota; kingdom Viridiplantae; phylum Streptophyta; class Magnoliopsida; order Asterales; family Asteraceae; genus Mikania; species Mikania micrantha. The sequence goes on from CM018696.1 coordinate 84,002,487, forward strand.
GGAAAATCAAATCTTTCAATTTGGTTAAAAGTTTCAAATGTCCAATTACAGGTGGTTATTTTACCATATTTGCTTAAGAATCTATTTGGGTTATGTTTATCTGTAATGGTTCCAGGGGTCTCTTCTAAAGCAGCCTCTCTACCTCTTCTTGGGGTAGGGGAAAGGTTTGTTTTCATCTCACCACTCCCAGACCCTACTTAAAAGTGGGATTTAACTGGGTACGTCTATTTGCTTGTTTATCTGTAATGGGTCAAATAGAATTGTTAGCTAGAAAGGAAACATGTCATACGGGTCAAACAGGTCAAAGGTCGTTGAAAGTGTTTTGTTAATTCTTATAACCATCTAAATCATTTTATCCAAAAAAATTTATTTTATTTGTCTTAATCTATGTTTTATATTCATATATAACAACAAACACATGGTAGAAGGAGGATTAGGGTTAATGATTTCTAGGGCATACGGTAGACGTAGAATTGTATATTCCTACTTGCTGTTTTAGGAGAAATTTGCATGAAATGACTGTCATATATCATGCTAACATTTCGCTTGTAAAAGTCGATCTTAACCTTCATATTTATGTATTTTGCCTGGTTATGCTTGATTATGCTTGTTTCTTTTGTGTGTTTGTCTGTTTGTTCATGAGTTGATGGTCTTTATATAAAAGACTTTTTACCCTAGGGATAGAGGTAAGCTTTACTCACATTTTAACCTTCTCAGACTCTACAAATAGTCATGCTATTAGTGAGATATAATGAGTTTGGTTGTTGCATTTAACAATTAACACAACTTTTTTAAATAAAAAAAATTTAACAGGTCAACCTTGTCCGGCTATGTTTGATTCCTGTCCGCCCCTATGTATGTTTACATTGGTCATAGAGGTAGCAAAATGGGTCTGTCACACGAGGGTGACATGCATAATATTCAACATACCACATGGACAACTTATGGAATTTACTCCAAAAACTATATTATTACCCCGACAACAATATTTCATTGAGTAAAGCTGTTTAGAAGGTTTTTGATACGAATGGGTTAAGTAATGACAAAGAAGCACCTAAGTTGTTAAAGGTGTATTCTAGAAGGGGGAGAAAATGAAAACTAAGTGAAGTCGTTAGAGGAGAGAGAGAGTTATAAATAAGACATGAGAATGTAGTGAGGTCAGGGAAGATTTTGGTAGATCTGATAGGCTCCTGCACAGTGCAGTGAGAGAGGGTTTCATCCCTGGAATTGTAATCCTCTTTGGGAGTAATTTTGAGTTTTCATTATTACAATACTAGTTCTCTTGTTCATCATTTCATTTTTCTCTGTTATCAATTGTGTGTTTGGATTGAATTTCTAACATTGGTCCGACCTGCTCTTGATCTGCCGGTCTGATCATCATGGAAACTCGGGCGACAAATCGAATGGAAGCTCAGGAACAACAAATCAAGCAATTGCAAACAGATGTGGAAGCCATTAAAATCACCTTGCAATCCTTGGAAGGAGATCGACTGGAGTCTGCCGAATTTCGTAAAGTGGTGATGGCATGGATGAAACAACAAGAGAAACAGAAGATCGATGGTTCCTATGGTTCGGGTGGCTCGAGTGGAATTTTCGGATCCTCCGGGATAACACCACCGCCTGAAACACCGCCGCACATGCCGTGGGTGGTCAAGAAAATCAAATTACCAGAGTTTAGTGGTTTTGATCCTCAAGGATGGATTCAAAAGGCTAATCTCTACTTCGACATTAATCAAACTCCTGAAGATTTACGTCTTCGATTGGCACAGTTAAGTATGGCGGGCGTCGCACAGCATTGGTTCACGGTAATCACTCAAGTTCGGGAGTCCATCACTTGGTTGGAATTTCAATCGGAATTACGTCAACGTTTTAGTGGATTGGAAATTCACAATCCGTATGAACAGCTGGCTACACTTCAACAATCGACATCCATTCACGATTATATTGACGATTTTGAATATCTTCTGTCGTTGGTTCCTCGTCTTCCCGAATCACAAGCCCTAGGGTATTTCATTGCTGGATTGAAAGATGATGTGAAGAAGTGGGTGCGATTGCATCGGCCGGTTTCTCGATTGGATGCTATGTACCTCGCAAAGGATGTGGAGGGCATGTTACGACCGGCTTCTGTCGCCGGTAATGTTTCTCTTTCCCGTTTTCGTTATCTCAATCGTAATGGGCTTGTAACAGAGGATGGGCCTCCGTTATCGGGCTCCTCACAGCCCAAATCTGTTTTTAATTCCAGAAGTACCGAGAAGGGTTTTCAACCTCGGTCGGAGGGATTTCACCTGGGGTCTTCGACCAAACCTGGTTCTTCTTTTGCGATTGATTCAGGGCAATCTAATTCTAGGGAGCGGGGTGTGCGTTCCTTGTCCCGCACCGAATGGGAGGAGCGGCGTAAGAAGGGGTTGTGTTTTCGTTGTGGTCAACAATTTGGTCCAACTCATAAATGCCCTGAGGGGAAGTTACGGATTCTATTATTAGGAGATGATGAAATTGACAGTTCCGAGGGTGCACATTGGTTATTGGAGGCTGATGGTACTGGTGAACCACCTGACTCCACTCTCACAGGTACTTGTTTAGCCCTAGAATCGGCTGGGTTATTGGTTGACACAGGAGGTGCGAAGACTCTTCGATTTGAAGGAGAGTTACAGGGCATCTCGGTGAGTATGATGGTGGATAGTGGTGCTACGCATAATTTTGTTTCTCAACGATTGGTACTCGCTTTGGGTCTTCCTGTTTGTTCGTTTTCGGGGATTCGGATTCAGTTGGGGGATGGTTATTTTGTACAGGTTCAAGACAGATGTTTGGGGCTTCCAATTACCATTGATTCTTGTCACTTTCTGATTGATGCGTTGGTTTTTGAAACGGGAAATTTGGATGTCATTTTAGGAATGGCTTGGTTACAATCTTTGGGGGAGGTGGTACATGATTGGCAAAAAGCTTGGATGAAGTTTACTCATGAGGGCCATTCTGTTATGTTGCATGGTAACACTTGGCAGCAACCGGTTAAGGCTGGGCTTAATCAGTGGTTAGCCACTAATGATTTTTTTGCACCTCCAACTTCTGGGCATTCTCAGTTGACCATTTCTAATCCTTCTTCTTTGACTCCTGTCCAACTCTCTGATATTTCAACTATCTTAACATTCTTTGAGTCCATTTTTTTGCCTCCTTCTGGGTTACCTCCTCTACGTTCCCATGCTCATTCCATCATTCTTAATTCTTCTGCTCCTGTTTGTGTCCGTCCATATCGTTATCCTCATATCCAAAAATCGGAAATTGAACGCCAAGTGTCTGAACTTTTGCAGCTGGGAATGATCCGTCCTAGCAAGAGCTCTTATTCTAGCCCTGTAATTTTGGTGCGAAAAAAAGATAATTCTTGGCGTATGTGTGTGGACTATCACGCTCTCAATGAGGCCACAGTTCTGGATAAATATCCTATTCCAGTTGTGGATGAACTTTTAGATGAGTTGTATGGCGCCCATTTTTTTTCTAAATTAGACCTCAAGTCGGGGTATAATCAAATTCGGATGAGTGAGGACAGTATAGATAAAACGGCTTTCCGGACCCATGATGGCCACTATGAGTACCTGGTTATGCCTTTCGGGTTGACCAACGCCCCGACAACTTTTCAGGCTATAATGAATGATATCTTTAGACCCTTGTTACGTCGTAAGGTGGTTATTTTCTTTGATGATATACTTATATACAGCCCTTCTTGGGAGACTCATTTGGCAGACTTGTATGAGGTATTGAATATTCTGTTGAAGCATCAATTCAAAGTCAATAAACAGAAGTGTTCCTTTGGTCAATCCACTACAGAGTATTTGGGGCATATAATTGATTCTAAAGGTGTTTCTATGGATCCCAAAAAAATAGAAGCAGTGATGGCTTGGCCAGTTCCTAAAAATTTAAAAGGGTTACGTGGGTTTTTGGGCCTCACAGGATAACAAACAAACAAACAAACAAACAAACAAACCCAGTATGTTCCCACTGCGTGGGGTCTGGGGAGGGTGAGATGAAAACAAACCTTACCCCTACCCCAGATGTGGTAGAGAGGCTGCTTCGAACGAGACCCCCGGCTCAAAAAAAGCTGTTGCCTTTGGGCCTCACAGGATATTATCGGAAATTCATACGCAATTATGGCAGCATTGCTCGGCCTTTGACAGATTTAACAAAGAAAGACTCGTTTAAGTGGCAATCTGAGGCTCAAAATGCCTTTGAGTTGATAAAACATGCCTTTGAGGTAGGTGATTGGGTGTACGTCAAGTTAAAACCGTATCGTCAATTATCTGTGGTTAATCGCATTCACCAGAAACTGGCAGCTAAGTTTTTTGGTCCATTTCAAATTGTTGACAAGATTGGACCGGTGGCATATAAGCTGCTCCTGCCAGCCACTTCTAAGATACATCCGGTGTTCCATGTTTCACTTTTAAAGAAGGCAGTCCGTGGTCCCATTGAACCTGTTTTACCGCCAGAACTGGTGATTGGAGAGAAGGATATTTTGGTTCCTGAAGTCATTTTAGCCAATAGGTCAATTCGGGATGGGTCTGACTCAATTGAACAGTGGTTGGTGCAATGGCAGGGACAAGATGTGGCTGAGGATACTTGGGAAGACGCTGTATGGATCCAAGGACAGTTTCCAGATGTAAGTCTTGAGGTCAAGACTTTATTGGAAGGGGGAAGTAATGATACGAATGGGTTAAGTAATGACAAAGAAGCACCTAAGTTGTTAAAGGTGTATTCTAGAAGGGGGAGAAAATGAAAGCTAAGTGAAGTCGTTAGAGGAGAGAGAGAGTTATAAATAAGACATGAGAATGTAGTGAGGTCAGGGAAGATTTTGGTAGATCTGATAGGCTCCTGCATAGTGCAGTGAGAGAGGGTTTCATCCCTGGAATTGTAATCCTCTTTGGGAGTAATTTTGAGTTTTCATTATTACAATACTAGTTCTCTTGTTCATCATTTCATTTTTCTCTGTTATCAATTGTGTGTTTGGATTGAATTTCTAACAGTTTTAGACTTTAAAAGTACACTTTGATCCTCTCTCAATTTGTTTCCTTGTGATTATACAATTTTTACATTGACCTGTTAAGGGATATTGATAAAGTTCCACCATTGAAGGTGTATTCTAGAAAGAAGAATCGGGTGACAACTGCCAAAGTGGGGACAGCTGTATGCTATTTTCGGAAATTGGTTGGATCCATTCAATCAAATAAATGTATGATTTCATTCAATCAATTCAATAAAGGATCCTCCAGGAAATTAGGGATCTTCCAGGGAATTAGGGACTTAATTTCAGCAATTACATAGTATAAATAATAGGCTGGTGTTTCATTTTCTGGTATTGAGGTTATTTTGTTTATCTTGTTCTTGTAATTGGAGACCTTGCCCCTCTCGAATCGGGCCACTATCATTTTGTTCCTAATAAAATCCAGCCTACTTTTATCCCTATCAATTCTGTTTCTATCATTTTGGTTCCATTGCCGGGAAACGATCATGGTGCAGACCCGGAATAACTCAGGCGACGGTGGAAACCAACCTGATCCAATTTCGATTCAACTGGCTGCCATAGCTGCGAAATTGGAGTCAATTGAATCAATGAAGGAAGATATAGCAGCTTTGAAGGCAGGAGAACATTCTCGAGGAAGCAAGAATGAGGAAGGTGAAAGTTCTTGGAGAGGTCGACAGCACTATAGACCTTACAACAAAATTGAATTCCCAACTTTCAGTGGTGGGGACCCTCGTGGATGGCTGCTGAAAGCTGAAAAATATTTCAGGTACTATCATATACCTGATGAAGAGAAGGTTGAAGTGGCTTCAATGCACCTAGAGGGGGATGCCTTGGACCTTTATTCTTGGCTTTCTAACGACCAACCTATCACTTTTTGGGAAGAGTTGGCCCGAATGTTTACTAGAAATTTTGGTCCAGCAGAGTTTCAAAACCCAGATGAATTCCTTTGTAGCATCAAACAAACTGGATCGGTTCAAGAATATAGGCAGGAGTTTGCTAAGAGGACATCCCGGGTCTCAAATTGGCCCGATCATTGTCTATGAGGGGTGTTCTTGAATGGGTTAAAAGATGAATTGAAATCCGATGTAAGGATTCATAAGCCATGTACTGTGTACAATGCCATGAGCCTGGCTTTGGAGTTTGAATCTAAATTTTCCTCTCACCGATCAGGAAAAAATAACCCTTGGAATTCAAATTCGAAGTCATTTCAGTCAGATCCCAAACCATCACCCTTCACACCTGTCCCAACATCAACACAAGCAAAAAATAACCCTCGTATATCCGAGACAGAAAAACAGAATCGTTTCTTGAAAGGTGAATGTTTCAGATGCGGTGACAAATACGGACCCGGTCATCGATGCAAAACAAGTACCCTTAAAGTGCTAGAAGCAGAGGAGGATATGGAGGAATCACCTATAACAGAATTTTATGAACCTGATGCTGACCAAGAGCAAACTGCTGAGATCAGTTTACATGCTATTTTAAGGAAACCACACCCCACTACAATGAAGGTTGAAGGTAAGCTTCATTCTACTGAAGTCCTAATTTTAATTGATGGTGGTTCTACACATAATTTCATTTCAGATGTTTTGGTAAGCGAACTCAAGCTGGTCTCTCAACCAGTTACACTTTTTGGTGTCCAAATCGGTAATGGGGATGTGATTAGATGCAGCGACATTTGCAAAAATCTTACTGTACAGGTCAAAGTTAAACAGAGAATACGTATAATTGTTGTTGTATATAATCAATTGAGGAATACAATGTATATATAGTGTACATTTGACCCTTGAGATACTAGAATACATAACAACCCTTAAACAATAACTATCTAATTAATTACGGAACCCTTGAGATACTAGAATACATAACAACCCTTAAACAATAACTATCTAATTAATTATTAGACTAATAGTTGTCTAATATCCCCCCTCAAGCTAAGGCCGGGAAACGACTCTTAGCTTGGACCGTAAGTTCAGGAATCTCTGAGAAGGCAGCGGCTTTGTGAAGACATCTGCGATCTGGTCATCTGTAGAGATGAATTGGACGGACAGCTGACGTTTGGCAACTTTTTCTCGAACAAAATGGAAGTCCACTTCAACATGCTTTGTACGCGCATGGAAGACTGGATTGGCTGATAAGTACGTAGCACCCAAATTATCACACCATAAGGTAGGTACGGTCTGGATTGGAACATGTAACTCCTGCAGAAGTGTTTGTAACCATGTGAGCTCAGCGACAGCATCAGCTAGAGCTTTGTATTCGGATTCTGTAGATGACCGAGAGACGGTTTTCTGTTTTCGTGCAGACCAGGATACAAGATTCGTTCCTAGGTAGATAGCATAGCCCCCGGTGGATCGACGGTCATCGGGACAACCAGCCCAGTCCGCATCAGAAAAGGCTGTCAAGGTATTGAAAGTTGCATCGGCATAGGCATGAAGAACTGGAGAGGAGTTTTGCTGAACTAAAAGACCATACGAAATGGTACCCTTTAAGTATCTCAAGATACGCTTGACAGTGGACCAGTGGTTAGTGGTGGGGAAATGCATGAACTGACAGACTTTGTTGACTGCATAGGAGATGTCCGGACGGCTCAGGGTGGCATACTGTAGAGCCCCAACCACCTGGCGGTATCTGGCCGGGTTATCAAATGGGGGACTGTCACCCAGGGCTAGATTAGCCGAAGTGGAGATGGGAGAGGAGAGTGGTTTGGAATCTGTGAGGCCAGCTTTCTGTAGCAGTTCCAGGATGTATTTTTGTTGAGACAAAAGGATGTCCGGACCTTTCTGAAGTCCTAATTTTAATTGATGGTGGTTCTACACATAATTTCATTTCAGATGTTTTGGTAAGCGAACTCAAGCTGGTCTCTCAACCAGTTACACCTTTTGGTGTCCAAATCGGTAATGGGGTTGTGATTAGATGCAGCGACATTTGCAAAAATCTTACTGTACAGGTCAATGAGCTTAAGATCGCTCAAGATTTTTATCCTTTTTCTCTGGGTGGGGCTGATCTAGTATTGGGTATCCAATGGTTAGCCACTTTAAATACGGTCCAAGCTAACTGGAAGGAGATGTTCATGATCTTTATAGTCGACGGTAAACAATACAAGTTAAAAGGCGTTGCATTCGGACCCCAAAAATCATCTAGTTTTCAACACCTAGCCATTGATCCAGAATTTCCACTATGCATACCAGCCCCACTTCAGCCTATTGTTACACAATACACAACAGTTTTTTAAGAACCTCAAGATTTACCCCCGGTTAGATCACAAGATCATTCGATCCCACTTTTACCAAACTCAACCCCTCCCAATATCCGCCCTTACCGTTACCCCTACTCCCAAAAAGCTGAGATAGAAAAACAGGTTGAACAATTGATGGCAGCCGAGTTTATACAATCGAGCACAAGTCCTTTCTCAAGCCCTGTTCTGCTAGTGAAGAAGAAGGACAACACGTGGCGAATGTGTGTTGATTATCGGGCTCTTAACAAGATAACTATAGCCGATAAATACCCGATACCGAATATTGACGAGTTACTTGATGAATTATATGGAGCTACGGCATTCTCAAAACTTGATTTGAGATCGGGCTATTATCAAGTCAGAGTGACTCCCCAGGATATTGAAAAGGCGGCTTTTCATACCCATTCGGGTCACTACGAGTTCTAGGTTATGCCTTTTGGCTTAACTAACGCTCCTTCCACGTTTCAGGCTGTTATGAACGATTTGTTTCGTCCTTATTTACGACGTTTTATACTTGTGTTCTTTGATGACATTTTAATTTACAGCCCAAGTATGGAGCAGCATAAGTCTCACCTAGAACAGGCTTTAAAGTTGCTGCATGACAGTCGATTTTTTGCCAAATTATCGAAGTGCTGTTTTGGGCAAGAACAAGTTGTGTTTCTGGGACATGTAATTAGTTCAGATTGAGTTAGCGTGGAGGAAGAAAAGATTTCAGCAGTCAAGTCATGGCCCATTCCCTCAACAGTAAAAGAAGTGAGAGGTTTCCTTGGGCTAACCGGCTATTATAGGTGCTTTGTACGAAATTATGGACTTATAGCCCGACCACTTACTGCGTTGACCAAGAAGGATGGTTTCCTTTGGTCAGAGGCAGCCCTTAAGGCCTTTAATGACCTGAAAAGAGCGCTGTTGTCTACACCTGTTTTGAGGCTACCAGACTTCTCAAAACCCTTTGTTATAGAATGTGATGCATCATCAGATGGAGTAGGAGCAATACTATCACAAGAAGACCATCCTGTGGCTTATTTTAGTAAGGGTTTCTCCCCTTCTAACCAGTTTAAATCAGCTTACGATAGGGAGCTATTAGCACTAGTCTTGGCGGTCCAAAAATGGAGTCATTATTTGCTAGGGCTACACTTTCTCATTCGCACCGATCATTATACCCTGAAGTTCTTATTGGAGCAGCGTATTACCACTGCCGAGCAGCAGAGATTGCTACTAAAACTCATGCCTTACGATTTCTCTATCATTCATAAAGCTGGCAAGGAAAACAAGGGGGCGGATGCCTTGTCTCGAAGACCCCACTCAGGGGAATTGTTAGCACTTATAGTCCCTTATTGTGTTGAGGTGGCTGATATCAAATCAGGTTTACAAAATGATTCATTTACAAGCGAGCTGATCAAGAAAGTGCAAGAAGATCCTACATCAGTCCCTAACTTCTCATTTGTGGATCAGTTTTTGTTTCATCAAGGGCGGTTGGTAATACCAGAGGTACCTTCTCTCAAACTTAAGTAGTTACAAGAAGCACACGATACTCCAATCGGTGGCCATGGAGGATTCCTAAAAACCTACAAACGGCTCTCTTCACGTTACTATTGGCTCAAGATGAAGCAGGATGTAAGGAACTTTGTCCAGCAATGTGTGATATGTCAGCAACAAAAGTACCAAACTTTGGCTCCTGTAGGGTTACTTCAGCCCCTACCCATTCCTACACAGATTTGGGAGGATGTTTCTATGGACTTTATTGCTGGATTACCTCCATCTAACCGCTTCGACACTATTCTGGTGGTGGTGGATTGATAGAGATTATAGTTAGATTAAATATGTTGGTAATATTTAGTAGTTTAGTATATTCTAGATATGGGTAGTTTGGTAATATTGATTACTAGTTAATTGTTAGTTGGTTATAAATAGAGGAAGGCTTGTGTGTAAAGGGTGTGAAGAAAATTGATAGGGTTATTATTGGCTCCAACTTGGAGAAGGGTTTTACCCTGGGTCATCTTCGGATGATGTAACTGTGTCCATTTCATTTCCATTCTCTGTGATCTTTCTATTTTCAATCAATACAAGTTAATTCCTCAATTGTGTGTTGAATTCATACTAAATTGTGATTGAGTGTGAGTTGGATTCTCATCAATGGTCCGATCCTGCCATGACCTGCCGTTCTACGCCTTCATTTGATCTAATCTCCTCTTTACTGGATCTAATCGCCGCCGTGTTCCTCCATTTTCGATTTCAGTTCAATTCACGATTCCATCTTCGTCGTCCACTTGCCGCCGATTGCAGGTTACGTCACTATTTCCAATTCCGCCTCAATTCACGATTTCAATTTAAGTCCGATTTCAACTTTTGTTTCTGATTTGCTTTGATTCACTTTGTATCCTATCAATTCACGTTCATCTTTTGCCGATTCTCAAATTCTATACCATTTCCGACCACCATGGTAAACCAAATATCTCGCTTGGATATTCACGATCAACAAATCGACCAACTCCAGCAAGTCGTTAATGAAATTAAGGCTTCACTGAAGCTGTTGAATGAAGAACGATCGGAGTCCAGGGAATTTCGGAAGGTGATATTAGCTTGGATGAAGTCGCAAGAGAAGAACTCGGTCGATTCTTCAGGGCAGGAGCTCCAATCGGATTTGATTCACGATCCTCTAATCCCTGTAGTCGATGGTAAGCATGTAACGATTCATCCTCCTGAGCAGTTCACTACGATTCAACACTCGGAGGGGATTTCCGATTTGATCGGTGGGGTAAAAGTCGAGGACACAGAGCACCCTAATTGTGGCGACAGTAAGACCGCTCCTCATTTTTCTTTTTCAATTGGGCTTGAGCCTTTAACAGATGATGGGCCTAAGGTGTTGGGTCAAGGGGACCCCAAACATATTATTACACCCAAATTAATTAAGCCACGATTTCCCGTTTGCTCTTTTGATAAAATTCATATCAAGTTGGGAAATGAGTATCTAGTTTATGTAACTGATTGGGATATGGCCCTTATGTCTACCCCTCAAATTGAGATTCTGTGTTCGTTTCCAGCCATTCGATCAGGCGTCTCATCTACTCCTGAGCTGAGACATGTTTTGCATCATGATCGCGGAGCTCCATATCTTTTGCGTTTGGAATGGAAAGGACGTAGGAAGAAAGGACTTTGTTTGCGTTGGGGTAATCGATATGGATCAGCTAACAAATGTCCGGACGACACGACGCAAGGCAGGACGAATGATTCACTCCCAAGTCTTGAGGACAAGACTTTTAAATAAGGGGAGAGTAATGATAGAGATTATAGTTAGATTAAATATGTTGGTAATATTTAGTAGTTTAGTATATTCTAGATATGGGTAGTTTGGTAATATTGATTACTAGTTAATTGTTAGTTGGTTATAAATAGAGGAAGGCTTGTGTGTAAAGGGTGTGAAGAAAATTGATAGGGTTATTATTGGCTCCAACTTGGAGAAGGGTTTTACCCTGGGTCATCTTCGGATGATGTAACTGTGTCCATTTCATTTCCATTCTCTGTGATCTTTCTATTTTCAATCAATACAAGTTAATTCCTCAATTGTGTGTTGAATTCATACTAAATTGTGATTGAGTGTGAGTTGGATTCTCATCATGGATCGTCTAAGCAAATATGCTCATTTCATATGTTTATCTCATCCTTACACAGCCAAAGGAGTAGCTGCGGTTTTCTGTAAAGAAATAATCAGATTGCATGGTTTTCCTCGCTCCATAGTTTCTGATCGAGATGTTGTTTTCCTTAGCAACTTTTGGCAAGAATTATTCCGATTAAGCCAAACCAAACTAAAGTTAACGGATGGCCAAACCGAAGTCCTAAATCGCTGCCTAGAGGCTTACCTACGTTGCTTTGCTAGTGAACAACCAACCAAATGGAATGCATACTTACCATGGGCTGAATATTCATATAATACCGGTTACCACACGTCTACCGGTACCACCCCATTTTCTGTTGTTTATGGTAGGGAACCACCTTCTTTGTTTCCATATGTTGCAGGAGAGACTAAAAACGCTGAGTTGGAACAACAACTAATTGATCGAGATGATATGCTAAAGCTTCTTCGTCAAAACCTCCAAAAGGCCCAAGACCGGATGAGAAACCAAGCAAATCAGAAACGACGCGAGCTCACGTTTCAGGTTGGTGATTACGTATTCTTGAAGATTCAACCTTATCGTCAAAAGAGTTTGGCTAAACGCCAAAATGAGAAGATGTCTCCAAGGTTTTTTGGCCCATATCGTATTAAACGCGCAGTTGGACCAGTTGCGTATGAGTTGGAACTACCGCCCGAAGCTAGAATCCATCCGGTTTTTCACATCTCAATGCTTAAACCTGCGCAGGGCTCTTTTTCTACAGTCCCAACTCCCCCGTTACCCATCACCAAAGACTGGGAAGTTGATTTGCAGCCAAGTTCAGTCGTCACGCATCGTTGGGTTTCTGAAGCTGGTCGTCCCACCCTAGAATTATTGATTTCATGGCATAATCGCCCGATAGAAGAAGCTACATGGGAAACTTATGATTTGCTGGCTGAGCAATTCCCTGCATTCCGCCTTGAGGACAAGGCGTTTTACCGGGAGGGAAGTAATGATAAAGTTCCACCATTGAAGGTGTATTCTAGAAAGAAGAATCGGGTGACAACTGCCAAAGTGGGACAGCTGTATGCTATTTTCGGAAATTGGTTGGATCCATTCAATCAAATAAATGTATGATTTCATTCAATCAATTCAATAAAGGATCCTCCAGGAAATTAGGGATTAATTAGGGACTTAATTTCAGCAATTACATAGTATAAATAATAGGCTGGTGTTTCATTTTCTGGTATTGAGGTTATTTTGTTTATCTTGTTCTTGTAATTGGAGACCTTGCCCCTCTCGAATCGGGCCACTATCATTTTGTTCCTAATAAAATCCAGCCTACTTTTATCCCTATCAATTCTGTTTCTATCAGATATAAGATATCTAAATCAATCCATTAATATATGAAATGAAATTGAGGCCTCTGGACGCAATTCTACGTTAGAAAAAATTATATACTACACGTGCTAAATTTCCTAAGTCTGTCTTTGCCACCATGGTGACATCACAAGGCTTCCTTTTAATTTTTTTCAGTGAGAGATCATTTTAAAATGGTTTTGTTTTCTCTATTTTTTTTTAACAAATGTACATGTTTGCTTCCTCAGAGGGAAACGACCTGCCATTGCGCTAAATGGTGTCAGCAACCAATCAAACAAAAGGAATCAGCTTGTTGGCAGGCCATTCGAAGGCCTAACATATGGCAGGAGAGGTGGTTCAAGGGGAGGAGGTCAAGGTAGGGGATGTGGTAAGCGGGTGCGGGGTCGAGGCAGAGGCTATTACCGTTCAATTTTCATTTGCAACCTGTGATAAGATTGGCGGTGGATCGGGCTGCTGCACTGGATGAGACACATGGAACATAAATCCTGAAAAAGAACTGCAGAAGCTAATCTAGATTTACACACCCTTGACTGACACTTGGGATGTTTTGATTTTGGAGCTTGAAGTTTAACGTGTAGGTTTTGAACCGCTTTGGATTTTGTAGTCTTATGATGGATCGGATATAAAATATTATCTATTACGTATATTAAATTTGTATATATTATAAATAAATATATTAAAGTCATTACTAACGTTTTTACATATGGTAGATTCACAATTTCAATTCCTTACCCGTAAACATGTGGCCTCTGTTTTTTACTTGAAAGAATATATATGCAGGTAAAAGTAATGGTCAAGTGGTCAAACGAGTAGAAAGCAACAAAAATTCATTTTTACATTGTACATAAATGGATATGAAGGTAATCAAAGTATCAAAACATAGGCAACTGGTAACTTGTTTTCATTCAATATAAAACTTGATCCTTAAATTATATCGTCTTCATTCAACGTTAGTTGATCTTTATATTAATAAATGTGGCTAAAACAAGTGCCATACTAAACTCTAAAGTGATGAAATTACAGCTTAGTCATAATTAAAAGGGTAAATATCACTTAATCCTTAATCAGTTAATCCTTTATGTTTACATAAAATTTCAAATTTGTGAAATATCAAAATATATCCTTTAAGTTTTCAAATATTGTAAGCTTGGTTCTTTCTTAGTGGCCGTTTGGTTGGGTCTGAATGATTAAGTGTTGAATGGTTAACACGTCTGAATGATTAAGAGGGTCTGAATGATTAAGTGATGAATCAATTAAGTGTGTTTGGTTCTAACATCTGAATAAAAAAAATAAAATTCCAAATTCTTCTAAAAAAAACCAACCCTACCCGTCCCCATCTTCCATCGTCATCCAGAGGTGAAGCACCACCGGTCGCACAGCCGTGAAGCACCCCCGCGAGCACCGCCGTGAAGCACCACAGCGAGTAGCACAGCCGGAAGCACCACCGTGAAGCCATCTACCTTCGATTGCACCACTGTCGGTCGTCGTCTACTTTCGGTCGCACCCCCATCTTCGTCGTCTGCCTTCAATCGGTGTCCAGGGCCGATTGATCGATGTGAAGCGGCAATGGTTGTGGAGCAGTTGTGGTTGTCGAGCGGCGGCTGAACCAGGGCCGATCGACCTCACCATCGACCTCGGTGGCAAAGGGTGGCGATCCTTGGCGGCTGAATCGGCTGTGGGGAGGCGACGGGAACGATGGCGAGCCACTGTAGCAAGGGGAGACGATGGGGGCAGATGATGGGAGCAATAGGGAGACCATCTTCTCTTTATTTTCTCCATTCAGACATGTTGTGAAGTCTGAATCATTCAGACCTCTATTCATATGTTGCATTCCATTTAGACATCCGTTTAGACATTGAAACAAACTGTATGAATCTGAACCATTCAGATTCAGACCCAAACAAACAACCCTTTAGTTAACTTTGCTAAATATTAACAGAATAGGGGACATAAATGTCAATAAAATCATACAAGTAAGTGATTAAAATACGGTTCTTTATAGTATTTAATACGTAACAAAGTTAACAGAGAAAAAAACACGTTTGAAACATTTGATAACTTTAAGGATAGATTTTGACATTTCAAAACATAAATGACAATTTCTGAAATTTTGTGTAAATATAAATTATAAATAAATGAATAAAAGTGAAAATCATTAAAAGTTTGTTAAATTAAGACCGTATTTATTGTGATTATCTTCACGACCTTTGGGCTGACGTTGAAGAAAGAGAATAAAACGAAAAAATGAATGATAAAAGGAATGAAAGAATGAGTTGATTATACAATTGGTTCTTATATAAGGGTCTGTTTGGGATTGCTTATTTAACTTCAAAAGAACTTTTTGTCAAAAGTGTTTATTAACTTATGACCTTTTGAAATACAGTTTTTAAAAAAGTGTTTGGATTAACTTATGACTTTCTGTCAAAATGTTAAAAGTTATTTCCAAAATCTAGAATTTTTAGCTTTTTAAAAACAACTTTTCAAGACTAATAAAAAAGTTAAAATGAAAAGTGTTTTTGAGATTAACAAACACTATTTTAACTTATTAACTTCTTAAAAAAGTCAATAAGTTAATAAGTTGGTTTTAAATGGAATCACAACCTAAATAAACCCAACTTTCGGATCATTTGGTTCATTGTAAGCCCTATTATGTTTGTTTTAGAAGAAAGATTTGAAGTTTAAATCGAAACTTTGGTCACCAGTGTAGTGTACCTACATCTTCATCGGCTTTTCCTGAGGAAAATTTCCCATCGCCCTTCGTAAATCCGATCAGTTGAAAAATGGCGCAATTTTGGAAACCAGGAACGGAGAAACCTCGCCTCCTCGACGACGAAGAAGGCGGCGTTCTTTTCTACTCTGCATCTCCGTCCTCTTCATCCACGTAATCATACTCTTTCATGTTCACTAAACAATTTGCTTTTGTCACTCAACGTGAATCAAAATCGACATGAAGTGTTCTTATGCTCTCTACACACCAAAATGTTAATTTTCTTATGCGATTTTTAGAGCCACTAGTTGGGACGTAGATGTTATATTTTGAATTTGGAACTCAAATCAATTGCAGATATGGGTATGCGAGCTTAGAGAAGCAGAGACAGAGATTGCCTGTGTTCAAGTACAGAACGTCTATTTTGTATCTGGTGGAGACTCATTCCACCACCATTATCGTCGGAGAAACGGGAAGTGGTAAAACCACTCAAATCCCGCAGGTTTCCTCCTTTCATTCTTTTTTTATGTAACCTAATTCGTTTGGAGGATAACATATTTTATTCTGATTGTCAGATTGCAAGCTATTGAGATGATATTGATTTTGTTAAGAAGGTTAATGCAGTTAGGGTTTAGTGTGCCTAGGGTTTTTTAAGTTGAACAATCACGTGTTTGCCCTGCTATCCTCACTGTATATCTCTGATTGCAATGAGGTAGTATGTAATTTATATAATTAGATAGGGGCTACTTTATGTAAGAACCAATTATACTTTGAAAATCGCAAGAACTATATAATACAGTTGTACATTGAGGTGGATTGTTCAACTCCTGCTATTGTGGTGTAGACGCACGACTTGAATTAAATGAGTGTGTGTTTACTGTTCTAAAAATATATAATGCACTTATGCATAAAAGATAATCAAAATAGTAGGGGTGAGAAAGTATGGTGGTTAAGTACCATCTTATGTAACACATTTAAAGCATTATGTGCATGTGCATTATGTGCATGTGCATTATGTGGTTCTTGACATATAATTGGTTCTGAAATAACATCTTCTCCAATTTCATAATCTCTTAATTAGACTCCACAAGAACACTAGATGTCTTTATGTTTCTCTCCTTTCGATCATGCTTGGTTTGAGTGATTTTTGGTGAAAATTTGAAGAGTTGGTTGGGATTGTTAAATTTTATCAGATGGGTCTTTCAAGAGGAACAATGAGCTAAGCATGCTCAAATAAAATTTAAGTTGGTGATTTATTTATGTGATTTGGGTATAGCTAACTGCAATTAAAGGAATTTATCTAAGTTGATGTTCCATGTAGATTTGGAGCAAAGATTGTGATAGTTTTTGATAATTAAAGTAAATACATTTATTTGATCTTGCAGTACCTTAAGGAGGCAGGGTGGGCTGATGGTGGACACATTATTGCTTGTACTCAGCCAAGGCGTTTAGCTGTGCAGGTACTGACTGCCAAATTTGCTGTTGGTGACTTTCACTATCACTAGTTATTAATTTTCTAATGATTTTATCAAAATATCTTCTGATGTTGTATGAATCCATACCATATTTTTAGAGTGTTGCTGCAAGGGTGTCAGAAGAAATGGGAGTCAAACTTGGGGAGGAAGTTGGTTATACTATTCGATTTGAAGATGTGACGAATTCAGTAAGACTAATTTAAAGCTCAAATTATCTTAACACGTGTAAACTATAAAACAGAAGAATAAACTGAAGAGATCAAGTTTGCAAAGTGGATAAGGGTTATGAGTGTTTATATATTCCTTTTTGTATGTACAGGACTTAACAAGGATCAAATTTCTCACAGATGGAGTATTATTAAGGGAAATGATGGATGATCCTCTTCTTAGCAAGTACAGGTGCTGGTTATAATTTACCATTCGTTGTTGATCACTAAAATATAATGAGGGATACATATGCCACATTTATTTAAACAGGTAAAGTAACTTTCAAAATAATTAGCTTGTTGTTCATTTCAGTGTGATCATGGTAGATGAAGCACATGAGAGATCCCTTTCAACTGACATATTGTTGGGTCTTCTGAAAAAGGTGTCAAATAGATATTTATTATCTGTTGCTAAACTACTCTCTAAAACATGTAATTTGAGTAAACAGCTTATGCTTATTATATCGTTGCTTATTATGGATTCCTTAGATACAACGACGTAGGCCTGAGTTGCGCCTAATTATTGCTTCAGCCACAATTGAAGCCAAGTCAATGGCTGCTTTTTTCCAAACCAGGTTATCTAATAAGAAAAATTGATTCCTATAAATGGCAATTTTCTATTAATTACTTCAAATCAAAGATTACAGACTAATGTATTACAACTTTGTATTTTCATCAGAAGAAGGCGGCCGCGATTAGAAGGAGAAGATCATGGATTGCGGACAGAACCTGCTATATTGTCTGTTGAGGTATATTACAGCACAGTTTATGGCTGTTTATATTACACAATACAACATAGAAATTAAGCTTCTATATTGCTTATTTTTTGTTTGCTTACCTGTAAAGGATTTGATTTCAGGGTAGAGGGTATAACGTACAGATTTTCTATGTTGAAGAGCCTGTTTCAGATTATCTTCGAGCTACTGTTTCAACAGTGATGTCAATTCATGATAAAGTACACTCACTATTGTTTTTGACTTATAGAACTATATTCAATATATGCATTTTGTTCAGTTTTATAAGTGTATTACATAATTGTTTTAACTTGTAGGAGCCAATGGGAGATATTCTTGTCTTTTTAACTGGGCAAGATGATATTGATACTGCAGTTCAGTTAATTACGGAAGAAGCCCAAAACAGTGGCAAGTCTTCTTTAGGTATGCCAGAGGCTTAATACTTGTTGTTTTGTTGATGTGCTGCTTTTTTAAAATTTGAAATCAAATATGTAAATGGTGTTAAAGAGAATTTTGTAGTCTGTTAATCTCTTTTGTTGCTTATCAGGAAATTTGGTTAAACATTACAGGAATGATTGTTTTGCCATTGTATTCGGGACTCACTCGTGCAGATCAGGTTACTTACTCTTAACTTTTATCTGTTTTTCTTTTTCGTCTGGTTATTTTGTACATAAGATGGCTTGCATTTGTGAATGCCTGTCAACTAAATATGATTAACTTGTGGGATATTTTTAGGACTTGGTGTTTTCTCCTTCCCCTAGAGGGAAAAGGAAGGTGGTGATCTCAACAAATATTGCAGAGACATCCCTGACATTGGAGGTTTTTTTGCGTAATTTAGTTGAAAATAAAGTAAACTATAATATATTATCTTACTGTTTTCTTTTTCATTTGTTTGATCAGGGTATCGTCTATGTTGTTGATAGTGGTTTCTCAAAACAACGATTTTACAACCCGGTATTTCTTTTCACTGTTTTTAGCTATGCCGTAATTTGATTTATACTAGGATTTCTCAATATAATGAAATCATTTATTCATCTCTGTCCCTACCTTTCTCTCTCTCTCTCTCTCTATATATATATATATATATATAAATGCTAATCTTGTAAATCATTGTCAACAGATTACAGATATAGAAAATCTTGTAGTGGCGCCGATATCCAAAGCATCTGCTAGACAGAGGGCTGGAAGGGCTGGTAGAATTCGGCCTGGGAAATGTTACAGGTGATGAAATTACAATGACTATCTAATTATTTTTGAATAATATATACTTTATGTTGTATATTTTTGTACTTTTATATCACAATTAACAGGCTTTATACAGAAGATTATTTTGTTAATGAGATGCCTTCACATGGGATTCCTGAGATGCAGAGATCAAACCTTGCTTCTAGTGTGATTCAGGTGATAACTTGCTAACAATCAAAAGCTAAATTTCTTTCCATAATTTTAGAGTATAGATTCTGACAGTTGTGTGCTTTTAATTGCAGTTAAAAGCCTTAGGTATTGATAATATCTTAGGGTTTGATTGGCCAGCATCACCATCATCTGAATCAATGGTTAGAGCTCTTGAAGTACTATATTCACTTGGAGTACTTGATGACGATGCAAAACTTACTTCACCAGTAGGATTTCAAGTTGCAGAGCTACCATTGGTATATAACGCATGTATCCTCCATTCCTTCAAAAAAATAAATAAGCAAATAAAATAAACATTATTCAATAAATGTTCAACATATTTCTCTGTAAACTAATATGCATCTTCTATAGCATAAATTTTGTTATTTTCAAGGATCCCATGATCTCAAAAATGATCATAGCATCAGATCAGCTTGGATGTTCTGAAGAAATCATTACTGTGTCTGCTATCCTCTCTGTTCAGGTATTTTAAATTGTACTATGAACTGTTGTTTCTTCATTCTTCTTTTACGTGAAGCAATTTTTACTTTTCATATTGATAACAATAACCAGCCAGGTTTATCTATATGTAGTAGAATAGGGTTTCCAACTCTTCAACCACATAAATATATTCTTATTTCCCACCGATTTTGTCTTTTATATAGATGGTTCAAATTCTTATAAATAATGATGCAACTTTTCAGTCAATATGGATATCTGTAAAGGGGCAGAGAGAGCTAGATGAAGCTAAATTGAGATTTGCTGCAGCCGAGGTGTGTGATATACTTACTTTTAATTGACTTAGATGTATCTTCATAGAATTTAAACTTGAAATACACATGATACTTTATTCTATATAGTGCTACAAATGAATATTCATCTGTACGAATTATTATCAAATTAGTGAATAGTGATGATCAAGAAGATGCTAGACGCATGGTTTTTGCAGACAGTTCTGTTTTTCTGAATCTTTTTCCTTCTAAAAATACCGTTTGCGTATATTAAATATTATTATTTATATTTTAATCTTGCAGGGTGATCACGTGACCTTCCTAAATGTGTACAAGGGATTTCTTCAGTCTAATAAATCTTCAAAGTGGTGTCACAAAAACTTTATAAACTACCATGCAATGGTAAACTTTTAACTGCTTTAAAGAAGTATAATATCCTAAGAGTCATGATTGTTTTTCTTGCCTCTTAGTTTTCATCATTCTTTCTCAGATTCATTTTATCTTCTCCTATATATAACGTATATATTAGACAACTATTAGTCTAATAATTAATTAGATAGTTATTGTTTAAGGGTTGTTATGTATTCTAGTATCTCAAGGGTTCCGTAAAAGCAATCCATGGCCACCCTCACATCTTTTGATCAAAAAGTAAAAGCAATCCACAACTCCCACAAGTTTGGCTTTACTCTCAATTCCGGTAACTACAGTTCCTGGTTATTGGTTATCCACCCGTTCTTGGTCACCAATAATCTTTTCGGCTACATTGACGGTTCGATACCCTGCCCCCCACAAACCATCGCTGCTCCAGCAGCCTCTTCCAAAGATGCTGCTTCCAAAGATGCCGCTCTATCAGCACACCAACCCAACCCGCAATATACCATCTGGTTGTCCAACGATGCTCATGTTCGGATGCTTCTGCTCTCCACTATCTCTGAGGCTGCCCTTCATCATGCTCGGGGCACGCTGACCGCCCGTGATCTCTGGCTTGCCCTCGAACAGGCCTTTGCCCCCCACACTTCCTCCAGGGAATACACCTTGAAGACACAACTTTTACGGATTTCAATGAAGGCTGATGAGACCCCTACCACCTACCTTCAACGTGCACAAGAGTACTCTTCTGCCCTTGCGAACATCGGCGAACCGTTGAAAGACAAGGACCTGGTCATGATGGTCATCTCTGGCCTCCGTGATGAATACCATGGTGTTAAAACCATGGCACTGACTCGTCAACTCGCCTTCAACGAGCTTCATGCAGTCATTGCTGATCACGATTATATGCTGAAACGAACAGCCCCGACAGTTCCTCCCACTCAGGCCTTCTCAGCCATGGTTAAGCCTCCAGCAACCAGCCCCTCTCCTCCTCCTGATGCTGTTGTCCAGGCAGTTCAACAACTGGCTGCTCAACTGGGTGTGCAACTCCGGTTGCCTTCTCAACCGCAGGCTCTCTACACACAACGCTCCAGCAAGGGTCATCAGCGTGGCCGTGGAGCCTCTAATCGTTCTGGTGGACCGAATACTGGAAATCGAGGCCAATTCAGTTGGGCCTCGAATCAGAATGTTGTTTATGGCTCTTGTAACAGGTGTGGCATCGGTCATCTGCCTTCACAGTGTCCAAATCGGGACCCGGCTACCATTCGCCCACGGCAGCAGCCGTCCGCTAATTTTGCAGCTTCTCGGTCTTATGCTCATCAAGCTTGGCTACCGGACACAGGCTCGAGTCATCACTCTGGCCCAGATCTCTCCAGCTTAGATTATTCCGAACCATATCATGGCGGTGACAATCTTCATGTTGGCAATGGTAAGGGTCTTCCTATTTTACACATTGGCTCATCCACGTTTACTTCCCCAAACCGTACCTTTCGACTTACCAATATCCTACGTGTTCCGCAACTTAAACAAAATCTTCTTTCTGTTCAACAATTTTGTTGTGATAATCATGTTTATTTTGAATTTCACGATTCTTTTTTTGCTGTGAAGGACAAGACTACACACAATACCCTCCTCACGGGACCAAGTAACGATGGGTTTTATTCGCTTCAATTTCCAAGACAACAAGTCATTCCTCGAGTTGCCTTTTCTGCTCATCGTGCTTCCCCGGATCTTTGGCATCAACGTTTGGGGCATCCACATCCTCAACTGCTGAAGTCCATGTTATCTCTTTTTCAATTACCTGTAACTAGTAGTTCTTGTTCTGTTTCTTTTTGTGAACCTTGTGCCATTGGCAAATCCTCTAAATTACATTTGTTATCATCTACTTTTACAAGTTCTAATGTTTTGGATTTAATTATTTCTGATGTCTGGGGTCCCTCACCAGTTCCCTCGAGTGAGGGCCACAATTACTTTTTGTTATGTGTGGACCACTTTTCTAAATTTATGTGGATTTTTCCCCTCAAACGTAAGTCTGATGTGTTCCCCACCTTTAAACAATTTCTTGTCATGGTTGAACGACAATTCAACACCAAACTTAAACAGGTCCAAACCGACTGGGGTGGAGAATTTCGCTCTCTATCCTCCTTTTTCCAAACCTTGGGCATTCTTCATCGCCTCTCGTGCCCACACACCAGTGAACAAAACGGTGTGGTCGAACGGCGTCACCGACACGTGGTCGAAACTGGTCTTACCTTGCCCAATCGCACGTTCCACCACACTTCTGGCAGTTTGCCTACGACACGGCGGTGTACCTTATCAACCGAATGCCTTCCCGCTCAAATTCCTCCCTTTCTCCCTTTCAACACCTTTTCAAACACCCACCCGACTATTCCTTCTTACGTGTCTTTGGCTCCCAATGTTTTCCTCACTTACGTCCTTACAATGCTCACAAAATGGAGTTTCGCTCCACTCCTTGTGTATTTCTTGGGTACAGCTCCCAACATCATGGTTATCGGTGCCTCGATCCCGAAACAGACCGCATCTACATTGCTCGACATGTCCGTTTCAATGAACTTTGTTTCCCGTTTAAGTCCCTTCAACCGAGCCATAAACCTGGCCTTCCACCTTCCCTTGACCCCTATACTTCTGTTTACCCAACACCACCTCTTCTGGATGACCTGCTGGATCAAACTCCTCCGGTGACGTCTCCACAGCCACCCCATCCTGATGTCCCGGCCAATACTGCCACGGTCATCCCGGACCCACCTTCCCCACCATCTTCACCGCCACCCACTCTACATACTTATCACCGCCGTCATAAACAACCCACCTCTGTTCAGCCACCTAACACCACCGCCACCATTGCACCTCCATCCGAAAGCACAGCCCCCTCTAACACCCAATCCGTCCAGCATACCCGCCCTTCCAACCTGCGCCAAAACCCAAAAAAAACAACTCCTTACAACATTTCTTCCTTTGTTTCCTCTACCACTGATCCCGACACCGAACCAGCCACCTTTACTATTGCCAATAACTTTCCTCAATGGCGTCATGCTATGGCAGAAGAATACTCTGCACTGATGAGAAATGGGACATGGTCCTTGGTTCCTCGTGTACCGGGCTCTAATGTGGTAGATTGCAAATGGGTTTATAAGATCAAGCGGGATCCACAGGGCCACATACAACGCTACAAGGCCAGGTTATGTGCAAAGGGTTTTCGACAACAACAAGGCATCGATTATGCTGACACTTTCAGCCCTGTTGTTAAGGCTACTACAATTCGCTTAGTGTTATCTTTGGCGGTTACCCAACAGTGGCCTCTTCGACAGTTGGACATCCAAAACGCTTTTCTACATGGGGATCTACAGGAGACTGTGTATCTACAACAACCACCAGGTTTTGTTGACCCGGCCAAGCCAGACCACGTCTGCCTTCTTCACAAGTCCCTATATGGCCTCAAACAAGCGCCACGGGCTTGGTTTCATCAGTTATCTACCACGCTTCACAAGCTTGGTTTTCAGGGATCCAAAACTGATCCGTCCCTGTTTGTTTACTCTTCAGGGGGTACTCTCCTTTACATGCTTGTTTATGTGGATGATATCGTTCTGACAGGCAATAACCCACAGGTTATAGACACAGTGGTTCAGCAGCTTGGCCATTCCTTCCCGGTCCAGGATATGGGTCGTTTATCTTATTTCTTGGGTGTCGAGGTTCTTCAGAAAGGTCCGGACATCCTTTTGTCTCAACAAAAATACATCCTGGAACTGCTACAGAAAGCTGGCCTCACAGATTCCAAACCACTCTCCTCTCCCATCTCCACTTCGGCTAATCTAGCCCTGGGTGACAGTCCCCCATTTGATAACCCGGCCAGATACCGCCAGGTGGTTGGGGCTCTACAGTATGCCACCCTGAGCCGTCCGGACATCTCCTATGCAGTCAACAAAGTCTGTCAGTTCATGCATTTCCCCACCACTAACCACTGGTCCACTGTCAAGCGTATCTTGAGATACTTAAAGGGTACCATTTCGTATGGTCTTTTAGTTCAGCAAAACTCCTCTCCAGTTCTTCATGCCTATGCCGATGCAACTTTCAATACCTTGACAGCCTTTTCTGATGCGGACTGGGCTGGTTGTCCCGATGACCGTCGATCCACCGGGGGCTATGCTATCTACCTAGGAACGAATCTTGTATCCTGGTCTGCACGAAAACAGAAAACCGTCTCTCGGTCATCTACAGAATCCGAATACAAAGCTCTAGCTGATGCTGTCGCTGAGCTCACATGGTTACAAACACTTCTGCAGGAGTTACATGTTCCAATCCAGACCGTACCTACCTTATGGTGTGATAATTTGGGTGCTACGTACTTATCAGCCAATCCAGTCTTCCATGCGCGTACAAAGCATGTTGAAGTGGACTTCCATTTTGTTCGAGAAAAAGTTGCCAAACGTCAGCTGTCCGTCCAATTCATCTCTACAGATGACCAGATCGCAGATGTCTTCACAAAGCCGCTGCCTTCTCAGAGATTCCTGAACTTACGGTCCAAGCTAAGAGTCGTTTCCCGGCCTTAGCTTGAGGGGGGATATTAGACAACTATTAGTCTAATAATTAATTAGATAGTTATTGTTTAAGGGTTGTTATGTATTCTAGTATCTCAAGGGTTCCGTAATTAATTAGATAGTTATTGTTTAAGGGTTGTTATGTATTCTAGTATCTCAAGGGTCAAATGTACACTATATATACATTGTATTCCTCAATTGATTATATACAACAACAATTATACGTATTCTCTGTTTAACTGTATATCTGCGTGCATGTATTTTCTTTTTCCAGAAAAAGGTTATTGAAGTCAGAGAACAACTAAGAAGAATAGCACAGCGACTAGGATTAACCTTAAAATCATGCGAAAATGATATGCAGGTACTTGCTTTTGTATCATTTTCAATGTTCTTCATGCATCCATATAAATATTTTTTTATAGTAATTCTTGATGGTTTTAGGTACTAAGAAAGGCGGTAACTGCTGGATTTTTTGCTAATGCATGCCGTTTAGAGGTTTGTTACCAGATATAACGAATACAGTATTTAATATTTTCGCAGGAAATTTTGTAATAAAATCACGTATCAAATATCTTATGTACATTATTCATTTGTGAAGCCGTACAGTCATAACGGGATGTACAAGACTGTCAGGAGTTCTCAAGAAGTTTACATTCATCCATCATCTGTATTGTTCAGGTTAGCACATTAATACCAAAATTGTAAATAAATAAATAAATAAATCTTTTTGGCCATTTGTCCTATAATTATTTATTTCAACTGTTAAATAAAGTGATAATATATGACTATAATGCTACAGGGTGAATCCAAAATGGGTTATATATAACTCACTTGTATCAACCGATCGTCAATACATGCGCAATGTTATTTCTATTGATCCTTCATGGTTGAGAGAGGCTGCACCTCACTTTTACCAACAGCAACCACTGAATCCAAATCGCCCCTAGTACATCTCATGGATATATATCTTTAAAAATCAATTTTGGCTGATTTTGTGGCGTCCTTGTCCTAAAACGAGTAATATGGAATCATCTATTTGTGCCACTTGCATCTACTATGTTTCAAAATTTTGTTTTTGGGATGCAGCCAATTAAATATTTAAATGCCAGGACCAGTATTTAAAGTAATCTAGGGTTGCCAGCAGATATTTATGCACACTCAAAACGGGTGTAGCTGCATACTTTTGGTTTTCTCCCATGTTCTTATATAACCATTAACGTCCCATTTGTTGTGCAAGCATATAATGTGAATATATATATATATATATATGTGTGTGGGCCCTCAAGTGACAAAAGTAAATTTGTACTAATTTTAGCGTTATTTTATTTATTTTATGAAAATAACGTTAAAAACGTTGAGATGATTAACTTCAAACGTTAACTTTGAGCTAAAGATTTTTTCGGAGCAGACTCTACTTTAACTGGGATATGGGTGATGTTTGTCTCGCTATGTTTTTAAGTTCATTAAGGAGAGAAAAAATTGAAATGAAAGTATTTTTATTTTATTATTCTTAGACTCTTGACACTTAAGCCGGCTAATCTTTGGGCCACTCAATCATATTATCACATATTACATCTAGTTATCCTATTGGTTTGAGAATGACATGTTTTGACAAGTGAGTAATAAATAATTGGTTGAGTTATTGGTACACTAATATACCAATAATACTAAATTTTTGTATTTTTATTGTTCAAAAATTATATATGAGTAAAAGTTAAAGTATAATGTGATTGATTTAACTTAAGTAATATGTATAGATAATGAGGATGATGTATGAATATTAAAATCCTTAAGAAAATAAATGAATCCAAGAAGATATGAAACTTCATCTGAAAGAGGACTTTTTATTTATTTATTTTCATAATTCATTAATTATATAATACAGTCGTAAGCTAAATAGATATTCAACGGTCATACAATTTATACACGAATACTTTGTACCCCTTCATATTTAATTTCATTTTTTTATATTAAACACAGTTTTTCAAAAAAAAAAAAAAAGCATTTTATACTTAATTATTATTAAAGTAAATTGTCAAGATGGTGTATGTAATTTGTTAGTATGATAACTAGCATATTAGTCTACTCGTGCATTAGTGCATTACAGCAGGAATTCTGTCATACTCTTGAGTATCAAAACGTGGGCATGATTCTAAATATTAAAATAAAGACATGATTCTAATATCAGAACATATATACAAAAACAAAAACACGAAATGCTATCACTCTGACGTAAAATTATAAAGCATATCATGCTATAAAAGTGAACATCCAAAAGACCCAAAAAAAAGATAAATGTATGCGCAACGACAATAGTAACAAAAAAACTTAAAATCAAAATTTTAAAAAATACAAAAGAAAAATAAATAAATAAATAAATAAATAAATAAATAAATAAATAAATAAATAAATAAATAGATAGATAGATAAATAGATAAAGCACAAAAATAATAAGTAAAATTCGCTTGACAAACTGTGATTAGTTAAAAACATTTAATATAATAAAACAACTTAATATATTTAATATGATAAATAATAAATAATAATATACTATAATATTTAATATAGTAAAAAATTTTAATATATTTAGTATAATAATTTTATTGTTCATAGCCTTCAAATTTTAAAATATATGTAATTCACAAAATAATAATGATATAACATGGAACGATTATTGTTTAATAAAAGACACTCATGCATGTAATATTTTTATAACCTAGCTAAGCTTAGTCAAAATAATAGTATTTTATGATATAAAATTTGATCAAATTGTAAATATAAAAATCATTTATTTTGAAAACAACTTAGTTTTCAGTAAAATATATATTGTAAAAAAATTAGTTAATTGAATAAAAAAACTAGTTAAATTGTTTAATTTCTTAAAATTTTAAAAATAAAAGTGAGATAATGAATGGTTATTATCGTAAAAATAAAAGTTAAAAGTGAAAGATGATAACAGTGATAAAAAATTGTTGAAAATTTAAAAAAAAATGAAAGATGCTAAAATGACCAATTTGTAGAAGGACATGTTGCGTGAAGTGCACATCTAATAAACTTTGTTATTTACGGAATTAAGATTTATTTTCTATCCAACATATATAGATTGCTACAAAAATTTACTATTAAATATAACCAACATACAAGCCTGGTAGATGGTGAGTTCAAATTGTATAATTACGGTCCAGTAACCCACTTGAATTAAATATGTCAAAAACGTACACCTGGCTATATATATAACGACGAAACTAAACATCAAAAATTTATTGATAATTCCACGGACATAAGAGAATAATAATTATAAGTACGTATTAGCAGCCCTATATGACCACGTTCTTTTCCCACTAGCTCACTCATTTTGAATATATAATTCCACCCAATATATATATAGGGGAGGGATATTCTAAGAAGGCAAAAAACCATGAGAAGTGTGAGAAGCCACGAGAATGTGACATGTGTATTTTAGGGTAAAGGGTATAAACGTCAACACATAAATGGAGGCTGCACATGCAAGTCACATGTTAATTCCACCAAATTTTTTAAACGTATGTAACTATTTTATACGTTAAATTTTTTTAAAAAAAATTACACCATAAAATCACAAATTTCTTTACCTTTCTAACGAGTATAATATTGTTATATTTAACAATAGAAAAAGAACAAACCTGTATGTTCTTGAAACTTGTGCGTTTTTATGGTGTTTTCATATTGTTTGTGAAACTAGACGTTTTATGGTGTTTTGAACATAAACAAAACACAACGTTTTTTAATTGCGTCATTTACACATAATGTTTTATGGTGTTTCTGTATTACAAACATTTTATGGTGTTTTTGAATT
Source organism: Mikania micrantha (assembly GCA_009363875.1). NCBI lineage: Eukaryota > Viridiplantae > Streptophyta > Magnoliopsida > Asterales > Asteraceae > Mikania > Mikania micrantha. Next base: position 84,031,708 of record CM018696.1, read on the forward strand.
GTAATTTTATTTATGGTGTTTTTGAACTGTAATTTTATTTATGGTGTTTTTGGACTGTAATTTTATTTATGTTGTTTTTGGACTGTAATTTTATTTATGGTGTTTTTGAACTGTAATTTTATTCATGGTGTTTTTGGACCATTTTACACATTGTGTTTTATGGCGTTTTTGAAAACTAAAAAACATGTCGTTCTAAACTTTGTGTTTTTACACATTTAAGTTTAAAACGTCATGTATAAAATGTTTATGAACCAGGTGTTTTTGTTATGGTGTTTTTCAAATGTTTATGAAATATAGCGATTTATGGTGTTTTTAGTATTCAAAAACACCATAAAAATGCCTGGTCTTAGTTTCATGAATATCCGAACACAAAAACACCATAAAATGTTAATACCATAAACACAATAACATATCTTGAAAAAACGCCATAAACAATAAAATATCTCGAAAAAACATCATAAACTAAGTTAAAAACACCACGTACAAACTTAGGTGTTTATGGTGTTTTTCGTTTTCAAAAACACCAAAAAATGCCCTCTTTTAGTTTTATTAATACGCAAACACCAAAAAATAACATAAAATATCTTTGAAAACACCATAAAACATACATATGGGTAAAAAACATCATAATATATCAGTTTCGTATATATTGGAAAAACACCATAAACATATGGTTCGTGAAACTCATTTTAGGTTGTTATTTTAATTTTAAAAAATATACTAATAATATACTCATTAGAAAGATAAAAAAATGCTCGATTTTATGGTGTAATTTTTTTAAAAAAATACTAACGTATAAAAAAGTTATGAACGTTTAAAAAAGATGGAGGAAAATGCATGTGACTTGCATGTGCAGGTTTTTGTCTAGATCTTCCCATTCTACCCATACTGATGGTTTTAACTTATAACTATTTACGAAAATACCACCAAATTAATCTCAACCACAAAACCAATTGATCTAATGGTTGAGATCTCTTCTCACACTTATGATGGTTTTAAAACTTTTTAGCCAAACCTTATACTATATATATATATATATAGGGGAGGGATATTTTAAGAAGGCTAAAACTATGAAAAGTGTGAGAAGCAACAAGGAAGTGACATGTGTTAATTAGGTTAAAGGGTATAGATGTCAAAATAAAAAAGGAGGTTGTACATGCAAGTCACATGCAACTTTATCCATTTTTTTTAAACGTTCGTAACTATTTTACACGTTAACATTTTTTTAAAAAAATTACACCATAAAATCAAGCGTTTTTTTACCTTTTTAACGAGTATAATATTGCTGTATTAAAAAAATAACAAAACTAGATGTTCATGAAACTTGCATTTTTATGGTGTTTTTGAACACTACTAGCAGAACATAAAACATCACAGGGCATTTTATGGTGTTTTTGAATGCAAAAAACACCATAAACACTTAAGTTTAAACCTGGTGTTTTTTAAGTTTCGTTTTATGGTATTATCGAATAAAATATATTGAAAAACACCATAAAGCACATTTATGCTTGATTTTATGCTGTTTTTGCTTTATGGTGTTTTTGTAGGATAAAACTAAATGTTTTATGGTGTTTTTGAGTACTAAACAAAATAATAACGCTTAATTTTGCACTTAGTGTTTTTAAACTTCATAATTTTACATAGGGGCATTTTATGGTGTTTTCTATGTGTATTTGCTGAATAAAAACACATTATGTATTTTAAAGATAAAACACCATAAAACATTGTTATTTGAAGAAAGTTGTGAACTTAAGAAAAAACATATAGAAGAACACCATAAAGCATCATTTTTCTTTTTGTTTATTCATTAAAAAACACTATAAAACAAGTAATTTTACGAACATAAAAAAACCATAAAATGTTTAGTTTTCATGCACCTACGATTTAAACACCAAAATTCGCAAAACACCACGTTGATTTACAAAATAAAACGAATGTATGTATTCTACAACATGTACATTTGCTGAATGAAAACACTATGTGTATTTCCAAGATAAAAACACCATAAAATATTGTTATCTAAGAAAAATTTAGAAGTGGCGTAAAATAAACACCATAAAACATTTGTTAACATTTTTGTTTATTTAGTGAAAAACATCAAAGTGTTTTATGAGCATTCAAGAAACACCATAAACGCTAAGTTTCATTGACCTACGAAAAAACACCATAAAAAACCAGTTTCTTAAAACATATCAAAAACGCCATAAAATGTCCTGTGGTGTTTTATGTTCTGTTAGTAGTATTTCAAAAACGCCATAAAAATGCAAGTTTTATGAACATCTAGTTTTGTTAATTTTTTTAAACAATTAATATTATACTCGTTATAAAGATAAAGAAATGCTCGATTTTATGGTGTAACTTTTTAAAAAAAATAATTACGTATAAAAAAGTTATGAACGTTTAAAAAAGATGGAGGAAAATGCATGTGACTTGCATGTGCAGATTTTTTGCTAGATCTTCCCATTCTACCCCTACTGATGGTTTAAACTTATAATTAATTACGAAAATACCACCAGATTAATCTCAACCACAAAACAAATTGATCTAATGGTTGAGATCCCTTCTCACACTTCTCATGGTTTCTAGACTTTCTAACCAAACCTTATACTATATATATATATATATAGGGAGGGGTTCGAATGTTAATCCTCCCTTATATCGTTAACCGCTTAACCCTCACCAACCAATAAGAGGATGCCACGTGTACTATATGAATTCTACCAGCCAAGGGTATATTAGTCTTTTTGTTGATATATACGATTAAAATTGCAGAGAAAGTACACCACCATGCTTCCAATTTCAGTCAACCATACTCTATTTTGTTGAATTCAGTTTTTTTAATCATTCTAAGATTTCCTCACCCATGCTTTTTTGTAGATACATGCTTCTACCGTCGCCTACTCGCCTTCATATATCCACCTAAGTTTATTTCTGCATCTTTCAAACATCTGATATCCTTATAATACTTTGAAGTTTCTTTCACTTTTTTTATAATCTTGCTTGAACATTAAACATGGGTGGAGGTGATAAGCCGTTGAGAATCTCTGACCGCTGTTTGGAGGAGACTGAAGATTTTTTATCCCCTGTTCTTCGTGAACCAGCCCCAGATCCTCTAAATGTTGAGATTTTTGACATACTTACTGGTGATTCTCCTTTGCGTTATATTGGTATCGAGAAGGAAGGTATGTTACGTGATTTAAATGATGTTAGCATTTGTTGGGTTCATTTTGTTTATGTTAGGTGATTAAAACGAGGTTAGTCATTAGTTTGTTAAAATTATTTCACCTGGTTCAGTATTCCACTTCTTTAAATGATGTTACTTTAATTTTGTTTCCCGTGTTTGTGTTTCGTGGTTTTAAATTAGATGTGTTAATTTTTTGGGGTAATTTTGTTTTAACTGGATCAATAGTCTACTGGTTTAAAAATGATTTTAGTTTTAATTCATTTTTCTCTGGTTTCACGTTGTCTACTTGTTTAAATAGGATGTATTTATTTTTTTGTTTTAATTTTGTTTCCCCTGGTTCACTAGTCTACTGGGTTTAGATGAACTTAGTCATTTGTTTTATATTTTTTTTTCACTGGTTCATGATCTTAGTATTTTATATTTTTTTTCTCTGGTTCATGATCTAGTGGTTAAAATTAGATGTATTAATTTGTTGGTTTATTTTGTTTTTCCTTGTTTACTAGTATAGTGCTTTAAATGATATTAGTATTAAACCAGTTTCAGCTGGTTCACTTTGTCTGCTTGTTAAAATGAGATGTATTTAATTGGTGCTTTAATTTTGATTCCCCTATTTCACTAGTCTATTGGTTTAGATGATGCTAGTTATCTGTTTTTTTTTTAATTTTGTTTTCATTGGTTCATGATCTTAGTTTTTATTTTTTTCCCCTGCTTCACTTGTTTAGTGGTTAAAAAGAGATGTAGTAACTTGTTGGTTTATTTTTGTTTCCTATTGTTTACTAGTGTACTGCTTTAAATGAGATGTATTAATTTGTTAGTTTAATTTTTGATGTCCCTTGTTCAACAGTCTACTGTTTTGTTGTTTATTTAGGTTGTCATAGTAGCTTGGTATACTAAACCCCTAATGGTAGTCGCTACTGGTGTCCTGATGTTAGTTCTCAATTCAAGCCTGTGGTTGGAAAGATATTTTTATCCTGGGATGAAGTTTACAAGATGTATGAAACATATGCGGAGTTGTCTGGTTTTGGCATTCGTGTTGGTGGGTATAAGAAGTGGAAAGGAGCAATAACACATAGAGTTCTGATATGTAACAAAGCAGGTAAACCTAGGGGCAAAGTTGTTGATTCAGTCAATCTAGGAGCGATGTCGGGTGCCCGTGCTACTTGCTTCAAAGTTACGGGTTGCAAGGCACTTATTAGATTGAGAGCCATCAAAGGCACTTCTAATTATGTGTTATATGAATTTTCAGAAAATCACAATCATGAATTAATTTCTTCTGAAAACATGGATCTAACCCGTAAAGGAAAGCATCTTAACTTTGAAGATGTGCACTTTATTCATGCTATGAGTCTAAATAGGGTAGGTGCTACTGTAGCACATCGGTTACAGACATCCTTGAAAGGTGGTCACCACAACATGCGTGGCACCAGGAATTCTTACAAGAATGTCAGCCGTGATATTAGAATGTTCATTGGAGAGCGTGATGTGCAGTTGGTATTGAAGAAGCTTGAGGATCGTGCAAAAAACCTTCACAATTTTTCATTTGAAGTATATCATACTGAAGGTGTTTTGCAGGCCATTTTTTGGGCTGATGATGTTTCCAAACTCAGTTACCAGTTGTTTGGCGATGTTATAGCATTTGATGCAACGTATTCCACAAACAAGTAAGCTTCTATCGTATGTTATGCAAATTTTTTTTATTTGCCATCCGAATGTACTCTAATTTCAAATTTTGAAACTTTACTAGGTATAACATGATATTTGTCCCCTTTACGGGTGTTGATCACCATAAAAAATGCGTCACCTTTGGGGCTGGTCTTATCCACAATGAGACTGTGGAATCCTATTGTTGGCTTCTTGAAGCTTTTTTGAAGATTCATGTTAAACATCCTCGATTAGTTTTGACAGATCAAGACCCTGCTATGAGGATTGCAGTGCCAAATGTTTTTTCCAAATCTGTGCATCGTCTTTGCATGTGGCATATCATGAAAAAACTACCATCTAAGGTGTGTATATTTTGTTTTGCTAGTTAGATAAGCTTTTTACAGGTTGTGTTATTGAATTATTATTTAATTTTGACATGTAGTTTGTCTGACATTTTTAATTTACCTGCACTTACATTATGTAACCAGATTGAATAATTTACAGTTTTCATGAATATTGTGGTATTCAAACAGTTTTGGTATAGATAATTTCTAGATGTGTAAAAAATTAGTATTAATTTACAGATGTTTAAACTGTTAATGTTAGTTTTCATGTAATGTAAGTAAGGTGTGTATATTTTGTTTTATTGTTACATCAAATTACATTTATACAAGTGTAGTTTTGTGTTATGGATTGATCATTTGTCCTTACATTTATTATTGTATGATAATTATAAGTAATACAGTACACATTTACACCCACTTACATTTTTCTAATAAGAATGAAGAATTTTTGATTATACATGAATATTGTATTACTGACTTACATCAACAAACAGTGTAGGTATACTTAAAATTGTAATAATGCGGTATTAATTTTGAGATGTTTAAACTGATAATGATAGTTTCATGTCAAACTAAGTACGACATCAAATTACATTTATACAATTGTAGTTTTGTGTTATGGATTGATCATTTGTCCTTACATTTAATATTATATGATAATTATAAGTAATACAGTACACATTTACATCCACTTACATTATTCTATTAAGAGTGAACATTTTTTTTTATTCTACATGAGTATTGTATTATTGACTTACATCAACTAACAATGTAGGTATACTTAAAATTGTAATAATGTAGTATTGATTTTGAGATGTGTATATTTTGTTTTTTTGTTACATCAACTTACATTTTTTTATGTGTAGTTTTGTGTTATAGATCGATCATTTGTTCTGATTTTTAGTATTGTATGATAATTATAATTATTAAAGTAGAAACTTACATTTACTTACATTATACAACAACAGGTAGGTATACTTACATGAATAATGTAGTGTTGAGTTACATCAACAAAATAGTGTAGCTATACTTAATTGTAAAATGTATAATAATGTAGCCTAAAATTACACTGTTTTGTACAGGTGTCTTGGGATTTGATTCATAATTCAAACATACGGTCCAGGTTGCATAAGTTAGTTTGGAATGTTTACATTACTCCTGCCACTTTTGAAGAAAAATGGCATAATCTCATGGCTGAATTTGAACTGAATGACAACATTTGGTTAAATGAAATGTTTTCAATTCGTGAACTTTGGGTGCCTAGTTATTTCCGTGATATTCCGATGTGTTGTCTAATGAAAACTACGTCTCGTTGTGAGAGTTCTAATTCGATGTTTAAGGTTACATCTGGTAGTACCAACACACTAGTTCAGTTTATGATGTGTTTTGACACCGCTATAGACAATCAAAGGTACAATCAAAGGATTGTAGAATTCAAATCAAAGACAACCACCTGTTTGTTCAAAACAGGGTTAGAATTGGAGGTTCATGCTGCTAACATTTACACCCAGACCATTTTTAAAGATGTTCAAAAAGAAATTTATAAGGGCATGATGAATTGTTTCATCAATAATGTTGATGTTGTTGACAATTACAAAGTGTACACAATTTCTCACATGGACAACCGATGTGACTTTGTCAACCAGTTTAAGGTAATAAATTATGATGTTTTCATTTCCTCAAGTCTAGTATACTTTTAATAAATATTTATGTTAACCAATTTTATTTTTTGATTGCAGGTTTCTGTTCATATGCTAGAGAACTCTTATGAATGCTCATGCATGGGATTTACTCGTGTTGGTTATCTCTGTCGTCATATTTTTGGTGTATTTAGACTGCACCAAATTAAAAACATTCCTGATCGTTACATTTCCAACCGTTGGAGAAAAGGTACTCTCCCCAGTCGTGTTTATGGCATCTCCCAGAGGCTAAGCGTCGATAACACCGAAGTGGCGGTCTTGAGGAATGAACTTACAGATTGTGTTAATGCATGTGTCGATCAATTGGCATTTAATGTGGACGGTCTTTCATCTTTTAACGAAAAGATGAAGGAACTTAAGAAGGAATTAGTTGACAAATTACCAAGTTCTTCAGGTTCACACAAGAAGCAATGCGTTATTGAACATTTGGTTGGTCAACATGATCAAGAGAGTATTGAGTTGTTGCCCCCTCATGGCATTCGTAACAAGGGTTGTGGTACCAATAGACGTTTAGTTGGACCCGGAGAAAAGGCTATTGAGAATTCCAAAAAGACACCAAGGATGTGTCGTTCATGCAATCAGTTAACCTTCCATGATTCTCGCAATTGCAAAAACAAGGCTAATAGTGGGGAATCAACATCTCAAAAGTAGGCCAAGATGTCTCGTATTTTTGGTTTGTCATGAAACTATTTTTGGGGACTAAAAATTTTGGTAATATTTTAAAATTAAAATATTTCGTAATATTTTAAACTAAAATATTACATAATATTTTAATCTAAAAAATATTACATTATTTTATAAGTTTAATAGTTTTTTAAAATGGGATCTTTTTGGTTGTGCAGTTTTTAAAATGAAATATCACGTAACCGCTTAAGCTTAAAATATTTCGTAATATTTTAAATTAAGATGTCACGGTTGTGCAGTTTTTTAATGTTAATGTAGGTTACTAGTCATGTGGGTTGTACAATGTAACGCTATATGCGTTTTATGTTTCATGGGCAAATATTAATGTAAGTTATTGTAATTTTAGATTGAAAAATATTTATGTTATTTTATGTGATAGCATTAATGTAATATAGTATTAGACTAAATTACCTCCAATGATTAATTACTACTAACGTAGAAGGAAGTTACATTTACTTACACTGTAATATATTTTTTGCTAGCTGACAGTTTTCGAAATTTATTAGTTACTTACATCAAATTACAAAAATGTGTTAAACGCTTTAAAATGACAAAATTTATAAAATAATAATTTTATAATATATAGTTAATTGTAAGACTAAAAAAAGATTTTAAAAGCTGTACATAAATTTTTTTGATGATAATAATGACAATTGTTATAAATGTAATAATTTTTAAGAAGATGTAGTAGTAAGTTACATTAACTTAATCTAAATAAGAAAAATAATTTAAAGTTTAAATAATATTAATAATGGTTTCGAAACCTGGTACTCTATGTATCACTGTTTATTTCTTAAGTTAACAAGTAAGTTCCCTGTTCAAAATAATCGAATTTTTTTTGTTTGATTGGTTGGATGATGAGCTATAGCATTTGTTTATACTCCTTCTTTTGCTGATTGTGCGATTGGGCAACTCAAGATTTCAAGTCTCATGTAAAACTGTTGTTCCAAAATATCGCACACCAACTGTTCGATGAAATGCCCCATTGAGATTTTACTCTTCAGCAGTTAGGATTGTCAAACATCAGCAGTTGGATGAATTTTTTGTTCATCAGCTGTTGGGCTTGTCAAGCATCAGCAGTTGATGTTGTTTGATAATCAGCAGTTTTAAACATCAGTAGTTTGAATCCTTATTCTTCAGCAGTTATAAGATGTTTGTTCATCAGCACTTGAAGGTTCTTTACATCAGCAGTTGTAATTCTGTGGTATTCAGCACTTGTAAACTTCATCATCAGCTGTTGTCCATGCTTATTCATCAGCAGTTGTGACTAGGAACTTGTTATAAATCAGCAGTTGAAGATATGTTTTATATCAGCAGCTTGGTTATTACTGTCTATCAGCTGATTGGAAGTTCTCATATGTGACTTTTAACAGTGTAAACATCTGGTGAGCTTGGTGTGTTTGCAGCCTCCATGGAAACGTCATCCATGGAGGTTGTATTTTGTTTAATGCAATCCATCTTTTCATCTATTTTTTTCTTTTTCTCTAATAAATTTCCCTTTGTTATTGATTGTTCATACATCTCCTACTCTTTGATTGTTCATATCTAATTGATTTCATCAAACATGGTGTTCATGGATCTTACATCCCAGAATTCTAAATAAGATAATTCCTGATTTTTGTAATAAAATTTTACACTTTATTAGTTTTTTGTAGGTTTGCAATTGATACTAATGAATGTATTACATCAACTTACACTAATAATACTTTAATTGTAATTAGATTTTATACTTAATTTGTTTGATTCGCCAACATTATAAAATAACAATAATAACGTGTTCGCCACGTGTTACTCTCTCTTTCCCATTTTTTATAAAATTTTATTCCCTTTCATCCATTTTATTTTTATTTTTTATAAAAATAATCCCCAAAAGACTTAAAATAAATTTCCCCTAATTTTGTAACAGATTTTACACTTACTTAGGTTTATAGGGCAGTTGTTCTTAAATCAATGTCTTACATCAAGTTACACTACTAATAATTACTTGTAATCATATTTTTCACTTTATTAGTGTTAGGTTACTTGTGAGATTCTTTTATTGTAAGTTTTTGTAATTTATTTTGTAATAAATTCTAATTAGTTTTAGGTTACTTGACTCACCAACATTATAAAATAATAATATTAACGTGTTCGCCACCTGTTACTATCTCTTTCCTTTTTTTTTTTTTTTATAAAAGTTAATTCCCTTTTATTTTATAAAATTTAATTGTAAACAGATTTTACACTTAGTTTTCAAGGGCAATTATTCTTAAATCAATGTCTTACATCAAGTTACACTACTAATAATTACTTGTAATCAGATTTTACACTTTTATTTTTTAATTCACATAAAAGTGTATATTATGCTACAATAGTTTTCTGAGAAAAAAATCATATCCTTACCCTACCATAACATGGACACTTTTTTTTTTCTAATCAGATGTCAATTAGGTTGATATAAGTACAAGATGAAGTATCTTTCAATATTATTTTTCTTTATGTCGCCTATGTTCCAAAAAGTTACACCATCCTTCCACCTTAATTACATAAAAAAATTATTCACTATTTATGCAAAAAATGTAAGTGGATGTAACTGTCTACTATAACACTTATAACTATCATAAAATACTACAACACAGAAAGAATAATCCATCCATCACACAAAACTATACTTAAATAATTGTAAGTTGATGTAACAAAAATACACGCACTACTTACATAACATGAAACTGCCATTATCAGTTTAAACATCTCAAAATTAATAGGGAAAACGTCATACAAATAATTGTAAGTTGATGTAACAAAAATACACGCACTACTTATAAATATACTTTTTCACATATTACTTTCCCACTTTGCACAACCTAACCGTTCCTATAACTATATTATTTTTCCAAGTTACTTTTTTTTCTTATTGACTCCCTTTTTATCACTAGATGTCAAAATAAGTTAAACACACATAAAATAATTTCAATTTAACCACAAAGTATTCACCTGAAAACATAGAATACACTACATATATACGTAACATTAACATCTTCCAACACACACCTATGTTCCAAAAAGTTACACCATCCTACCACCCAAAGTCTACTAAAGAACAGTACAAATTTACCCAGCATTAACATGTGTTTTTGAATTGTTTTACAAACCAACCTTAGCTAACAATTTTTGCTTCTGGACATTTATATCCGAGAGTAAAATCCTGCATGCATATTTCTTACGCAGAGTTTGAATTTGAGTTTTTACCTGCTTTTCTGACGTCTTGAACCCGCAGTCAAAATTCCTACAGTGGCTACCCATGAACATCTCCATATGTCTCATCGCAAATATACCACAATTAATGATATTTCCTATTGTAGCCCACCGTAAATCAACCCTTGTCACTTTCTGCATGGAAATTATATTAGCTTTAGGATGTTGGAATTTCTCTAAATACCTGACGAACATATGTTTCTGCAAAAGTTATAAAACTTAAATTAGTTAGTGTGATTACTTTAAATGGGAACATATGTTTTTGCATCTTCTTACCACTTTATATGGGGTATCCTTCTTGTAGTAGTCTTTATGATCTTTAATCGAAACAATTGTTTCGTCTTTATCCATATTATCTAGTAAATAGATACCTGTATTTTTCAGATCAAATGCCATCACATAGAAGTGATCGTTTTCAAGCAGAGGAATTATCACTACATCATAACTTTTTAAAGCCCTCATGCTTTCCACCCTTCCCACTGCTTCAAACATCATTTTTGTCAATGCCACTAACCGAACTGATTCATCTGTTTTCGGTGCAGTAAACATCCATTTAAGCTGTTGAATGTACATTTATACAAATGTTAAGTATAATTTACTTTGTTAAAGAAATATACCAGATATTTTATATTTAGTATTGTCTTGTTAGTCAGAAACTTACAAAAATCCGGTGTCCACAAAATAACCGATATGGGGAGTCTGGACTACGGAGCTTCTCCTCTGCATTTAACACTGTTGCCCAACAATCTATGAGCTCCCCATATATTCTGTTCCCTGGTATAAAAGTCTTGAAAAACTTGGCCTCCGTCATCGGTCCATTACTTGTCTCAAAAATAACTTCCCTATAATATGTTTAATGAAATCAAGTACTAATATAGTTACCTATCATATAAAAAAAGAACTAAATAACTTACATTTCATTACAGTCTGAATTTGCTTCTTCTGATCCTAACACAACCTTTTTTGATCCCTTTGCAGGTTGTTTACTGGTTTCAACAAGTACGTTAAAACACCCACTATGTTTAAAGTTTAAAGTTAATAATTAAATTCATAATTTAAACTTACTTATCCGATAGTTTAACAATGTAATCCCATATTGAATTTTCCTCCTTGTTGTACCTATTAGTTATTTCAACTTCTCGTAGCAAGTATGGAGACTTGCATTCCTTTGAAACACCTTTTAAACGCTTACTTTTAATGACGACTGTCTCATGACTGGTTTTAGATGCTTCTAAAAAAAATAAAAACAAGTAGGATGTAATATGTATATAATTTTACACATTATTAACAAGCATTAGGTTTGGGGAACCCACTAACCTCTATTTTGTTCATTTTTTTCTTGAGCATCTGACTCAATTGACATTTGAATGACATTTTTTCCGGCCTCATTTTCACCGCAACTTTTGTCAAAATGTTTGTCTGAAGTCTCACTAAATGACTGAACTTTAGTTGCGGTCTTTGAGGCATTGGTTGTTGTCTCAATTTCTGCATTATTTATCATGTGTGTTAACCACATTACCTATTTTATTAAATGTATGTAGTTATTACAGTCCCTTTCATTATTAGAAAAATTGCCTACATCAAGTTATAATACTATAAACTAAACTGTTAGAATTTGAACATCAAGCTACATTGTTTCTCAATTACATATTTTTTAATTTAATATATAATTTGCATAAGAATGTGTAAAATACTGACCAATTTTTGATTGACCTTTTACTTCAATTGCCTCCATTGAATTTGTAATGTCATTGTTTAAAGACTCCACGTTGGCCGTTTTTTTTGACTCGACATTCGTTGTCTTAGTTTCTGCAATTATTATATTCGTCAGGTTTTTTATATCTACATAACACCCGTAACAATCAATACAGGTCCACCAAAAAATAAACTATCGACTTACATTACGCCATTTTACTACATTGTCTTACATTAATACCCATAAACATCAAAACAGGTCCAGCAACAAGTAATATATCGAGTTACTTACATTAATACATTTACTACATTGTCTTACATTGATATCAATCTTAATTACATCATTTTCTTATAATAACACTATTACCTTTTTCTGACACATTTTGCTTCATCAATCCTTGATTTAGCTCAACTTTGAATTTGTTTGCTTTTTTTGCTTCATCAATCCTATCAGCTAATAGCAATGTCAAACTGACAGACTACCAGGTTTCGAAGCCATTTTAAATTTTATTTACACTTTAATTTATTATTATTATTTAGAGTAAGTTAATGTAACTTACTACTACATTTTTTTAAATATTATTACATTTCTAACAATTCTTATTAATATCATTAAAAAAATTAATCTACACTGTTTGTCTTTTATATGTAATAATGTCTAATAGCAATGTCAAACTTTCTCCCATCAGCCGTTGGATCATGATGTCCATTTTATTTAAAACATCAACATTGAGTTATACAGTGTAAATAAATGTAAACTGTATACATCTTACAAAATATGTCACCTAAAAACCTGAAGATAAGATGCATTTTTTAAATATGGTTAAGCCTGTCTTTGAACATAATAGAACTTCTTTAGTTTGATAGCACAATAATTTTCCTGATTACCTGATTATGGATCAACAAAATTTGTTTATCAGTATAAAAGGGTAAAACATACCAGAAAACAAGTCAAATAATTCTAGAAGAAATTTTTGTGGACGATTAACCTGCATTTTGAAAATAAGAATCGGTTAACAACTGTTCTAAGTAACCAACCTCCCCTAAATCGAACAACGATTAGTAAAGAATCGTATACTAAGAGAGGATTTTCAATAACAGGCCCTATTCAATAACGATTAGTAAAAAACCTATCTAAGCAGGCTAGCCAATCGATATTTGGAAATATGCCTTATAACTATTTGATAGTATGTCAGAAACAGATAAGCCATGTGTGGAGAAACCTGCAGAGGGTTCTAAGCATATAGGTAGGCATGCACTCATCAAAGCACGGGAAGAAAATGAAAGATCCAAATTAGAGAACAAAGCCCTAAAGATGCTAGCTGCCATTGGAGCATGGGAAAATAGCAAGAGAGCATAACTAGAGGTTGAATTGAAAAAGATCGAGGTCACTTTTTTCCTCTAAATTTTATCAATTTCAAAACCTTTTGATTTACTGGATTTGTTAATTTAGCTACTGATTTTAAAATATATATGAACAGGAGAAACTAGAGAAGAAGAAGGCTCAGTACAGAGAGAAGATGAAGAACGGAATAGCTCTCATACACAAAACAACATAAGAAAAGCCTAGTATCCAATCCCTAATCAAACAATCCAGTAGTGTAACAACAATCCATTAATCACCAATTATTCTTTCGATTTTAAGTCAAAACAGCCCTAAATCCCAAATAAACGTACGGAGAAGATCAACATATTACGATCCTTTAAACTTGTAAATGCATTCACTTACCGAAATGTATTCTTCTACGTCGCCTTGCATCTCCCGACGATCAACCATTTACTGCTTGAATTTTCATCTTTCGTCCTCTTCGAAATGTATTCTTCTTCGTCGCCTTGCTTCTCCCGACTACCGGTTTGTAGATTTTTTGTTCAAAAAAAAACAAAATAACTCAAAAATAGAAAATCAACGAAGACAGGGAGAAGTAAAAAGTAGGGATGGTGATAACTGTTGGATGTACAGTAGGTTGCAGCTTTATCATATACATGAAATCCCAATTATGCCCTTGTCCGTTATTTTCCCTTTAAAATAATATCATTCAATGAGATAGATTACCATCAGCCCTTGGATCATGATCTCCATTTTTTTTTAAACCATTAAGATTGAGTTATACGGTTAACGCTATAAGGAAGGGTTAACAACCGAACTATCCCCTATATATATATATATATATATATTAATTAACGAGCAAATTGATTTAATTCGTGTTTTATCTTTCATTTATCGTAATAAGAAATAACTAACTATGTGTTAATCGAAAGATATGTTAATTACACATATACCTGGTTTGAATTGAAAACGATGAATGGGTTAGTTTTGTTATCAATTGTGTAACTATCGTCTTCTTTGGAAAAAGGAAAATTAACGTCGATACGAGGATGGATCGCATTTAGGAACATGATGTGTCTTGGCCTTAAGTTTAAAGTAAGAACTATTTTTTAAATTCATGCAACTCTTTGACCTTATAAATTAAAATATGATCATAGATTAGAATACTTATTTTATAAATATAAAACCGGTCAATTAGAAAACTAGAAAAGTCAAATCTACCTACGTACGTAGTATATTATTAATTATTATTATCAAATGAAACCACCTTCCTGCAAGCAACGATCTTTGTTTTATTATAAAACAGTACGTTTGTTCAAACATGCAAATCAACCTATTTATAAATTTAATCATAAAACATTCATCATCAATCCTTAACCCCTTTCTTCAATTCCTAGCTTGTTGGATCCAAATTCATTATCATTATACATTTTCATCTTCATTTTTTGATAATTAGCAATCCAACCCAACAGGCGATCGATTCGATCAAGGTCTAGATTCCAAAAACCACACTGCTCATTGGTCGTACGGGATAGATAGATTGAAAAACCAGAAAGAAAGAAAGAAAGATGACCTGCGAACCTCAATACGGCTTCTTGCCATGCACAACTGGTGTTTGGGGAAGACTCTTCTTGATTGTGGTTTACCAGTACTTGATGTCTGTGGGTCAAACTTATATTTCAAACGGGTCGGATAAATTCTTTAGCCTTTTCGGACCGGGTATCTTTGGAGCCGGTTTCTTTCACATTCTTGCAAATTTCCCCATGCTCTTCCTCATTCTTGGTAAGCCCAGAAATTTCTGTTCATTTTCCGAAAAAAGTTTTTTTTTTTTTTTTTTTTTTGTTCGTCCAAGAAATACCTAAAAACATAAAAACGTCTATATTTTGTACAAGTAACCAATTTTTTTTGAATTAGATTGTTTTTTTACTAGATTTTAGTCTTTTTACACTACATTTTTTGTATTCTATTACATTTTTTACTAGAGTTTTGTTTTTTATGACTTTAAGCAAAATTATATTTTTAGAGAAAATCTTTTTATTATATTTTTCGAAAAACATGAAAACACCTTTTTTGTATTAAATTAGTATTTTTTGCAATATATTTTTAAATACTGTATAAAAATAAAATATAATACAACAGAACTTAAATTCAATGATAAAATAAAATAGTTGTTTTATATTTTCACACAAACTTTACTACTTATTTAATAGTAATTTGTTGAGATGGTTTATATGCTTTGCTAATATATCACTCACTATCTGTCTGTAGGTTTCATAAACTTATCATATGCATGGTCTCTAACTTTAAAATTTATAACATATACAATCTTTTACTCTTCATCAAATCAAACTTAGAGATTGTATATGTTACAAATGTTTAAAGGTTTGAAATCATATGTGTAATTTCCTAATCATTTAACAATGACCCATGGTATATGAGACTACACGTAGGAAGCATTTAAAAGAAAATGTCACCGGCGATTTTTTTTTGACTTGGTCAAAGGCAAATTTGGTGTTCAAATCTTCCATACTGCCAATAACTAAGAACACTAACACGAGATAATAATATTATCTTATAATTTGAATCATAAAATTTCCTTAGTTAAGCTGATGTATACACTTTTTTAAGGTTATATATATGGTTCATTAGAGGTTTCAAGAGACAATAACCTCTTGGTGAGGGTCCACGGACAGCACCCTTAGAAAGAGTAAGGTCCAATTATCGGTAACACCTTACGGGTCCAAGAGGCATAGCCCTAGCTGGGGTCGAGCACAACTTGAAAATCTTTTGTAACAACGTGACCCACTAGCTTCTCTTCCCAATGATTCGTTGCCATACGCCCATACTTTACGATTCAGCCGTCAACAGCTATAAATAAGTTTAAAGAGATTTGTTTTTTCTGATAAAACTTGATGAAAAATAAATAAAATCCGTAAAAATACCTACGACAAATGAACAAACTAATAGCAAAGTATATATAGTAAGAAAGAAAATTTATACCCTTTGGCCTTTGCAAATATAAACAAAATGTATTAATATATATGTTTCACAAATATATTTGCAGAAAATGGATTATCAGCTAGCGACGACACAGGTGCATCTTTTAGTGCTGCAATGGGAATGAATGTGTTAGCAGGATCAGCAGTTATGAGTTTAACATTGATTTGGCCATCTGTCATTGCTTTCGGAAGTTATGATCTTGCCGAAGACGATGATACCATTTTACCACATATTCTAGGAGAAGAACCATCATTTATAAAGAAATTAACAGGTAGCAACAAAAAACACAAACACATGCCACTCTAATTATTAATGTATCAGTTTAATTTGGTTTAAATTTTTTTTTTTTTCTGTTTTAGCATATGGTGTTGCAACTGATAGTGAAACAAGCTACACCTCCCGAATCATGCTTGTGTCAATGATCCCGTTTCTCATTCTTCAACTCCCGAAAATCATCAACGCAACATCGGTTACCCAAGTGATTGTTCTGCTCACTCTGGTTCTCACGTCGACTCTCTTCGTTGCCTACGCGGTGTATCAGGTTGATAAGCCTGGCTAGCTAGCTTTTATGTCTCAACAGTACTCAAAAGCAAAACATGCAGTATCTAGATTCATTTTTTAGCAGCTAATTAATTAAATCAATGCCCACCGAATTAATAACCGTTTTATATTTACATGTAGATCTTTCAACCATGGATTCAAAACAGAAGGTTCGATTATATCAGACAAAAGTTTGTCAAGAACAAATTACTGAAATTACTCTCTACAAATGGAAAACCAAATGTGCAGCTTATTATAGAGTCAGTACCTGTCTTAAAGTTCAGTCCTTTTTATTTTATTTTATTTTATTATATACTTATGATGGGGATGATATGCAGCCTTCACAGAAGACTTGACAAAAATCATGACGGTAAAGTGACTCTTGCAGAGTTGAAAACATTACTCTTAGGAATGCATCTGCTAGAAGATGGCGAACTAAGCGATGGTCTTGTAGAAAGAGTAATTGATCAATTTGATTTCTCTGGTGATAAATGTATTCAAGAAGACGAGTTTGTTAGAATTTTAACAAAATGGCTCCAGGAAGCAAGGAAATCACTCTCTAAGAACGATTATAATCCACTTAGTCTCTTCAATAAATCTAAAGATCAGGTAAACATGCATCTATGCCAGAAACATAATTAAACAACTTAACATATATGATCGTATAATTAAATAACAAGCTGGTTATCAAGAATTGAAGTTATATTTATATATTTATAGGGTGCAGATGAAGAACAACAACTACCTTTGATACCCAAGAAAAAGAAGAACCTTAATGATGAGGGTTTGATTTGGGAGTATTTGGAAGCTTTTGGTTTGGTACTTATAGGGACCGCCATGACGGCTCTCGTTGCACTTCCACTCATAATGAATGTTTCAGGTTTTGCTACAGATGCAAATATCCCTTCATTTCTTATCCCATATGTTATAATACCCTGTGCTATAAACATACCACGTCTTTTATCAACGATTAATTCGGCAAGACAAAAGACTCAACGTTCTGCATCTTTAACTCTTTCTCAGGTACATCATACATGTGTGTGTATTAATTAGATTCTTGTTAATTAATGTTACCTTATTCACTTAAATAATCTGATATCATGTATATATTACAAGTGTACATTAATTAAGTGCTAAGAATAGTATTTTTTTTTTTTTTTGTAGATCTATTCAGGAGTGTTCATGAACAATATGAGTAGCCTAACAACATTTCTGTTAACTGTTTATATAAGAGATTTGCCATGGGACGTGTCAGCTGAAGTTCTGGTTGTTTTGATTATTTGTGGAGTGATGGGAGTTTTCACAAGTACGAGGACAGTATTCCCACTTTGGACAGGATATTTGAGTTATTTGTTATACCCAATTTCATTACTCGTTTTGTTTCTTCTTACTGTTGTATGGGGTTGGTCATAAGCTATATATGTATATCATGTATTCAATTCTATAATTTAATTCATTGTATTTAAGGAACTTTCAAACCTTGCATGTACACCAAATTATATACTAAACATGTTAGAAATTTTGTTTTCATATCAAGGTTGTATTATAAAAAGGACATATTCTGTGCTTGAATTAGTTCTCGCTTTAGGCAAGGAACAGGGAGGGTGGAATCATGTCACGGTCTAATATATGCGGCCTATCCAACATATTTTGCCCGTGCAAAAGGCTACTCTTTCTTACTCTTCATACTTATGACCTCAAGATATATCAAGTGTGTAGTAAACATATCAATTAGTGCGCCATAAAAGAAAATGTTTATTTGTGACATCAATTTCCATCGGGAATGCGTCCCAAATCACAGTTTGTGACGCAATTCTGACAAAAATAGTTTGTCGAAAAAATCCTCATTGGAAATAAAGTTGCAATGCAATTTAGACACAAATTGTGACCAATTTGTGACAAAAGTTAGGCGTCGATGATTCCAACCCTTTTCAAATAGAAGGTAACAATTATAAGTATTTTATATTGGGACGCAAACAATATTTTGAATCAAATTTTAATTTTGGTATTGCGATACAATTCCTACACCGAGTCGTATTTTTTCATATAATTTTAGTATCAACTATCACGACAAATTTCCAACACATTAAACTATATTAAAATTGATTTTTTTATATTCAAAACCCATATTTTATACAACTTTAAATGTCCACCGCATATTTATTTTCAATATTCAAATGAATAGCCCAGGTAGAGTTTAAGGTTCTCTCACTAAGATCGAGTTAAACACAAAAACCATGGCTGTAAAAATGCACCCATTTACCTTTCTGATTTGGCCCTAGGCAGTGACTAGCCGGCGTAGTCAATTTTTTTTTTGACTTTTAGGGTATAAAGAGACAAGATTTATGATTATTCGAAACATTTCTTAATCATAAATCCTTAATATGTCTCTGAAACATCGAATCCAACATCTAAAACATCGAATTCAGTCACTAAATATTGAAATTCAAATCTAAACTTTGAACTCAGTTTCAATCTTCTTTGTTGTTCGAGTTTTTGATCTTCTTTTGTTGTCTTAGTGTTTGAATTTTAAAGTGCTTGACTTAGTGTGTTTAAGTTTATTTTTAAATTATTTGAAGATTATATAAAATTATTGATATTGATGTGTGTATATAATATATATTTGTAAAATTACATATAAAAATTTCAATCCGCTTACTGCCGGTTAATTCATAGACGGTACTTCACCACCCAACTAGCGTCTTGAGTGTCTTCTAAAACCATGATAAAAACACATTTTTTTGCTCTAAATTTACCTTTTTTGTATCGTATTATATTTTTTAATGTATTAAAAAGCCTAAACAAAGCAATAGCATGCGGTACAAAATTGATCTTTTTATGTTTTGTACCGTAAATAGCGAAAAGATAAATAAACATCTCACTTGAGTTGGAAAATCAGTTAAAACCTTATGAATCAATAAAAATTAATTTTTAGTGTGTGTAATTTATAGCTGGTTATTTAATTTTAATACTTAACAAAAAGAGAAAGTTAAAAATTTCAGATTTAAAAATGTGCTAAAAAAAGGTTGTATGTCCCAAAAAGTAGTTTATGTGGTTTTAATTTCTTTTATTTTATATGAACTTTATCCGATATCATTTCGTAAAAGAATCCATGTGGGATAATTAAAGTAAAAAAAAAAACTTTTGTGTTTTAATTTTAAAAGATTGTATATTGCAATAAAAAAGGTGCATTTAAGTACAATTATTAAATATTAATAAAATAAATTTTCTGTTCTTATAATATGTATCAGTAAAAACATAATATATAACTTTTTTTTCAGATATTAATTCAAAACCACGAAAATTATTTTATTATTTTTTAGTTATCCACATAGTGTCTCCTTCCTGCAAATTGTTTCCCTTTTGTTTCTACTTTCTACTACTAGTGCAGCAATATAAACTCACAAAGATTCTAAAATCCTTAAACAAATCATCTTCATTCTTGAGATTCTTCGTATCCCACCGAATTTGGTTTATAAAAATAATATCTGTTAATTATTACCCGTAAAAGATTCTTATTGTCATATATACATATATATAAATATCTATTCTCTTCATCTTATCCGCAGAACGAGTGAGTTGTTGAGTTTTAGGAAATAAAAAAGAAAATGCAAATATACGGAAAAAATGGAAGGTTTATTATTTTGTTTGTGATTTTGATTGGATTTTGTGGGAAAACAGAGGGTGCGACGGTGACATGTGAACTGGGATACGGGTTCTTGCCCTGCACAACAGGTGTTTGGGGAAGGCTATTCTTGGTCGTGGTTTATCAGTATCTGATGTCTGTGGGTCAAAATTACATTTCAAAAGGATCCGATAAATTCTTCAGGCTAATCGGGCCGGGTATCTTTGGAGCCAGTTTGTTCCATGTTCTTCAGAATTTCCCTACGCTTTACATCGTTCTTGGTACGTACCTTTATTTCTGCTTCTCATTTTCTTTAATTTTTCCCAACTACCTGCGACTTTTAATTTCCTGGAAAAAAAATCATTTATCGTATTACCTACGACTTTTAATTCAAAGTTTAATTTAATTTAGGAAAATGCATGTAATTCAATAAATGTTTTTACGTGGTTAATTAATTCAGACAAATAGATAAATCTAATTATTATTACTCATATATATTAATTACTTGATATTATAAATTATTATTATTTTGGTGGGTGGGTGGGTGGATCGACTTAATTGATAGCCGTTCAAACAAAAGTTAATTAAATCATGTGGAACCAATGATCCTTAGCTCAAGTGGTTGAGGGGAGGTACCCTGTGACTTCAATATTGGGGAGGTCACGGGTTCAAGTCTTGGCATGGACAAAATAAGGGTTTCATGTTGAGCTAGGGGGTTTTCTCTCACCTATGGTGGGTTTCCTTCTATTGGGTGTGGATATGATCGGGTGGGTCTATGACCCGTCAGTGATCCAAATTGCCGTTCAAAAAAAAATAAATCATGTGGAGAAAAAAATCATGTATATGCAAGATTCAAGAAGTAAAAGGGGCAATTATTAATAAAATCATGTCTGGTTATATGGTATATTTTTATGTATTCAACTGGTATGTTTAAATCCTATAAAGTGTAGATATATATTCATTTTAAGGACATATAAAAAGGAGAGTGTGTTTGCAAGGGGAAAAATCAACTTCATACAAAAAATTATACACCATAATCATGTTAAATCAATCACGTTAAAAGCAATTTTCTTTTATTCATTCATATTTTATTAAATATTTTTTAAACATGAAAAATTATAATGTTTTTATAATCTAGAGATATGAATTCTATGGTGTTGCGTATATTGCTATAGTTGGTTTAGAGATTCAAACATTTCATAAATTCTTGGAATAGACGTTTGGTTGACAAATATTCTATTCGAAAATAGGGGCCACACAATTTTCAACTTTTTATGGACTGGTTCCAAACTTCCAAAGGATACGGTCTATGTAATTATCGTTAAGCAATTTAGCCTGGGTTGAAATTTTATCCCAACTGCAACCTAATTATCTGTTAATGCTTATCTTGTCTTAAACATTACGCAACCAAACTAAATATAATATTTACTTTTTTTTTTAACATCAATACTAATATATTCCTATTAACATTAGTCTGCTTGGATTTGAACCTAAAACCTTAGCAGTACCTTTACAAAGTAAGCTAGTCTCACATTAGCAAAATATAATATTAGAAAAACTGAAAAAGAATATACATATAAGTTTAAAAAGTGTAAATAATGAATTAGACAGTAAATTAAATAAATAAGTATTAATTTTACCTTTTACATATATTCAATTATCACAATCACAATTTAATTAGTGATCAAGAATGAAGAAAGTTGATACATACGTTTGAAAGTAAGATAAGGCGAAGGAATTAGTATCTGGAACGTAGAAATGCTACACTAACATATATCAATCGATTTAAAGCAAGTAGGAATTACTATTTGAATATCTACATGAATCTGAGCTTTAATCCCCAGTTTGATTCCGATGGGGAGCAAATATTCAAAAAAAAAACATATGCCAGTCAACTATGATAACATTAATTTAGAGCGATTATCTTTGGAGTCAACCGACATGGTTGCTTGTGACCGTGTTTTACCTGTTCTTTTTAGTTAGTCGGGTATTGAGGCACGTGGGGTTTATTATATTAGTAGGTTCCTACTGTCGGAAAAAAAAAACATTAAAGACCATTTAAAATCACTTTAGTTAATTGCATTTGTATGCAAAATTAGACAAACAACTTGCTAGAAAACTAAAATTGATAAAAATCATCGCCTTGGTAACTATATACTATCAGAACATCATATATAACAGTTCCCAGTATGCCTGGCAAAATGGGCGGGTCGAGTCGGGTTGGGTAATGAGTCAGAACGGGTTCGGGTCAGGATTGGTGCGGGTCAGAACGAGTTTTAAGCAAAATGAATTCGGGTCTAAATGGATTGTTCTTAAAAAACATCAATGTAATTTAACTTAAGATGTGTTATAAGTAAACAAATAGTCCATTTGGATAATTTTTAGTTTTTTTTTTTACCAAATATGTTATTAATCATTCTTAAAAGTTTGAATCCATTGCATTTACATACTTTTTTGATTACCCATCTTGACCCGCATTGTATTTAAGTGTTACCCATCTCAATCCATTCAATACTATGATGTTAACCATCTCAACCCATTATACTACAATTATTTACCCAAACCAACCCATTTCCTTTGACATGGATAAAAATTGTCACCTCTAGTTCCCAGTATCAGTTATATGATTATACAAAAAAAATAAATTAATATATTATAATTTGATGATAAATTTGAAGAATCACGGTTATCGAGCGACGACATGGGTGCATCTTCAAGTGCTGCAATGGGAATGAGTGTCTTAGCAGGATCAGCAGTTATGAATCTAACACTGGTTTGGCCCTCTGTAATAGCCTTTGGAAGTTATGATCTTACAGATGACAATGCCATACCACAACTTCCAGAAGAAGAGCCATCATTTCTAACGAAATTAACAGGTTCTTGACATTTATATATATCACATATTATTATGTATATATATTTATTAGTTTTTGTTTAATCTTAATCTTTTTTTCACTTAATTTTTCAGCGTATGGTGTGAAGACCGATAGGGAGACAAGCTACACTGCAAGACTCATGTTGATATCGATGATCCCGTTTTGTATCCTTCAACTTCCAACGATCATCAATTCTACTTCAGTAAATCGAATAATAATTTTAATCGCTCTTATTATAACGTTGAGTTTCTTCATTGCCAACATTGTGTTTCAGGTTAGACACTTTTATTTTAATTTTTAAACAATAATTAGAAATATCATATGAAATTTCATCAATATATATGCGTTTTTATGACATAATATAAGTTGTATTTAAGTAAAGCTAATTGTTTTCATTTAACACATGCATGTACCTTAGATCTTTCAACCGTGGATCCAAAACCGAAGATTCGACTACGTGAGACAAAAATTTGTCAAGAACAAGTTGTTACATATACTCTCTGTAAAGGGAAAAACAAATGTGCCGCTTATTAAATAGTTAGTACTTGCCTAAATAATTCTTTTTTTTTTTGGGATTAATTTGGATGATTTTTATTATTGATTGACAAATTTATGTGCAGCCTCTACAAGAAACTTGACGGTGATCATAATGGTAAAGTGACAGCAGCTGAGTTAAGAACTTTGCTCGTAGGAATTGAAATGCAGCCAGATGGTTATCTAAGCCATGATCTTGTAGATAGAATCATGGATCAGCTTGACATTACAGGAGATGAATCTATTCAAGAGGATGAGTTTGTCAGGATACTAACAAAATGGCTGCATGATGCAGGACAATCAATATCTGATAATGATTATAACCCTCTTAGCTTTTGCACCAAATCTCAAGAGGTAACTTTCTATTTTAGAAATGATGAACAATCTTCTCAATTTGAAGGCTTTTTTATAAATCAAAAGATTGTTTTGAAACGGTTTCGAATGCCATTTTAGAATGCAGATGAAGAACAAGAGGCTTTGATACCTAAGAAGACAAATGCTAATGCTCAAAGTTCAATTTGGAAGTACTTGGAGGCTTTGGCTTTAGTATTCATCGGGATAGTTATTGCGGTTCTCATTGCAGAGCCACTTGTAGCAAATGTCGTCAGTTTTTCTACTGAAGCAGGCATCCCTTCCTTCTTCATCCCATACTTTGTAATCCCTTTTGCCACAGGCATATCACGTCTCGTATCAACGATTCACTCAGCAAGACAAAAGACTGAACGGGCCGAATCTTTAACTCTTTCTCGGGTAAGTATTTGTCTCTTCTTCATCCATATGCTTATTTGTTTCAACATATTGGTATAAACTGTACTTGCAAACGAAAATGAGTATTGTTTTGCAGATCTATTCAGGAATGTTTACGGGTAATATAAGTAGCTTGTCGACGTTTCTATTAACGGTGTACATAAAGGACATTCCGTTTGATGTATCCGCGGAAGTTCTGGTTGTGTTAGTTATCAGTGTAGTAATGGGAGTTTTCACAAGTACAAGGACTGTTTTCCCTCTTTGGACTAGTTTTGTGGGTTACCTGTTTTACCCCATCTCAATACTCATGTTGTATCTTCTTACTGTAGTTTGGGGTTGGTCATAAGCTACATCATCTTGTATATCACTTTCGGTTGGTCATAAGCTACATCATCTTGTATATCACTTTTGTTTCTGTCTCATTGTACTTGTTATACATACTGTTATTTGATTTATAAATCACAAGTAATTTGTCAATGTATGTTATTAGTTTCGTTTTTGTATAATGTAACATATCAAGCTGTGGATGTTTACCACTTTTCTGTAAAAAATAAAAATAAAAAACTAATGTATCATAAGATGTGCAGATGCTAATTATATATTACTATGACACTATTAAATTAACTAACTTTTTGTAAGATCTTAGCCCTTTAAAGTCATCAACTTTTAATCCTGACCATTCAAAGTCCCTAAAAACCTTCTAGAGTTCGTGACGGTTCCACACCCTCTCTCCTAAGTAGAAGCGGTTACCGGAAATCACAGCCCACTACCAATTAAGACAGTTTAAAAAAACATCTGCCGTAAGTGTAGAGGATGAACGTGGGTAATGCAGTTACCTAATAATGACTCTGTAGCAATGGAAACCTGACATTCTATTTAAACCCAAACAGGCTGCCGATCAGCCATATACACATGGATTATAAGACCTGTGGAACATCAAACACAATTTTTCAAGAGGTTAGCTTTGAGTATTTCAATCTAATGTTTGTATGTTTCAAACATTTATCATAAAACTTCATTTCAAAGTTGTAGTTAGAAAACACAACACACATTTGCAGAGTATGAAGTCGGAAGAGTTTCAGGAAATTGCAAAGGTATTGTTAAGTCAAATCAATGAGTACAAGGAAGAAGCAGAATGAGAGCAAGGAAGAAGCAGACGAGGACACGAGGTAAATCTTTATTGATAACATGTTTTAGTTTACAGCTGTCATTTCAGCACTTACACACAATGACTCCCCATGTTACATTCAGATTCTCAATTTTTTTAATTGTTTGTCATGTAAGGTTAAAAGAGAAGAATAGGGGTAACCAACTAGCCGAAGATGCCGCTGCTGAAGTGAGTCCGTAAGGGAGAATCGTAGAGCTATGGAAGTGAGACCGAGGAAGAGGCTGTGAAGTGAGGTCGCCGATCCTGAAGAGGGCGCGATCGGAGATGTCGTTGCTGAAGAGGGGAGATGCCGCCGTGAAACGAGATCGGAGATGTCGCCGTGATTCCGTGAAGAGGAAGGAGATGTCGCTGTGATTGGGTATAGAAAATATACCTATGGACTTGATCGGAACTTCGATGTTAGAGATCCGATAGCTTGGTAAGTCGCCCTTCATATGGAACCTTCTGGGATGTTGAATTGTTGATTCGAAAGAGGAAACACGAAGGATTTGAGATGGTGTTTCTGGTTTCGTGTTTCTGGTCACGTATATCTCACCGACTGACTCACCGAAATCTTTAATATTTGTTTGGGCCCGTGTACATTGCTTGTATTTGTAAGCCCAAATGACGAATCATCAGAAAATTGAAAATTAAAAGAACTTCAATATAATCATTAATCGTATCTATATTATTTATTTATAGTCTTAATTTCTCTTTTATCTCTGATTCTTCTTATTTTACTTTTCTTTTTAATTTTAGCTTTTAACAGTTAAATACCATTTAAATTTAAACTAAATAACAAGAATATTCTATGTAGGTTTGATTTTTGTGATCACATGATTTTTTTCATGATTTACATTGTATAACATTATTTAAGTGTTCACTCTTTAAAAACCATAAATTAATTAATATACTATTATATAAAAACAAATTCCTTTATACTATAAAGTTTTGAATATATGATTATATAACAACAAATGAATTTAAATAAATACTTTATATAAATAAATTCATTTATATATACACACACACGTTACATTTCAAGCAGAGATGAATATCGTCATGTTTACACAAGATTTGAATTTGACGATGCAACAAATCTCATGGCATCAAGTGTCCAATACAACAAGGACGAATAAAAAAATATAAGGCCTAAAGGACAATTCAGAAGCCAAAGCGTCATTTGTTTAAGACCTTTTACGTTGTTATGTGTAAGTTGTTTAACAATGACATCTTAACATTGTTTTTTTTTTTTTTGATTTTCTTAATTACTTTGTAATTTATTGGTTAGTTATTTAAACAACTTTTTAATTTGCTGTTAAACAAAACTTTTTTTAATACACGATTTAACAATGTGATTTAATAATAACAATAACATACCTGGGGGCCATAGGGTATACACACAGTGACATTTCACATAAACAACCATTGCTAGGAGAGGCTTGAGGCATGTATTACCATGTCATCATGATTATAAGACAAACCAATGGAAGAATAGTAAGGATACATGAGTAGAAGCCAAAACTAAGGAAGAAAAGCTTCCATCTAATTTATTACATGCAAGTAGATAATTTCTCTCATTATTCATATTTAATTAAGAAAACTAACGAAACAAACTAGACGTTCTGCATGCTGCTACAAGATACTAACCTTCCATGGGAGGCCCTGGGGAGGGGCAAACCCGACCTCCATCCAAGGCCTATTTTTTGCAATGACACAAAAATTTTAAAAATCGTTTCTAAATTCTATATATTTACTTCTATCCACAAATACGAAACCGAAAAAACACAAATTTAGGATTCGTTAGGGGCCTTTTTTTCTTAGTACGTCCGGGACACTTGAATTCTCAAGACCGCCCCTGTAACCTTCACTAACTATTAATAATCCATTTTTTGATATAAAAAAAATAACCTATCTGTTAATTTTAATGATAATTAGTGTTTTTCTTTTCATCACTTTCACTTCACTTGCTAAGTTGTTTGAATAGAAATTTGGTTAAGCTATTGCTTCATTTCATTGACGTACACTTTATTACCAAACAAAATGTTTTTTTATAATGCAATTTAATAAAGTAGTCCTTATGTATATATGTGGGTGTTTCTGTACATGTTTACAGGGGCGGAGGTAACAAGGAGTGACCGATGTCCCCGGACATCATCGATTTTTCAACGTATATGGATATTTATGAACGGTGTTTCCAAATGACAGCGTTGATTTTTGGATTAGTGACAACAATGATTGTAACGGCTA
The DNA here is from genome assembly GCA_009363875.1 of Mikania micrantha. NCBI lineage: Eukaryota > Viridiplantae > Streptophyta > Magnoliopsida > Asterales > Asteraceae > Mikania > Mikania micrantha. The sequence continues at coordinate 84,060,236 of CM018696.1, forward strand.
GTGTTGAAAGAGCTTTTTCTTCAATGAAACATGTGAAAACGGAATTGCGTAAGCGGATGATAGATGAGTACTTGAATAATTCTTGCATTTGTTATGTTGAAAAAGAGTTATTCCAACAAGCTTTCGGTCGAAAATGTAATGCAACATTTTCAAAAGATGAAAACTTGCTGGGAACAACTATAAGTATATTTTTTTAATTTGTAAAAACTATCGAATTTATATTATGTATTTTTTAATTCTATTCACGATTTTGAATTGATCGGTTTTTATTATGTGACGAGCATTACCCGACCCAAACGGTAGAACCGACTCGAAAATTTTTAAGTCCAGTACTATGAAATTAGAGCATACAAATACAGTGACATCATTAGAAAAAAATCCTGGATCCGCCTCTGCATGTTTATATATTATTTGTTAACTATGATTTTGTGAATAAAACTTCTTTAATTATACAACTTTATACGATTAAATACTAATTTGTGGAAACTCTTTTGCATGGTGACAATGATCCATTATTACTTTCTAACTATTTGCTTGACAATTTATGTGCTAGAAGCGTCATTTTCCGAATGAAGTGAATCTATATGACCGTTTGCGTTGTTATGTTTAAACAACTTTGTACTTTGCTGTTAAAGAAAACATTTTTAATGAGATTTAGCATAGTGATTTCATTATGACATTAAGATACCCGGTCACCGGACGGGTATACCTCTAGTTAATATAGTTCTGTTCTTATATATATATAATAAGTAGTTCTCTATTTGATTATAAATTGGAATTTGGAGACAATAATATTGTAATCATCTATAAAACCGATTAGTAAGCATTTGTTAGTTATAAAACAATATATGATCGAAGATAACTATAACATCCAACTTAATTGGTTTATCCACTTTAATCAAAATTAAATCTTGGTAACACAGGCTATTATTTCCAAGAAGATATGTATTTCATGTCTTCCAACTCAAATTGACAAGACTGAGAGTGTTTTAGAATAATAGAGTAAAGATATATTATGATTCTCTAACTAAATATTCAAATTGGTCCCGTAGCTCAGTTGGTTAGAGCGTTGGTCTTATGAGCCGAAGGTCGCGGGTTCGAGCCCCGCCGGGACCAGTTTAAAATATTTTTACTTACTTTGATCTCTAAAAATTGGAAGTATTATTTGCAGGTCTACGTTCCTTTTCTTTTTTCTTTTTTTTTTTCCTTAATCAGCTTAGGTATTTTTTGCATTTGTTGTGAAAGACGGTCGACAGGTTTTTTTTTATGTACCCTAAGGATTGTTATTTATAATTCTATTTATAGTCTATTCATTTTATTAAAAGGCTGAAACTGTATAAATATATTTAAAAATCTCGTCCTGATACTTTTGTTGACGCTTTTTTTCATTTTGATTTTCCGTTTGTTTGATTTTACGTTAAATATTAGATATTTAGTAAAAAATAAAAATAAATAAAAAAAAGTGAAATTATTTAGGTGCTAAGACTTCGTAAGTTAAGATGATTTATTAATAATGATTATTATTATTGTTCTTGTAACACAAATATTACTAACAGTTGATTTACTTTTTTTTTTGTGTGACAGAATTAATTGTATGATTATATCCTAACTAGAGATGGACAAAAAAAATATATGGTTTTGAAACTGGAATTAGTCCAACCCGAACCGGGGAATACACATGGGTACGGATTCTTAGAGAAACGAGAACCGGAACCAGCCAACAGCTAGTTGAAACCGGTCAAAAACCTAAACATAACCGAAACTAGTTCTTCACTTTGTTGATCAGAACCGGAACCGATTTGAAACGAACCTGTTCAAAAAGAGAACCGATTTTCTTACCCCTAATCTAACTCTCACCTAATCCAAGCTTGTTTTGTTTATACATTGGCATAACCAAATAAAATTATTATTTTTTATATAAATATTTGAAAGCAATGATCCAGTTTTGTTTACACACTGGTATATAGGGGGGTGTTCATGAGCCAAACCAAGCCGAGACAAAGGTCAGCTCGGACTCGGCTCGTTTTTGGCTTGGTTTTACATAAGAAATTTAATATTTGAATTGCATTCACCTCAACTCGACTCAGTTCGTTTTTACATAAGAGAAGAGGTGTGAATATTTGGAACTAGGAATTAATAATACGATTTGGGAATTAGGAATTAGTAGAGCACGTGAGAATTGAGATTCATTTCTAATTTCGTCCTCTTTCTTTTATTTTTTTATTTTTATTTTTTAACATAATTACAAAATAACACCAAAGTATATTTATTAGTGAAAGTAACCTATAGTTTTATATTTTAGTATAACATGTTGTACAAACGAGCCGATCCACGAGCCGAGCCAGCCCTGGCTCAGACTCAGCGAGGTTACAAACGAGCCTTATTCGTGCCAAGCTTTATCCGAGCTTTTTCTGAATGAGATACGAGCCGAATCCGAACTTCGAGCTTTTTGGACAGCCCTACAATGGTATAACCGAATAAAAGTATACTTTTTTGTACAAAATATATAAAACCAATATGCACAAGATGAAAAAAAATGAAAATCTAAAGATTATAAAACCAAGGTCTAAACATAATTTTTTTAAAGTTTTCTTTAGTATTTTATAAAATATGAGTTTTTCCACTACCGCAGTATCTTCCTTCGCAACTTCAAAAATAACAAAACGGTCTTTCTAAAGTCGTGACTTGTGAGTGGGGATGTGATTTTTAACTTCGTATTTTTTTAAAATTGTAATAAGGGGAGACGGAGTGGGCAACGGGGTGTGGTCGGGGTGGGCTTTGCCGGATCGGGAGACGAAGGGAACACCGCCCCCCCCCCCCCCGGAAGTGGGGTGGGGTGAATTGGGATGCCCTTACCGTTTCAAGCTGAATGGGAAGAAGTTGGTCGACTGTTGTGGGGTGGGTTCTTGACCATTGTGGATTTAAAAAAAAAATCTAATTTTTTTTTTTTATATTTAAACAACTCCAAAACAATCACAACTCACACTCTTTATCATTTTATTCTTTCATTCTACACTCAAATTTTATAAAGTTTAAAACAATGGATCCGTTTATGTTGGAGCTTCCCACATTTGAAAGTAAATCGTCAAGTTCAGAAGAAGAGGAGATCAATATCAAACAACGAAACTTTCAGTTTTTGTCAACCATCGTGGCCACGAGTTTAAACGAGTCTGCATCCACCGCATCCTCTTCGAGAAGGTATACATAATTTTTTTAGTGTAGTTTTTTTATATTTTTTTTTATGTGTTTTACAATATATATGTTACAATTTGTTTAAAAGGTATATATGTCGGGACGATCGTGCCGAATCACACAAGAGGCTTGTCGATCATTATTTTAACATCGAAACCAACCCAACATTCACCAATGAATTATTTGAAAGAAGATTTCGTATGCCTAGAGATTTATTTTTGCGTATCGTAGACGATATTGAAATGAATTATCAATACTTTCAAACATCGTTTGATGCAAGAGGTCATCAAAGTTTTACTGCACTTCAAAAGTGCACGTCCGCGATACGACAATTAGCTTACGGTGACGCTCCAGATGCTCTTGATGAATATTTACAAATGTCTGAAAAAACATCGCGTGAAAGCCTCGACCATTTTTGTGACGGTGTTATTTCTTTGTATGCAAAAGAATTTCTTCGAAAACCCACTTACAATGAGGTTCAGTTGCTATACCAGAAGACATTCTTTATCAGCTACGATCAAGAACAACGCACGAAAATCTTCGAGCCGACCTTATCGAGCATTTGGAGCATTTATCGCAACAATATCACGCCAAAACCCGAATAATTAGTATTTTCATTTAATGTAATATCTTTTTAATTTAATGTAATATCTTTTTAAATTTTAATGTAATTTTATATTTTATTTTTAATGAATCTATTTAATTATTATTATTTATTTATTGTTAAAATAATTAAATAAAAATAAGATTTGAAAATGGGGAAAAGTGGGACGACACCGTGCAAAATGGGAAAAAGTGGGGAAAAGTGATGTGGCGCTAATGTGGCAACGGGGAAAAGTGGGGAAAACTGTGACGACTCCTAGTCCCCTAATAAGGGATAACTTATACTAAGAAAACCAATTTTTTAGTGAATCATACAAAAAAAATCCCTGTATATTTATTTTAAAATACCTTAATATTACAATAAATAAATAAATAAAATCATAACATTATATAAGTTTACTATAAGATTGATTTGATATTATTCAATAACATTGAACTTGACTGTATAAAACTTATTAAACATTGGTTTTCTTGTTTAAAAACTATAATAAAAGATAAAGAAGCTTTTTTGGCTTGTTTTTTGTAAACATACGAATTTATCGTAACGTTACTCTTAAACTATTTTTAAGTTAAGTTATTATTATTATTTTTTTTTGAAATTGATGCTAAAACCTTTATATCTTAAAAAAAGAAAACCTTTAAGTCGCCCTTACATTTTTCTATTATAATTATAAACTTACCAGGTTAAAACATGTGTATTATATAGTTTAATATTTTTAAAGTTATTTGATTAAATAGCATAATATATATTTCCCAAATATGTTTTATAAAAGAATTAAAAATTGATTTATAATCTAATCATATTATTTAGCAAATTATATAAAATTATTAACATTTAATAGGAAAAAAGATGTAAAAAATCAATATTTAATGACAACATAACATACAAATATTAATTATAAGAAATGGAGGAGAAAAACAATTTTTAAATGATATAAAAAATTGATACGTCTTATAACAAAACTTTTATCGTATAGATATAAATTAACCAAGTTCTACAGAATGGGGCCAAAATGATTTAGTTTCGGAAAACAGATTTTCAAATATGTAGCAATTGTCGGCCGTTCAAAAAAAAATGTAGCAATTGTCGGTTTGTGTGTTGGATCCGAGTTTTTCACTCACCGGTCACCACTTAATATGACCCCTGTGGCCCTATATACAAATAATAACACTAAAAAAAAAAAAAGATTCCATTGTATCCGTTGTGCTTTCATGCATGTGATGGTATGATTAGAAAAATATTATTCCAAAATAAAATACAAAAAGTTTTATTTTCCATCTTTTTTTTACATAATTTTAACTTTTTTCTTTCTGTCAAATTTGTCTAATCGCCAATTAATAAATACAAGTTAGTTTTCGGTTTAGTTCTTCACAAGTTTTCTAATATTACTTGTACTGCTTTAATTAAGTTATATATTTATATATTTTACTAGCCTAGAAACCCGTGTATTATACGGGTTGAATACTTAAAAACATATAATTTATTAATATCAAATCATAATAAATATATAATAATAAATTTATATTTTAAGATAAGATATAATTGAAATATTCTTATAGTTTATTAAATTTTAATAAATTAGTAAATTATTAGAATAAGAAAATTGATATTTTTTCATATTTAATTATATAATTTAATTAATAAATAATATTAGTATTTATTAGAATAGAGAGACGGGAAAAAAATTTGAGATTGTACCAGAAGAGGGGGACGGTATTCCCGCTGTTAGCCGCCGAAGGGGGCAACCCTGCGGGAAGGGGCGGGGCGACCGCTGGACACGGTCTAATTGAAGGATGTTAAGGTTGCGTTTAGTTATCCACAATATATGTCGTGTTTGGGTCAACGAATACTACAGCCTGACCAAATATTGGATTTACCAAAACCATCCTTGCTATTGGACCAATAGACTGAATTTACCTAAGTGAATGGCCCATACTTTTGTGTGTATGGTGTGAGTAAAAAGCACATGACACGTGGACATTACCTCAGTCACCCAAATTTCTCACACAACTCTCACATGACAAGGATATACATGTATTGAGTGTAAGTGATGTGAGCATAATATTATTCTCAGTTCGATCAGAAAGTTTTTTTAGTTATAGGTTTTCTTCTGAAGGAATAGATCAAGTTATTATCGTCTATTTTTCAGACAGAAGGATGATTTATTTGTCAATGTGATAAATTTCTTGGTTGTGTATCTTGTTACAACTTCTTTGCTTTTCATTTTCACCAAGTTCAATGAAAATCAGTTCCACTTCATTTTGATTGTATTGACAAATTACTACTCCGATCCTTCATCCTCTTGAATAATATATCATGCGAAATTACGCAAGCATAATCCTGGTCATTGTAGCACGTGTGTCACCCAGAGCATAAGAAGCATGATGACTTGACGTCATCTAATTCTTGAAATTTGGAACTCAAGTATTCAATTAGTTTGGACTTGTATATTATTGAACTTGGATTAAGTTTCTAGGTTTTTTTAGACCAGCACCATGTCATGGGCGGAGTGGGATAACACCACTATAACTATACCCTAACAACCAATTAGACTATCCACAATGCTCATCCCACTGAAATCATTCTCTACCGAAATTTTATATCACATCATCACCTCACTGAAAACTTAAAACCAATAGTGGTTAGCCTACTGAAAAATACATTCTCCATCATGCCACATCATCACCACATACCTACAGAAAAACGTTTCCCACCAATCACAAACGAGAGGAGAAAGCGGGAAGTGGGGGCCGCTTTAGGCGAAAGAGAAGAGCCGCCGGGGTTGGGGGCGGTGTTCCCCCAGCCACGGCGAAAATTGGATGGCAGCTGCGCACGATCTTAAGAGGACGTTCAATTCACAATAATCTCTCTCAAACATAAATACTCATTCTTACACCTGAACATGTTTTGCTGACAACCATGTCTTGGTGCAAGTGGCAACATTTTGTTGCCTTGCGTGTGTTGGCTTTGAGGTTAGCTCCTTCGTAGTCCACATCCTTGATCGGTTTATGTCAACATTAGTGCCATATACTGAAGATGGCATAAAATATACTAGAGAAAACATATGTAATTGATAAAACACTTGTTATTATGTGATATCTTTAATATTTATTTTCGTGTCTTTTTTTTCATTAAATAAGAAGCATGTATTACTTTTTGGTGTCTTTTTTAATACTATTATTTTCTTGATTCTCTCACTTATTAAAATAATGTATTTTTAGAGATTCAATATAAATTTAATTATAAAATAATTATTGTATTATTAACTAATAGATTACTCCTTACTACCAAAAATTTTCTATATTAACTTTATAATAGACGAGTTTTCTAACGTGGTTAAAAATGAAATTTTTATGATTTATTATAATAATTTTTATAATCTAGAAGTTTATTTAGTTAGATTTTTGCTGTTGGTATACATATTGAACATTAAATATTTCTTCACGTGACCAATCTTATATTTGTCGTTTTTTCTTACCTATCATATGAAAAATAAAATATTTCTTAATATATCAATGGTTTATATTGAATTTTCTGTGATTGATATCGGTATATGATATAAATTCCGAGCCACAACTAAAATCGGTGGCCCACTGTCTTCTATCAGATTGCATCCGCTAGATTCACCCCCGTCGCCGTCGGTTCCTCGCCGGAAACCGGCCCCTCTTTAAACCGTCGTAGTTCATCTCTATTCGTGCTCTATTTTATTGTCCTTTGATTGATCACACAATCGAACGGATAGTTATACCATAACTTCAGAATCACAGACGCAATTACTTCACTGAACATACGATCAATCGATCGATCTGTTCAATATGGGAGATTCCACCGCCACCGCCAGTGTCGGTGATAATAACTCATCTGAGAGAAACACGGCGGAAGAAGTGTGTAGAATTGTGGAACAGAGTAAAGAGTTGCAAGAATCAGCGGCGAACTTAATTTCTCGAAATTCGCAGGAGGAAGCATCGCTAAGGCAACGAGCCCTAGGTCTTGATTCAGACATTAAAAGGCTTCATTCGTTTATTGCTTCTTCCGTCAAGAAAGGGAAATTGGATCCAAAAGATGCGGAAAAAGTAAGCTACTGTATGAATTTAAGCTATTATATGCTAATTTTCTGTGGCGGATTCAAGTTATTATCTTTTGAACATAGTTAATTGCAAATTTTATAATTTGGAAATGGATGATTTACTAGGAGAGTTAGTTGATTGTTTGTTTCGTGTGTATACAGTTGCTTGAAGAGCTAAATAGAGCAAGTTATACATTGCGTGAAGGAGATGCAGCTGCATTTCTTCCCAGTAAATCATATGGTGATTTTCTTTTGTTAGTTACATTGATTGGATTTTGAAAGCAATATAATTTGACAATCAAGCTTAAGAATTTATAATTATCTGCTTAACTGGGGCTGTTTGGTTACAGGGAGATTTTTGAGGGCATTTCTTGGTCCAATAAATGTTCATGCCACTAGAAAGGATGTTCAGTTGAAAGTGAAAGAGGAATACAATAATTTCAGGGTACATTCTAAAATTTGCACCTTTTATGTTTATAATCATTATACATATGAATTCTCATATGCCACATATGTTTGATCTTCTAAAATGAAACATTTTTATTTGCAAGAAACTTTTAAATAACAGGCATCCAATGAGAAGTGGTTCCTTTGTTTACATTAATAATTAATCCAGTCTTTATGATTGTTAAGTGTGATTAGTTTTGCTTTTATAAGAAAGAGTGATAGAGTTGTATTTTCTTTTGTTTTGGTTTCTATGAGCAGGATAGGACTGCATATCTGTTTCTCTTTTTCCCATCTTTGTTACTGCTGCTGAGGTCATGGGTTTGGAATGGATGTCTTCCTGCATTGCCTGTTCAGCTTTACCAGGTAAAATATATTTTTATGTCACACGTTTGTTTATTTCATCTTATAAGTTAATGGACATGCCATAGGAGCATAATAAGTGTACCCTTTTCAGGCGTGGTTACTATTTCTTTACACAGGGTTGGCTTTGAGAGAGAATATTTTGAGGGTTAATGGAAGTGATATACGTCCATGGTAATTTTATATCACCGTCGGTTTTTCTTTCTAATGGTGACGTAGCATATCTCCTCAATTTAATAATTTGTTTTCCTTCATAGTTTGTGTTACTTTTGAATCTGTATATCATTTATTATTCATAGCGACTTCAAGTCATATTATTTAGTTAATTGCGTCTGGAGAAACATATTCTGCTTCTGATCATAAAATTGTGATAACTTAAAATTATCATCTATCCCGTCATCCCATTTTACAAAACCGAAAATTGCCCATTGTGGTCATGTATATCTTAAATGATCATAAATTTCAAACATCCAAACATATTTATATCTAATTGTTACAACTGGAAACATTAAAGGCAGAACACTATTTTCGACAGTCTGCATTTTTACACCCAAGTTGTTCCACATGTAAGGTAAAGGACGCAATTTTTATTGATGATACATTGTGATCTTTTTCAGGTGGATATATCATCACTATTTTGCAATGCTTATGGCACTCATAAGCCTCACATGGGAGATAGAAAGGCAGCCAGATTGTTCACAGAAGCAGGTTATTCTTTTAATTAGATTCATTTAAGTTTCAGGCTTGATTCTATAACTTTTATCTGTGAATATCAACCTTTGTGCAGAAAGGTATACAATTGTTTCTCAAGTGGGCTATCATGCAAGGAATTGCAATGCTTCTACAGAACAGATACCAACGCCAGAGGCTCTATACTCGTATTGCACTGGGAAAGGTATCTTATTTTGATATACGAAAACATACCGACAAGAATTAGGAAAGCCTGTTTAAAGTATACAGGTTCTGTTACATTCTTCAAGTTATGGTGTTTTACAGAAGATACTTGTTGCTAGGAGTTTAATTGACAAATGACAAATCATAAAGTCTGACTCTTGCTTTGGTTGTAGGCTAGAAGAATGGATGTTGTGTGGGGAGAAACTGCTGGAGTAGAAGGTCAAATATGGTTGTTATACCCCATTCTCTTCGTCTTGCAGGTGATTTGTTGAATGCTTTGGGAAATTACTGCTTTTTTTATGAAAAACAAAGTTGCTTAAATTTTTCTTTTGTTCTTCCGTTTTTGTTTTTGTGAAATTTATTGTTAACCTTCATGTTGTATTACTAAGTTCAAGTCAAGCTGTAACTTTCATGTTATATTTACACCTGCGTGCTTTCTCCTCATAGGCTTTTGAAGCATATGTAGGTCTCCTATTGCTAAAAACCGCAGTGGTTGGTGTTGTTTCTGAATGGCAGGTAAAGTTAAATACCATTACGGTAGTCATTTTGTTTTTCAATTACTCATTTTATATAAATTCCCAAATTTTTATACATTTGCATGATTTTAGAAATATGCATTTTTTTCGCTCATCAGGTGGTTGCTTGTGGAATCCTTCTAATAACCATGGCAATTGGGAACTTCATAAACACAGTTCAAACCCTTGTGTCAAAGTCACGGGCCAAAGTCAAGGCCAAATTGAAGAAAGGTAAAAGCAAGAGTGATTTACTTCAGGGGTCCTTAAATTGAGAATACCATGTGATATTAAGCGTTTGTTAAGATTAATTACAAAGGGTAACTTGACCCTGATGCACCAAGGCTCCTCTTGGTTAGCATGTTTATGTTATTTGGAAGAGTGAACCAGTTGGTTTTTGTTAAACCTAGATTTTTATAGTTGCTCCCATAAGATTTGATTATATGTGAGTTTTTTTTTTCTTTCAAGATATTGAATGGAAATTTTTGCTGCATTTTGTACAGGTAATTATAACACTCTTTGTAATCTATGTTTAAAAGCTTAATTTTGAGTGCAATGGAATTAGTGGGACGGCATGTCAAACTTTAAACCAGCTGATTCAGTGGAAACTGGAAAGATAACATGATACACCAGTTGTAGTTGTAAAACAAAACTATCAGAAACCTAAAGAGTTTTTAAGATTACAAAAAAAACTCTGAATACAAGTACATTAAAAGTAATTTTCTCACAGATTTTAGTTCAAATTGATCACATCTGTGCAGCTGGAACCCATAAAAAAAAGGAACTACCCTATTTCTTTTTTCTACCAGCTCCAACCTTTGCCTTTTTGCTGGCTGGGTCTTTTGCAGCCTTCTCATTTGTTTCCTAACACACAAAAAACATAATGCGTATGTTATTGAAACATGAATCCACATGCATAAAGTTTAGTTGACTCAAAATTGGAAGCAGAAATTGTACAAAAAGTTGAAGATAAGCTGATTGAGTCGAGATCTAAACTAAAACCAGGTAAACACATAATTGATCACACCACTGATTCAAGAGATATCTCACTTAGTGGTCATTACCACTTGAACAAAAAAAGAAAAGAAAATGCCATGTGATTTGAGTTACTGTTTTAGCTCTTAAAAGGTTACCATAATAGCTATAATGGAAAAGAACTTGAAAGCAGGTTAGCTATATTAGGATTTATGTTGGCATAAACCTATATTGAGACAAATAGGAAAGTACATTGCATTTATGACAATAACCCTTGTACTTAAATATGTGAACAAATTATTTTCTATATTATTTCTCGTTCAAGAAAATGAATCTTTCAGGCAACCCATGGTGCTGAAAATGAAAAATTTAACATGAAAATATCTATCATATAAAATTAATAATAATCAGGGCTCAGTTCCAAAGATTCACCATTTCAGCTTCATATTCCAAAGCAGACACCTTTTGATAACATCAATGGGTGCCTGAAATGCACACCTAGAATTGGAGAACTAAAGCTTCTTATTATCCGACAAGATGCTTGAGTGAATTTCTTACTCTTGATTACTTGTTTTGGAGATCCAAGGATGCATTTAGATTCCTGACAGCCAGTGTACCCAAAATTACGGTGGCTTATATATGATTATGTTACATTCCAAATTAACCACAAGCATCAAGGGTTTGTTTTCTACTTGTTTCGTATGGTACTCATGAAAACAAAGTATACAGTAATCAATGACATTACTGGAAAAAAACCTATCACCACTGTAATCCACTGTTGACTAATTTTGCTTGTAAATTTATAACAAGTTAAAAGATATTCACAATGTACAGCAAAAGATTTAACTAATTTCAAAAGAAACCTTACCTTTCTTTTAATGGGAACAGATGTACTAGCAACTGGTTTGAAGAACGATTCTAATCTGGTTGAGAGCAAGAGAAGGCATCAGAAATTCATAGTAAAATCTAATCGAATAAATGGCTCAGTTGTTTCCTTACCGGTTCTGGGTAGACTTGTTCTTGGAAGCTTTAATTTTCTCTACGGCCTAATATTAAAATCTATAATCAGTTCATAATATACTTTATGTGTTTGTGTTGAGAGAGAGAAATCCAGAACTTATGAAGGAATAAAAGGAATGAAAGCCAGTAAAATGTCAATAATCATGCCTTTGTGACTCTGTCGCTGTTGAACCCATTTTCAGTCACTAAGAAGTTTAACAAACCCTGAAGATGAAAAAAATAAAGAAATGTCACAGAATTAAAATATGGCAACAAATAAAACAAACTCTAATCTAGAATCTATCGTCTTTGCATATAGACTCACTTCTTCATCCGGAGGAGTCCATTTAATTTGAAGCTGGTCATCATCATCACAGACCAAAGGTTCTTTGAAAAGGCGCCGAGCTTCCTGATATGGCCAATCATCAGGTATCTGATATCTGCATAAATGTTATTTAAAATTACAAGAAGTAATCAAATAAATAACAATAACCTTTCTCTGTTAATAATAATCTATGATATAAGAACACCATAACTAAAGGATATTACTCCTGAGATTTGGTTTCACAACAAGCCAGCTTAATTAAGACCAAATAATGATAACCTTTCTCTGTTAATATTCTCCAGAATACTCTCTATAGAGCCATGCTGGCGGATAAGCTTTAAAGCTGTTTGGCCACCTATACCTAAGATTTTTAAAAGATATATAGTGTTACATAGTTGAAAAAATCAACTACTTGAATCGAAAGTAGCAGTGTAAGTAGAAAGTGCTGAAAAGAGTAGTGATCAGTACAGTAACAGTATTACATCCAAACAGTGCTTAATTTGAAAGTGTGATGATGGAAATTATGTATTACCTCTGATGCTGTCACAATAATCACACCCACATAGAATGCACAGATCAATAAATTGATCCATTGTAAGGTTGAGTTCTTCCAAAACCTGATAAACATCATCTCTATGTTTTAACATAGTAAACAGATCACAATTGCAATTTAATTTGTTAAATTTTGGCACCTTGGAAACATCAAATTCCATCACAGGGATCTTCCTTGAGCTCGGATCCATTAAATGACGAAGGAATTTGGGCGCTCCAAAAGTAAGGGAATCCATATCCTCAGATGCAACAGCATAGACCTGAGACGGTTGTAAGTTGCATCTCAAACTAAATGAATAATTTTATACGTGACTTGATACTTTTTCTAAACTTAAATTATACATTACAGATTGTGTAAAGCTAAATCAAAGAATTTTTTGGCAAATGGACAAAGATACATGCCTTATCAGCTTTGCAAAGAGCAGCACACTGTGCCTCTGCTTCAGATGGAGCCTACATAAATACACATCCAAGATACAAATAATAATAGGTTATTATGTGACTTTTGACTCATGTTATATGCATGCTTTATTTACTTTAAATTTTTTTGCATTTGACAATATTACCTCAATGACAGGCACCCCCATAAGCCTGAGAAGTTTTTTGCAATCTTCGTTATGTTGTCTAGTCACCTGAAATACAAAATTAATTAATTAATTAATTAACATCTCATTTTGTTCTGTCCGGATCATAACTTGTTACTTACCTTCACTGTACGTTTACTAAATTTCTCGATCTCTTCCTTATTGCCAGACTACAATAACAGCAATAACAATATGTGAAAAAGGATCAAGTGAAGAGTAGGAAGATCAAATGAAAAAACCAAAAAAATGTAACATTTAAGCATCCAAAAGTATTTTTTAAGATAAAAAAAGGGTTAATTTACCTGTATGGCCTCATCTAAGCCAGCTGTTGCATCTTCTCTCCTTGAATAACTGTGTCACAACACCACCATTTAAACATCACACCACGACTACTAATATTACTTTTAAATAAAAAGGAGTCACCAAACAAAAACAAGATTACCGTTTTGCAAGCTCTTGTTTCTTCAAATCTGGAGGTGCTCCATCAAAGACATAGCTATAAAGAGAGAATAAAAAACGCTTATGGATGCAAAAATTTTTCATTATATATGTTATTAAATAGAGAGATAAAATGAAATTACACTGGCTTTAATCCAGACTCCAGAAGCCTAATCGTGCGATTGAACATCCCTTGCAAATGACTGCCATACGAACAATCAACTGGAAAGTTAATCCAATGCATTCTTTTACAAAATTAAGAATTATCGAAATAATGACTTGACAGCAAGCCCAACATAAACCTTGTTTTCCCATGAATAAATACAACTCGAGTCACAGATCTAAAACACAAAACATATATACTTGACTCCCATTAAAGAAAACAAAAATACATATAAATTTGTTTAGTAACTACTGTCTCAAACAAATGTAACAATGGACTTGCTCTGTAGTATAATGGAAGTTTTATACCAATGATTAAACACCTAAATTGCCCCTTTTTTTCCTGAATGACAACACCTTACAAATAAAACATAGCATATCTTGTACAACCAAAAAATACAAGGTGTGGCATTCTGTTCGTTAATAACAAACCTAAGCAAAAACGTGCATTATGAAGACAATGCCCTTTGTATGCCAAGAAGACAATAAACCCACTGAATTGAGCATTTGAGCTATTAATAAACCACGAAACAATGCAGAAGATAATAATGTGTTTTGTTCATTTACGGTATTCCAGCATGCTTTTAGCTGGGTTTGATATGCATAATCAAATGCCTATAAAGAAGTCTCAATGTTCAATGTACGTATTGACTTTAATGGAAGAAAAATTGAATGCAAGTCACGTATGTTATCCCTATTTATGAATCATCTGATAATCAAGAAGTATGCACTCTAGCTTTTCTGCAACCTCACAGACTTTGATAAATTAGTCTATGCAGTCAAAAGACACTAGCGTGGGTGTCCAAGCGGACCAAGCCCAGGCAAAGGACAGCAATAACACCTTAAGTACATCAAGGTGCCCAGACAAGAATTCGACCAAATTCGCAGAAAAAAGGTTTGGGCAGGTCGTACAGATCTGAAACAGCTAAAGCTGCTCTACACGATCACCCTTGCTTAAAAGGCACTCACTTTGCGTCTAGATGACAGCTCACCCTTTGCGCTATGGTTGCATCGCCTTAGACGACCTAGATAAAATCTAGAATATATATCTTGTGCATAGGAACTATGTCGAATCATCAAGTATGAACTGAGAAAGACTTACACATTCTTACATGTTCAAATCTTAAAATTCTACAACTTACTGATCTTTCATCTAAAAACAATTAGAAAAAATAATGCTCATGTGTCTTTACCTAGTCACTTCACCCGCCTCGTTGGTCAGCATTTCTGTACCACTTCGTCCAACAACAATCTACATCATTTCAAAACTATTGCTAAATAATGCTATAACTCATATAAATTCAAATGGAAAAGGGGGCGGGGGAATTAGGTACCAGAAACTGGTAGATGCTCATGCTAGCGTCAATGGCGATTTTCCGACCAAAATAACTTTCGAATTTCTGCTCTTTCATGGCCTTCGGAGCATTATCCGCAAGAAGCTTCGTTAAACCCTAATCACAAAAATTATGAACAATTCCCAAAAAAACTTCAAGTTCCTTAAAATTTAATATGTAACAACAACAAAAGATACTTAAATCGAGTAAACAACCA
Source organism: Mikania micrantha (assembly GCA_009363875.1). Taxonomy (NCBI): domain Eukaryota; kingdom Viridiplantae; phylum Streptophyta; class Magnoliopsida; order Asterales; family Asteraceae; genus Mikania; species Mikania micrantha. The sequence continues at coordinate 84,075,897 of CM018696.1, forward strand.
CCTTTATACCCATATCCGCAAACTATTTCAAAATTGAAGAAGAAACTGAAGCGAATATTAACAGATAATCTGTCCGAACTAGGGTTTGTAACGATTTTCCCGCCTCTTCAGGCAGCTGATATATCTTTTGCTTTGCCCCTCGTATTTGTGATGGTTTCAATTATTGTGTTGGTCATAACATACTATGTTAAACCTTTCGTTTTTTTTTCTAATGACATAATAGGGTGACTTATAAGAATTTTTTTTATATGTTTTGAGAAAACTTAACAAAAATGCAATCAACTTTTCATTTTGTTTCAGCCAAGTCCCTCAAACTTTTTTATTCCAATTAAGTCATTTGAGTTATTTTAGTGTTCTGATCCTATGTTTGTAACCTGAATAACAGGTAATACTTATTGATAGGGGTGTGCAGAAAACCGAATTAACCGATCTGTAACCAGTATAACTGGAGAAAACCGAACCGAAAAAACCGAACCAAACAAAAAACGATGGTTCGGTTAAACAGTTTTTTAATAACCGAAATTAGTGGTTTTGGTTATCTATTTTTCTATAACCGCCATAATCGAACCGAACCGCTTGAATCACTAAACAATATATAAATCTTTAATTATACTTATACTAGAAGATACCAAAGTTAAAATAAATGTCTAGTATATGATGCATCTTCAATTCCCCCTAAAAAAGTTGGCAAAAGATATTTTCCTAATTTTCTCTATCACTTTCTTAACATAATGAAGACTGGACTTAAACGTCCACAACACCTATTTTATCGGAATTTTGGCATTTCAACATTTGAATGTTTGTTAGAATTTATGTGTTAGATTTTATCATTTTGTTCTCCTTTTTGTTAAAAATTTGTTTGAATTCATAGATATCGTTTTTTTATATAAATTAGTATTATTGAATATATTTAATGGTTAACCGACCTTTAACCGACCAATTATAACCGTTATAAACGCTTAACCGAAACCGTCATAATCGACTGGTTATGGTTATCATATTGGTTTAACCGACATCACGGTTATGGTTATGGTTTTAGGTCAAAACCGAACCATGCACACCCCTACTTATTGATATAAGTTTGAGTGAATAAGTTTTTTTAAAAATATGAATGACTTTAACCAATAATTATTAATTTTAATTAATATATGAAAAAGAACAAAAAATTAATAATTAACAATTACTTATGCAAGTCAGTCATTTATTAAAAAAAATATTCAGTCAAACTTATATCAACATATATTACATACTATTCATGTGAAACATAGAATTAAAACACAAAAATAACTTGAATGATTTAATTGAGACAAAATAAAGTTTGAATAACTTGATTGTAACAAAATGAAAATTTTGTTACATTTCTATAAAGTTATCTCTTTTTTTAATTACGGGCAAATTATAGTCTGTATTAGATAAGACGTATTTATTAGACTATGGTGTACTTTTATTGTATATCTATATATTTTACTACTATCACATGTTTTAAACCAGGTTACAATTTTGCTATAACAACTTGTTACGGTGACTTATTAGAGTTGTTTTTTTGGCTATAAAAAAGATTAGAGGCATGTATATGGGGTCCTTTGGTTTAATGTATGTTAAAATAGGTTTTAGGTTTATATTCTAGACCAACGATCTAATAGAGTGTCTCTTCTTTATAGGTTATATATATCATATTATAAACCAAAGAGGCAGTGCAGCATGGGTACTCCGGGATTCCTCCAAATAGAAGATCCCGGGTTTGAAACCCTCCCACAACAAACAAGAGGTCTGTGGAGGATTGGGAGGTTTTCTTGTGATGTTTCATCCTGGGGTGGCTGTGAGGGTTTATGAAAGGCCCAAGCAACTTGACCTTGAATACATGGCTTGGAAACAGTGGGCTCACACGATTGAGACTTTCGTAGTTCAAATATATATATATATATATCATATTATAAGTCATGAGTGTTTTTACCTATATAAGCATACGTAGATTTCATCGGATAAGCTACTGATTATTAAGATGAACCCATATTGAATATGATTAAAAGGTTTATGTAAACTCTGAAATCGACTTGCAGTTGTTACTCTCAAATTAAACTAGTTTGAATGATGTATATGTATCGTGTAAGTATTCCTTTATGTGTTTTGAAAGAGTACAACTTTTTCATGTGTTTAAAACTCCCAAGGTGCCCCTGTTTTAATTTAATCATGAAGGTAAAGGGTTTTTCATATATGGCCATAGATTCACTTTTTTCCTTCTATAATTATAATAATAGTGTGACATTTTGTTGATCAGAATATCATGCATGTTGGTTTTGTTACTTAACTCTCAGGACTAGATTTGAGGGATATGCTAATCCTAGGTAACATCTATATATATACCTGATTACAAAGTTGGTTACTAGTTAGGATTAATATAAGTTAAAAATAAGTGGTAATATGTTCAAATGCAATTGTATATTTTGTAACTGGTGAAATGAATAACAACTGCATGTTGTATGTGGGTGAACACAGCTTTTTTAGTTGTTTCACATATATATTTTTCTTGTAAGTTGTTTTGCGAGAGCAATTTTTTTATATAATAATAAAAGTGTTATAAATAAGTTAAAATATTTTTAACAAGATAACTATTATTTTTTATGTATGCCTTTAAATATATGTAGAAATGGTGAAAAATAAAAAATATGGGTTATAAATATATAGAAATATAAACTTTACTTGTTAAATAACAGGGAATTTTTATAAAATATAAAATTTAACCAAAATTAAACTAACTTTATTCTAATAAATTTCCATATTTAGTAAAATCTTAAAATAGCTTAAGTTGATGACGATGACGACGACGACTTAGTAGTTACTAAAATATAAATTTAATCGTCATTTAAAACAAATTTCATGGTTTTTAAATTGTCACATAACGTTCAAGGTTCTATTTAAAATAGTAAGATCATTCAAATCGGTTATTTGTTCGTTTTTGCCATAACTTTTTTTAAGCTTTTTCTGTCAGTCTTTTGAGAAAATTTCGAACTATAACAAACCATTTCATTTACGAAGATCGGAAAAAAAAAAGAAAAAAAAAACGTTTCAAGCTTTTATAGTTTTCTATAATATATTTCATATGGAATTATCAATTATGGACTATTGGACTTTATACTTTTCTAAATCAGGGTCATCATGCTATTGTTAGTTTTCTAATGCACGCTAAGACGTTAAGCCATAATTGGGCATTTTGGGCTTTGCCTAACAGTCCTGAATCCTGATAATGGGCATTAGGGCCTTCAGTTTTTGTATGCATTAATTACGGAGTGAGAAGGGTTTCCGTGTGATGATTATAATATTTGTCTTACTAAACCAATGTTAACCAAATAAACCAAAATAGAAAATATATATAAATAAAATAAAACAAACTGAAAAAACATATATCTTATTACCAAATCAAAAGGCTAATTCAAAATTTTGAACCATACCTAAACCAAATTTACAATTCGATCCAAGTTTTTTGGTTGCAAATACGGTTTTTTTTTTTTCTCTTACAGGTTTTTCTTACACACTCTTAATCACAAAAAGTAAGTATAAAACAAATCAAACAAAAAATTTCTGTAACTTCATAAATTTATTCAAAGTTCTACAAATTCATAAAAATCATTGAAATTGAGCAATAATAGCATATTGAGGATTTTACTACTAATTTTCAAATTTCCTCCTTATTTTTGTGTAAAACAAGTATATTATTTTTATCTATAAAACAACTATTTATAAGCTGTGGGTCTTCTTATTATAAACAGACTCTTTACCATATTTTGAGGTTAGGTAAGGTCTCCCTTAACCTCTCATTCTCTCAATCCTCAAACCCCACAAAGTAAGAATACATCGTGTATGTTTGTTTAAACATTATTGTATTTTTTAACCCGTCATTGTGTATTAATAATTTTTTAAATGATGAGTTTTAAGAAAAAAATGGTGCAATATTACAATTATATGTTTCTAAGATGTAAAACATAAATATGTAACAAAAAAAATAAAAACAATGATAAAATAATCCAAAATGAGCTAAAAAGAAGAAATAAAAACTTCATCCGTCTCGTTATCACTTTTTTTTAGATCATCTTTAATAGTTTTCTTCTTAAACATCTAAAATATAGAGAGATTGGGTTCTATTTTGAATAGCCGTTGGACCAATTAAGCTACTCCTCCATGCCATGGAACGAACCAATTCCATGCATGCATTCTTACGTGTAATTAATTAAATAAGATATTACTTTACAAATTTAAATACCCCGTTTATGTCCTAGTGTATCGCTACATTTTATGCTAATTAAAACAAATCATAGCTATATAATCAAGAACTTTATAATTTGTAGCGAGGAGTTATTTTAAACCAAATTAAAAACATATTATTATATATGATCTCTTATATTAATATTAAATTATAAAATTCATTTGATAAAAACGCAGGCTGATTCCAACATCTCCTTGAACATGTTCAATTCCCTTCAAGATAGTAAAGGATTAGGTTTAACATCAACATCAAAACATCCACCAATGAGTTTAATTAATTGGTGAATATTGATCTTATCTGCGTACATGCTCAACCTCCAATCTCTACATCAAACTACGTGTAAATTGCTAGATTTGACGTAATGTGAATTATCTTCAACGTAACCTAAAAAGTTGAAATCTTTTTAGACCCCCCCACACACACACACTTGTATAAAAGTAATTAAGTTCATCATTAATACACAAAACTAGTACAAAGATATGAAATCAATTTGTAGGGTAACGTTTGGGGTTTTGCTTGTAACGCTCTTACTGTCATCCTACGCATGTTGTCGTGTTATTGATAGAAGGAAAATAGAGGTTGCTAGAAGAGCATTTGATGAACAATTTGTGAGAGATGTTGCAAGTCGAAAGAATAGTTACCCAAAGAGATCAGTTCCTGGAGGACCCGATCCCCATCATCACTAGCTAATTAATTACTTAGGTAAAACATTCATATGTAATGTTTTAAACCCTTTTTTCATAATACTAGTTAATTGAGTACGATATATCATATGATCTATGTAAGCTGTTTGTTTCAATCAATTGAGTTGATACATCATATTACCTAACTCCCGACTTTTTTTGTTTCATAAACACTATACTATTGTGTTCACTATCACGATCACACATAAGCCATAAATTGTCAACACTGTCCGTTATCTTTGATTTATTCATTCTTATTTTGATTATCGAAAACAACATAAATAATAATTAACAACGTAAATAATATTAATTACAAAAAATAAGTATATATAAATAAGTAAAATCTCGTTTATTTTTCAGTCCATTTGTGGATGGGTATGTTCTTCGGCATAAGTCATTTTCGAATTGCTTTGTTGAAGGTCGGAATACACGAGCCAGTAATCGTTTTGTTGCACATATGAAGGATCAAACTGAGGTTTCATGTTCAAATTGATCGGATCGTAAGGAGAGTTAACATGAGGCTCTTTACTTAATGATAGGCTCCGATTCTCGTGAGACAATTCAGCGTGGTCAATCTTCTCATCAAAACAAACGCTATGATTAGTATTGTGGTAAAATGAAAATTCTGTTTTTTTACATATTTTACGTGATTGCTTTTCAACACGTATGAAACATTGGAATATTCGCTAAAAATCTCTCATCCCAAAATGACATCATTAACGAGTTCAATTGAATTTCAAATTTGGAATTGAATAACAATTGAGAGACAAATTCATTTGATTAGTTTGTTCTATCTTATGTCTTGTTAAATTAATTCGAATGATTCAAATGATTTAAACGTTTCTGGTTGTCAATACGCACCGAATATAACTATACGACATGTATACCAAATTGTGCATGTCGTATAACCCAGTCTGAAACGTATAAAAACAAATCACTGTTGCAATTTATTAGCTTTTGTTAGATACAAAAGTAATACAACTTGTATAGACCAGTATAAGCCGTATTGAATTTCAAACGGCAGTGAATGTCGGGTACGATGATACGTACAACCGCCATAAGCTGGTGCGGGCTATATGGGACTATGGGAGCGTAAATTTAAGTTTTTGGGGTGTAAGAGCAACAACACCTTTGATTAAATGCATAAAGTTGATATAAAACATAATAACAGTTAATACAAAATTTAAGAATTATAAATAATTTTTGATATAAAATATGATTAAAATTTCAAATAAATTAATATTTTAAGTAATAAAATAATTACACCATTTTTAAAACATTCATTTTATAGAAAAGCTATTTTTGGGAAAAAATCATTTTCTACAAAAAAAAAAACATATGCTACTTCTTTGTATTACATTAGTTAAGCAAAAAATGTTACATTTTATAAGCACCAACTTATAAATTATAAAATGGCATTTTGATGTAAAATATGACTAAAATCATGCATAATAAAAAAAATAAAGTAACTAAAAAGATAATATTATTTTCTAATTTTTGTTTCTTAATATTTAACAAAAAACACCATTTTAAAAATATTAAAATTTAAAAAAATTTATGCTGGTACCATGTATATTAAATTTTTTAAATAAAAATAATAAGTACTTAATAATAAAAATTTACGTAACATAAAACGATATTATAAGATAAAGTATTAAATTTAAACTTAGTTTTTTTTTTAAAATCGTGTTTAAAAAATGACTTTTGAAAAACAAAATATTTTTAATAAATATCTTGTTTATTAAATTTAATTTTAAATTATTTATTTAAGAATTTATTTTTTTGAAATTTATTTTTGTGATTTTTCTTTAAAAAGACCTATTATAAAATTTATTTATTTTTCAGAAAAATGGTGTTCTAAAAATTTATATATTATAATAATTTAGTTTTTTTGAATTTTTATTATTATTAAGATTTTTGGAAATATAAAGAATTTTTTAATTCTTTATTTTAATTTTTGTATATTATAAGTTTGGATTCAGGTTATTTCAAAATACGGCGCGAGCACTCCATAACTGGTGGTTGGGAATTCGCCTATCCACATTGCTTTTTATGTCATTTTTTATTATTTTTAATTTTCTTTCTGAGTTTTCATTTATTATTAACTAGCCTGAAACCCAGTGTATTACACGGGTTGGATAATTAAAAAAAAATGTATTTATTAATATAAAAAAATAATAAATTTTTAATAATTTTACAATTATATTTTATGAAAAAGGAATTTTTTTAAAATACAATATTATTATTTTATTTTATATGTAATGTTGATCATATTTTAAATTAAAAAATCATTTACAATTATCAAATCTATATTATTCAATACTTGTTAATTTATATTCAACCCGTGTAATATACGGGATACTAACCTAGTTAAGTTATAAATAAACATATATATTTCATACCATACTGTTCCAAATTTCCAATGCGCTGTATGAATATATGCCAATACTTGCTATATATATATATAGGGAGATGTTCAAATGTTAACCCTTCCTTAAAATTTTTTTTTCATGGTTTTTATTATGCAAAAATAGGGGGGGTTTCTTTTTTATGTTTTTGCTAATTCATCACCGTTTAGAAGTTATTGTAAGTGTAAGTTACTTACACTTACTTACATTTACTGCATCAGATACGAATTGTAAGTAAGTGTAAGTAACTTACACTTAGGGGCTGTTTGGTTGCATCTTAATAGGTCTGAATGGGTCTGAATCTGAATGGTTCAGATTCAGACCGTTTGTTTCGCGAAAATAAACACGTCTGAATGGAACAAAATGTCTGAATGGATGTCTGAACCATTCATATCTCACAACAAGTCTGAATGGAAGCCACACCATCTGAATGGGAGAAAAAGAAGCGATCTGTGTAACATTCGCAAATTTCGATTTATTTTTATTTTGTAATTCCTAAACACGTCGTTATGAGAAGCATTCCTTTTTAAATCGTTTCATTATGATACTTATATATATATATATTCAATTATTTATTTAAGTGTGTTATAATATTATTATTATTATTATTTTAAGTAGTTAAAACTTAAAATTTTTATTTATCAAAAATTAATAAACTTTTAATAGTAATGGTAATAATTATAATAAATAGCAAACAAATATTTTTAAGCATTATTTGTGATTTTATAAACTTTATTTAAACTTTTAAATCCTTGTAAAATAATATGTTTTATAAATAAATTCTTTAAAACTTTATAAACTTTATTTAAATAAAAAGCTTGTTAACTTTGTTAAATATTATGTTTTATAAACTCTATACAAGCTTTAAACCTAAAACTATTAGGCAATAAAAGAGCAAGGGCCTTTTATGTCATTAGTGAAATTAGGTTTGTGTGTGTAGAACCAGGAGGACCAATCCTGCCAATTACCTAAACTTTCAGCCAACCCCCCCCCCCATCTCCCTCCTTGCGTCGGCCTGCACACCCACCATCAACCAGCCACCGATCCAACCTTCCAATCGGCGGATTCGAGTCATTAAATGCCTTGCCACGCTCGGCCGACCTCCACCTAACATCCAACCACCCTAATTAATGTTTTAATCGGTCTAATCACGCGTTAATACTCCCATTAATCTCAACCGAACCATTAATCTAGAACCACCACTCGAATTCGACTCTCCGGTTCACCATTTTCAAATTAAACACACACACATCATCGCGACAACCCTCTGAAGCTTTCCAAATCATCCAACGCATCTCAGAACCATCAGGGTATCGATACAAGCTCAAGAACATACGCGAAGGAACACGAACTCGAACACCATATTCCTATACACCTACGGGTATGTATATATATTCAATCAACTCGTTTTTGGGCATAGATCAAAAGCCCTAAGTTTTTATAGGCTCACAATAACCCAGTCGATCGAATTTGTGATAGGAAGAAACTAGGGTTTTCGTTTCTAGGCGTTGGGGAAGAACAGGAATAGCAAGTTAAATAAATTTTTGTTTCAAGACTTGCAGAGAAACCCCCACCCAGCCCAGCGGTTAAAGCGCTTGGGCTGGAGGGGACTGGTCCCGAGTTCGAATCCCATACGCAGCTTCAAAAAAAAACGTTTTTCTTCCTTAAAACCTATTTTTTTTTTTTACTTTTAACACATTTTAAATATTCTGAAAAATTATAAAAAAATTCTATAAAATATTTTTCAACATTTTAAAGCTCCTGTTAATTTTTATAAGTTCCTAACTATTTTTATTTACTATTATTTCTTTAATTAAGTTACATTATAAATACTAGAATAATTATTTTTAATAAACTAAACTATGAAATTTCTAAAAAAAAAAAGATTTCTAACAGCTTTAATATTTTAATTTTTATTTATTTTTATTAGTTATCTAAATACTAATAAAGGTTTTATATTATTTTCCTTTAAAAACTTTGTAAAGTAATATATGATATATGGTAATTTGTAAAGTTTTATAAAAAAAATTTAAACTTTCTGTCTTATAATTAAAATCATTTTTATCACTTTATTTTTATAAGGTATTTTAACTTAAACTCTTAAGTTAATAAAAATTAATTATTTAAACTTCTAACTAATTATTTGATCTTATAAATTTATTTATTTGAACTTTTAAAATTACTTATTTAAATTTATAAATTATTTTATAAACCTAAGCTTTATAAGTCTACTTTTGTGACTTTAAAAGTCTATGCTAAATAGCCCAATTAAATCAAACCCAAATCTTTAGTAGTTTAAGCTTACATATGCTTAGAAACTCATAGATACATTCTTATACATATGTTCAAATAGGTTAACAAGTGATATTACACAACTTGCTTAAGTTGTAACTTTTGGAGTGCTTAACAAACAAGTGAGTTTTCATATCCCCTTTTAGTTTTACATTATTTTGGGGTGTCACACATGTCCTATTTCAAATGCTTAAACTATGTACTCTTCTTGAAACTTATGCAAACTATGAATGCTTTGTTGTTGAATTATTATTAAGTGTTGGACTTGTATTTGTATACTTATTTTATTCTTATGCATTTTTGCACGTATTCTAGTACTTAGTTCCTAAGGGAGTCGCACTCTCTTCGCTTTTAGTGTTAAAAAGGGACGGTACACCATTTACACATGCTTGTTTCATTCACTATATGATATTCAAACTCAATGCTATTTAAGTTTGCATGTTTTTATACTTATGCTATCAAAAATTATGACTACTCACCAACTATTCAATTAGTTGACATTTACTTTACATGTGTGACAGGTTAAGTGAAGGTTCATTTTGCTAATCTAGGAAGAATGGACTTAGATAGTTTATCAAAAGACTTATGTTTTAAATTTTGTATTTGACTTTTGAAATTGCAATGTAATGTTTGTGTTGACTTTAAAATCTTTGTAATTTGAATTATGGAACTTTGGATTTTATATCATGAGTCTTTGAACAATCTTGTACACATCATGCCCCGGCATATTCCGCCACCGGTCGGGGTGTGACAGATTGGTATCAGAGCCATGGTTATAGGGAATTAGGTGATTAGAAATAGTGACCTAGACTATAACTAAGTTGCTTGAACCCTTATATGAACCTTTGCTTAGTGAACTTTTATGATGAACTCTTATTTATTGAACTTCCATTATGAACCTATACTTAGTGAACCTATATCATGAACTCTTGCTTAGTGAACTCTCAATTTGAGCTATTGCATATGTGAACCCCCATTTTGAACCTTTACATGTTGAACTTCAATCATGAACCTTCATTAGGAGAACCTTCTCTTATTGAACCACTTTATGAACTCTATCATTGAACTTCTAATGATCCTCCTCAATGAACCTTCAATGTTGAACCTTAGAAAACTCTCATATGAACCTTATGATAAACTTCTATTCTAAACCCTCTACATTCTCGCAAACTCGTGGACTCTACGTGGACTTTGGAATTACGCGACCTTCTAAACATCAATAGTACATATGAATATCTTTGTGATCTTATTCCCGTTAGAACTAGGTTTGAAAGACGGACATGTACTAACTGGAAGGGTGAAATACCGGTAGTTGAGACTCCTGTCTAGGAAAGTTATTCGTATAAATCCCCGATGTACTGTGGGACCAGTCTAACTTTCCTGGGGACTCTCGATGAGAGTATTTTCACTTATAGGCCAAAGCATGTTATACCAAACGTCTAACAAACAATAAGTTCTAATATGTCAAAGGGTCCAAATTGGATGCCACTCCTTGACCTCAAACAATTCCAAGCAAATTCAAATGAACTATCATCCTTATGATCTTCTATTGCTAAGGTTCAAGAATTTTGATTTCTCATACTTAATGAACCCTATATTATTCAAATTCTTGTTATCCAAATTCTAACTAAACTTATAATTTCAGCTTGATCAAAATGAGTCATAGACGTGGTGGATCTTCAAGCAGGAAGATGGCAACTGAAATTGCCCGTCAAATGGAAGCTGTGCTACCGAATATGGTGGTACGAATGCAACAACTACAACAGCAATTGAACCCCATACCCATCAATCAAGTTCCGATCAATCCTCCTCGTTGCTCTTTCAAGGACTTTAACTCATGCAACCCGACAAAGTTCAATGGTACTGAAGGAGCCACGGCAATGCTTCAATGGTTCGAGAGCATGGACAGTGTATTCTTGAACTGTGAATGTCCAAATGAACTCAAAGTGCGTTATGCCACATCGACCCTTCAAAAGAGGGCCCTTACTTGGTGGAATGCCGAGAAACGAACCCTCGGTGAAGAAGCCACGACTGCCCTAACTTGGGAACAACTAAAGGATGCTATGACTCGGGAGTTTTGCCCCCGAAATGAAATAATGAAACTGGAACACGAGTTTTGGTTACTGAAACAGGATAGCGGTGAAAATATGGCCTACAATAATCGTTACCATGAACTAAGTGCTTTGGTTCCGGAAATGGTGACCCCTTTGTCTAGAGCGATCGAAAAATACATTGGCGGCCTGCCAATGCAAATTCAGGATTCAGTTTGGAGCAGCAAACCCGCTTCTGTAGCAGAGGCCATTCGGCTGTCGGCAACACTAACCGACAATCATGTTAAAGCCGGGACTCTCACTCGAAAAGGGTCCAAGAAAGAAGAAAAGAAGAGTTCAAATGAGCCATCCAAAGAAGTTCAAACCGGTTCTTCCATCCCCTTCAAGAAGCACAACAACAAAAGGAAGGCCAACCACATGAACTTTGCAGCTACTCAAGCCACCCCAATACAACAAGTTGCACCCGCCACTCAAGTCAAAAAGGTTTACACTGGTTCCGCACCTTTGTGTCCGACTTGTAACTACCATCATATGGCTGTGTATCCATGTCGGGTTTGCACGAACTGCAAACGCTATGGCCATTTCTTCAACACCTGTCGGTTACCAAAAGCCACCATGAATCAAGCTACTATTCCTCGCATCACAGCTCCGAATGCACCCCCAACGGTTCGAGTTTGCTATATCTGTGGTGATCCAGGCCACATGGCTAATGTCTGCAACTTGAGGGTCAACCGGAATAATATACCTCCTAATCCGCCAAACCAAGCAAACCAGGGTGCTCGAGCTAGAGTTTTCAACATCAATGCCGATCAGGCACAAGCCAACAATGACGTGGTCAACGGTACGTTCCTTGTTAACGGTCATTATGCTTCTATTCTTTTTGATACAGGGGCCGATAAAAGCTTTATATCTTTGCAATTTGAACCTTTACTTGCTTTGCCTAGAACTAGATTAGAAAATCCGTTCACGGTTGAGGTAGCTAACGGGAAACTTATTAAACTTGACTCGGTAATCTCTAATTGCACGTTGAACCTAAACGAGCACGATTTTCCCATTGATTTAATACCCATGCAATTGGGAAGTTTCGATGTCATAGTAGGCATGGATTGGTTATCGAAGAACCGTGCCGAAATCATTTGTGGTGAAAAGTTCATCCGTATCCCGCTCTCGCAAGGTCAAGAACTCAAGGTTTATGGTGAACGAAAGGCTAAGGGTCTTAAACTTATGACTTGCACTCAAGCCCAACGATACTTACGAAAGAAATATGTGACCTTCTTGGCTCACATAGTGGAAACCAAGACCGACGAACGAAGACTTGAAGACATCCCGATAGTTCGTGACTTTCCCGAAGTATTCCCCGAAGACGTTACCGGTTTACCTCCGATTCGACAAGTCGAGTTTCGTATCGATCTTATTCCAGGTGCAAACCCCGTTGCAAAATCCCCTTACCGTCTCGCACCATCTGAACTTCAAGAACTTGCAAGTCAACTGCAAGAATTATCTGATAAAGGATTCATTCGACCCAGTTTCTCTCCTTGGGGTGCACCCGTTCTATTTGTAAAGAAGAAAGACGGTTCTTTTCGAATGTGTATCGATTATCGTGAACTCAACAAGCTCACGATTAAGAACCGATACCCCTTACCTCGGATCGATGACCTCTTCGATCAACTTCAAGGTGCAAAATGTTTTTCAAAAATCGACCTTCGTTCGGGCTATCACCAGTTACGTGTGCATGAAGAAGACATACCGAAAACCGCGTTTCGTACGAGGTATGGACACTACGAGTTCATGGTGATGCCTTTTGGCTTAACTAATGCACCCGCGGTGTTTATGGACTTAATGAACCGAGTTTGTAAACCGTATCTTGATAAGTTTGTCATCGTCTTTATTGATGACATCTTGATCTATTCCAAGTCCAAAACCGAGCATGAAGACCACCTACGAACCATTCTGAAACTTCTAAAGGAAGAGCAACTTTATGCCAAATTCTCAAAATGTGAATTCTGGCTTAAAGAGGTTCAATTTTTGGGACATATTGTAAACAAGCAAGGGATTCACGTAGACCCCGCAAAGATTGAAACCGTGAAAAATTGGAAAGCTCCAACAACTCCTACTGAAGTTAGATCATTTCTCGGTCTAGCTGGTTATTATCGTCGGTTTATTTCAAATTTCTCCAAGATAGCCTTACCACTTACTGCCTTAACTCACAAAGGCAAGCCATACAAGTGGGAATCTGATCAAGAGCAAGCATTTCAGATTTTGAAACATAAGCTATGCAATGCACCGATCCTTACTCTTCCCGACGGAAACGACGACCTCGTAGTTTATTGCGATGCTTCGAATCAAGGTCTCGGTTGTGTCCTAATGCAAAGAGGAAAGGTCATTGCATACGCATCCCGCCAATTGAAAATTCATGAAAAGAATTATACGACTCACGACCTCGAGCTCGGTGCGGTCGTGTTTGCCTTAAAAATATGGAGACATTACCTATACGGTACCAAGTGTGTAGTGTTCACGGATCACAAAAGCCTCCAACATATTCTAAACCAAAAAGAGCTCAACATGAGGCAAAGGCGTTGGGTTGAGCTGTTAAACGATTACGACTGCGAAATCCGTTACCACCCGGGGAAAGCTAACGTCGTAGCGGATGCCCTCAGTCGAAAGGCGTATAATGAATCCATCGTACTCCATAGCATTCAAATCACATCGGATCTTCAGAATCGTATCCTCGAAGCGCAACAATTGACAATCACCTCGGGCAAGTTGCACGAGGAAGTACCAAATAGCGCAAAACTTCAATTCGAGACTAAGCCAAATGGTTTGGTTTACTTGCACAACCATCTATGGGTTCCAAGTCAAAATGAGTTACGGGGACTCATCATGCAAGAAGCTCACAAGTCTCGATATTCCATTCACCCCGGTGCCGACAAAATGTACAAAGACCTTCGGGTTCAGTATTGGTGGCCGGGAATGAAAAACGATGTTGTTCTATTCGTAACCAAGTGCCTTACGTGTTCCAAGGTCAAAGCCGAACATCAACGACCGTCAGGATTACTTGAGCAACCGGAAATTCCCGTTTGGAAATGGGAAGGTATTGCAATGGATTTTATAACCAAACTCCCGCGCACTACCAAGGGTTACGATAGTATTTGGGTGATCGTTGACCGGCTTACGAAATCTGCTCATTTCCTTCCGATTCGTGAAACTTATCGAGTGGAAGAACTAGCTCGGATTTACATCAAAGAGATTGTTTGTAGACATGGCATTCCTCTTAACATCATCTCTGATCGGGATGGTCGTTTTATATCTCATTTCTGGCAATCATTGCAATCTGCTCTCGGAACTCGATTAAATCTTAGCACCGCTTATCACCCACAAACGGACGGACAGTCCGAACGAACCATTCAAACCTTGGAAGACATGCTACGGTGTTGTGTGATAGACTTCGGTGGGAATTGGGATTCTTACCTACCTCTTATCGAGTTTTCATACAACAACAGTTACCATAGTAGTATTAATATGGCACCTTTCGAGGCACTTTACGGTCGGAAATGCCGATCTCCCGTTTGTTGGAATGAGCTTGGGGAAGCTCAAGTTACGGGTCCTGAATTGATACAAGAAACTACAAACCAGATTCTTCGTATTCGTGAAAATCTTACTACCGCTCGGAGCCGGCAAAAGAGTTATGCCGACAAACGGCGAAAGCCGTTAGAGTTTCAAGTTGATGATCTCGTCCTCTTAAAGGTATCCCCTTGGAAGGGAGTTGCTCGTTTTGGGAAAAAGGGCAAATTAGCTCCTCGATACGTTGGCCCATTCAAAGTCTTAGAAAGGGTCGGCAAAGTTGCTTACCGACTCGAACTGCCTGAAGAACTGTCAAACGTGCATCCGACATTTCATGTGTCAAACCTCAAGAAGTGTTTAGCCGATGAAAACTTACACATACCCCTCGACGAAGTTCGTATTGACGAATCGATGCATTTCGTAGAAAGGCCAGTGAAGATAGTGGATAGAGACGTCAAGAAGCTGAAAAACAAGCGTATCCCGTTAGTTCTGGTACGTTGGGATTCTAAACGCGGACCAGAGCTCACTTGGGAACGAGAAGACCAAATGAAGACAAAACACCCGCATCTCTTTGCTCAAGACTCCTCGTAATTAATTTCGGGACGAAATTTTCTAAAGTAGGGGAGACTGTAACATTCGCAAATTTCGATTTATTTTTATTTTGTAATTCCTAAACACGTCGTTATGAGAAGCATTCCTTTTTAAATCGTTTCATTATGATACTTATATATATATATATTCAATTATTTATTTAAGTGTGTTATAATATTATTATTATTATTATTTTAAGTAGTTAAAACTTAAAATTTTTATTTATCAAAAATTAATAAACTTTTAATAGTAATGGTAATAATTATAATAAATAGCAAACAAATATTTTTAAGCATTATTTGTGATTTTATAAACTTTATTTAAACTTTTAAATCCTTATAAAATAATATGTTTTATAAATAAATTCTTTAAAACTTTATAAACTTTATTTAAATAAAAAGCTTGTTAACTTTGTTAAATATTATGTTTTATAAACTCTATACAAGCTTTAAACCTAAAACTATTAGGCAATAAAAGAGCAAGGGCCTTTTATGTCATTAGTGAAATTAGGTTTGTGTGTGTAGAACCAGGAGGACCAATCCTGCCAATTACCTAAACTTTCAGCCAACCCCCCCCCCCCCCCCATCTCCCTCCTTGCGTCGGCCTGCACACCCACCATCAACCAGCCACCGATCCAACCTTCCAATCGGCGGATTCGAGTCATTAAATGCCTTGCCACGCTCGGCCGACCTCCACCTAACATCCAACCACCCTAATTAATGTTTTAATCGGTCTAATCACGCGTTAATACTCCCATTAATCTCAACCGAACCATTAATCTAGAACCACCACTCGAATTCGACTCTCCGGTTCACCATTTTCAAATTAAACACACACACATCATCGCGACAACCCTCTGAAGCTTTCCAAATCATCCAACGCATCTCAGAACCATCAGGGTATCGATACAAGCTCAAGAACATACGCGAAGGAACACGAACTCGAACACCATATTCCTATACACCTACGGGTATGTATATATATTCAATCAACTCGTTTTTGGGCATAGATCAAAAGCCCTAAGTTTTTATAGGCTCACAATAACCCAGTCGATCGAATTTGTGATAGGAAGAAACTAGGGTTTTCGTTTCTAGGCGTTGGGGAAGAACAGGAATAGCAAGTTAAATAAATTTTTGTTTCAAGACTTGCAGAGAAACCCCCACCCAGCCCAGCGGTTAAAGCGCTTGGGCTGGAGGGGACTGGTCCCGAGTTCGAATCCCATACGCAGCTTCAAAAAAAAACGTTTTTCTTCCTTAAAACCTATTTTTTTTTTTTACTTTTAACACATTTTAAATATTCTGAAAAATTATAAAAAAATTCTATAAAATATTTTTCAACATTTTAAAGCTCCTGTTAATTTTTATAAGTTCCTAACTATTTTTATTTACTATTATTTCTTTAATTAAGTTACATTATAAATACTAGAATAATTATTTTTAATAAACTAAACTATGAAATTTCTAAAAAAAAAAGATTTCTAACAGCTTTAATATTTTAATTTTTATTTATTTTTATTAGTTATCTAAATACTAATAAAGGTTTTATATTATTTTCCTTTAAAAACTTTGTAAAGTAATATATGATATATGGTAATTTGTAAAGTTTTATAAAAAAAATTTAAACTTTCTGTCTTATAATTAAAATCATTTTTATCACTTTATTTTTATAAGGTATTTTAACTTAAACTCTTAAGTTAATAAAAATTAATTATTTAAACTTCTAACTAATTATTTGATCTTATAAATTTATTTATTTGAACTTTTAAAATTACTTATTTAAATTTATAAATTATTTTATAAACCTAAGCTTTATAAGTCTACTTTTGTGACTTTAAAAGTCTATGCTAAATAGCCCAATTAAATCAAACCCAAATCTTTAGTAGTTTAAGCTTACATATGCTTAGAAACTCATAGATACATTCTTATACATATGTTCAAATAGGTTAACAAGTGATATTACACAACTTGCTTAAGTTGTAACTTTTGGAGTGCTTAACAAACAAGTGAGTTTTCATATCCCCTTTTAGTTTTACATTATTTTGGGGTGTCACACATGTCCTATTTCAAATGCTTAAACTATGTACTCTTCTTGAAACTTATGCAAACTATGAATGCTTTGTTGTTGAATTATTATTAAGTGTTGGACTTGTATTTGTATACTTATTTTATTCTTATGCATTTTTGCACGTATTCTAGTACTTAGTTCCTAAGGGAGTCGCACTCTCTTCGCTTTTAGTGTTAAAAAGGGACGGTACACCATTTACACATGCTTGTTTCATTCACTATATGATATTCAAACTCAATGCTATTTAAGTTTGCATGTTTTTATACTTATGCTATCAAAAATTATGACTACTCACCAACTATTCAATTAGTTGACATTTACTTTACATGTGTGACAGGTTAAGTGAAGGTTCATTTTGCTAATCTAGGAAGAATGGACTTAGATAGTTTATCAAAAGACTTATGTTTTAAATTTTGTATTTGACTTTTGAAATTGCAATGTAATGTTTGTGTTGACTTTAAAATCTTTGTAATTTGAATTATGGAACTTTGGATTTTATATCATGAGTCTTTGAACAATCTTGTACACATCATGCCCCGGCATATTCCGCCACCGGTCGGGGTGTGACAATCTGATCATCAACCACGAAGGTCTCAACCACCGGATCCTTCTCGTCTGAACACACGCCGCACCGCACCGCCGCATCACCGCTTTGCCGGACCGCCGGACCGCTGCACCACTGCTTCGGGGATGCGAAAGGGCTGAGAAAGGGCCGCATCGCGAGGAGCTGCGAGGGGCTGAGAACACCACCGCTCTGGGCTGCGGAGGAGATGGGAGGAGATGCGGTGGAGATGGGAAGAGATGCCGAGGATTTGGAGGGGTGGTGCGTGAGATGTGGAGGAGAACGACATATGTGGAGTTTGGATCTATCAAACGGCTAGGGTTTTGTCAAAAAGAAAAAAAGTTTTTTTTTTTTCATTCAGATGTGTAACCAAACAGTTACCATTCAGACCCTCTTAACCATTCAGACCCTCTTTATCATTCAGACATCTTAACCATTCAGCACTTAATGATTCAGACTCAACCAAACGGCCCCTTACAATAACTTCTAAACGGTGATGAATTAGCAAAAACACAAAAAAGAAACCCCCTCTATTTATGCATAATAAAAACCATGAAAAAAAAAATTAAGATTCTGGCAAAAAACGCTAGGGTTAAGCGGTTAACGCTATAAGGGAGGGTTAACAATGGAACCTTCCCCTATATATATATATAGGGTAAGGATCAAATAAAAAGTATTTTTTGCCTAAGAAGGCTAAGAAGGATTTTTAAAAACTTTAAAACCGACCCAAACGAACTCCGATTGAACTCATTTCGATGGCATTGGAACCGTTTCATCGAACCCTACAATATTAGATTTTAAGTTTTCGTTTTAACATCTAGATTTAGATTTTAGGTTTTAGGGCTTGGTTTTTAACTTTTAAGTTGTATCTTTATGTTAAAGATTTGTTTTTAAAGTTTTGGTTTTAGTATTAGGGTTTATTGTTTATGATTTAGGGTTTGGGTTTTAGGGTTCGACAAGCCGGTTCCAATGACGCAAAAATGAGTTCAATCGGGGTTTCTTTGAGTCGGTTTTCGCGTTTTTAAAATCCTTCTTAGGCAAAATAGACTTTTTAGGGGAACCTTCCCCTATATATATATATTAATATATGTTTGTATGTATGTAGGAAAAGTTTCCAATATAAATAACAATTCAGAAGCGTACGAAACATACGTGATAATTATCATGCAATACTCATAAAACCGTGAAGCTATCATGCACAAGAAATTATCACACCAATAAATCCGTCTATGATTGATTTTATCACGCGATAAAAATAACACTGGAGACTTGTACATTTGCATATTCGTAAGCCCACTTGTTTTAAAGATTAAAGAATTTTTTTTTTGTAACCGGCCAAGGGTGTGCGGAAAACTTATTTACAAAATAGATGGTTTGAAAAGTATTTATTAAATGCGTGTTTATTGATTTTTTTTTCTTACTCATAATCTTTTTAAATAAATTGTTTTCCCAAGTTAAAAAAATCTGATAAAATAAAAAACATATTTTATTAAGTTATTGTATTTTTAAAATTTTGTTTAAAATGATTTTTTAGTTATTTAAAAATATTATCTTCAACATTTTTTAAATGTTTTTTTCTGGTAAAATGTTTTTAGTCCCTTATGATTGCCTTTTAATCTAATTAAAAAGCCTATAAATGTTGTGCTATTTTTTTTAAATGTTGTTAAAACAACTTTATATAATTTAATAAGAAAAAAAAAACATTTTACATCAATTTAGAGGTGTTGGTTATTTGGTTTAGGATTTTATTCTGACGTAATCAAAAACCAATAATATGTATGTAGTGTTCTAACCGAAACGAATATCGAACATAAAGTTTGGTTTGGGTTTCAGTTTTAAACAAGTAAAACAAAACTTAACCGAACCGAACCAAATACTGAATATAATTGAACCAAGAAACCTGACCAAATTAAATATAAGTAACTAGTTCGCTTTGATATTTAGTCACGACTATATTTAAAGAAAACGAAGATGGAGGATAATATTGCACCAAATTTTTTGTTTAAATATTATTAAACTTTAGCGAATCTTTAAATTTATTTGTTTTCATATTTTTAAACTTCATTTTTAGCATAAAAATTGTATAAAAGCAAATTTACAAAACATATCTTTTTAAAAAAGTTAAAATAAATACGTTTGTAAATTTTTTGAAGATACAAAAATTATTTGTGGAAGACAAAAAGCATTTTAATTATAAGAAAAACATATAAAAGAAAATGTTAAATAAAACATTCATAAAGAACCAAAAAAAAAACATTTTCAAAAGCTTTTTTTAAGATATGACAATATAGAATATATTTTTTAAATTTTTTCAAAGTTTTATCTTAGCTTTTTAAGTTTTTCATCAGGTAAGATTACGAGCGCAAAAGTAAACGTACGTTTCAATAGATAATCATTTTGATAAATTGCTTTTTAAATCACTCATAGAATGTAACCAACTTTTCATTTTATTTCAATTAAATAACTCAAACTTTTTTTTTTGTCTTAATTAAGTCATTCAAGTTATTTTTGTGTTTGAATTCTATGTTTTTAACCTGAATTGTAGGTAATACATGCTAATATAAGTTTGATTGAATAATTTTTTTTAAAAAATGACTAACTTGAATAAATAATTATTAATTATTTTTTTTTGTTCTTTTTCATACATATATTAGCTAAAATTAATAATTATTGATTCAAATAAGCCATTTTAAAAAAAATTATTCACTCAAACTTATATCAACATGTATTACATACTATTCAAGTTAAAAATATATAATTCAAACACAAAAGTAACTTAAATGACTTAATTAAGACAACAAAAATTTGAATGACTTGATTGAAAAAGAATGAAAAATTGGTTACATTTTTACAAAGTTATCAATATTATAAATAACTTTTTCATCCACAATTAAGGATAACAAAAAGTAAATATTATAAATAAGTCTTTCCACGCAGAATTACATATGGTATCACCCATAAAGTAATCAATAAAAAGTGTCGGTATATAATACTATGTTGACCATTTAATGTCCACAAATAAAATAAAAAAAGTAGTCATTTTACGAAAGTCTTTAAAACCCACCTTAATGGTTATTGGTTAAGACTCCCATCTTTCATAGTAGAGGTCAGGGGTTCGAATCCATCTGAGGCAAGTTTGAACAATATTAGGTGAAGAGTCAGTTTAGGGTTTATCTCATGCTTGATTCTAATTGGGGCGAATGTTTACTCATCCCACATGGTTTCTACTCATCAGGGGATATAGGTTCTCATGGTGGTTGGAGAAATCTGACCTTGAACGATCACCCTCAAAGGATAGATAACACGTTAGAATACCGTCATTCAAAAAAAAGAGTAAACTTTATGAAGAAAAACTATGATTAGGCCTCCAAAACCCAATTAAGTCACCTATCCAATTGTATTAAACATATATTTATTATGTTGTCGGCCTTGTCCTATAGTGCTTTTGGTACACGAATGCATCCCATCTGCTGTCTGCACAAACCGTTGAAAAAAAATAATATTGCGAGTTTAGTGAGCAAATTGGGTTAGAAAAACGGATGAAACGACACGCTTTGAATCTTTTAAAATATTCAAATGATTATGCTCTCGAAAGGGTAAGGTCAAGTGCATTGATGCTTGACTGAATGTGGCAATTGGATTTATGAAAAAATGGACGAAAAGTGGGCTTCTTTTGGCGTTAAAAACAAATTAAAGCTAATTTACTTTAGAGTATGATCTATGTCCACGATTATCAAATGATATATGCTAAGTGCTGTAAGACTAGATTGGCAATTTAAGGACCATGTCATTGGATAAGCAAAGGGAGACCAACATGGAATAAGATATTTCACATGATATTGTTGGTGAAATATACTGAGCTGACACAATTAGCAAACTTATACTTGGACTCACATGACTAGGCGAACATGGTAAAAGGACTCGCCTTGAAAATAACATGACATGGGTCACGTTCGAAGTTAAAAAAAGCCCATAAGAATGAACACGTCTTGGTTAACTGATCGTGTGACAAACTATCAACAACACTAGAGGTGGCAATTTTTACCCATGTCAAAGGAAATGGGTTGATTTTGGTAAACAATTGTAGTATAATGGGTTGAAATGAGTAAAATCATAAAATTGAATAGGTTGAGATGGGTAGCACTTAAACACAATGCGTGTTAAGACGGGTAACCAAAAAAGTATGTAAATGCAATAGATTCAAACATTTAATATTATTAATAGCATACTTGATAAGATAATCACTAAAAATTATCCAAATAGAATATCTGTTTGCTTATAACACATCTTAAGTAAGACTAAATTGATGTTTTTTAAGAACAATCCATTTGACCCGAACTGATATTGCTTAAAACCCGTTCTGACCCGTACCCTTCCTGACCTGAATGGCTGAATCTTTTCTGACCTATTACCCAACCCGACCTGCTCATTTTGCCAGGCATAAACAACACCTAGTTATAACTGTCGAATAAGAATTCTATTGTTCATAACACACTTTTGGAAGTTCTTATAACCTTTTTGTAAGATCATTCACAAAACACATGTATCATTCTCTCTAGGAAGCTAAGTTTAAGGCTTTAATCGAGTCCAGTCGAGCCGAGCCTGGCTCCAGCTCGGCTCAAGAATTTTCGATCTGAGCCAAAATTTACTTTGAGCCAAAAATTTGGCCTCAAGCACGAGCTCGTAAAAATCATCGAGCCACGGACCGATTTGTTTTTTATTTTCCTGGAAAAAAATTTTATAGGTATTGAAGAAAATTTGGGGGGTAGGGGGGGGTCATGGGCAAAATAAAAAATTCTATATGTATTTCGGATTATACATCAAGTTGACCAATCATGTCACGTCAAATATCTAAAACTTACAATATATATTTTTACTTACACTCAAAAAATTAAAAATATATTTTTAACAAACAATACATAAAATGTTTAAAATGAAAGAAAGAGTACAAGAAAGAAAAGTTGCAACTCCGTCTGACGACCTATAAGCTCTTTGAATTTAATGATTATAGACTCTGAATCAAACTTATCAGCATTTTTTTTCTATGTAAATCAACAAGGAATCCACGAGAAACTCATTTGATATCTTATCGCGGAGACGATTCTTAAATGTTTTCATCGCTAAAAATCCTCTCTTTTGTTGCAGTAGAACCATGAAGTGTCAACATTAACCGTACCACTATATAAGCAAATAAGGATGGCTGCCGATCTCCTCGTATTTTCTTCTTTTTTTCCTCTTTTTTTCCTCTTTTAATTAAAATATTACATATTACCCCCCAAAACTTAAACATTTTTATAATTAACATTTATAGTTATTAGTTTCACTAATATAGTAACTTGAAATTTCAAACTAAGTTTAAACCGTAAACAGTTAAATACATTGTTAAAATACTAATTTAACTTTAGTATTTTTTTTTTAAACCAAGGGGGCCTAAAGATTTTTAAGAAGAAAATCGAGGAGGCCGGACTCAATACCTACAAATTTTCTAACGAAATAGTATTAAATCGATAGTTTTGAGCAAAAAAACAGAGGGGGACCGGGGCACCCCGGGCCCCTAGCTTCTAACCTCCGTCCTTGTCCCTACCCTTTGGGGCGATCGTCCAAGGTCGATACCCTCCAATCTCCGTGAGAACCTATGCCCCTGATGCGAATGAACCCTATAGAATGGGTAAACATTCGCCCCAATCAGAATCAAACTTACCTTAAGATAAATTTGAACCTTCAACCTTTATAATGAAAGATTAGAACTCTAATCATTAGGCTGTGTTTTTATGACTAAAATTTAGTTTGTAGATGGTTCCCTTTCTTGGTTGAGTGATGTAGGTATAATCTAGCACTGACATGGTATAAACGGGAAGCATAAAGGGACTTGCACCCTATGCTCCTATGGGATAAGTGAATTTAAGGGCATTACATGAACGCTTTCTCAAATATTTTGTTATTATCATACATCAACCTCAATAATATTTTTATTATTTGAAGCTAGATGTGTAAAAAAATATCTTAAATTTTGTATTTAGGGTATTGAAGGTAGATTACATTTTTAAAATTTTAATTTTGAAAATCTAGCATTTACATGAATTTGATAATTGTTTTAGTAAAAGCTAAATCAGATACTTATATAATATATTACATACGAAAACATTCATGAATACTACCTTTACGGGAGAACAATTGTTGGAATTTATAATTATATGACATTGTCACTATCAGCAATAAGTTTAATTATCATGTTTTAATAATAACCAATAAACTCTTATTAAAATTAATACAAATATCAATTTATTAATATTATACTTAGTTCTTTCATGAGAATATTTTGATAGGTAATATCGTCTTTACATTAAAATTGTAAATACAAAGACATCTTACACTTGTTCTTTTTATTATGTAAATAATAAGTTATTTACATATGGTTTCTTTCTAATATAAATTCATAAAAAGTAAGGAAAAAAACATTACATATAATTCCTCCAATCATATTCATAGTCAAGCAAGGCAATATTGTCCACTGAAATATTGTCATGAAGGAATTAATAAAGTGCAATAACCAAAAATCGATATTTACATGAACTTTTATAAGAGCTTATTAGTTATTGTTAAATATTATAATTAAACTAACTTATTAATTTAATAACTACAAAATTATATAATTATAATTTCAACAACAATCACCACAGCCATTAGATTGCTCACGATACCACATGTTTGACATATCCATGAAGTTAGAAAAGTTAACATTTTGTTTTTTGTTTTATTTTTCTAATGACGAAGGTCTCAATCGTGTGAACCCACTGTTTTTAATCATGTCATCAAGGTCTAGTTACTTGAACCTCCTATGAGCCATCACAACCACCCCAGGAGGAAACCCCACTGGGAAAACTTCCTGACCCCCCTCACACCCATATTTCGCTGCGGGAAGGATTTGAACCCAAGACCTTCCATTTGGAATAATCTTGAAGTCCCATTGAGGCAATGCCTCATTAGTAACATTTTGTTAACATGAATTGAACCAATAAATCTTTAAGTCATGTTCATTAACTAATCATAGGTTTTTATATTCTTTAACGTTTATTAGGCCGGATCTTTAATATGTCATTTTGACCTTTATGTTGACTCTACACATTAAATACACCTTATGTACAAAAGTAGGTCTAATAAAAGTAAAAGTTGTAAAAAAAAAAAAAGTTAATGAAAGTGTCACCACATAAAAAATAATCGTGCGTCCTTTATCTAATAAGTGATCCAATTGATCAAACAATTTACGCATGCCAAAACGTATGTAGATCCATGAATTACCTGTTTTAATTCATACACACATACATCTTAAATTCTTGGATAGGTATTTTGAGACCAACTCAAGGAGATAAAGAACAGAAAATGTATGTGTGTTTGGGAATCAAAACTGAAAAAGTTATACTAATACAGTTGATATGCATCAAGACTTGAATAAACTAATGTCTTTCTCTTGACTTTTTTTTTTTATATTTTTTAATCACTTTTATAGATTTTTTTTCCTTTATTTTTAAAACTGATTTTAGAGTTTTCTTTTTTTATTTTACAATGTTTTGTTTTTTTATTATCAATATATATGGTTTTGTACTTACGATTTGTTGGATATTTTTTGATTTTAAATTTCTCTATTGTTAACGTTATTTTGATCATTTGCAATCAATATGTGCTTTTGGTATTATGAAGAAGTGACAATTGTTTTTACAATTTGGGTATATTTTAAGGTATTACATTGGAATCATATATTTGTGGATTTGTTTTCGAGCTTTATAATTTTCATATTTGCAACAACGAATATTTACAATTTTATAATCTTTATAAAGAGTTTTTTTATTTACCAACAATTTAAATAACTTGATTTGAAAACTGATAAACTTTATTGTTACAAATAGCTTCAAAACAACTATGGCGTATTTCTTTATTCATGTTATATATGACATAACGTATAACAAACTTAAATAATATATGTTATTTAAACAATTAATATTTTTATGGTTTTATATGTTGTAACTCAAGGGTTTATGGTTAATTTCACAATGACGCGAGCACAACAACCTATCGAAACACATCACGTAGGTAATAATACCGTAATATATATATATATAATACTAGTTTTGATTAAACATTATTTAATAGTAAAACTATAATAATTGCCACTCTCTAAACACTCACCCAAAATCATTGAATTGCTTCTGCTTTACGGCTTTGTCCTTACATCTTTATAATTGCCAAGTGAGGTATTGCATGTGTGTTTACAAATAAAATATATTCTTAACATCTTCTAGAGTTGATGCACTATAAATTCAGATGAACTTATACAACACTCACTCAACAATCTTATACAATTCGTTAATTTATAAGCCTACTAACTTAATCAAAATACATGGCTACTTTGGTTTCTAAGTTAATTTCAATGTGCATACTACTACTTCTATTTGCAAGTGTAAGTGGTGTGGGAACAACCAGTCGCAAGGTTAGGGGTATGGGGAGAGTGGTGAATAGCCACCAGTTTTTGAACGATTTAGTCTTAGAGTTGTCTAAATTGCATAATTATAATAAGAGGAAATTGATCGATACGGCTAGAGTAGCCCCCGGAGGGCCAGATGGTCAACATCATTAGCAGCCCAATTGCCACAAGGTTAGGTTGAAAAGAGTTGGGTGCATCACTAGACACCAGGCGTACTCTAGCAGCTAGACCACATCCCATTGTACGTGCAAGGAAAGTTTTATGTACCCTTATACCATGGGAATGATTATATATATATATATATAATGTACTTATTATTATTAAAATAAATTTGTCAGAATTTCAATTTTGTTTACGACTTTACTTGCCTCGCTATATACATTCATAGAATGTATACGCCTATAAAAGTGGCTGCATAGTCGCTACTCGCTAGGTTAAATGTTCGTCAAATTTAACAACTAGTAATGTTACCGCGCGATGCTGCGGGCTAGTATGATTAAAACATGAGCGGTACAAAGTGATGATAATTTAAAAAAAACATATGAGATTGTGGCGATTCGATTACGGAAACAAAAATGAAAATAAAACACATTATTATGTCAATGTATGCTCTTGTATAACAATTTTAAAAAGGCAATTTAAAAGGAGATGTATAGAAAATGCGAAAAGAAAATAGGAAACATAAAAAAGAAGAAAGATTATAGACTAAGAGAAAGAATTGAACTTGCGCTATGTCACAACTAACAATTTTGAAAGTATATAAATGTCATCTCAACCATACAACTTTTGTGACTTTCTTCCAATTATCATAATGTCATCCGCTGTTTCTAAATGATGATCAAGCCTCTCTCTTGAAAAGTATATAGAGTTCATAAATTTTCAAATTAACGATATAGTCAAGTCTTTAGCAAATAGATTGGAAGCTTAATAAAGTATTAATAAATTGCTTATTTAATTAATTAGCGGTTGGTAATGCATTGTTTAAGCGGAAACATGGCTAAGCACAAAAAGAAACGCGCAAATTGTGGCGGTTCGGTTCTTTATGTTACACACGTTGTAACGTTAACACGACTTAACATTAAAACTACAAACTTGTGGGAAAAACTAATAATAAATTTAATAAAGTACTAATAAATTGTTTATTTAATGAATTTGTGGCGGGTAATGGATTGTCTAAACGGAAGTAATGTTTATATAAACATGGCTAAGCACAAAAGAAGACGTGCAAATTGTGGCGGCTCGGTTCTTTATGTTACACATGTTACGACGTAATCACGACCTCACATTAAAACTACAAACTTGTGGGAAAAATTAGTAATAAATTTATATGGAGTAAACATTGACATAGACATGGTTAGGAACAAAAATAAACGTATAACATTGTCACCGCTCAGTTCTGTTATGTCACACGCCACGTTATAAACATGACCTCACAAAATATATTATAGCATTTAACCACATAATATGAGACTCAAACATGGTGGCAATATTGGTCATACAAATACCCAAAGTGTTAACATATTTAGAAAATAATAAAATACGTCATATGTTCCAACATCTATGTTCCGACATAAACATTCTAATAAAACTATTTAGTATAAAATGTAAGAAAAAAATGAAAAAAAAAGTTAAAAGATATTCGACTCAAAATCATGTGGAAACATTGAAGGATGAAGCGCGATAATAATCAAGTGTAAACATATGTAAAACACTAATAAAACACGTCGTATGTTACGATATAAAGTTTTAATAAAATGTATTCCATGTAAAAATATAAGAAAAATCTAAAAGAAAACACTTCACCGTACGTTAGAAGAGGTGAAAAAAGTAATTTAATAAAAATAAGAAAAATTAAATGCAAAAAAATAAAAAATCTAAAAGAAAGAAATTAAAAAAAAAGGAAAAAAAGAAATATATGGATAGCATAGGGTCGATCCCAAGACCCTTATTTTAAAAGTTCTAAGCTCTAACCATTTGGGCAATTCTCCATTGATGTTCAAATGTGTAAACAAATGTATTTAATATAGTTCAAAAAGATAATTTTTAAAAAGGAAAAAACATGATTGGCGACCGACGTTGCAAATTAAGGTATATATAATATAATTCTGCATAAAGTATGTTCAGTTTTCCCATAGATTGATAACAAAATTATTGTCTTTAATATTTATAAAGTGCTCATGATACAAATGAAGGGTTATGTTTAACTACATATTCTTCTTAGCTTAAAAAGTATAAAAAAAAAAGATTATTGGCCACTAGATTAAGAGATCAAATTTAAGAGGAAAAATTCAAAATTTTAAAGAGAAAAGTTGTTACAGATTAATTTAGTCATGACTACTTTTTCCCACATTACATTCATAACTTTTATACACTGTATTTTTAAAAATATTCATAAAACGAGCATTTTTTATTTTTAATTGAGTATATTGTTGTTATAAAAAATAAAATTCTATCAGTTCATTGTGTCTAATTATCGTCATTATGTCTTTCTTAAACGTTTGTGTATAATTATCTTTTTTTTTTGTTTTTCTTACAGGTAGTTTTGTCATTTTTACAAGTAATTATGTTTTTTAAAAAATCATTGTTTTATTTATACTTGTCATTGTGTCATCATTGTTTGACATTATATATTCTGCAACATTATTATATTTTAAATTGTTTAGGAAAACACAACATTAAACAACAAATACGAAAGACACAATGACATGTACAAAAGACACAATGCTCTGTACATGTATAACTGATCATGTATAACTGATGATACATGTATAACCGATCGTAAAAATTGTTTAGGATGATAAACTATTTATTTTTGCATTTTAAGTAAGCTTTGTTGTTTTACAACAAAAGCACGGCTAATTAGTATGCTGGTAAAACAAGAGCTTATGGTCACAAAAAAAACTTGAGAATCCTATTATTTAAAAATCATTTATTGTTAAATCATTTGCTGATTATAAAGATTGAAAATAAACTTAGCCGAACAATATTTATTTAAACACAAATTAGCTACAAATAAGGCCGTAAACGAATCGAACGAACACGAACAAGCCCTTTTTCGTGTTCGTTTGTTTAACTTTTAACTTGTTCACGAACGGTTCACGAACGCTAATGAACACATATTATTTGAACAATAAAAATCTGCATTTTTTAATCTCAAGCAATGAAGATAATCATTTATAAATATATAAATTAATATATTATAGTATTAAACTAAAAATAACGTAAGTATAATGGTATTAAACTAAAAACTAAAAATTAATATAAACAACACATCTAATAAATAATAAATATAATAAATGAACTTAACCGAACATACACGAACGTAAACGAATATGTTACCGAACGTTCACGAACACAAATGAACGAACACGACCTCTGTTCATGTTCGTTCATTTAACTAAACGAACAAATTTCTTGTTCGTGTTCGTTCATTTATTATACAAATGAACATAAACGAACTTCCCACCGAATGGTTCACGAACGGTTCGCTGAACGTTCGGTTCGTTTATAGCCTTAGCCCCTAGCTACAAACAAATATAATTTTATTTTCAACTCTGTTGGTTATAAACTTTTTAAAAATTATTGTCGAACCAAATCCAGATAAACTAGAAAAGCAAATAACATAACATACTTAGTGGAACTGGCAAAATTATGTGGGTCGGGTCGGGTAACATGTCAAAATGGATTTGAGCAGGATGAGTTTTAAGTAAATTAGTTTGGAACTAAATGAGTTGCATTTAAAAAACATCAATGTAGTTTAAGTTAAAATGAGTTGTAAGAAAACAAATAGTTTATTTGCGTAATTTTTAGTAATTTTATCATTAAAGATATTATTAATTATTTTTGCCTGTTTAAATTTCTTCTATTCTTATATTTTTAGCCTTTTAGGTTACTCATGTTTACTCGCATTTTGTTGATGATTTACACATCTTAACTCGTTCTATGTTATGATGCTACTTGTTTCAACATAAAATACAATAAATGTTCACCAAAAAATAACCAATGTATCTTGCTTTAGATCAGGATAATCAGGTCTACTTTTGAAAAACCTTAAATATTCAATTTACTTATGTGTTTGTTTTTTAAAGGTAAAATGTCATTAGTATGCAGACCACATCTGCAGACATCTGTAGGAGAAGAGATGAACCAAATGTCTGCAAGAAGAAGAGTGTTTGTTTTTAACGTCTGTTGATTCTTAAAATAAATTGGTGGTGGTGTACAGTGGGGGGTGATGGGGTGACCGACGGGTGTGGGCGGCAGTAGGTAATCTCTGCAGACCTTAAAAGATCCTATAATTGGTTGGTCCACAACCGCACAAAGAAGCCCTTGCGCAGATGTTTTTTTAATGAAATGTCTTCGAAAAAACAAACAGTCTGTAGATGTCAACGTCTGCGCGTGGTCTGTGCGACGAAGACAAAAGAGGCGGCGTATATCTCTTATAAAAAACAAACAAGGCCTTAGCACTCTTAAACCGGCCAGGCTTGAACAAAAAGTACAAAACCATTACCACAATATTAAAGCATTTATTATTTTCTTGAGTGTGTATGTTAATTCAAGCACGTATAAAATAGGTGCTTGTGGAAAAAGCGCGAGTCAATGAATCATTTGTCACAATTACGAAAAGATTTGTTATTTAAGAATAACAAAAAATTTGGCCTACGTGTTAGAGCAGGTTGAACACAAATGATTTTCAAAAACTTAACTCATGGGATACAACGCGTTTAAGATCTTCATTCGACGTGTTTGCATAGATTACATTAACGTGGTTAGATACATTAAAAACATATGAAGTTTTTACAAATTAGTTCTAGAGATTATAAAATAGATAGAAAAAGTTATATAACGGTGTGCTGTTATTCATTTGATATTGATCTTCTTCCTCATGGTACCAACATGTTACTATTAAGACTAGGACATCTCTATTTTTCTTTTACACAACTTGTTTATAACAAACTTAACAACAGGACACCAAGAAAAAAAATTAAAGACAACCTCACTTTTTTACACGAAACCATTAAGTTAAGATGACCCAGTTATCAGTGACGGAGTTTTTAGGGGTCCGGGGGTTCCCGGCCCCTGCCTTTTTTGATCAGAAGTCTCGATATAGTAGTTTTCGGTCGAAAAATTTTAGAGGTATTGAGTCCAGCCCCTTCCGTTTTTTTCTTAAAATTCCTTGGGCCCCCCCTTGGATTTTAAAAAATAATAAAGTTAAATTAATATTGTAATTTTAACATTATCTTTAAGAGTTCATAGTGTCGGTTGTTATCGTGATTATTAGCCGATCTTGATTTAAAGCTTGTTTTGGGCTTTAAAAATTAAAATGAGCCTTAACTATTGAACATTACATGTTTCAAGAATCGTCTTCCCAAAGGAAATTGCTGAGAAAAGGAAATTACTGAGAAATTTGATTCGGAATGTATAATTAATGAGTTCAAAGAGCTTAAAAGTCGTCGTGCTGAATTGTGATTTTTATTTCAGGTACTCATATTTTCGTCTTAAACATTTTATGTCTTGTTTGATACAAACATATTTTTTTTGAGTGAAACAAATATTTGATATTCTAAAATTTAAATTGTTTGATCCGACCTGAATTATCATGTGTTGTCATGAATTTTTAACCCGAAACATAGCGATAAGGAAAAAAATATTACCCCGTGATTTTCGGCCCCCTCGGACATATTTTTCAAGCTCCGCCACTGCCAGTTATAGAGACTAATACTAAATAAAAAACTGTTATAAAACAATATCGATGTTCTTTAGTCGTTTTTGGTCTCATTTTTCACGGTACCAACACTTTAATTTCAGTTGATATAACCACAATTATTGGTTTTTTAAAATATTAACATACGAAAGTCTGTTAGAGTCCGAAACATAGATAAAAAACAGTCGCGTGTAACCGAACTCTTTCATACTAAACTCAAACCAATTAATTTCGTGCTATGTTTGTATTGTGTTAGAATTCACACTCTTAGTTATGATATATTTCTTTGTAAGTATCAATAAAATATTTGAGCATAAAAGTAAATATAACACTATTAACTAGCTATTAATTACTTCTTATACAGCAACACTTAAAATATTTACTATAAAATCGAAAACATATAGATAATATAGGCTAATGTTATCACTCCAATACTCAAACTCACAACCTTTTACCTAAAGTTAATAGGGTATGGATAATTTGAAAACCTTTATTTAATGCGAAAACCATGAAAACCACATATCTAACCATTGATTTTAAGATTGTGTGGTTGAGATTAATCTTGGGTATATTGATTTATTTAATTGTTTGGTAAAATCTTTGAAAAGTACATAAAGGAAATATAGGTCTTTCTACCATTTGTACTTAAAACCAATATTTTTTTTTCAAATCCCCAAAAACCGTACACCCCACCTTTTCCATAGCAAAAACCGCCGCCCAAATTTACTCCTATTTTCCGGTGGTGTTACGCTTAAGTTACTGACATGTTACAACATTTAAACGTTATATATACATATATAACACATTAACATAATATTTTAAAACTAAAACAGTTACATTAAAACGAAAACAATTACATTAAAAAAATTGATTTTTCAAAAAGTACAAAAGGTGCAATCATGACATGTCACATCGGTTAAAAAATTTTAAAAATTCCTTAAAACTAATTCTTCAAATGTAACATATACGTAACATAAGTGTAACTACGACGCATGTCGCACATTTCAAACACATTTAAAAAACTTCTAATAACAAAATCAAAAGACAACTTCTATGAAAGCATAAAAAAAGAATAAACACCCTAGATGTTTTTTTAAAACCACATTTAACATTAACAAAAAAAAAAAAAAGTGTCTGTTATCCCTACTTTTCGACATTCACGATAGCGAGATCAAAACCCTTTGTCTTGCAATTACATGAATCATGCCCAAGAACCAAATTCTGACATGTACAACAAGTCCTATGTGTAAATCATATATAAACCATATGTAATATAGTTGTTCACAGTAAAAGCTATTTAAGTTGTTATATGTAAACCTAGTGTAACGAAGGCAATTTATCCGTAAAACATATGTAATAGTTGTTCCTAGTAAAACATATGTAATTTAATAAAACAAAGATTGTTGTTAATATGTAACATCTTTGTAACATAGGTGCATTTACAAACAAATGAATTCTAAACTTGGATTGATATTAACTCATTTCAGTTAATAAATTCATTAAAATTCCTGTAAAATAAAATGGCACAAGTATGTTAGTTTATAAAGAACACAAATCTGTCATTGATTTTTAAAATAAATGAATTGATTTATTAATAAAAATAAATTAACAAGCATAAACGAACCTAAACGAACAAATATAAACGAACGTAAATGAACGAATAAAAATGAACGTTTACAAACATAAATGAACAAATGGGACGTGTGTTCAGTTTCGTTCGTTTAGTTAAATGATCAAAAAAATATTGTTCATGTTCGTTTACTTACTAAAAAAACTTTGATGAACAAACTTTTTACTTGTTTAGTAAACGTTCGGTTCATTTACAGGGCAAAAAAAGTGTAAAAATTAAAAAAAAACTAAATTGAAAAAAGTAAAAACATTGGTAACATCATTGTATTTGCTATAATGCGGAGGATGCCTAGGTTCCCCTCCACTACAACCTATATGTAAAACAATGGTAACATCATTGTATTTGTTATGTGTAATGACCGTAATTTATATGTAAAACATATGTAATATAGTTGTTCCAATTAAAACATATGTAACATAGTAAAACAAAGATTGATGTTAACATGTAACACCTTTGTAACGTAGGAGCGTTAACTATTTAAAAATTCACGAACCTGAAAAACATTGGTAACATCGTTACATTTGTTATGATGCGGCCTAGGTGCCTGCATATGTAACATAATAAAACACAGAATGATGTTAATATGTAACACCTTTGTAACGTAGTTGCGTTAACTATTTAACAATTCACGACCTGAAAAACATTGTTAACATCGTTACATTTGTTATGATGCGGCTTAGGCAGCGGCATATATAGGGAACACAAACATTTAAACAAGCAGGGTTTTCTTGTTTGTGTTCGTTCGTTAATAAACTTAGTGTGTTTGTATTCGTTCATGTTGGTTCGTTAATACTATACATGAATGGTTCACAAACATAGACGAACATAAGTAAACGGACATAAACGAACATGACTAAAGAAACAAAACAACCATTATTGAACAAAAATAGTTAAACAAACATGAACGGACAAATGAATTGTAAAGTTGGATTGATATTAACCCATTTCAGTTAAT
Source organism: Mikania micrantha (assembly GCA_009363875.1). Taxonomy (NCBI): domain Eukaryota; kingdom Viridiplantae; phylum Streptophyta; class Magnoliopsida; order Asterales; family Asteraceae; genus Mikania; species Mikania micrantha. The sequence goes on from CM018696.1 coordinate 84,111,135, forward strand.
AAATAAATTAAAATTCCGATAAAATAAACGAACGTTCACAAACGTAAATGAACAAATGGGACGTGTGTTCATGTTCGTTTATTTACTAAACAAACTTTCATGAACGAACTTTTTTGTGACATCCGATAATTTTACGAATGACGATCCGCAATGGTTAGTGTACTAAAATTTGATTTATTTAATGCGTTAATAATTTAATAATGTTTATTAAATTGATGTTGTGTCAAAAGTCTAGCACAGAGTGTTGTTTAAATGCATGGATTTGCATTTGGTAATATTTTGAGATTTCAGTACCGCTCGGCGGTGTTTAAACGAACGTTGGTGGCGACTCAGTTAACGAATTTAGTGTCATGCTTGGTTTAGCATAAAATGATAAATCATAAATGAATAAGTTAAGTTAACGATGAAAAACCGTGAATTTTGATATAAACTGTTGATTTTACTGACAACCGACTTTATCTGCGTTTTAGCCGGGTAAAATGGAATTATTTATTCAAATAATATTTAAGGTCATTATTTTTGACAAAAATTTGATCGTTTTAGTAAGATTAAATATTCTATTAATTTTAAAATAAAAAATCGGATTTTCATTAAATTTCCGGTACGAAGTTTATACACAGTAGGACTCAGAATATACCAGTTTTTATCTGTTTTAATCTATGAAAAACCCATAGGAGGACAAGTGTTGGGACATTTGTCAAGAGAAGGCCAAAGATATGGATTTTCAAATCCTACAAATCTACACAAATCTTTCCAAAAATCTTAACCATCATAACTTTCTAGATTACAAGAAACCCATCTCATTTTCTCACCATCTCTCTTGTACGTCTACCTTCAATTTTTTTTTTTGATTTATATTTCAACACTTCAAACTTTTCAAGCTTCATCTTCTTCATTCCTTTCAATTTTTGGAGTTTTTGGAAGAACTATATGATCAAAAGCTAACCCATTTTCTTAGCATAACTAAGGTAAATCTCTTCACACTATGTGGGTTTTTATTCAAAGTTGGTTCACCCAACAAGTTGAGTCAAGTGGGTTTTTGGTGTAAAAATAATAATGTGTGAAACTTGTGTGTATGAATGTGTGTGTTTGGTTCGTAAATTCATACACACCTATATGTATGTATGTGTCGTGTTGTATGTGTGCGTATATATATATATATATATATATATATATATATATGCGTCTTTATGTTCTTCAAAATATACATACATACATACATACATGGATGAGTTTGTTTAGATGATGATTTTAAGCACATGCATGTACATATACATGTATACATGTATAAATATGTATGTGTATGTGATATAAATTGCATGCATGAACATATATGTATATATATATGTGTGTGTTCGTATATATACATATATGTATGTATAGGTGAGATGGTTACATGCATGAACACATATGTATGTATAAATGGGTTTTGTTGACATGCATGTATGTATATGTATGTATGTATGTGATCATGTGTATGTATACATACGAATGTATGTAGACTATTTTTACTATACATATGCATGAGGATATTGTAGATATACGTAAGTATATACATGGTAGAAAACATGACATGCATGCATGATTTTATATGGATGCATGCATGAATATAAGTATTTTAAATTATTATTGAGTTTTGGAAAATAATAAGAAAAGTGTAAAACCTGATTTGTAAAGTCTTAAAATACTTAAAAATATAAATGTTTTGTTATAAAATTGATAAGAGATGACTAGACAAATAACCATAATTTTTAAAGCTAAAAATTAGTGTTTTTAGTAAAATAAAAACTATAAAAAGTGAAGATTTTCTATAAAATAATTTGGGATAGATTATTAACAGTAAATTTTGTAAATGTATAAAATATTTAAAGTATAAAAGCAAGTGGATTAAAAAATATATTTAATGGATGGTCGTTATTAACTGAAAACACGCGTTTTCGACCATTTTTAACGTATAAAAATAGTTACTTTATGAATCTGATTTTGATCAGAAAATTTATAAGATTTTAATATAAAAATTTGTAATTTATAATGTATAAGTGTTGTAAGAAAAGTATAAAATGAAATATTTGAAAACTATGTCTAAAAATGGCGTAAAAACGTCGTTTTAACGCAAAATTTTGACATAATTTTGTGGCTGATTTTAGTCAGCGAATTTGATATAAAAATAAGTATAAAATACTTATTTTGAAGTATTAGAAGTCACTTAGGTCATAATGCATGTTGATGTGCTTGCGTGTTATGTTGTCGGTTTTGTCTGTAAAATACGGAGAAATTGTCATTTTTGACAAGTTGTTATAATTAATTAAGTTTGGAGTTAAAATGGATTTTTAACAAAGATAACTTAATTATTTGGATATAATATGACTTAAAAACGTTAACTTATGATTTATGATAAATAACTAAATTCGAGTCATCAACGGGTCGTTTGTGTGAAATTTGTTTTCCTTGGTGGAATGTATTTAAGTCTAGTTAAGTTGGGTGAACAACTTACATGATGGACTTGTATTTAGACTGTTAATGTGTCCCTTGGGTTTTAGGGCGCTAGTGAGAACAGTCGGGTTATCTGGAAATCTTTGTTGCTACCAGGAACGCATTGAGGTGAGTTTCACGGCCCCTTTTTAATAATGTTTTTTGGTTTTTGATAAACCGGGGGAGAAATATACCGGGAAAAGAAAGATTTAAATTGTAATGTATGGTTTGGAGTGATATGTGACTTAGATAGCTCTTGAGTAAGTGCAGCCATTTGTATATGTGTTCTCTGTGTATTCGCTCCAGAGGGGATTCGCTCCCGCAGTCATAATCATTAGTCTCGGGGGAGGGACCGCAGGATATATTGGTAGATCTATCGGGTTTGACAACCCACTCCCCGACCAGCTGTCATGGTCCGTGAGTAACGGGAGCAATATATGTTGAGGGGTGTTCGCACCTTGGTTTTGGTTTGATTATGGGCTCATGGTGTCTATCGTATCGTAGTACCTAGCTAGTCTACAATGAGTTCTCTATCACGATGTTTTTGTACATTACGTTCTTTTCCTTTGCTTAAATGTTTTTATATGAAAACCTGTGAACTCACCAACCCGTTTGGTTGACACTTGCTTTTAAATTTGGTATGTTTCTCAGGTAAGTAGCATGATGATGGGAAAGGAAAGGAAACCGTATCTAGTTAGCGAGCGTGCTTTGGGATATTTATCTGGGACCGGTTATCTATATGTTAAAACTGATATTTGTTAAACTTGTAATGTTTTAACAATTATCGATAACTTTTTATATAAATATCCATGTTTTATTTAAATCGTTCGCTTAACTTATGCTTGAGTTATTTACTGTTGACACAAAGACTCTGTTAAGTCTTCCGCTGCGAGTCGGGGTGTGACATTTTTACTTGATTGCTAAACATTTGGTTCATTTATAGGGGTCAAAAGTGTAAAGAATGAAAAAAATAGACTAAAAAATGTAAAAACATTGGTAACATCGTTGTATTTGTTATGATGCGGCCTAGGAGGCTGGCTAGGTGCTAGGCTCCCCTACACTAAAAACTATATGTAAAACATGGGTAAAATCGTTGTATTGCTATGTGTAATGAACGTAATTTATATGTAAAACATATGTAACATAGTTGTTCCACGTAAAACATATGTAACATAGTATAACAAAGATTGGTGTTAATATGTACCACATTTGTAACATACGTGCATTAATTGTGTAACAATTCACGAACCTGAAAAACATTGGTAACATCATTACATTTGCTATGATGTGACGCAGACTGCTGCCTATATAGGGAACACGAGCATTTAAATGAACATGGTTTTCTTGTTCGTGTTCGTTCGTTAAAAAACTTAGTGTGTTCGTGTTCGTTCGTTAAGAGTATACATGAATGGTTCACGAACATAGATGAACATAAGTAAACGAACATAAAAAACAAACATAAACGAACATGACTAAAGAAACAAAACAACCATTATTGAACACAAATAGTTAAACAAACATGAACGAACAAATGAATTCTAAACTTGGATTGATATTAATCAATTTCAGTTAATAAATTCATTAAAATTCTGATAAAATAAGAATGACACAAGCATGTTAATTTTTAAAGAACACGAATATATCACTGACTTTTAAAATAATTTATTCAATAAAAATAAATTAATGAGGATAAACGAACCTAAACGAACAAATATAAACGAACGTAAATGAACGAATATAAATGAACGAATATAAATGAACGTTCACAACGTAACAATGGTGTAACTTCTGGGCGTTAACTGATGCCCAGATGCGGAAAAATTTAAATCAGAAATGCTACGTTACTAAACATTTAAAATGACGGGAGAATAAATAATCGGTCTTCGTGTGTGACAAAAAAATGTGTATAAAAACGAACATGTAAAAAAATTACACATCAAATAAAAAAATTTCAGACCACATGTAATCTTTATGTAACAAAACATGTACACTGTAATATAGGTGAGACCCAAAAAAATATCAACAACGTAACAATAGTGTAACTTCTAGGCGTTAACTGATGCCCAGATGCGGAAAATTTCAAAACAGAAAATGTTACGTAAAGCTAGTGTAACTTGTGAACGTTAACTGATGGGCAGTTGGTATCAAAATTCAAATCATAGAAAGGTATGGTATAAAATTAATAAAAAATGAATACAAGTAAATAGGGGTAAAAAGACAAGATTGCCCCAAATAAATTTAATAAGAAGAGTGTGATGTGGCAAAATCTTGGCCACATAAAGTGGTTTTTATGGTTTTCGGGCTAAAGGATGGTTTGTAAATTATGTATTCTCTATATAAACCTATATTCATTTAAATTTCTTTCAATTTTTTCTTAAGTATATGTTAATGCAAATTTCAGGATAATCCCTTAAAGTGCTTGTGTTATGTGACAAGTGCTGGCAGGGGACACATCAAAGTGGATAATGTACGGCCAATAGATTATGCCCATTTGACTTTTTTTGGACGTTTGTATCAATTGGCTTTTGGTTTGATTAAACAAAGTAAAGATAACTAGAGCACATTGACCTTCCTAAAAATAAATAAATAAATAAAAGGACATTTTACAATACAACTTAAACTAATTTACAATCAAATTAGTGTTTTAAGTTAGTCTTGTGTTTTCTTCTTCAACACTATTATTAGTCATAAGCAAGTAACATACTTCATTCGTGATGGAGGTGTTCAAAAAATGTCAACAACTTTGATATAATGCAAAAATAATATATAAAAACTAAATATTGGAGCTTAGCTTACAAGATGGACATTAGGCCGTTGTCCGTTACTTGAGTTTCTAAACATATTTATTTTATAAGTAAAACATACATCTTTTTGAATGCCTTGATATAACGATATCCAAATAAACAAAACTTTCATATTCTATGATTTTCTATCTTTTATCATGGATTTTAAATAAAAAACTAGATTATTAATTATGGGTGGTTTTCTGAAGCAAACGGCTAATATATGACAGAATGATGAGTCATCATAGTTTAAAGTTGCTTGATAGTTGATGAAAATAAATGAAATAAATTATACTCGGCCGCCATATCCACTTTATATCTTTATCACTATAAATATAATCTATTTCTTCATATATTATCCAAATCAGATCAGATGTTTTGAAGAATATAATTCTGAATCTTGAAAAGAGATAGACAAATTAATTAATATATATTATATAAAGGTAGGATAACCACCTAACCAATAACGATAACGATGATGGATCCAATCTGAAATAAAGAGAAATATCCACTACCATTGATGTACGTCAAAAGTTAACTTTAATAGTCAGGAGGGCATCAACACATTTTTATGTGGCAATTCGAGATCAAATCAAGATTGACCAGTTTTAAATTAATTTAGTTTGATTATTGGGAGACGACTGGATAACTGTAAATAAGTTTACTAAAAGACAGTTTAAATACTTGGTAAGTTATAAGTAAATCAAATGTTAGTAAGGAGCAACAGAATCTGAATGGTTCAGATTCAGATAGTTTGTTTAGGGCAAAAAAAACATCTGAATAAGGTAGAATGTCACTGAATGATTCAGACATGTGATGGATTCTGAATCATTCAAACGTAAAGGAAGTATTGAGAATAATACGGTCAAATAATTGACCATGTATATTTAAGTATTTGATCTTATCATTGTTGTATTACTTAGTCTAGATTAGATCCTTAATTATAGGCTATTGTTTAGCTAGTTTCGTTATACGTATTTTTCCTATATATTGTAATCTTAATTAATGGAATATAAAAAAAATCTGGTTTTACCATATTCTTTAAATCGGGCTCTCCGTACAAAAAGCGAAAAAAGCGAAAAAAAAAAAAAAAAAAAAAAAGAGAACGGTCACTGAACCCTCCGGCGCTACTCCACCGCCCCACCGCCGCACCACCGCACCACCGCACCCACCGGCCGGTCACTCCTTATTACATAGCCCATCGATGGTTTTCATTAGGGCTCTCCGTACAAAAGCGAAAAAAGCGAAAAAAAAAAAAAAAAAAAGAGAACGGTCACTGAACCCTCCGGCGCTACTCCACCGCCCCACCGCCGCACCACCGCACCACCGCACCCACCGGCCGGTCACCACCGCCCTAAACGGTAACGTCACCTTCTTCTTCTTCTTCTTCTTCTTCTTCTGCGTCTTCTATCTCTACTTCTTCTTCTTTGTATCTCTTTTCCCCCTTTCTCTTCTCCCCCCTGTTCGACTTCACACGTCTGTCGATCACCACCGTGACCACCACCCTTGACCGGCCGGTCGGAAACCCACCAACCCTAGTAATCGCTCCTTTCTGTAAACAACCAGACCGCCGGTCAAGCAACCTCAACCCTAATCTACGCTCTGCACCCTAATCTCCCTAAACACAGGTCGTCACCACCCCCTTCCATCTCACCAGTCGGTGTTCGCCCTATCTCTCCCCCTCCCTATATCTCTTGCTACCTCCCTACCGCCTTATCTCGCCTCAACCATCTCTCTCTCTCTCTCTCTCTCTCTCTCTCTCTCTCTCTCTCGTCCTAAACACTGGTCGGACACCAGGAACGTTTTTTTTTTTTTTTGGTTGTTTTGTCGATTTTCGTTGCAGGTTACGTTAACCACCTGGTCACAAGGGCTTTGCCGGTGCTGAAACAGAAAGCGGTAACAAGCACATAGGTGAAGTGCTGAGGAAACTAAGAACATCCTAACCTGGGTGTCCCGCGGTGAGATTGTTCTATTATCCTCTTGTGTTTTGCTCGTATACTTGTATGAATTGTCTTGTGTGTTTGTTCATTACAAATTGCGCAACTGAGATCATTTTGGCTCAATAGGCAGCTATAGTAAAATCAGTGTGATTGTTGTTGGATCTCGAATATCTGCTTGTGTTGGATCTGGAATATTTGCTTGTGTTGGGATTAGATTGTTTACTAGAGAGTGTTGGGGGCTTAGACTAACCCTCTGTGCCTTCTGCTTTATCTGTATTTTCCGTCTGTCCACAGTGTAGGCTAGGGTATATTTGGTCTTATTTATTGGCTGGTTTTAGTCCAATATTGATTGTTGGGTGTTGGGTTTAGCCTTACTATCTGTTGCAGTATAGACCAAGTTGATTCACACCTATTTGATTACTCTGCTCTGTTGTGCACTGTATATGTGACTGATTGCACGGTGTATTTTGTGTATTTTGCTTGTATTTTGCGTATACTTGTGCCTTTGCTCTGTTCGTTCACTGTATGTGTGCCTGATTGCATTGTGTATTTTGTGTGTACTTGTATCTTTGCTGCTTTTTGCTGCTTTCTGTGGGTTATTTGGAGACTGACTATACAGTATAGACGGGAGGGTACATTATGCTGCCTTGAGATCATGTCCAGTGAGGGGAGGTGCTGGTAGGCGAGGAAAAAAGGGGTGTATTTTACGCATAGGGACGTGGAACATTGGGACGTTGACTGGAAAACTGTTGGAGTTAGTGGACGCACTCAGAAGGCGAAGAATACAAATAGCATGCCTTCAAGAGACAAGGTGGAAGGGGAAAAGAGGCGCAGAGTATAACGGATACAAGTTATGGCACTCAGGGTCCGACGGGGCAAAAAATGGAGTAGGTTTTCTGGTCGCAAGAGAATTTCAGGACAAGGTGGTGGAGATAAAGAGGTGCAATGATCGGATAATGCTGCTGAGGATGGTGTTAGGGGAGGAACCAGTAGCGATCATTACTGCATACGCACCACATGCTGGTTTAGGAGAGGACGAGAAGCAAGAGTTTTGGGATGGTATGGATGAAGTCCTAAGAGACATTCCAGGAGATGAGAGGATATGTATAGGCGGAGATTTCAATGGTCACATCGGGAAGGAGAATGTGGAGTATCCAACGATACACGGAGGCCGAGGTTTCGGGGAAAGAAACGAAAGTGGCAAAAACCTACTGGAGTTTGCGATGGCTCATGACTTAGGGATCGTGAACTCCTTCTTTAAGAAGAGGGACTCGCACTTAATCACGTTCAGTAGTGGAGGGCATGACACACAGATTGACTATGTATTGATGCGACGAGGAGAGCGTAGCAGATGGTTGGACTGTAAGGTTATACCTGGGGAGGCAGTCGGGTCGCAACATAGACTTTTGGTGACTGATATTGCAATGCGCATGAAGTTGGTGGCGGAGAGGAAGCATACACCAAGGATTAGATGGGGTTGTCTAAAGGGAGAAAAGATAACGCAATTCAAAGATAAGGTACTTCAAGCCAAGGATAACGATTGGTATGGGGACACAAACAACATGTGGGAAGCGATGTCAGACAATGTGACAAGAGTCGCACGGGAAACATTAGGGATGACAACAGGAAGGATAAGCGGGCAGAGAGAAGCGTGGTGGTGGAATGACGAGGTGCGACAAAAGGTCCTAACAAAGCAGGAGAGGTTTAGGGAGTTGGTTGAGTGTAAGGAGGAAGCAGAGAGAGGAAGATTGAAGAATAGCTATAAAGAAGCAAAACGAGAGGCAAAGAAGAAAGTAACAGAGGCTAAAGACAAGGCATACAGAGAGATGTATAAACGCCTCGAAACCAAGGAAGGGGAGCACGAAATGTTCAAGATCGCCAAGGCCAGGGAGAGAAAGAGACAGGATATAGGAGTAGTGAGATTCATAAAGGGGGAGGATGGAAGAGTCCTAGTAAAGGAGCAGGACATTAAAGAGAGGTGGAAAACATACTTCAATGACTTATTCAACAACAGGGGCAACGTCGAGAGTAATGACGACTACACCAACCGAGAGACTCAACAGAACAACTGCTATTGTAGACGCGTTACCAAAGAGGAGGTACATAGAGCACTTAGGAAGATGGGGAAGGGGAAAGCGGTGGGACCAGACAATATCCCTATCGAAGCATGGATATGTTTACAAGATGAAGGAGTTAGCTGGTTGACAAATTTGTTCAACAACATAATCAGGACAGGCAGGATGCCAGATCAATGGAGAAGTAGTGTCTTAGTCCCCTTGTATAAGAACAAGGGAGACGCACAGTGTTGTGCTAACTACAGGGGAATTAAACTACTGAGCCATACGATGAAACTCTGGGAAAGAGTGATGGAGACAAGATTGAGGAGAGAAACCCAGGTGACCGAGAATCAATTCGGTTTTATGCCAGGGAGGTCGACCACAGAGGCGATACACATCCTAAGGAGGCTGATGGAGAGGTATAGGGAGAAGAAGAGAGATCTATACATGGTGTTCATTGACCTGGAGAAGGCATATGATAGTGTACCACGCCAGGTGATTTGGGATAGCCTGAAGAGAAGAAGTATTCCTTGGAGATATATAGAGTTGATAAGAGATACGTATGCAGGTGTCAAGACTAGTGTTAGAGCACCAGTGGGAGAGACGGAGTATTTCCCTGTGGAGGTGGGATTACACCAAGGGTCGGCACTTAGTCCATTCCTTTTTGCAGTTATTCTAGATGAGCTCTCTAAGTCTATCCAGCAAGATATTCCATGGTGCATGCTTTTTGCGGATGATATAGTGCTAGTGGCAGAAAATGAAGAGGACTTAAACGCGAGGCTAGAGGAGTGGCGACTCGCCTTAGAGAGCAAAGGCTTGCGCATCAGCAAGTCAAAGACCGAGTACCTACGATGTAACTTTAGCGGTAGCATCGACGAGGAAAACCATGTGACTATTGGTGGTCAGGTGGTACCAAAGACAACGAAGTTCAAGTATCTGGGATCGTTCGTCCAGAGTGACGGAGACATTGATAGTGACGTAGCCCACCGGGTCCAAGCAGGTTGGAAGAAGTGGAGAGCAGCTACAACCATCCTATGCGACAAGAGGTTCCCAGAAAAACTAAAAGGCAAGTTCTATAGGGTCGCGGTTAGACCTGCCATGATGTATGGGAGTGATTGTTGGCCAATCAAGAAGACGCAGGCGAGAAAGCTAGAGAATGCAGAGATGAGGATGTTAAGATGGATGTGTGGACACACGAGGATAGACCGAATAAGGAACGAAGTCATCAGGGAAATATTGGAAGTAGCGTGCATCTCAGACAAAGTAAGGGAAGGAAGATTGAGATGGTTTGGTCATGTGAGGAGAAGAAACCTGTTGGCACCTGTTTGAAGAGTAGAGAGTCTCATTGTGGAGGGAAAGAGGGGTAGGGGACGACCGAAGTTGACATGGGAGGAGCAGATACGCCATGATTTGTCGGAGTTGCATCTCTCGGAGGACATGATCAGTGATAGGGGTTCATGGAGGCGTAGGATAAAGGCGAGAGATTTCTAGTTAGGGCAGGTCATAAGTGGGTAAGAGCTTAGTTTCATAGAATACTTGTGTTATAGGTAATTGTGGTTGTGGTCTGCATGCTAACCGGGGGTTTTAGTTTGGTGGATGGTTTGGTGTGCTTGCTTTGGTTGGATGGTCTCTTGCTTTGCCTGTTGTTTTGTCTGCCTTATCGACACTGCGTATCATGGGTATGATTTATATGCATGTCTGACTGTCCCTCTAAGCTTGTTTATGTGTGTGGGCAATGGGCTTTATCTGTTCTTCTATGGCTTCGAAAAAAAAAAAATTTATATATATAATAATAATAATAATAATGATAATAATAATAATAATATTAATAGTAATTATAGTAATAAACTTTACATATCTATATATATATAATTAAGAATAATAAAGGATGGCAACAACTTTTTTTGAGCCGGGGGTCTCGTTAGAAGCAGCCTCTCTACCACATCTGGGGTAGGGGTAAGGTTTGTTTTCATCTCACCCTCCCCAGACCCCATGCAGTGGGAACATACTGGGTTTGTTTGTTTGTTTGTTTTTAAATCGGGCAATATACGGCCTTTGCCAAGCCTCGTGGGCTTGGTACGATGAATTCAAACAATACTTGATCTCAAATGGTTTCAAACCCACCATTTCTGATTCATCTCTTTTCTATCATCCTCACAGTCCTACTCCTATCTATATTCTTGTCTATGTCGATGACATAATTATTACTAGTTATTCGACTCCTCAAATCCAAAACTTCATTCACATGCTCTCTTCCAAATTCTCTCTTAAGGATCTGGGTTCCTTATCTTACTTCCTAGGAGTTGAAGTCATACCACATTCACATGGCCTTTTTCTCTCTCAATCCAAATATATTCTTGATATTCTCTCCCGTGCTAAAATGAGTGAGTGTAAACCGATCTCGACTCCGATTACTTGTTCGGAACCGCTTACACAACATGGTTCCAACTCCCTTTCTTCTCCAACAGATTATCAGGCTTTGGTAGGGGCGATGCAATATCTGTCATTAACGCGACCAGACATTGGGTTCACAGTCAATAGGCTCTCCCAATTTATGCATGACCCAAAAACTGCTCACTGGACAGCTCTAAAAAGGCTGTTACGCTATCTCAAAGGCTCATTAAATCAAGGCCTATTGATAAAACGTAAGTCTCCTCTTAACCTCCATGCCTTCACAGATGCAGATTGGGCAGGAGATAAAGATACATACCAAAGCACCACAGGTTATATTGTTTATCTCGGATGTAATCCCATTTCATGGAGTTCTAAACGTCAAACCACATTAGCAAGATCTTCTACAGAAGCTGAATTTAGAGCCGTCAGCCGTGGCAGCTACAACAACTGAAGTTCAATGGATACTTTCACTTATGTCTGAACTTGGTCTTAAATCTACTGTGACACCTACTATATATTATGATAACCTTAGTGCTACTCATTATTCGGTGAACCCGGTTTTTCACTCTAGAATGAAGCACTTGGCCTTAGATTTCCATTTTGTTAGAGAAAAGGTACAAGATGGTTCATTGCGGGTTACTCACATTGCTAGTGAAGATCAACTAGCAGATATTCTCACCAAACCACTATTTCGCTCGAAGTTCAACGCATTATCTTCCAAGATTGGACTTACAATTCGGCCGTCCATCTTGCGGGGGAATATTGAGAATAATACGGTCAAATAATTGACCACGTATATTTAAGTATTTGATCTTATCATTGTTGTATTACTTAGTCTAGATTAGATCCTTAATTATAGGCTATTGTTTAGCTAGTTTCGTTATACGTATTTTTCCTATATATTGTAATCTTAATTAATGGAATATAAAAAAAAATCTGGTTTTACCATATTCTTTCTAGGAAGAGGGCTGGGACTTCTGCACCACCACCTCACGAGCACCTTTGCACCACCACTGGCCATCGCACTTCTGCACAATCACCGCGCGAGTGGACCGCACCACCGACGGCCACACCATCTTCCCGATGCACACTTGACGACGATCGGAGCCACAAACAGTTAGGGTTTGAGGTTTTCTTACCTTGAGCAACAGTGAGGTGCCATGGAGGCGACGAAGATGGTGAGGGTTCGGTGATGGTTCGCTAGAGGCAGGAAGAGGCGATCAGGCGGAGACGGAATGCAATTGTGAGATGCGACGGCAAGGCGACGAGGGGGGGAGCTACGGCGGAGGAGATGTGATGGGCTGGTGGCGACAGGCGGAGACGGGATGCGATTGTTAAGAGGTCGACAGCTAGGGTTTTTATGGGAACTTTTTTTCATTCAGATGTACAACCAAACAGTTAACCATTCATACATTACCATTCAGTACTTAATGATTCAGATCAAACGGCCTCTAACAGAGTAAACTTAAAGTATAACATTTAATATCAAAAATAATTTTCAGGCTTTTACATAATAAATATAAATAAGTTTTTATAAGTTCAGACCCTTGGGCCACGTCCGACTTACGCATGCCTGATTCCGGCCTTAATAAATTATACGGCAAAATGAATGTGTAAGTTTGTCTTATCCTTTAAAGCCTTATTTGTCCTTTTGTTCTGACCTTTTTTGTTTGCGAGTAGGAATTTTCCACTATTAATACCACAAAGAGGACTGGACTACAAGACAATACAAGACAGCATAACCTTCAACTAAATACACAAATGAAATAAGTGGTGTTAGGGTAATACGGTTTATAATTTAAATACTAAAATATAAAGTACAGTGGTAATCAATAATTAACAAAAATACACATAAACCGATCGAAAAGTATTAGAATTTGGTTCACGAGTGAGTTTGACATGATTTCTTAGAATTAAAATTAACGTTTGTTTACCGATTAAGATATATACAACACTAGACGCAGCTAGCCTCTATAAGTTAAAACAACGTCAACTTGTTTTTACCAAGAGGTTGCACCAAGTCAGGAACCCGTAATTTTTTAAATGTTGTCACAGACGCTGAATCCACTCTTATCGAGTTGTCACGGGCGCCACACCTATACACATTGTTATGATTTTTTTACGGACATCTCTTTATATTCGTCTACAACTAGTATAAGGACAACACCCATACATGTACGGGCGCCCCAACCTTTTTGAAATTCTAAGATGATACTTATAAATTATTAAAACATCTTAAGAAAATAATTTATGTTTTAAAACTTTAGGATGATACTTGTAATTTTTTTAGAAAAGTCAGGCATCCGTAAACGTATGGTTGCCACCCGTAAGTTTTTCCCGCCCGTATACTAGGTTCGGGCACAATAAAAGGGGCATCTGTGAAAAAATAATAAACAATACTTATGAGCGCTTGTCAGGGTGTATGGGCGCCCGTGACAAAATTTAAAAATTTACGGGCAGATGTTAGGGTGTTTGGGCGTGGGCACCCTAAAGAACACGTGATAAATCTTAATTTATTTTTTAGGTGGCACCCGTATATTTATGGGCGTTGGTGCCCATGTATTTACGAGCACTGGTGGACATCATAGACTTGATTTTTAGTTTGCGCATATTAAAATGTAGACACATGTTATTCACAAGTGTTTAATTCAAATCCTGAACATTTCACATTGTCTTATTTTTTTAGTTTGTATTATTGTAAGATAAGGATTTGAGTGAAGCATGTTTGATTGTTGTGTTCTATATTAGATTTTTATGTACTTACTAAATACGTATATACTAATTTAGTTTTAATTTGTCTGTGTGTAACTTTGTAAACTAATTTTTTTGTTTGATTGTTGTGTTAAGTTTGTTTATTCGCATGTAGCAATTTCATTTCATACCATTACAATTTTCTACTTATAGACAAGTATAAACTATTTTACAATGCTCTAGCAACAAACACATGTAAAACCAGTTTACATGGCCTGGGTGACTTCAAATTTGGGTGCCGATAAAATATGTGCTTCATATGCATGTGACTATGTGAGGGCGAGTAAGAGAATGTTTTTTTCCCCTAATTACAAAGCGACTCAAAACTATCAGAGGGTTTCTAGCTAATAGAAGCCCATTGATTTCTTTTATTAGAAGTTTTGGGCTGAAGTCTCACATAAAACAAATATGCTCTGTGTTCAGACTTCAGTAAGGGGTTTTCTTAGTTACAGGTTTCCTCCTGGACAGATGATTCAGGTCACCACGCTCTGTTGTTCGGACGAAAGAGTGATCTATTGTCATGATGATTTCGAGTGACCAAGTGTTTGTGTTAAAAAAAACAAAGCAACTCAACTTTTTAAATTTAAGTCAAAAAACATTTGTTTATTGCGTTTTCTCTTTCCTATATCCATATCACATGCATGACAAGGATAACCAAACAACCTCGCTGTCAACATATATGTCATTATCCATGGTGGAGAAAAGTGGCATAACCTATGATGATACTTGAATATTTGTGACCACTTGAAACAAGTATATAAACTCAAGATACATAATGTATTAATTACCCAGTATACCATATCTTCTTGAAAGCTTACACCAAATTTAATTATCATTCAATTCTAGCCTAGACATGACAAAATCAATCTCCCTTCATTGCTCAATATTACTTATTTTAATTCTCTTTGCACATTTGAGCAATTCAGAAGCAAAAAGTTTTCACAGTTTGGATAGCACACAGATTTTGCGTAAACTTGGATATGATATATCTAAGTTCAAGCATGACAACCGAAGATTGTTGACTGGAACAAACCAAATAGCACCAGGTGGTCCGGATCCACAACACCACAAGAGAAGTCCAAATATGCCCTAAACCTGCTCTTACTTATTTGTCACGGTCCATGCAACGCTTTTCGCCTATATTTTTAAGTCTTTATAGTGTATGTGTTTTTAAAATCGCTCTCTCCATATATGTCTTATTATCTTCAGTGCTCCAGAGACAATATGTAGTTTTTTTTTTTCTTACTTTGTTTTTTGTTATTTTTAATTCTGCTAGATCTAAATTTCTAGCAATTTTTGTAATAAATATGAAGACATGAATTCCTGCTGACGCCTAGTCAACCTAAATTCTCCTTCTGACCGGTAATATAATGGTGCATTTTATGTGTTTTTGATTGAATTGGTGGCATTTGAAGTTGATAAGAATAAAATGACCATTTGCTATTGTTCTGCGAGTTAGTTATGCCTTGGATGGTAAATATGTTACATTTTTATTAATGAAGTATTCTAGCGGTAGGTTTTGTGACTAGTAGCCAAGAGTATGTAAAAGACCCAAATCCAAATTTTCAGATAATTCGAAAATTCATGTATACAAATCCCATATGACTTTGCTATAATTATTTGATTAATCTATAATTTTTAGGTGCGGACCAAGTTTACGGCTTGGTCAGTTTTCCCTTTTAAGAGTTTTAACCAAAAAAAAAAAAAACAAAACAAAATACTTTCCTGATATTAATAGTCAAATTTGAGACACACTTAGAAAAATTTGACGCCAATGTCCAATCCTATCAAATTTGTCGATAAACGACAACGAAGAAAATTTAATTTAAAACTCTTAAATTTTACGAATAAAATAAACCATTAAGTTCAAAAAAAAAATTGTTAATAATGAATTAATGGCCGCAAATTTAAAAACTTTAAATTATAAAACCTATGATTTGCATCTTAGTTTAGACGAGTCTCATCCACAACTAACCAACCAAAACTATTCCATAAATATTAGTTTCTCTTTCTTTCATATATACAACCAACCAAACTTAATTATTTCACTCTTATTCACAACCAACCCAACATAATAAAATTAACCAATTATAAAAATACATGTGGCATAGAAAATCTTATTTAATAATATTATAATAAACAACCAATGGTTGGTGGGGCAACTTGATTGGGGGTATTTGTGTAAATTTTTTTTTTGCCGAACGACCCGAGATCCAAATCATGGATGAGAGTGGTCTTATAGTATTTTTGGTTATTAGGTGCATGCTTGAGATTCCATTTGAAACTAACTTATTACATTATTGGCTTTATGAAAAAATCAATAAGTTAAAAAGATGTTTGATATATAATGTCAAAACCAGTCCAAACACCTTTTTGAAAATTTAATTTCAAAAACTAATAAGTTAATAAGTACTTTTAATAAAAAAGTCATTTTAAACTTAAATAAGCAATCCTAAACATATTGTGATTTATTTCATCTATTCATCTTGATTTCTGTGATAAAATAGTAATTTGATTTATATGTATAAACACTGCTAAACTCCTATGATGACACAAACGTTAAATCCTAAAATCTGAGTTTGTTCAAGTATAAATAATCTATAATTTTTTGGGTAATGAATAATGGTAAGGTTGTCTCTAATATTGAGTATATATATAGGAAGTGGTAAATTTATGAAAACTACCTAACAACCACGTTAAGAATATCAATAAAAACAACAAAAAATACTAAGAAATTTTAGTTTGATTATTGTTAAAATTATTCTTTTATTTATATCATTATTTAACCTTTTTTTAGGTTTATTAGGCGCTCGAAACATCATAAACATCATTGATTGATATTTAACCTTGTTTGACACACGTATCAAGCTTAATTCTAGCATACATGTCTTTAAAGCAATAAAAATTATAGCATACGTCTTTAAAGCAATAAAACAATATACATATGTAGGGATGGGCATTCATAATTTAATTTAAAATTATGAAACCATCAAAAGAAAAAAGTTATACCATAATAAAAAAAAAACGTTACAAGTTAAAATGGTTGCATCCGAACATTAAATGAACACTTTCATAAAAATATTGTATTGGCCGTTGAAAAAGTTGCATCAAACATTAGCCCTAATAAAATTGTTTCTAATGTTATTCCTTATAAATGGTAACATTAGACCTATTTCAACTTTTTCTAGGCCCAACACAATCTTTTACCAATGTTATATTGGTAGGCATATTGTGAAGCATATATCTCACTATCTATAGCTTTTAAATTGTACTTTAAGAACATGATCCACGTTGTAGCTTAACTTTGGACTTTGGATTATTAAAGAAAAACAGCAAACTTGTTATAAAGACATTTTGGTGATGATTCATATAACGCTCCAATGAAAGGATTTAAATTAATAGATTATGGGATACGAGACGGCTAAGTTGAAACCCTATAAAAAAATAACAAAATAAAACGAAATAATCTAAAACATAACACAATAACTTAAAGTATGTTCTTAAAAATGATTAACTTTAAAAAACACAATGATAAATGATAATGTACTACAATTGTATTTATAATATGTACAATATAAAATTAAATAAAAAAATATTTAATATATAAAATAAGAAATAATTACATATAGCCTCTATTTATAACTATAATCTTATTCTAATAAAAGAATAGCAACATTGACACATGTCACCATCTCATGAACTTTATAAATTTTTTTCTCACTTATCTCTCATATTAAATTCTAATTAATTCTCTTTTATATTGAATAAATTAAATCTTAATGATTTTGAATAATTAAACTATACTATTAAATATCAAATATACAATTCTTTTTATAATAATTTTCAATTATATAATATTTTAAAATGTAATTTTATACTTTCTGAATTTTTATTATTTTAAGTATTCATCCTTTATTATTTATCAATAATTTATGTTATTAAACATACATTTTCTTATAAAAAATGTTGTTTATAACATATTTGATTTATTAAACCCATGTAATTACAAGGGTTTCTAACCTAGTTACATATATACTTAACTCAAAAGTTTAATTACATATATCATTTTTTTTTTATAATTTTCCTTCTTTAAATAAGAGGATATGCGTAATCTAAAACTTTGGGCAAGTAAATATATGATTTAAAAAATAAGATAAGAGAATAGATATATAATTTATTTTTAAGTCAGATGCATATGTAATTTATAAAGTTTATAAGATATATATATATATATGTATATATATAGGGGATGAAATTTTTAATAACCTATAACTTTTGTTACAACCCATTAACTCAATCTAATTGAATCTAAATTTAGATACAATAACTACTATTAACTCCACAATAAAAAAAATATATTATATTTGGTTTGAATGAGAAAATGGTATTATTATAAAATGAATTCTCTAATTCTCTTTCTAATTTTTAATATAAATTGCCCCCTCTTTTTTAAACATTAATAACTTTTTTATAATATATTATTTTTTTAAAAAAATTGCACCATTATATTCGTCTCATTTTTCTTTTTAATTCCGTTATAGTTTCGACTATTTTTTTTACTCTTTTTAGATGCCCTATATTTACATCATTGTAACAAGGTTAAAGATAACAAATTTATTTGGAAAATTTTCTAACAATGGTAAATTACAGTTAAAAATAACAAATTTATTTGAAAATTTTTCTAACAATGGTAACAATGGTAAATTACAGTTAAAAATAACAAATTTATTTGAAAAATTTTCTAACAATGGTAAATTACAGTAATGTAATTTACATTGATGTGATTTATAGTATTATAGCACATTATTTACAGAGATGTAACTTATTATTTACAGTGATGTAATTTTTCTTTTTGATACCGTTTTAATCTATACTAATTTTTTCAAATAGCTCGCTTTACAACGATGTAACGAACATAAACATAACAAATTATTTTAATTTTTTTCTAGCAACGGTAAATTAAAGTGTTACATCACTGTAAATAATGTAAAAATAAGTTACATATATGTAAATAATTTGTCACGTCACTGTAAATAATTTAAATAATAAGATCATCACTGTAAATTACGTCAATGTAAATTACATCACTGTAATTTATCATTGTTAGAAAAAATTTCAAATAAATTTGTTATCTTTAAGCTCGTTACAATGATGTAAATATAGGGCATCTAAAAAAAGTAAAACAAAAAAAATAGTTGAGACTATAATGGAATTAAAGAGAAAAATGAGACGAATAAAATGATGCAATTTTTTTTAAATAAATAATATATTATAAAAAAGTTATTAATGTTTAAAAAAGAGGGGGTAAACTTACACAAGTAAAATTACTATCATGCCTTTTTTAATATTTTAATGGAAAGCTTATGTGTAACTTTGTTATTGGCTGAAATGTATTATGTAATTGTAACAAAAAAGAGGGTTATTTTTTATGCCTTTCCCTATATGTGTGTGTGTGTGTGTATACACAAGTAAAATCACGGACCGTCACTTAACATGCATGACCAAATGACCAACTGCATAATCACGTACCAAGCATAAAAATCACGGACCACGTCATTCTTTTTAAGAAAGAACTATAACAATACTATACTCAAATTAAAGATAATAAACTTCTCAATTTTATGGTGTAATTTTTTTAAAAAAATAATAAAGCATGTAAAAGTTATTTAATTTTTAAAAAACGAGTGGAACTTGTTTTAAGATAGAAAATGTGGTTGTTCCTTTTTTGCCCTTCCAGTTATATTATACGCTTGTTTTGTGGAGAAAGTGGTATAAAGTGGGGACCACTAGATCTTACCCATTGATTAGTTTGATCAAAGGGTTCAAAAGCCATCCTACGTTTAGTACGTTAAGAAGCACATGTATTTAATCCTTCTCCTATATATATATATATATATATAATTGTCTTATGAAATAATGACAAAATAAAATGAAATAAACTAAAACATATGACACATGTAAATCACACATTCTATAATTAAAACATCTACATAATAACTCTATATTATATAAACATATTTATATATACGTGTGTGCATTTCATTAATATTTTTTGTATTAAAAATTGCTAGTTTGGATTAATTGAATTTTATTTAAAGTGTTGCTGTATCCGTCTTCAGAATCCGGCTGATAACCTAGCCCTGCTAAGATCACCACAAAACACACCGTTAGTCTCACCACAGGAGGGGTCTCCTGTGGTCGCAACTCCGGCGTGAGAGTAAGATCCGGTTGTAGAGGAAGATGGTAACAACTGAATGTATGAAAGTATTGAGAAAGTATGAGCTTAGTGTATTGTACCGTTTGAATCTTCAAGGCCTCCTTTTATAGCCGTCGAGTCTTAGCTTTGGTCGATGAGCATCTTCCCTTTCAGGGCCTTATCTTCTATTGATCTCATTTGCATGTCTTGATTGTGGTAATACTTCTAAATTGGTGTTAATGTTTGACTTATCTTCAACTTGTCTCAATCCTGTCAAGAAGCAGTCATGTCCTGCCAATACTGCAGTAACACTTTTGCAGGAATTTGTATGAGAAAGGCTGGTTGCTTCTTTCTATGTGGAAATGCTTTGTAGACTTTCCCCATTTGTATGATCACCTCTCTTTATCCAGTAGTCATGATGTTATTTCTAGGTTCCCTTTTGTTATTGACGGTTTGGGGTGAAAGTGGCTGTGCCAACCTTTGTCCGAGCTGGGCGATAGCTGGGATGTCCCTTAGCTCGGCCAAAGGGGTGTACTGACCCCGTCATCATAAAGCATGATCAAAAGACCGATGTATTCATCCTCGTGAACTTCACGTCAAGAGGTGGGTTTTCTACTTGGTTGAATGAACCTTAGCGATTTATATGATTTGATCTTTAAAATGGATTGAACCAAAATTAACGGTGTTTGTTAAGTCTCGTGGGGAGCAGTGAAGTTTCGGGAGGTCACTACCTTCTTCACCATCATCTGCGCCGCTATACGACGGTGGCGTATTCTTATTCGTAAAAATCAGGGGAAACTCAGGCGAAAGTCTTGACGGATCGGATGTTGGCCAGGTGGCTGGATCTAGTTTCGTTTCAATTTTTAGTTTTACGTTCAACTTAAATCGTTCTCGCATTTTTCGAAAGAATATTAAGACATGCCATTATGCTATAGTGTAGGGGTATAATTGTAACTTTTTTCTTTATATATTAATCAATCATACTTGAAAAATTCTACTTGTAGCATGTCTATTTATAAGATTTGAAGAGAGTGAAATACAAACATGCATGCATTTCTTTCATCTATCTTTAGAAAAAAAATTTTGTTCTGTATGTAAAATACCTAAATATTTAACCCTAAACATGACAATTATTATTATCAATACAACCATAATATTTGTTTCCAAGAATTTTACAACCATAAATCTTAAACTTTCTTCTCTAATGGTGTGATTTTACCTAAAAATTTTGGCCTTATTTTCTAAGCTTTTAATGACGCTGATTTCTTCAACGGGTTAAACCAACTTACATGTTATTAAACTAGTGGCATTTTGGCTAAAGTTTACTAGCAAGTCATATAGCATGGGTACCAATGATGATTAGTGACATTAATCTTAGTCACGCTGTGCATTAATGCTATTTATGTAGCATATAACATTACAAAAATCTCATATGTTGAAAAATATAAATTAATATTGTTCTTTGTACCTAAAATCAGATCATCCTTCTCCTAGCTCATGCGACAACCGACTCCCTGGGTGATGAAAAACTCCGATGAACACGACAACATATTAAGTAGTAGAAAAAGTTAAGCAGATTCAAAAAACTAAGTAACCAGTAGTAGTAATCCACATGACCCACGTTAATATCACTCGATAGCCAACTTATGTTACCTTCTCTGGTCGTCACCCAGTCCACAATGTTGATCAAAAAGCTTCCAACAAGCCCAGAAATCGCCATACTCACCATGAACATGGCTATGGCTATACTCGACATGCTTTTCGGGAGCTCGGAATAATAAAACTCCATCTGCCCAATTGCATTAAACGCCTCGGCTAAACCTAGTAAGGCGTACTGTGGAACCAACCACATTGCTGACATGTCAACTGTTTCATTCGTACTTGCCAAATCCCTTCTTATGGCTTCAACAATTGCAGACACAATCATTGCCCCAATTGATATTACTAGACCGATTCCCATTCGGGTTTTTGGATTAAACCCGCGTGGCTCGCGTGTATATTTTGCTAGAAATGGGACCAAGACACAGTCGTAAAATGCGATCCATATTGTGAGTGTCAAGACCATGAATAAGCTGAATGATGCAGCCGGTATCTCGAACCATGAGGTGACATATCGGTTCATTGTTTTCGCTTGGAGGGTTGGGAAACCCTGTGAAATGGTCATGAATAATAGAATGCCCGTAGACCACAATGGTAGTATCCAAATCACCGATTTCAGGGATTCAACGTTTTCAACGGTCGACACTTGTGAAGAATTATGGTCAAGATTTCTGACAACACACGCTTTGTTGAGAAACCTTAAATTGTCGGTCAACACAGCCTGGTTTATATCATTGCTATGATTGTAGGAGTCATCGGGAAGAAGATGGATCCTACGGTTCTTAAAAGCAACGATTAAAACTTGAATTAGCCCTGAAAACACGCTGTCATTGACTTTGACTTTGACATAAAGAGACGAGCCGAGCAAGAACATAAGAGCAGAACAGACCATGATCAAAACAGTAACTGCAAAAACGACCTTCCAGCCAAGTATTTCTTGTATGTAGACCATGATTGTCAAAGCAACGACTGATGAAACCGCTACAGAAGCATAGTACCAGTTAAAATAGCTGTCAATAAGCCTCTGGTTGTTTCGGGTAGGATGGTGTTTAAGCTGGTCCGCACCAAAGGCTATGGAACATGGTCTGATACAACCTGAGCCTATTGAGAGTAGAACGAAACATGAGAAAAGGAAAGCGAGTTGGGTTGGTTTTGGAGGGTTGCAATCGGTTTCGGGTTCATGGCACGAAGAAGGTGTTAATTGTGGAACCATAGAAGTTAACAAGAGAAAAACCATCCCCTGTCATTCAAGCATTCATACAAGAGCCAACATGTCAAGATTTACAAATTGACAACCGAAAAGAAAATTTTGATGATTTTGGCTTACAAGAAGGGTGGAGAGAGATCCGATTGCGATGACCCGAAACCGACCCAAGTACGAGTCAGAGATGAAAGCTCCAAAAATGGCGAGACCGTTGGAAAGTGCTGACCAGATCGAAAGTACGGTTGTTCCTGTCACAACATCCATGTGATAAACTTGTATCAGGTAGAAGATCATGTTCGGCATCAACCCGTAAGTCGCTACTCTCTCAAATGCTTCGTTCACTATCTCAAAAAACGAAATCGAAATCAAAGTCAGAATCTTTACGATCGATCGGGCGGAGAAAAAATGAAATGTAAATGTAAATGTAAATATATAGATGTACCTATGATGAAAGGCATGGTTATCATACCGCCCTTATGATCATGAGGATTGTGGATGAGCAATTTGGTTCGTATTTCGGCATCGATTCTTGATTTTTGTTGATTTGAGTCTCCTTCCATGGATTGTTTTGTGTGTTTGATTAGCATGATATTGGTGGTTGATGAATAAGTAATGATGCTAAAGGATCCCATTGCCGTCTTTTAGATACTGACAAATATATCTCCATCGATCTCATAAAAACAAATGTATCTGTTGTTATTATTATCTTGGAATATCAGGGAGTGGGTGAAAATCTATGCATCAATCATTCTGCCAAGTAGTTTGATTCATTGTTGCTTTTGTGTTTGAAGGGCATAGGAGTTTGATATGCTCCTACCTGCCGGTCAAAATGAATGGTATTTTGCATAAAATAATTTAAACAGTTTTAAAAATTGTAAAAAAAATATTAATCGAAACATCAGTACATCACTCATTTAGCTTTATATGAGAAAGATAAATAAGCTAAAGCAAGTCGTTATATGGGTAAAACATGTAATAAAGTGGTTGGTGAATTATTATAAGATTGTAAAGAGAGGGTAAATAAATACACAAGTTATACATTTTAAATTTTGTTTTGTATTGTTAAATTTAAGTGGATTGACTTGCTTAATTTCTTCACAACTCATATGTGACGTTTTATGGAATGGGCTAATTATAGATAGTTGTTCTGTTAGGTAACGAAAAAAATATGTTTTTAATCGTCTTGGAACGGCTAGATTAAGTAAGATTGTAAGAATAATATTAACCATTCAATTCAATCCTACTAACTATTTTTCATTAAATTTTCGTCAATTAGTATTGCTACAGAAGCATAAAAATCATTACTTGGGTAACTGGTGATCACTCTTAAAGTGAAAAATACAACAAAAAGTTGTCATCATTCTATATTATAAAATAAAAGAATAACAATATGTTACATGTCATCTTTTAACCTATCCACGACATATTTGCTATGTGGCGTCTTTATAAGCTATACAGAAAACAAACTTAACAAATTTAAAAGTAACTTTCATGCAATCATGTCAAAGTTCTAAATTTAAAATAAAAATTAATATTCATTTCCTTTAAGTATTGATGAAAATACAATTATTCCAAAATTTATATATTCAATTAATAATTTCAATAATTTAAAATTTTCGAATCTTATTTGTATTGTCTTAAAAAGTGTTTAAAGATTTTCAAAATGAATATAAAAATGTTATAAATTTTACGTTATTTGTATATCTATTTTTATCATTGACTGCTTTATAATTCTTATTTTCTACAACTTTGTATAATACACATGTCAATAAACTACTTTGAGAATATAATCACATCTCACTTCACGATTTTTAATCATGCACTTAAGCAAACTTGACAAGCCAAATAAAATTATAGTGGAACATATTTTATATCCACCATGAGTCTGACTAGAGCCGACTCAAACTTTTTGAAGGGCCAAGACAGCTACAAAAATTAAGGCCATTTCTGTAAATATTTTTTTGCTTGTGAGAAAAAATTATGTATCGTAAATTCTAAAAAACATAAAAAATATGCTAATTTATCTATATCTACACAAGTTTACTCATAATTACAGTTAAACAATGATAAACATAAATGTTGTAAGAAAAGAATGTTAGAAAATATAATACCTAATGATAATATCTCATAACGATGATATTTTATAACTCAACCTCTCTTTGTTAATCAAATTAAGTACCCTATTAACCACTAGAAAGTATATCTAAATCTTTTACACGTACCATTAATAAAAGATTTATTCTAATGTCAAGTAAATGTGCAACAAAAACGCAAAATGTGTAATTATCTGAAAGAGAGAACCGTAAACAAACTTTCTCTTTTAAGAATATAAGTGAACTCTCTGATTTTCCAGAATTAAAACGATAGATATATGAACTATTCGATAATTCGAACATAACCCAAACGGTTGGGGTCTCAAAAACTTGGGTCCCTAGGCCTATGCCTCAATATCTTTTAAATGAAGCCAACACTGTGAGTTTCGAAGAATATATAAGATTTGATAATTTAACTTCGTGGAAATTTCCTTTTATATCCGCTATGACACGTGATTTCGTAATTGTCTAAGTTTATATGATAGATTCGGAATCTGCGTTTTCAGTCAGTGGTTTTATCCCTAAGAAGAACAAGACTTACCCGAACGAAATATACATTTATCTAAAAGATTACTTGGCCTAGCTCAATCTTATACAAGACAAAAAAGAATCTCAAAGACGAAATATTAGTTGAATCTCAACTCTCAAGTACACAATGAAGAGGTTAGCGAAGGACTGTCTTCTGGTAGATTCAACCAAGAACTCGCTTATGACGCGTGATGAACAATAGCTCCAGTGAAAAATAAATTAAAACTGACGGGTTGAATACATATAGTTTGTAAAATTATGTTTTTTTATTAGGTATTAGTTTGTAAATTCTTAAAAAAGTAAAAATGAAATTTATGTTATTTAAATGTCTATTTTATAAAGTAAAAAATATATATAGGAACCGGTTAGAACCGGGTTTTGTACCCTACCTAGTTATAATCCAGACCAAATCGGTCCATATGGGTACGGTTGGAGATGGAAATAGTCGAACTGGAACCAGAACCACTTATCACTTAAACCCAAAACCGGTTGCATCCGATTTGAAAAAAAAAAAACGAGACTTGGAACTAATTCAAAAAAATGCCAGAAAATGTGCACCTCCAATTTGAAGGACAACAAATAATTAGCCTGTTATTTTGAGCCCATGGGCCTATTAAGCGTACAAAGTGTTCTTCAAATATGTGGCCCGGTAACTCCGCAAGGCCTCAATCGCCAGCTATCGCCTCAAAGAAGCAAAAAGATACGAATGAGTGAATGACAGAAAAAGGTTTGTCGCAAGGTTTATTAACCATTATATTTGTATGATTAGGTTCAACAAAATAGTCATTTTATCCTAAAAAGGCTAAGAATGATAATTAACCATTAGATCATGAGATTAAATTTAAGATAGAAAATTTAAAATTTTAGAGAGAAAAGTTGTTAAAGGGTAATTTAGTCATAACTACTTTATCCTCATATTTTTAAACGTTCCTAACTTTTACATACGATATTATTTTAAAAATATATATATACCATAAAAACAAGCATTTTTTTATCTTTAAAATGAGTATAATTTTACAATAAAAATGAATTTTTTTCAGGTCATTGTGTCTAATTATCGTCATTGTGTCTTACTTAAACGTTTGTGTATATTTATCTTTTTGTGTTTTTCTTACATGTAATTGTGTCTTTTTTTATACGTGATTTTGTCTTTTTTACATGTGATTGTATTATTGATACTAGTTATTGTGTTATCCTTGCTTAACATTATATATTCTACAACATCATTGTGTCTAAAATTGTTTAGGAAAACAAAACATTAAGTAAACACAAAAGACATAATGACCTGTATAAAAGACACATTGACCAATACAAAAGACACAATAACATGTACAAAAGACACAATGCCTATACAAAAGACACAATGACCTGTACAAATTGTTCATACTCGTTATTGTGTCTTTTTACAGTTAATTGTGTCTTTTTTAAAGATCATTGTATTATTTATAATCGTCATTGTGTCAATCTTACTTGACATTATGTATTTTACAACATCATTGTGTCTTAAATTATTCATGAAAACACAACATTGAACATAAACACAAAAGACACAATAACATGTATAAAAGACACAATATCATATACAATAGATAATTCATGTACAAAAGACACAATTACATGTAAAAAAGACACATTGAACTAAAAAAATAAATTTTTTTATAGCAATATTATACTAATTTTGTAGATAAAAAAATGCTCGTTTTTATGGTATATTTTATTTCAAAAAATAATTTCGTATATAAAGGTTATGAACGTTTAAACAAGATGGGGGAACTTGATAAAAAATCAACAAAAGTGGCTATTACTATAATACCCTACAACAACTTGATTTAATCATAACCATTGATTAATAATCTAGTAGCTCAATATCCTTCTTGGGTTTTTTAAGTTAAAAGACTTATTTAGTTTAACTTAACCCTATATTCATAAATCTGATAGTTAAATGATTTATAATACAACGTCTTCATTAATTTCAATAATTTTAAAATGACATATAAGTTTCGTAATAAGATCGTCATAAGTGTAAGTGATTGATGTGATTGTTTGTGTTTGGAGATGGGCAGTTTATGCCTTTAATCCTTTATGGTGACGGCAACATTTATGGGGGTTGAAGAACACCTTGAAGATGCATCATTATAATAAAAAGTGTAAATGTCCTTACGGTTTGCTAGTATTTCACTTTTAGTCCTTATGTTTCATAAATTACTCATATGGTTCTAAACTTTATACATTTGTAACACACATAGTCCTTATATGAGGGTAATTTGGTTAATTATGTGAGGGTAATTTAATGACCTAAGAACTATATATGTTATAAATGTCTAAAGTTTTGAAACATATTGGTAGTTTACGAAATCTATGAACCAATAGTTCATACTAACAAACCACAATGACCATATTGGTAATTTACTCTAATAAAAAAATAATAATTTCAAAAATACATAAGCATACAATTTTTATTTCGTTAACATTATAAAAATTATAAACAATAAATAATTACAGACAACTTTTTATAAAAAAATACAAAATGGCATTATTATAAGTAAAGCAGTTAAACAATAACCTAACCAATTATAAAATTACAGAAAACGATACAAACATGTATGCCAAGTTAAATTATATTAACTCTATAAATAATCTAAGAACCTAACTTTTTTATTCAGAAACAATAAAATATTTAATTAATTAAATAAACAACAATCTATTGTTCGACAAAGGAGCTTACTCTTCTGCAAGAAACAAAAACCTCATTTTATTAGTTAACGTCTTTAAATTGAAATTTAAGCAAGTGATTATTGAGTTATTCTAAATATACCTTCTTTTATTATTTTTTTACTTGTCATATCCACTCCTTAATCTTTTTAAATATATACAAGTAAACCTTATGTTTTTAGTTGTTAACTTAAAAGATCCATAAGCATTTAAAATTAAAACAACTACAAACATCACGGAATCATTATCATCATCATCAATTCATCGTTTAAAAATCAAATTAATACGAAATATAAGTCTAAATAACCATAGTCGAACGAAAACTAAAATTCTACTAAAACGAGTATAAAACTCAAAATTAATTGAACCTAAGCATTCCTTTAACCTCTACGAAACTCTCTGCGTAAATCAAAGCTATTCACAATCTTAAACAAATCAAGAAAAAGGCTTATAAGAGCTCAACAGTTCGACTTCGGTTCATCAAGCAACGAACACGAATTAGTTAGCTAAGATAGGTGTTTCATACACCATTACACTCGTTTTTGTTCGAGGAATTAAATCACTATGTTTGTAACAACGATCATGCCTCAGTTCAATCGAATTTGAACAAAGATGAATTAGGGTTCATTTGAATAAATCTGATTTTTGATGAATTTATATTTTATATTTTGTGGAGATGGGGTATGACAAGTAAGAAGGTGATATGTTTAGTAGAATTTAAGATGGAAATAATGTTTGGTGCATTTTGGTTGTATTGTAATGTTGAAGAGTTTATTTTGACAAATTTATATATAATATTTGGGGAGAGGGGGTATAGCAAGTAAGAATGAATGGTATATTTAGCTCTTATTTTACTGCTTAATTTGTCGTGCAATATGCAAGTTTATTTTATCAAAAACTTATATTATTTAATTTGAAATATATCAAATTAACAATTGTAAATGATTAATATTTAATAATTGGTAGATGATATTGATGTAAATTTATTTATTTAATAATAATTGGACGGAAACATCAAACATGGAAAGTGGTAGACGTGTAGTGGTCAGAAGAGTAGTTTAATTAATATATATATATATATATATATATATATATATATATATATATATATATATAGGGGATGGTTCCTTTGTTAACCCTCCCTTATAGCGTTAACCGCTTAACCCTAGCGTTTTTTGCCCGAATCTTAAATTTTTTTTTTTCATGGTTTTTATTTTGCAAAAATAAGGGGGGTTTCTTTTTTGTGTTTTTGCTAATTCATCACCATTTAGAAGTTATTGTAAGTGTAAGTTACTTACACTTACTTACATTTCCGTATCTGATGCAGTAAATGTAAGTAAGTGTAAGTAACTTACACTTACAATAACTTCTAAACGGTGATGAATTAGCAAAAACACAAAAAAGAAACCCCCCCTATTTTTACATAATAAAAACCATGAAAAAAAAAAATTTAAGATTCGGGCAAAAAACGCTAGGGTTAAGCGGTTAACGCTATAAGGGAGGGTTAACATTTGAACCTCTCCCTATATATATATATATATATATATATATATATATTTTGGATATTTCCATCCAACTGGCGTCTTCTTGCATTCTCCGTCAAGCAAACGTCAACACCCACCTTATCTGCTTGTAACTGCTAAATTTCTGACTCAGAAGCAAAATCAGGTGAAGAAATGTGTTGTTGTGGGGGTGATGACGATGACTGCAGATGCAGACCGTTAGGGTTTCTGTTAGGCCTCCCCTTCGCCTTCGTCGCCCTCCTCCTCTCCCTCATCGGAGTCGTCATCTGGATCGTCGGGTAATTTGTCTCCATCTCTAATTACCCTTACTATACGATACTTTTCAAAATTCAAATACATATTTAATTCCTGTTGTAAGTTTTGAAAATTTTCAATTTGGGAAAGCGATCAAGTCATAGATCTCCCTACAAAATCGCTTTTGAAAATTTGAATTCTGTGGATCTGGTATTGATCATAATTTTGTATCCTTTGGTGTAGGTTGATTTTGAGCTGCTTATGTCCTTGTTGTTTTTGTGTAACGGTGATCGTGGAACTGGCGCTGGCATTGATCAAGGCTCCATTCTCCGTCATGAAATGGTTCACGGAACAAATTCCTTGTTAGATCTTTTCGTTTACTATGTATACATTCACGACTTCATTTTCAACCTGGAAATCATTTATTTTTGTATAATTCTTTTCATGAATTTAATATGCTGATTTTGTGATCTTATCTTTGATGATATCATCATGGTTAACCGGTTTTTAAATTACCGAACCGGTTAACCGGTAAAAGCATGGTGACCGGTTTTTACCAATAACCGGTTTTTCAAGCTATAAAACCAAAACTGATATAATAATCGAAACTGGTTAACCAAACCGGTTATCTGCCAAATAACTGATTTTTTACTGAGTTGGACCGGTTAGCCGGTTTGAAAAACCGGTTATCAACCGGTTTGCTCTATTGAAACCTCAAATCAGTTCGGTCATAAGGATCGGTTTACTAGTATTTCGTTGGAAAATCTTTCGGTTCCTTTCATTTCCTTCCTAAAAATCTTTCCGTCCCCTCCGTTTTCTTACTAAAAATCCTTCGGCCCATTCTGTTTTTTCGTAAAAATGTTTCAGGCTCCCCAAGTTTTTTTTCAAGGTCTGTGAATGGGTAAAGTTATCACTCTTGGTTTTAGCAAGCGGGTTTGAGCTCGATCAAAGGAAAAAGCCCATATAAGAAAAGGCCCAACTAATAAAAGCCCACTTAACAAAAGACCAGAACCAGCCAAATCTCACTCAAATCTCTCTAGAATTGGCGGTGTGGTCTCGCCAGTTCAGAGTCAAAAGGATCTGAAACTAATATTTATTCTGATTCAAAACTAACAGTGAAACCGAGTATGAGTTGACTTGACCTGCAGGGGATCCAATTATGGGCTTATTTCTAGCTCGATGGAAGGATTAAGTTAAACCGACTTGACTCCTATTAACCGATAACCAAACTGCCATCAATCATCAATAACTGAGATTAACTGCCGGTTGTGTTTAAGGTTCTTTGATTAACTGATAATTGGCTATGGTTAAAAGTGTCTAATAGCCAAACGTTAACTAAGTCGATCCAAACTGATACATAGATGTTTATTTGTTTATTTATTTTTTTAATTCTCTAGTTGCTATTTCAAGCCCAACATTTGTTTATACTAACTTCATTCATGCTCCTAGTTTAAGCGTTGGTGCATCTCTTTTTGATGACTTCTTGTACATGTTTCTGTTGAAACTCAAGTCTCGGTCAAATACAACCGGAGTTTCAATGGTATTACAATTGATGATTTTTCAACATTTTATAAATGTCATTGATTTATTTCAAAGTTCCTATTCTTTTCTTTACTAGCAGTCTTGCAGAAATTCTTTAGATGTAGAAATTCACATGTTTGCAAAAAAATATTGAATGGGTAATTCGGATAGCTGAACTATTCATAAGTTTTTAAAATGGGCATATGAATCTGAATTCGAATTTTCAGATATCTAGATAAATGATTTTTCGAATATTTTAGGTTTGAAAATTCGGATAATTCGGGTTTGGTTTCGGATACATAGTTTTTTGAACACCACTACATTTAAACTAGCAATCTTGTATGCCATCCACATTGGTTCGCAAGAAATCTCTATGTGAAAAAACTATAAATGCAATTTTCATCCCTGGTGTTCATACGAAAATCTCATTAGAAGAGCTTATAAAAGAGGTGTTCTGGAGCTCATATGCAGAAAGTTTTCCTTTTTTTATTTTTGGCTCAAGTTAGAAACCTTAAATATTAAGTCTAAAATTTTTTGCTCAACTAAAGTTAAAAAAACATGGCTATTGGTTAACTAAAATTAGCCATAGTTTATAAGCTAACTGAACCATTTCTACCCAAACATTGGTTTTGGTTATGGTTATCAATTTTTGGTTAACTAATTTTTTGGTTATGGTTATGGTTATGGATTAAAACCAACCCAAATTCAACCACACACACCTTTAACTCATAGTATCACTAGCTAAATTCCAGGGTTGATGTCGTCTGGCTCAAACCATTGACCATTGTTTGCTCATTCACCTTCATCTTGCCTATCGATGTCATCTTTCCTGACGATTAACGATTAATAAATAAGGGTGGAATTTATTTGATGTATAGATTAAAGTTCCGAGACGAATTTGGCTCAATTTTGTTGGAAAATAGATCAAGTTGAGTTAAAATAAGAGATAACTGTCTAACTTACCGGTCTAAAAGTTAATAAATTAATAAATAAGTGTCCATGTTGCTTTAGGGGTATGTATTTTTAATAGTTTAATTTAGGAATAATGAGATTCTGTTTTTGATCTACTACCAGCTTTAGTAATTTGCCTAACATGCACTATATTTAGGATTCCGTTTAATGCACTATAAACACGGTAAACGATAAACTACGGGCTTTCAGCCTAGTAGTTACCTTCGTAATCCCTATCAAAGTTCTTGGATTCAAATCCGAGTTAATATATATTGATGATATAAGCTCACATGATTTACTTAGTTGTGGGCTCCTCTTAAGGTAGGCATATAGACATATACCTCATATGATAGAGAAAACAATTAATGCTCAAAGTTTTCAAGGTTTTAGAACGCTCATAAATTTTGCACTTTGTTATATGTATCAACCAAGAAACAACCCGAGCTCATTACTATTCCTTTCCAATTACATTTTGTATAAGTTAGGTAATTAGGTATTTATATGTTTTTGATGAAGGAAAAACTTCAATTTATCATTTTAGTATTTTATCATATATCTTCTTATAGTTACCTATCATATGCTTGGGGATTCACTTAAGTGTTAATCATGCCAAGTTGATGGTTTGACATGTTTCGTGTTTGGTGGGTGGAATCGTTAATGATTCATATGTAATGTGTTTATTTGTGCAAATATACATCAATCATAACCTATACTCACTAAAAATTATGTAACCCAAACACAACTCATTTAATCTATCTAACCAAACGAGCCAAATCGATTGATGTTTTGTAAACATGTTGTAATAAGTTTATAAAACATGGTGTAAACGTTTGGTGGATGAGTGGATCAATCTCTTACATGGGTCGACCCATTAGATTAAACATAGCTAAACATGTCAAGCCTTACATGAGCTCTCGTTTAAAAGTTCTAATATGTCAAACACGAATACCGGAAAATTTTGTTGAATAATTACATACTACAATTCAAAACTAGACTATCTTTATATGTTATACTAGGCTATTAACCCATATGTTACACGGATTTAATATAAAATATTAAGTAGTTATTAATGAAAATTTAGCAATTATATAACGATATTTTGAAATAAAATAATTAATTACATATTAATAAATATTTTAAGTATAAAAAATAATTAAAAACTTTAATTACTATACAAATGATATATGACTATTTAATGTGTATTAAATGATATATTTGAAATAACTGATGTTAAAAACTCCAGTTTGTACTATATTAAAAACTAACTTTTATAAATCAATAATATAAAATATAACTTTTGTAATTATTAAAGTTAAACGACCCAATTTAAAATGATCCTTAAACATAACGGATTAAAAGTGTAACTTTCTGTATAATTTTTATTATTTCAGTTTTTAAATAAACTAAAAAACATTATTTGTTTATAAAAATCTCATTGTTTAAAAACTCCTTTTTATAGTATATTTTATTTTATAAAAATCATTTTTTATGATAAACTGTTATTTACAAAAATTTTGTTTTTTTTTGAAAATAAAACATTTCTTACTATAAAAATTTTGATTTTTAAAAATTTCTTATTTTATAAAATTTCTTTAAGCATGTTTTATAATAAAAAGATAAATAATATATTAATTATTGGTATTATAATTATTTAATAAGAGAAAAGATTTATTTAATAAGAAAGAGAATATAGTTATTTAATAAGAGATAAAAATTAAGGAATGGTAAGGGATTGACAAGTGGTGATATAGAAAAGTGACAAGTGAAAATATAGAGGTGTAAAAATGTGACAAGTGACAAAATTTGGAATCTTTTATTATAAAGTATAGATATAGATATATTTTGAGTTATTGCCATACAACTGAGCACCAAAAAGTTTCCATTTAAGATGCTTACTAGGAATAATGTTAAAACAGATTTTTCAAAAATAACGTATAGTTAGTAAAATTTGCTGAAATACTCAATTTGCGTAGCTCAATAATCTCGTGGTGAATAGATAGCGTTTTTTATTATTTTAACTTTTTTAAGGTTGATTGTTCAAATCCGACTAGGAACAATGGTGTAACATTAAAAGCTTACTAGATTTTTTAAAAGTTAAATTTTAAAATAATTAAAGAATATTGTAAAACTCACTTGGTAAATAAACTTTTACATCCACGTATGGACAAAACTTTTATTTGCAGTATTGGTGTTGCAAAATGATTTCTAGAAATGTAAACGTGGCGTATTATTTTTAAAACCATTTAATAGATTGTTTCGGTTCAGAAAAAAAGTTAAAATATTATCTGTTGATAATCGATCAGATCAATTTTAAAATGGGTTTTTACATTAAATAGGATTTGAAAAGATAAGTAAAGAAAAAAATAATAATGAAGTTAGTGGAAAGGTGATTGATGATGCAAAATAAAGTTTCTATAAAACGAACTGAATTTAATTTGTTCATAATAGTAGCCCAAATAAAAAGATTAAATTGGAAAACCATTAATAATAAATATAAGTTACTAAATGTTAACCGATAATTAATAAGATTATCAAAAACAACCTTAAAAGTTTACATAGCCACATAGGTACCAAATAGACATTGTCTCAATAGTACCCCGAGATTCATCCAAATGAGAGGTCTTGAGTTCAAATCCCTCTCACAACAAAAAAGGGTTTGATGGGGGTCAGTGCGTTTTCCCAGTGTGGCTTCCTCCTGGGTTGGTTGTGGTGGCTCATGAGAGGTCCAGATAACTAGACTTTGGTGACATGGCCTGAAAACAGTGGGTTCACACGATTGAGACTTTCGTCGTTAAAAAAAACATAACACATAGGTTATGCTTTAAATCCAATGGTATATTTGGTGCAGTGGCGTACCTACACTTTGCCTCGGGGGGCAGCCGTCTACCTTGAAATTTTTTTTTAGTAGTATATACATGTTAAAATTCTGATCGCCACTCGTAAAATTTTACAATCGCCCCCATTAAACTTTTAAAATCTAAGTGTTAATTAAGAATACTAAGTTTAAAAATATCCAACTGATAATTTAAACCCAATGTAAAAACAAGTTTAGTATTAATTATAATAAAAAAATCCACCTCTAAACTGGTTAAAAACCGATTAAACCGAATTCAATCAAATATATCAATTATAAACCAAATAAACTGATATAAATAAACCTAGTTCAACCTTGTATATTATAAAGATAAAAAATTTAAATATGAATTCGCTTTAATCGGTTAACCAAACAAAACGAATTCCAAAAAATTTGGAACCGATAACCGAAATTCGTATACGGTTAAGAACCAAATTCGGAATTCGGATATAGTTAGGAACCAAACCTTAAACCAAATTCAGAATTCAGTTCGTTTTTTCAGTTATGAATACGGTTCATTTTTCTAGTATTAACAATTTTCAGTTTTTTTGAATACCCTCAACTTAATATTCAAATTCACTAAGGGGCCTTTTTTTCGACTCGTCCTGGGCATCCCCAATTCTCAGGACCTTATACGTTGCTTTGGATATAAAAAAAATCACGTACCGAACAACTTTAGATATATTGTATTTTCATTATGTCTTTATATATAAAATTTAGTTTGATTGTCTTTCCGACCCGATCCGCCTCAACCCAACTTGAACACTAATAAACCTAAAAAAACTTCGCCCCCTATGAAAAAATTTTCTAGGTCCGCCACTGATTTGGTGTGTTTAAAATTAGAATTAATAAGCATATGTATTCGCTGTTCAAAATAATTAAATAATAACAAAAATGCATTTTTAACGAAAATTAATGGAAACGTTTTTATGATATTAATGATTTCTTTTACATAAAATGTTTATTTTTAATAAGGAGACATAGTTTTAACTTTTATAATATAAAAATTGATTTTCATAAAATAAATATGGTATCTGAAAAAACAGCCTTATAACATTAAGTCAACAACATTTAAGATAAAAACACTATTAAAAAATAAAATGTTAAAAGTATTAAACCCACAAAAGTTGTATAAAACTTTTCAAATAGTTTCATTCAATTAATCTCCTTTCTTTTGCATCAATTTTAAGAAAAAAGAAGATGTGGCTCTTTGATGGTGTTAACATTTGGATAAGAACATAAAATTAAAATAAAGTGATTAAATATATTTGTATATGATTCATACGAATAGATTGTTAAGAATTAAAATTAATTATTTAAAATCACATGATTTAACTATTTAAGGGCATAAAAGTTTCTTATACTTTAGTCTTAATGAAAATGAAAAAATATTATGGATATAAATAATTTTTTGAGTCCTCAGTTAATGTTACTTTTTAATATTCATTCAAAGAAGAATAAAAATTACTAAAAATAAAAGAATTATTAATAATCATAAGTCTTTTTAATTAAATTTTAAAGTAAAAAATTACTTTTATATCAGTTAGATTATTTGATCATAAATGATTCATTTTTAGTAATATAAAACGTATTTTTCTCATTTGAATGAATTATACACACATATACACACAAGGTTAGAAAAGATTTTTATAACATGAGACTGAATAAATAAAAATATTAAACAATTAGTGAAAATAGATAGAAGAAATAGTTCAAGAAAATTATATAGCTTGAATATTTTTTAAGTTCATAAATATTATTTTATTTTTATAATATTATATAAAATATTATTATTATTATTTAATACGAGAAAATACAATAAATTATTATATAATATAGTTATTTAATATAAGAGATGGATATTATTTTCACTAGGTTAGTAACCAATGTAACACACGGGTTGACATAAAGTTAAGATTCAATTCAAAAAAAAAATTAATAAAATAATATAATTACAATTGATATAATACATTATAAATTCAATCTTTTTACCAAGTTTTTTCTCTATAATCGCTATCATATCTTCATAATTTTGTATGACATAATAAAGAAAAATGATAATCAATGAAAATAAATTTAAGAAATAAACCATTATTTTTTTAATTATTTACGTATATATAATTGTATTTTTATATGTATTTTAAAAGATTGCGAAATTAGTTGATAAATTTAAGTAAACGGGAATGTTGAAATTTTAAATTAAAACAGTAAAATTTATTTATTTATTAAATAGTTTCTCTCATATTTTAAGTAATGAATATTAGAAGTAGAGTGATCTAATCATATTTTAATACAAATTACGATCCATTTTAGTTGTTATATATAATCATTTCAAGTAATAAATAAAATTCGTTAAAGTTTTAACACGTGAATTTAAAATATTAATTTATTACAAACAATTGCCGCTATTTGAGTATTTTTTTTACTTTAATTTATGAAATTATTAAATAAATTATTTATTAAACTTGATAA
The DNA here is from genome assembly GCA_009363875.1 of Mikania micrantha. Taxonomy (NCBI): domain Eukaryota; kingdom Viridiplantae; phylum Streptophyta; class Magnoliopsida; order Asterales; family Asteraceae; genus Mikania; species Mikania micrantha. The sequence goes on from CM018696.1 coordinate 84,149,419, forward strand.
ATAATATGAATACAACTTAATTAAATTCTTTATTTTCTTAAAAAACATGTTTGAAAACTATATATTATGGTAGTTAAAATAAATAATTTTAAAATTTATACATCTTACATGTGTAATACATAGGTTTTATCCTAGTTTTTTTTAATAAATCAATAATCTTTTTATTGTTTAATTTTTTAAATTTAAAATAATAGTAAATTAAGAGACAATTAATGCTAATAAATTGTGTTTTATTATAATGTAAATTTTCAACTTTTAATATCGTGATTACATTTGTACAATATCCTATGTGGCAATGATATTATAGTGACATGTGTCATTTAATAATGTGTATAAGCTAGTAAAATGCCATGTGGCATTGAATTTAGTCTTTTATTAGTAGTAGAAGATTTATTAGTATATAAATTATGATTTTGATTATACTTTGATAACATGATATTCGTTGAAGCAGCAAAATGATTCAACGCGTTCAAAGATGTTTTGCGGTGTTGGTGTTGACCGTGGAAGACATGAAAGGGGTCATCACATCTTAAATGGACCTTTTCATGATTCAATTACGACGTTTTCTCACCAAAACTGACCAGGGCCTACCTTAACATACTCCTTATCCACTCACCAACCCCCTCACCAACTACTTTAAGTTTTTTTTTTTTTTAATTCATTATCAAAAAAAAAAAAAAAAAGACACTGCCAACATTCAAATAAAACAGGCCAAATAGATAAAAACAAAACAGATTAAAATCAAGGGATTATATATTTGTTTTTAGGATAGTACAGGATTGTACCTAAAACCCCTAGAGTTATTATAAGGGAAGGGTTATCTACACACCCCAGGATTTTAATTCAACACCCCGCCGCCACCCATACGCCCCGTAGTGGCCACTACGGGGCGTTTGAGCCACAGACTGACAACCTTAAACGACAGAATTCTTTTGTCAGCTTTTTCAGGACCTATACGACCCGTAGTGACCACTACGGGGCGTTTAGGTCTAAAAAAAACAAACGCGCAACATCTTGGGTCGTTTGAGGGTGATTTGGGGGGTTTGGGTATGATTTTTGAGGTGTAAAAATATAGTTTTTTTTTTAAAACTATTTTTATATTTTGCGTATTTTGCGACGTATCTCTCGTAGCATTTTTATTTTACGACGACGTATCTCTCGTACGTAAAAGTTTAGTTATTTTTTTAAACGCATGTTTTTTTGTTTGTAAAAATCTAATATTTTTTTGTTTAAAACTTGTTTTTTATTTTTTACGGTCTCTCAGTTCGTTTATTTTTTAATTGTTTTTTAAAACATTTAGTTTTGAAAGCTAAAAATGTTTTTACTTTTTAGATTTAATTAAAATTTAAATATATTAAATAATTTATATATGAATGACGTTCTTTGTTTAAGCATACTGATGTTACAGAATAATACGATAAATAATGCATCACCAAGCAAAACATATTTAAATAATAAACACGCATCAACAAGAAAACATATAATAATAAACACGTATCACCAACAAAGCATATTTAAATAATAAACACGCATCACTAACTAAAACAACCAGATATATGCACGCATCATCAACCAAAACAACCAAATATATACAAACTATAAACATGAATACAAGTGTATGTTTAACAAATACAAATATGACTGAAAATACTAAGGTGGAGGTGGAGGTGGAGGAGGATAATCTCGTGGCCGAGGAACTGCAGGAAGCTGAATACCCTCACCTTCTGCATGCCTAAGCTCGACATGCACATGCCACGAGATCAGATCCTCCAACCGCTCCAGTCGTCGCGTCTGATCAGACTGCTGCTGTAGGATCTGCGTCTGCTGCTGCTGTATCTGCAACAACTGCTGCGTGAGCTCGAGCTGCTGCTGCTGCATGTGCTCATGCTGCTGTATTGTGACACCCCGTAAATTCCAGGTCAGCTTTGATTTTATTTAAATGTTTATTTAAATGCATTATGTACACGTGGCACTAGAATTAGATTAATTTAGTGTGACACGTGGCACGACAGTATGAACACTGACACATGACTTGATAATTCGTGGAATTATCGGCAAACAGCACACACGTGTCAAAACACACGAACGTTGGTGAACGTCTAACACATTGTGAAACACAACACTCGAAACCCCACGAAACACTCACACATTGAACTTGGAAGTTCAAACAAGGCCAAACGAAAGTTCGTAGACGTGAAAACGGCAACGAACGGATCAAACCAACGAAAATGGGCCTATTGGGCTCATCAGGGGATCTGTCGCGCTACGCGACGGCCCATAAGGACACTGTCGCGATACGCGACAAGTGGCGGGGGAAATTCGAACGCGGAACTTCATCGCGTTACGCGAGGGTAACCCTTGAACGCGTCGCGCTACGCGAGGAGACCCAGTTCGCAGAATCTTTATTTAACCAAGATGAAATCATTTCTTGGCCACCCTACACACTCTCTCCGAAATCTAGCCATCATATCTCGGCCTCATCTCTTCCAAAACCTCTGCTACACTCAAGATTCACCATTGGAAGCCATTAGAGACCTCATTTGAAGCTTGGGAAGCTTAGAGAACTCAAAGGAGAAGGTCATACAAGCTTGAGCACCATCCCTCCCTTCTTGCACTTGTCGAATCCAACGATCCAGGAGTCTTAGAAGTTGCTCAAGCATCGTTCTAGCAATCAAGAAGCATTAGAAGGTAGTATTTACATTCCCCCATGGCTAGAATGTCCATTTCTCACCACTACACACACATGCATGTGGTAAAACCCACATGCAAACACCCATGGCTCACATGCACGAAATTATTTTCTGGGTTTGTTGATTTTACTATGATTCTTGATGATCTAAGATGATTAAATGATGTTCTATGATGATCTAAGATGATGGGTATAGGCCATTGTGCTTAAAATGGTAGTTTGTAATGATATTGATGCATGCATGTATGATCTAAGACATTCTAGATGATTTTGTTGATATTGGAATGATTCTTGATAATGTATAAGTGTTCTTGCAAGGTTAGATTGCGATTATGATGGTCAAAATGTGATTTGGAGGCAAACTTGCTATTTTTAGTAACTTTCTAGTTACAAGTTGATGACTTGGTGTATTTGATGATCATGCATGTATGTGGAATTGCTATTTGGATAATATTATGATGATTAGAAGTTTAGGAATGGGATTTGGAACTTGATTGTGGTCACAAATGATAACTTACTATATTTAGTAACTTTTTGAGACAATATATTGCTAGATGATAAATTTGGTTATGTATACATGATGTAATGATGCTAGATGATGTATTAAGATGATTCATGATATGAAAATAGGTTTAGAAATGTTAAATGGTCATTTTATGCAAAAACCACAAAGTTACTATTTTTAGTAACTTTATTTTTACAAAAACCAATTAGTAAACATGTTGTATGATTTGAGCATGCTAAATGGTTTAAAATGTTGTAATATGATGAGTAGATGCTAAGTTAGATGGTTTCCGATGTCACTTATGCTATAAATGGAAACTTTCCATTTTAGGAAACTTTTGTGCACTAACATGATGAAAACGACTTACATGAATTCGTATGGTGATGTGCTATGTGTTAACATGATCACGTAGGACTAATGAACATGCTAGAACTATAAAACCGGTATGCTTTGTGAACTTTCCAAAAATGGAAACTTACTATAAATAGTAAGTTGTCCATAGACGCGACTTACGCGTTTTGCACACGACGAGCACTTAAACATTTGTTACACGAATCACAACCGTCACACGGTTCACCAACGGGTCGTTGACTTGACACGGTCAACTTTGGTCAAACACGGTCAACTTCGGTCAAACATGGTCAAACACGGTCAATGTGGACCAACACGAGCAAACACGGTCATTGTGGACCGACACAGACAAACATGAACAACCAAGGGTTGTTGGACACAAACATGAGCACTAACACGAACACTAGCACGGTCACTTACACGAACTCACACACGGTATACGATATAGGTTGCCGGTGACCGAGACGTGCTACTTGACGTTCAGGAGCTTACGCTTACACACTACTTCATCACTAAGGTGAGTTTACGGCCCCTCTTTACTCTTTTCAAACGCTTTTAAATAGGGGGAGAATACTAGTTGCATCGAGTCAAACATTATTGCTATTACAAACATTTTTGTGTATGCTGGTTTATTGGACAAACATTAAGTGTTGAACTCGTTACAAGTCCTCACAAAGTCTTACCGTTAATGTACAAACAACGTGGTAGATTTGGATGGATCCATTAGGGAATGACTAACCCCACGGGGCACCATGTTGACTGAGTGTCATAACCCGTGCAAATTCTGACCTATCTTGCTATGCATACGAGGCATAGCGGAGGCAAGGACAAACAAGTCTAGTTCGGTAGTGACGCACTGACACTTTGGGCCTAGGGCTCGGTACTAACATTGATAAACAGCATGACACACTTTTCATTACTATATGTATATCAAAACCTGTGAACTCACCAACCATTGTGTTGACACTTGTTTTCAAACTTGTATTCTCAGGTAACTAGCAGGCTATGGATGCCAGGAATGCACGTAGGGGATCAGGCATAGGACCTACATGCATTTATTTATGTTTTCATGCAAACACCGTTTATTATGAATATGTAACTTTATCAAACATCGTAGTGTTTAACAACTTTTGATTTTCCGCTGCATATGTCAAACATTTGAATATTCCGCTGCTATATGATGAAATACTTTTTCCGCTGCAAACTATTTTAATTGTGTATGTGTCAAACATTGGATTTGTAAACGCATATAGAGGTGTTCTATATGACCTTGAGCTGTGATTCTGGACACGTCACATCCACGTGGACATTTGCCACAAGTGGGAATTTGGGGGTGTGACAGACTGGTATCAGAGCCTTGGTTATAGGGAACTAGGTTTGCATGTAGTAAACTTAGACTATAGCCATTGCTCAACTGTAGACACTACACGTAGAACTTGCACAATGATGACAGTATTACTTATCGAAATGTTGCTTACTAACTTAAAAACATGCAGGATGGCTGACGATAACACTAGCAGGAGCACCGACCGACACCAGATCCCTGATGACATGGCTGCCGAGAGTCGGCGACGCGTCGAGAGCATCGTAGCCCAGGTCGATGCCGAGATGGATCGGAGGGCTAGGGACTCAGCACGGGCTAGGTACTGGGGATGGCTACCCGCCATCATACAGAGCTGGATCATAGAGGAGAGAGTACCACCTTACCGATATCCCGGCGACACCACTCCAGGCCATCGTTTACCACCACTCGGAGTGTCGACAGAGCAGGCGTTTGCGGCACACGTGGCTTGCACACGACAGGTGATTCGGAAGAGTAGGGAACTAACTGATGAGTTCCGGACTCTTCGTGAGAGAAACGATCGTCTAGAAAGGCGAAACGATCAGCTAGAGGAGCGCAACAACAGATTGGAAGCCCAGATGGAGGCCCTACGACTCCAAATGTCCCAACTACTGACCGAGCATGGACAGGTCGTCGATGTCATGCAGGAACACGACGTGCGTATCACCGAGAATCGGACGGACATCACCGAGACTCAGGCCATGGTGCAGGCCAGTGATGCCATGCTTAATGCATGGGCTGCACAGTTTATTGAGGAGCCACCTCAGGAGGATGGTCCTGAATTCGAGGCCGAGGACCTCGAAGATGAGGACCTTGATGAGGATCCTAATGAGGATCCGGAGGAGGATGATGATGACGGAGACGCTGCTAGCGATATCTCACACGTCTCTATGGATTCGGATTAGAGGACTGTTGTATTTTGTATTTTCTTATTTTGGCCTAGACGAGCGGGATGTGCTCGAAAAACTTATTATGTATTTCCTTTTGAAATCATTGTACTTCAAGCTTATTATTAATGAGAATTATGTTTTGTCCTACTTATTACATGTTGACCATGATAACATAACATCCGACTTGACTACTAGCATGACATATGATCTGCCTTCTGACATGACATCTGACTTGACTTCTCTTATGACATTGGCTAATGCTCAAACACATGCTAACTAACATTCTAACCTTCCGTATAGAACATGTCGGGGAGAGGAGCAAATGCCCTAAGACTCAAACGCAAGGCCGAAAAGGCAAGAATCAACATGATGGTTGAACGCAGATTCAACCGGATGCTCGCTGAGTACGAGGCAAACAAACAGGCCAGCGAAACGAGTGGCACTAACAACGGTACCAACACTTGCCTAACATGACTAACATAGTGTAGCTAACACGCACTAACACACGACATTGGTTTCTGAACAACAGGATCGCAAGGCAACAACAACAACAAGGGATGTTCTTTCAAATCCTTCCTGAACTGCCACCCTCACAAATTCAAGGGAACTGAGGGAGCTGTTGGTATGCTTCGTTGGGTGGAGAAGGCAGAATCTGTGTTCGCCATGTGCGAATGTTCTGAAGAAAACCGGGTCAAGTATGCAACCGGTACACTGGAGGGACCAGCTCTTACATGGTGGAACACCCATGTTCAAACCTTGGGGTTGGACGGTGCCAACTCCATGTCATGGACCGACTTCACCCGACTGCTGCATGAGGAATATTGTCCTCGTGATGAGATCCGCAAACTGGAAGCGGAATTCTGGGTGCATAAGATGGTGGGATCGGAGATCGAGCAATATTGTACTCGATTTCATGAGCTGTGTAAGCTATGCCCGGCTATGGTGACGCCGGAATACAAGAAGATCGAGCAGTTCATCAGTGGATTGCCCGAGCAATTCCAAAGCATAGTGATGGCGTCTGACATCACCACCATCCAACCACTGATCAGACTGGCTCATAAACTGACCGATCAAGCTGTAGCGCAGGGCAAGCTACCAAAACGAGGCGAGCATGTGAAGCCTCAAGAGAGCCAGAAGAGGAAGTGGGAACCCAGCCACCAGCAAGCTCATCAACCCCAACAACAACAAAAATCTGCACCAGCCAGAGCTTTCACTGCCACCCAACCCGATGACAAGGGGAAGGGTGTATATCAGGGGAAATACCCATTGTGCAACCGATGCTCATACCACCACTCCGGGCAATGCGAACGATACCGTTGCCTGAAGTGCGGAAGACACGGCCATATGGCCAAGGATTGCAGAACAAGATTCCCCATCAACAACAACAATCCCAACCACAACCAGAACCAGAATAACAACAACAACCAGAACACTCTTAGAGGGTGTTATGAATGTGGCAAGCCGGGCCACATGAGGAGGGATTGTCCTCAACTGAAGAAGGCCGGAGGAGGAGCGGCCAAAGGAAGAGCTTTTGTGATTGGCTCGGGAGAAGCCAAGGATGACCCAAACATCGTAACCGGTACGTTTCTTTTAAATAATGTCTATGCTAGCATATTATTTGATACCGGTGCCGATAGGAGCTTTATATCCAGTGAGTTTAGCAAATTACTAGATATTACCCCAACACCACTAGACTACAAGTATACCGTAGAGCTAGCCGACGGCAAGCTAATTGAAACACAACACATCTTTCGAGGATGCGTCATGGTTTTGGCGGATCACGAACTCGAAATTGACTTGATGCCGGTGACTCTCGGAAGCTTTGATGTGGTCGTTGGAATGGATTGGTTATCCGCTAACCAAGCTGAGATCGTATGCAACGAGAAGATCGTACGAGTGACGTTGCAGAACGGAGAACAGATCTCGATTCAGGGGGAAAGGCGGGGAGTACCTCTGAACATCATATCATGCATGAAGGCAAACAAGTACCTACAAAAGGGATACACTGCAATACTAGCCCTCATCGCAGAGCAACCAAAGAAGGAGAGGAAGATTGAGGACATCGCTGTAGTCCGCGATTTTCCCGAAGTGTTTCCCGAAGATCTACCTGGACTACCTCCGCAGCGACACAGTCGAATTCCAGATAGACCTTACACCAGGAGCAGCACCGATTGCTAAGGCTCCATACCGACTAGCACCAACGGAGATGCAGGAACTGTCTAACCAGTTACAAGAACTGTTAGACAAGGGATTCATCAGACCGAGCTTCTCACCTTGGGGAGCACCGGTCTTGTTTGTAAAGAAGAAAGACGGATCATTCCGTATGTGTATCGACTACAGAGAGCTGAACAAGGTGACGATCAAGAATCGATATCCCTTACCGCGAATAGACGATCTGTTTGACCAGTTGCAAGGGTCAAGCTACTATTCCAAGATCGATTTAAGATCGGGTTACCATCAATTGAGGATACAGGAGAATGATATTCCTAAGACTGCCTTTAGAACCCGATACGGACACTACGAATTTTTGGTTATGCCCTTTGGACTGACCAACGCACCAGCCGTATTCATGGATCTCATGAATAGAGTGTGCAAACCTTATCTTGACAAATTCGTGATAGTGTTCATTGACGACATTCTGATTTATTCTGAGAATCAGGAAGAGCATGCCGAACATCTAAGGCTAGTCTTGGAACTACTGAAGAAAGAGCAACTGTACGCGAAATTTTCAAAGTGCGACTTTTGGATTCGCGAAGTCCAATTCCTTGGACACGTGGTTAATGAACGGGGAATACACGTAGACCCAGCCAAAATCGAAGCCATCAAAAACTGGGAAGCACCCAAGACTCCGACTGAGGTGCGACAATTCCTAGGTCTGGCCGGGTACTACCGGAGATTTATCGAAGGATTCTCAAAATTGCCCAATCGTTGACGTCCTTGACACATAAAGATAAGAAATTCGATTGGGGAGACAAACAGGAGGCTGCATTTAACTTGTTAAAACAGAAACTATGTACTGCACCTATCCTATCCTTACCGGAAGGATGCGAAGACTTCGTGGTGTATTGTGACGCCTCGAAACAAGGACTCGGTTGCGTGCTCATGCAACGCGAGAAAGTGATAGCCTACGCTTCACGACAACTGAAGGTGCATGAGAAGAATTACACGACTCATGATCTTGAGTTGGGAGCCGTAGTGTTTGCCTTGAAGATCTGGCGACACTACTTATACGGCACGAAATGTACAATCTTTACCGATCATAAGAGCCTACAACACATCTTCGACCAGAAAGAGTTGAACATGAGACAACGAAGATGGGTTGAACTCATAGGTGATTATGATTGCGCCATCAAGTATCATCCAGGCAAAGCCAACGTAGTGGCCGACGCGTTGAGCAGGAAGGAAACAACAAAACGCGTGCGTGCCCTACAACTCACGATTCATTCTGAATTACCAAAGCAGATACGGATCGCACAACAGGAAGCCTTAAAAGCTGAAAATCTCACTCTTGAAGCCATGCGCGGCATGGATAAACAATTGAAGGCAAAGGGTGACGGGGCTTACTATCTGATGGAACGGATTTGGATTCCACGCTACGGAGGATTGAGAGAAGTAGTGATGGACGAAGCTCACAAGAGCCGGTATTCCGTACATCCGGGCTCTGACAAGATGTATCACGATTTGAAGACAACCTATTGGTGGCCAAACATGAAAGCTGAGATAGCAACTTACGTAAGTAAGTGTTTAACGTGCTCAAAAGTCAAAGTTGAGTACCAGAAGCCATCAGGGTTACTTCAACAACCGGAATTACCAATGTGGAAATGGGAACAGATTTCCATGGACTTCATCACTAAACTGCCTAAGACGGCAAGTGGTTGCGATACCATCTGGGTTATCGTAGACCGACTGACAAAGTCTGCACATTTTCTACCGATCAAGGAGACTGACAAGCTAGACAAACTCACTCGGGTTTATTTAAAGGAAGTGGTCACTCGACATGGAGTGCCAATCTCAATCATATCTGACCGCGACAGTCGATTCACGTCGCATTTCTGGAAATCCTTGCATAAGGCTTTGGGCACGAGATTGGACATGAGTACCGCTTACCACCCGCAGACGGACGGGCAAAGTGAGCGAACGATACAGACACTGGAGGACATGCTCCGGGCATGTGTCATTGACTTTGGTAGTAGCTGGGAATCTCATCTACCGTTAGTTGAGTTCTCATATAACAATAGCTACCACACTAGCATTCAAGCTGCACCATTCGAGGCACTTTACGGACGTAAGTGTCGATCACCCATCTGCTGGGCGGAAGTTGGAGACAGCCAACTGACTGGTCCAGAACTGGTGCACGAGACAACTGAGAAGATCGTGCAAATACGCAAACGAATGGCAGCAGCTCGGGACAGACAGAAAAGCTACGCCGACAAGCGACGCAAACCGTTAGAATTCCAGGTGGGAGACAGAGTGTTACTCAAGGTCTCGCCCTGGAAAGGTGTCATTCGGTTTGGCAAACGAGGAAAGTTGAACCCTCGTTACATCGGACCTTTCGAGATTACAAAACGAATAGGCCCTGTAGCCTACGAACTGAACCTGCCGGTTGAACTGAGCAGCGTACACAACGTATTCCACATCTCAAACCTCAAGAAGTGCCTATCAGATGAAACACTTGTTATTCCTCTCGAGGAAATACAAATCGACGAACAATTGAACTTTGTTGAGGAACCGGTGGAGATTATGGACCGGGAAACCAAGAAGCTCAAACTCAGTAAAATCCCGATTGTAAAAGTACGATGGAATTCGCGACGAGGACCGGAATTCACGTGGGAACGTGAGGACCAGATGAAACAAAAGTACCCACACCTGTTCGCGGAACAGACAAACGCTAACAGCACAAGTTGAATTTCGGGACGAAATTCTTTCTAACATGGGGAGGATGTGACACCCCGTAAATTCCAGGTCAGCTTTGATTTTATTTAAATGTTTATTTAAATGCATTATGTACACGTGGCACTAGAATTAGATTAATTTAGTGTGACACGTGGCACGACAGTATGAACACTGACACATGACTTGATAATTCGTGGAATTATCGGCAAACAGCACACACGTGTCAAAACACACGAACGTTGGTGAACGTCTAACACATTGTGAAACACAACACTCGAAACCCACGAAACACTCACACATTGAACTTGGAAGTTCAAACAAGGCCAAACGAAAGTTCGTAGACGTGAAAACGGCAACGAACGGATCAAACCAACGAAAATGGGCCTATTGGGCTCATCAGGGGATCTGTCGCGCTACGCGACGGCCCATAAGGACACTGTCGCGATACGCGACAAGTGGCGGGGGAAATTTGAATTCGAACGGAACTTCATCGCGTTACGCGAGGGGAACCCTTGAACGCGTCGCGCTACGCGAGGAGACCCAGTTCGCAGAATCTTTATTTAACCAAGATGAAATCATTTCTTGGCCACCCTACACACTCTCTCCGAAATCTAGCCATCATATCTCGGCCTCATCTCTTCCAAAACCTCTGCTACACTCAAGATTCACCATTGGAAGCCATTAGAGACCTCATTTGAAGCTTGGGAAGCTTAGAGAACTCAAAGGAGAAGGTCATACAAGCTTGAGCACCATCCCTCCCTTCTTGCACTTGTCGAATCCAACGATCCAGGAGTCTTAGAAGTTGCTCAAGCATCGTTCTAGCAATCAAGAAGCATTAGAAGGTAGTATTTACATTCCCCCATGGCTAGAATGTCCATTTCTCACCACTACACACACATGCATGTGGTAAAACCCACATGCAAACACCCATGGCTCACATGCACGAAATTATTTTCTGGGTTTGTTGATTTTACTATGATTCTTGATGATCTAAGATGATTAAATGATGTTCTATGATGATCTAAGATGATGGGTATAGGCCATTGTGCTTAAAATGGTAGTTTGTAATGATATTGATGCATGCATGTATGATCTAAGACATTCTAGATGATTTTGTTGATATTGGAATGATTCTTGATAATGTATAAGTGTTCTTGCAAGGTTAGATTGCGATTATGATGGTCAAAATGTGATTTGGAGGCAAACTTGCTATTTTAGTAACTTTCTAGTTACAAGTTGATGACTTGGTGTATTTGATGATCATGCATGTATGTGGAATTGCTATTTGGATAATATTATGATGATTAGAAGTTTAGGAATGGGATTTGGAACTTGATTGTGGTCACAAATGATAACTTACTATATTTAGTAACTTTTTGAGACAATATATTGCTAGATGATAAATTTGGTTATGTATACATGATGTAATGATGCTAGATGATGTATTAAGATGATTCATGATATGAAAATAGGTTTAGAAATGTTAAATGGTCATTTTATGCAAAAACCACAAAGTTACTATTTTTAGTAACTTTATTTTTACAAAAACCAATTAGTAAACATGTTGTATGATTTGAGCATGCTAAATGGTTTAAAATGTTGTAATATGATGAGTAGATGCTAAGTTAGATGGTTTCCGATGTCACGTATGCTATAAATGGAAACTTTCCATTTTAGGAAACTTTTGTGCACTAACATGATGAAAACGACTTATATGAATTCGTATGATGATGTGCTATGTGTTAACATGATCACGTAGGACTAATGAACATGCTAGAACTATAAAACCGGTATGCTTTGTGAACTTTCCAAAAATGGAAACTTACTATAAATAGTAAGTTGTCCATAGACGCGACTTACGCGTTTTGCACACGACGAGCACTTAAACATTGCTACACGAATCACAACCGTCACACGGTTCACCAACGGGTCGTTGACTTGACACGGTCAACTTTGGTCAAACACGGTCAACTTCGGTCAAACATGGTCAAACACGGTCAATGTGGACCAACACGAGCAAACACGGTCATTGTGGACCGACACAGACAAACATGAACAACCAAGGGTTGTTGGACACAAACATGAGCACTAACACGAACACTAGCACGGTCACTTACACGAACTCACACACGGTATACGATATAGGTTGCCGGTGACCGAGACGTGCTACTTGACGTTCAGGAGCTTACGCTTACACACTACTTCATCACTAAGGTGAGTTTACGGCCCCTCTTTACTCTTTTCAAACGCTTTTAAATAGGGGGAGAATACTAGTTGCATCGAGTCAAACATTATTGCTATTACAAACATTTTTGTGTATGCTGGTTTATTGGACAAACATTAAGTGTTGAACTCGTTACAAGTCCTCACAAAGTCTTACCGTTAATGTACAAACAACGTGGTAGATTTGGATGGATCCATTAGGGAATGACTAACCCCACGGGGCACCATGTTGACTGAGTGTCATAACCCGTGCAAATTCTGACCTAATCTTGCTATGCATACGAGGCATAGCGGAGGCAAGGACAAACAAGTCTAGTTCGGTAGTGACGCACTGACACTTTGGGCCTAGGGCTCGGTACTAACATTGATAAACAGCATGACACACTTTTTATTACTATATGTATATCAAAACCTGTGAACTCACCAACCATTGTGTTGACACTTGTTTTCAAACTTGTATTCTCAGGTAACTAGCAGGCTATGGATGCCAGGAATGCACGTAGGGGATCAGGCATAGGACCTACATGCATTTATTTATGTTTTCATGCAAACACCGTTTATTATGAATATGTAACTTTATCAAACATCGTAGTGTTTAACAACTTTTGATTTTCCGCTGCATATGTCAAACATTTGAATATTCCGCTGCTATATGATGAAATACTTTTTCCGCTGCAAACTATTTTAATTGTGTATGTGTCAAACATTGGATTTGTAAACGCATATAGAGGTGTTCTATATGACCTTGAGCTGTGATTCTGGACACGTCACATCCACGTGGACATTTGCCACAAGTGGGAATTTGGGGGTGTGACATGTATCGACACGAGCGGGAAGCCGCACCGCTCTGTATATGCGCTCAGGATGCTGATGTGGCACATCCTGATGCGGCTCCCCCTCGCCATGTGGCGGCGGCGGCGGCGGTGGCGGCTGCTGCGGCTGTGGCTGTGGCTGCGGCTGTGGGAACACAGGCATAGGGTCCTCGTCTCTGTAATGGAGATCATTTGGCCCCGGCTGCCAAATGACCCCCCTCTGGAGCGAAAATCGAAGCCCGACCCGTGGGAATGTCTGCGCGATACGCATGCCAAGCACTGTCCGTCGATCTAAACGAACTGGATGAAAGGCCTCCATACCGGCAGGCTCCATATCTATAAGCCCGTTAAAACGAGCAATACGTGTCACATACACCCCCCCGAAGATCAGCCCCCTCTCCTGGCGGTGGTAATACGTGCTAAAGTACTCGGCGAGACAACGTGCAAGGTTGCACGGTCTCCCACTCAATATACAATAAAAAAAATAAATCCTGTGAAGTGCACCACTCCTGGCTCATGCCACGTCCTGTAACAGACGAGGCAATGCACCGGTGCAAATACCGAATGAGCGGGTCACGAATACGCGTGACCCGGGCGCTGCGGTCAAAGGCGTCGTCGCCTATCCGAGGCCACCAAGCACTGACGACGGCGTCGTCAGCTGTATGAATAGCCGTCGTGTAGATTGGCATCTGAGTCTCCTCCTCGGTGTACAAACCGAGTACGCTCCCAAACTCGGCTAAAGACAAATGGTACGGGGCCCCGCAGAGTCTAAAGGAAACCTCTGCCGGCTGGGCCTGACCCGGCTGTGGCTGGAAATCAGGAGCCTGAGGCCTGTACCTAAATGTCGAAAGAAACTCCACAGTAATAAGTCGGTACTGTGGAGCATACGTCATCTCAAAAAGACGAGACCTTGGCGTGTCCTCGCCAATGATCGCCGTCATCCTCTCCTGCTGGCCAAGCTCAGCCAGCAGGTCGTAGTCAATCGCCTTCTGGTTGCCCATCTCCTTCTTCAGGAGACGATCGCGCCTCTTACGCGCGCTCGTCCGCTGAGGAAATGCCAACCAGGGATGGTCCATAAGCTCGTCATGCTCGACATCTAGATCATCAACATGCGGCTGTCCCACATCGTCACCAGCAATCTCCATCTCATCAGAAGAAGACATATCTGAATGATGAACAAATAAAATAAAACAAATTACGAATAATAAATAATAAATAATAATAATAGTAATAGTAATAATAAATAATAACAATAAACAAATAAATAATAAGAATAATAATTAATAATAAACAATAATAATAAATATTAATAATAATAACAATAATAATAATAAATAATAAATAAATAACAATAATAAATAATAACAATAATAATAAATATTAAATAAATATTAATAATAGTAATAATAACAATAATAATAATAAATAATTAATAAATAACAATAATAAATAATAACAATAATAATAAATATTAAATAAATATTAATAATAGTAATAATAACAATAATAATAATAAATAATCAATAAATAACAATAATAAATAATAACAATAATAATAAATATTAAATAAATATTAATAATAGTAATAATAACAATAATAATAATAAATAATAAATAAATATTAATAATAAAAAAAAATCAGTAGGAGCAAACGCCCCGTAGTGCCCCATATGGGGCGTTTGTTTTGAATCAGAAGGGGCAAACGCCCCGTTGTGCACCAAACGCCCCAGCCACGGACCCGTATGCTTCAAAACCCCAACCCCCGGTCATCCACCAAGATTAAACGGGTCGGATTACTAACCTTGAAGTAGCAAACGAGGACCAAACGAGTTCCGATCGGCGGTCAGCGGCGGTCTTCGGCGGTGGCGTAGAGAGTATACGAGGTCGCGTGGGTCGTTTGTGGGGAACCGGGGGGCGTTTTTGGGGGTTATTAAATGCTAATACGCCACGTAGTGGGCACTACGTGGCGTTTAGCTTTATTTTTTTTAATTTTTAATTTATATTATATATAATGATATTATATTAAATGTAATATATATAATTATATTTAAATGTAATATAATTGATTATATTAAGTATAATTATATTATCTTTATTTTGTTTTATATAATTATATTATATTTAATATTTATTATATATAATTTATATTATATGTAATGATATTATATTAAATGTAATATATATAATTATATTATCTTTTATTATATTATTTTGTTTATATAATTATATTATATTTAATATTTATTATATATAATTTATATTATATGTAATGATATTATATTAAATGTAATATATATAATTATATTATCTTTATTATATTATTTTGTTTTATATAATTATATTATCTTTTATTATATATTTTGTTTTATATAATTATATTATCTTTTATTATATTATTTTGTTTTATATAATTATATTATATTTAATATTTATTATATATAATTTATATTATATATAATGATATTATATATAAATGTAATGTAATCTAATTATATTCAATAAATATACAAAGTTACAGAATTTCGTGGTGATAATATACTTCTTTGTTTGCTTCTATAATCGATCTATACCGTTGGATTCGTTCTTGATAAATCAGCTCCCACGCACCGGCCGCATCATTTCGGTAACGTTTCCAGACCGCACTTAGAGTTGGAATCGGATAATCCCCTTCCAACCTTATGTTGACAAAATGTTGTGGCATATGAAGAAGACAAACCACATTATGTTGTGGTATTGTCGATGGAGCTAACCATAACGGGAAAAACGTGACACACCCTTGTTGAGTGATAAGGTGAACTATGCCTTGGAAGTTGAAAACTACTCTCTTGTGAGTCGACAACTGCGCTTTGTCTAGATTCACTCCCCCTTTCTTGTTGAGTCTTCAATGTCGGACGTCCGCGTGTATCCTTCTGAACCAATGGCGTTTTCTTTTCACTTTTAAACGGAAACACCTGCGAAAGTATTTTTTTAACCAGACTCTTTTTCACTGACTCAGGTTTTGAATTTATTTCCTGCGTCACCAGACCCATTTGTGCTGCAACGTCGATTTCTTCGTCTTCTAGAAGTGTCGGGTACTTAGTGTCAAGTTTTGTCCAGAAGATGTCTATATCAGAAAGCGGGATAATCGTGTCTGTATACAAATGAAAGGAAAATAATCAGTTTACAACAAAAAAAATGTAAAAAACAAACAAAGAGGAATTGATTACAGTAATTTGATACCTATATTTTCGTATGTTGAGATCCGACAGGCACATGGCAAGCCACAACTTGTCCACAACTGGTGGCCGCATGACATACTACCTTGACGCATAACCTTGATCTTATTTATTTCATCAAGTAGTAAATCAAGAGCTTTATGTGAAACCTTGCCACGTAAGTTATTAAACAAGGGTATTTTATGATGACCCATTGTCTTTATTAAACTTGTTTCAAACCCATGTTTCATGTTTACCTCCTGCAATTCTATCATTTGATCAACAAAACCTACCAGTGTCGAGAGCGAGTTATTAGTGGTTCTTAGATATCTTTTTAAGTTTGAATGTTGACTCTCGACTCTGTTAGTTGTACGTTGACCAAAGTTAGGCATTCTGTTAGTCCAGGCTGTGACAAACATGTCTTTGTATGGGTTTAACCAAGTCTGAGTCACATAATTCAAAACCCCTGAAATAAAAAAAAAACTATGACATACGAAAACGTAATTTTACCAAAAATAATGATAATGATATTGAATGACGCTTACTTTGACGGTTATCTGAGACAAGTTGTTGGTACAGGCGGTTATAGTTGTAGTCGTAAATTTCAGGCGACGAAGAGTCACACAAATTCCCCCAACGACCCTTAAACTTTTTCCAGTCACCGTCTGAAAAACTCGCCTTGCAGTGTTTTGCGATATTTTCGCTTATGTGCCACCTGCATAAATACCTGGAAGCGTGCGGAAAGACCTTACGACATGCATTCATCAGAGCAAGGTCTCTGTCGGTTATTATCACGCGGGGCTCCATACACTTATCTAGCATATCTTTTACTCGTTCTAGAACCCAATGATAATTTTCCTCTTTTTCTTTACTCACGAACGCGTGAGCAATACAAAACGTATGGTGTGTTGAGGTAACACCAACTATCTGTACAAAAGGAAGTTTGTACATGTTAGTCTTGTAAGTCGCGTCGATCATAAGGACATGTGGGAACGCACGCCACCAGGTGTATGATTTTTTATGACAAAAGAAAATCTCCTCCACGACATTCGTTTCAGAGTTTTCCCGAGTAAAGTATACGTAATTTTTAGTATGTAGCAGGTTCTCTAAGACCTGCATTGGGGTTGATCCGATTTTTTGTTTATTTTTAAATTTATGCTGCACATTGTATACGTCTCTACGGATGGAGACGTTGTTGGGATTATGCTTCTTTAGGCTGGAAAGTATGTTGCGTGGGTCCATGTGTTGCTCAGTCAGATGGTGCACCATGTTTTGTTCCTGCTCGGACATTCTTCTAACAAACGGGTGCCCCTCAAGATTTTGAGCAGGTTCATGGTTGTGTTTGTCGTTTCTGACCTGAAGCTTCCAACCATAAGAATCAGAGTCGTATATCCCTATTAATTTAAAAGGACACCCGATTTTCTTGCTACCGGTACGCCTTAAGATGGCTGTACTATTGTGTTCACCACCACGATCACACACAAGCCAGATTTTGTTGACCTCATCGGTCCCCTTCTTTTTCTTAGATCGTCCGGTAACTACGATGTATCCATTATCAAGGGCTCTAGTTTTCACCCATGCCATCAGCTCCTCCACAGAATTGAATATCTGAAAACAATGTTGTCATTAAACTAATGTCCATCTAACTAAAAACAAGTTAAATATATTACCTCATTGGTATTCCAATCCATATTTTGGTATACAATGTCAGCTTCTTCCTTTTTAACGGCCACTTGGGGTGGTTGTGATTGTTCACCACCGTAACATTCCCTGTTAACGTCTTCATCATAGCAAGGTTCCTGGTTCAAATCAAACTGCCAGTACGAAGTTTGACCCGCAACCTCTTCGTTAAGATCTGGCAATGCGGGTCTATTTGTCGCCTCAGACGATTGCACACCAGTCTCATCCTTAAAAACATTATGATTAGTTTGTCATTTGATTAACAATAAAAGCAAGTATACACAGTTTCGTACCTGATATGTTTCAGCCACACGCGAAACGTCGGAATATTGACCAAAGAAAAAGTCTCCGTCCCACCAAGACATATTTCAAATAAAAAATACGGCTGTAGTGTAGATATTTATTAAACGAAACAAGAGAAACTGGTTCAAGTATTTGGAGAGTGATTCGAGAGAATGCGTAATATTGTAACTCAGTATGTGTGTATATATGGACGATGAATTCGTAAGTTGCAACCTATTTGTCACGTTTTAAACATTAAACGCCACGTAGTGGTCACTACGCGGCGTTTAGGGTTAACCCTAAACGCCCCGTAGTGGCCACTACGTGGCGTTTGGGTCTAATCAACTGACATGTCGGAAGCTTTTGCAGAACCTCGTACGAAAACGCCTCGTAGTGGGCACTACGGGGCGTTTAGGTCTAATCATGGTACGTGTCGTTTGACCGAGCTAGTACAATTCGTACACAAACGCCCCGTAGTGGCCACTACGGGGCGTTTGAGGGGTGTGCAGACATTATTTTGGGGTGTAAGTTTAACACCACCCTATTATAATCAATCAAATATTCACATTCATTAATATAATGATTTTTTTTTAACAATATTAGGAAGGCATTATTTTAACATAAAATAAGAGATAAATTGATGTGTTTTTCAAACTTACATTGTGAATGACAGGGTTTGAACCCACAACTTTCATTTTTACAGGTATCACTCATCATCAAACCCTAATCCAAGCTACCACTACTACAAATAAAATTACAAGGTTAAATTACTACCAGAGTTAAATGCCTATTATAGTTAATAAAAATTAATCAAACTTGAAAATAACAAACAAGAGACATCATTATTTTGTTATGCATAGTGTTGTATGTATATCTGATATCCTAGCGGCATCATATCGTAAGGTTTTGAACATTAATATTTTTGGATGATGACACGGTAAGCTTAGAAGAAACCTTCAACATTAGTTAAATTGAGACATTGTTTATATGATTATTATTTTCCACATTATTTGAAACTTGATGACCAATACTAAGAAAAAAATTATTAAAATTTTAACAACTAATACATGATTACACCACTAATACATCAATCGTTAGTAAAGAGCTAGCTTCTAGTTTAATAATACTAGGTATATGTGAAAAAAGTGTCTTTATTAAATTTTAAGAGTTTAATTCTTATTAAGATAATATAGTATAAATAAAAATTAGACAAGATAAACGTGTGAGTTGTTCAGGAAAAGAAATATAATAATAAATCTCCAAAATACATTTAATTTTCATTTAACATTGTTCTATGTTATACATGGCAATCTTGAACCGTAATAAAAAAAATGGGTAGATTTTGGTAAGAATTATTGTATTTTGGGTTGAAATGTGTAATATTATGAAATAAAATGAGTCAAAACGAGTAACTTAAAAACTATGTAAATCTAATTAATTCAAGCAAATAAAAATGATTAATAATATATTTAATGATAAAACCATTAAAACATATTCAAATAAACTATTTGTTTTATTACAAATCATTTAACTTGATCTAAATTAATGTTTTTTGATAAGCGACCCCTTTAGACCCAACCTGATTTTTCTTAAAACCCATTTTGACCCATATTTGTTTTGACCCGTTACCCAATCCAATCCAACATGTCCATTTTGCCGGACATATTCTATGTCATGAGTTGGTAGCCACATATGGTTTTCCTAGATAGTCATAGATGTTTTTCCTATATTGGTAAAAAAAATATATGGGAAAAACATAATGCATACCTAAATGAAATATCTACCAAACGTTGAAAAACTTGATGCGTTAGTGGTTTTAATCGACCTACTTTTAGTTTAGCTTCAACAATACCAGTTAGGTTTACCATTGATTCATTTTACACAAATGCTTTTACATTTAAAATAATGTAGAAATATTTAATTACCATATTAGGATGATTGTTCCGTTTAAAGGATACAAACATTAGAGTTAAAGTGCTACTTCTTTTTATATATATGCTTCAAGCCTTTTCAAAGACGAATTAATATAAGATTTATTCATAAAAAATAAAATAAATTAACTATAATACTGAATACTTTGATTGCAGAAGGCAAACCATAGATAAACTAATAAACTTATTGTCTTGTGACGTTGATATTATGGATTTATGCCATGAAAAACAATCTTTTACACAAATGTTTTGATTAAGACTATGTATATCTTATTGAGAAATAATCTGACCTCTAAACAAGAGATAAATCAAGTATCAAATACGCCATATTATTTTAGTTTTAATGACCTATAAAACCACTAATGCTGATAAAACCATCTTCATCAACAACAAGAATTACCGTTACATTAACTAATTAACTAATTTCCTTTTTAATGATGAAGTAACTAATTAAAAATGTGCTAGCAATACATGCGATGATGGTGACCCCAAGCAAGCACCAATTCCAGGATGAAGACTACGTGGTCGTTGAATCTTCTCTCATATGAATGGCTGGACGCCGGCTCTCTGTTTCTCTTAAGCCCTATTTTTAGGTTAAGCCCTATTTTTAGGGCCTTCAAAACCAAGGCTCTTAATTTTTTTAAAGTAAATAGATTTTTTGGTTGCAACGGATTTTGAGTAACATGAACAATCTTGTTTTAATATTCGTAATTCATGTAGTTTCTCCTTCATGATAATTTATAATATGTGTCTCAAACTTGATGAGAATTTTTATTCATAAAGAAGTCATTGATTTTTATTTTTGTTTTGTGTCACCAAAGAACTTGAGACAGTCCTTCTCGTATCATATATAAAGAGCCCCAAATAACTAATATTTTATGTTTTTGGGACGAATTAAAGTTAGTTTAGAAACTCGTTTTAATTATTTTTTTAGTGTTGTTTATATATGAACACACAAAAGTATGTATTAATTTATAAAAATTATAATCTGTTATTAAAGAAAATATATGATATTGACTTTATTTTAAAAGTTAAAGTTCAGTTTTATTAAGTAGCTTATGTTAGCTGTTAATTGTGAAATATATAAAATTACTAATAATTAAACATGATTAGCAGTATAATCTATTTTCTATTAGAGAATGAAAGCAAAAAATAATAAAGATAATTAGTAAGTGAATATACTTACATTATTAGGGTTATTTACAGCAAAGTTTGTAGGCTTCATTGATCTATTTTTTATGCTTAATTGACGATGATGTACGTAAGACAAGAATCTTACTTAACTAATAAATAAAGGTTTTCTATGGACACTTGGCACATTCCTAGAGCAACTTGATATTTTTTTCCCGCCTCTCTCTCCTATTAAATATACCCTATATTAAATAATAAATATACTTTTCACATATTTTTAAATTAAAAATAAGAATTTTTAATACATTAAAAATACTTTAATATTAAAAAAAAAAATTTAAATAACCAAACTATTATAAAATATAGAATTTTTAAAAATAATTTTACAAAACGAAATATTTAAAGAAATTTTTTTGAAGTATTAGTGTTTAAAAAAATAATATAATTATTTTATGATTTAATCTATGAAATTGTATGTAATTATATTTTATATTAAAAAAATGATCTTATATAGTTGAAATTTTTATTGGTAACTATTAATTAATAATATTTTTTTTATATATTCCGTGTAATAAACGGGGTACTAACCTAGTTGAACAAATATATTAGGGATAACTCTATACAAATGTAACCAACTTTTCATACTGTCTCAATTAAGTCACTAGAACTTTTGTTGTCCCAATTAGGTCAATCAACTTAGTATGCGTGTTCTAATCCTATATAAATAACATGAATAACAGGTTATTGCTAATTTTCTACATATTTAACTTATTTAATATGTTAAACGGTGATATAATCATTTTATAAAGCAAATAATAGATTAAAAATTATTTAAAATCATCCACATTTACGCAATATATTTGAAAAAAAATATGTTTTTCAAACAATGTGTGTCAATATTTAACATTTGAAACTTATTTTTTTTTCAAATATCATGCGTAAATGTGGATGTTAATTTCAAATAATTTTTAATTTATTATTTACTTTATAAAATAATTATATCCCCACTTAACATATTAAATAAGTTAAATATGTAGAAAATTAGCAATAATAACCTGTTATTTAGGTTATTTATATAAGATTAGAACACTCATAATAAGTTAAATGACATAATTGAGACAAAAAAAGTTATAGTAACTTAATTGAGACAGTATAAAAAGTTGGTTAGTATATATAGGTAGATTCCGAGGGTGTTAAAGTTCGGTCGTCAACCACTTGAAAACTCATATACGATCATTATTATGATATTATTATTACTTGGTCAATTAGAATTAAACACCATTAGAAAAAAAATAGTTTTCAAACAAATTCGCTCGTCAGCCACTTACGTAATATTACCACGTACGCCCGTTAAAATACAAAAAAACAGTTTCCAACAAATTACTTTATTAAGTGTGAGTGACTACTATCAGATACCTAATTGTCAATAATACGTCAACAATTGTTATAGAAGATTTCAATTGCGTAGGCTGTAATACTTATCAACAGGGGTGTCGAAATACATGAATCCTACTAACACTTAAACATGAATAAGTTTAGTAGGGTCAGGTTATTCAGGTCAAATATGTTATACACATTGACATAAGTTCAAGCCACGATTATATTTTCAAGTTAATGTGGTCGATCACATTTACAATTCAATCGTATGTTTGAGGAATGAATCATTTATAGCAATTTAAAATTGGCTCAAGATTATAGTTTTAATCAAGTTAACCCGACTAATCCGGACATTATTAGGGCTGGGTTGATTTCTTTTTCAAGAATAGCCCGATTAACCCGAAACCCAATCGGATTGACTCGATCAACAGGCCTGGTTAATAATATTCTAACGACTTGTTATAAACTATATGTAGTTGGAACACATGTTAAATCATTAAGAGTAATAGTGAGACAACAATCATATACACATGTTTTAAAATATTTTAATTATAAATTTTTGTAGTTCTATTTTCGAGTTCATTTAATATTTAAAGATTATTCAATACCTAAACTAATTTGCTTCAATTAAAGGAGTTTGATCTGTGTTTTGATGTTAAATTTGATTAAAGTTATTTCTAATTAGGATGAGTGCGAAAGGTGAAAGGAATAATGAAAAGAAAATTGGATGATAAGTGTGAATGTTTATCGAGTTAGTAAGTTTTTATGTTTGAATTATTTAAGGTTATCAGTTTAATTTAATTGACTAGTAAAATGAAGTGAGTATATTTAGATGACTCATTTTGCAATTTTTATTTTGATATAAATAGGGGTTATGTTAGGGGTTGTTATTTTATAAGGGTCAAGTTTTACATCATTGTCTATCTTCATATCACCTTAGACAAATGATTCTAAATATATGAACATGGTAGTTTACAGGACCACTAGGCCTCCACCATTGAGTTGAGTGTCATCCTCATTGTAAGCACCATTGACTTGACGTTAGCGTCTTATACTTGATTGTACATTGACTTACCACCGTTTACGCTCTAAAGTTGCTCATCACTCCCTAGCCTTTTATTGAGGCAAGATTTTACAGTCTTATACCAACACATATCATCTATGAATAATATGCACCTTGAGATAGCCTCGCTCATGTATTAACTTAGACAACTCATGCAAAACTTTGATAAAAAGAAATAGGCTCTAACACTAAATTTGACACAAATTTACTAGACGTCATGTTAATTACCAAAACACATTGGATTTTGGTAATTAACTCGATCTATAATTCATTAGCCAAGGATAATCCAAATCTCACGTAACCATGTTATGGTTTTTAGCATAAAGTTTTGTGTCACGTAAAAATTTTAAAAATTAGAAGTTTTTGTCTGGTTAAAATCGAAATGGAATTTAACGTTTAAAACAAAAATAACGAACAATCAGAGATATTGTATCATTCATCATTTTTTTATTTTTTTTGTGTTATTTTTTTTCGTTCCGACCGAACTAATTAATGGGTTATGGAATTTTCTTTTTGATACAAAACTTAAACATGGCCTCCTCGATCAGTTAGTCAACAGCGTTTTTATGAACTATTGGGGCACAATTCGAATCCTACATGACATGCCCTCCTTTTGATAATTAAATATTTCTAATTGAAAACCATGTTTAATTGAAAACGTTCTATTGGTCATGCTAATGTAATCGTGCACCCCCGCACCAAAATATTATAGTTGTTTTTTACTCTCCTTTTTCTTATGTATGTGATATAATAACCTTTTATATCTAACACAATGTATGGGCATGCTATATATATATATTTTTTTTGTCTACATTTTCATTTTCTCTAACGACTTGTAACATTGCAGCACAACGCACATGTAACTTTACTTGGTGTTATCATATTGCAGGACTATCATCATCAAACGAATCACGCTCTTAATATCCGATATTAATTATAATAAATAAAAAATAATTTATAATAAGTGTCAATTAATTAATATATCATGCATTCAATTTTTTGTTTTACCGATCATTTTTACCTATTAAATACATTTTTATTTTTGTAATAATATTTCTTATAAGTTAAACTAAATAACACTCTTAACCTAAAAAACTAAGAAATATCTTGAGCCATTAGATCATTAATTAATGGCTATGATTAACTTAAGTTGTTAAAGTGTATTTTAGTAATGACAAGTTTTGTTAACTTTTTATCAAATTCCCCCTTTTTGTTTAAACGTTCATACCTTTTACATATGAAATTATTTTTTGAAAAAAAATATATATCATAAAAACGAGCATTTTTTAATCTTCAAAATTAATATAGTGTTGCTATATAAAAAAATTTGTTTTTTTAGTTCAATGTGTCTTTTGTACAGGTCATTGTGTCTTTTGTGTAGGTCATTGTGTCTTTTGTGTTTCTGCTAAACGTTGTGTTTTCATGATCAATTAAGGCACAGTGATGTTGCATAATACATAATGCCAAGCAAAGATGATACAATAACGAGTATAAATAACATAATGGTATTTAAAAAAGACAAAATTACATGTAAAAAGACATAATGACGAATATAACAATTTTGTACTGCTCAGTGTGTCTTTTGTAAAAGCATTGTTTCTTTTGTATATGTAATTATGTCTTTTATACATGGTATTGTGTCTTTTGCGTTTTTACCCAATGTTGTGTTTTCATAAACAATTTAAAACACAATGATTTTGTAAAATACATAATGTCAAGTAAGGATGGCACAATGAAGGGTGCGAATAACACAATTATCATTAAAAAAGACACAATTGCCTGTAAAAAAGATAAAATTACATGTAAGAAAAACACAAAAAAAAATAGAAACAAACGTTTAAGAAAGACACAATGATGATAATTAGACACAATGAGCTGAAAAAAATTACATTTTTTACAACAACATTATACTCATTTTAAAGATAAAAAAATGCTTATTTTTATGATATATATTTTTAATAAAATAATATCGTATGTAAAAATTATAAATGTTTGAAAAATATGGGGGAAGATGGTTATGATTAAATTACCCTTTAACAATTTTTTGCTCTAAAATTTCAACTTTTCCCTATTTAGTTTAATCTCATGATCTAATGGTATTAAAAATACATAAATAAATTATTAATTAAAATATTTGAATTATTTAAACATGGGCAATATATACTAGACTTGTTTTTAAGTTAGTTTGTAAATAATTGAAACCCCATCAACCAATGCGGCACTATTCACCAACCCTGGCCCAGGAATCTACATATCATATTATACCCGGCCTGGCCGGGCCGACCCAAAAAGGCAGAAGAGATGATGAAACAGAAAACAACAATAAGAAGCTTACAGCATATATGCATCATATCTGTATGACCGTTCTTATCTTGAACTCGATGGCCATTGCTTCCACTCCACTTAAATCCTCACTCATGGTGACACGTCTCAAGGAATGTTAAAAATGTAAACTTGTATGACACTACTCTGTATTTCAATGTTTTTGTATGTACAGATTTTTTTTAAGGGAAAATTATCAAATTACTCAAAGTTGACCACCTTTTTACCAAACTAATCACTCAAATTCTGACGTCTAAGACGCCGCTTTATACGCTACTTTAGACACACCCTTTTTCTGTACTTTTTGTAAACATACGGGCCCACATGCCGGCGGCTTTGTCGGGGTCTAATTGAGTGTCTTAAGACCCCTTTTCTACCGGCTTCTTAAACGCCACTTTAGACGCCCTTTTTCTGTCAAATCTGGTAAAGTGGCGTCTAAAGCGCCGGTAGAAAAGTGGTCTTAAGACACCCATTTAGCCGCTGACATGTGGGCCCGTATTTATACAAAAAGTACAGAAAAAGGACATCTAAAGAGGCATCTAAGGGCCGGAATTTGAGTGATTATTTTGGTAAAAAAGTGGTCAACTTTGACTAATTTGGTAATTTTCCCTTTTTTTAACTGCAAAATGCCCAGTCCCCAGGGATCACCCTGGCAAATAGACTACCCTTCCGCCCGAATAACAGAGCGTAGTGACCTGACCCACCCGTTCAGAAGGAAACCTACAACTAGGAAAACCCTCTGGCTCAACCCAGAGCAATATTTGCTTTAGATGAGACTCAAACCCAATATCTCTCATAAGAGAAGTCAAAGGGCTACCACTACGTATAGCTAGGGTATAATTTTATTTATTTATTTATTTATTTTCTTTTTACCTGTAGAGTTAATTCTAAGGAAGTAAGGATACACGTACCTATCTAAATCTTTTAAACTTTAACAATTATAATACAATATACCAAATAAAACATATAGGAACATTTCTTGGTGGATGAAAATTAAAGTAGGTTGCTATCATTTTCATAAAACGAAGGCTACTTTTTTTTTTACGCTTAAAATAATAATTAATCTAAAATATGTCGGTGTTACTATATAGGTGTGCATTTAAATCCTAGATTGATTAATATATACAAAAGGTGTTACCTTTGATCAAACTAAAAAGGAAATATACTCTATACACACACAGATAACACGATTTTACTTTTACACAATCTGCTTAATGTGAGTTTGGTGTTGAATATAAATACATATAAATGATATAACTTTTTTGAAAAGTAGCGTTACTAATACTTTTAGTCATAAACTAATTTAAACTAATTACATATTTGCCCTGCTTTAAACACATGATCTCTACATATATAAGAGGCAGAGTCATTAACAAATAGGCTAGTCTAATGTTGATAGATAAATGTTATAATAACAAATCATTTATACCAATTTGACCACTCGCATAATTTATTTCATCACACCAAGCAAAGATGAAGTCACAGATTCTTAGCGTATTGGTATAGTACATGTTAGATCGAATTAGTTGGAAGTGTTTATTAAACTAATAATTATTGTCTAAATACAAAGTGTAGTATAATAATTCATAAAGATAAGAGAAAAGGTCAGCTAAATAAAAAAAGAAACTATAAAAATTTTTGAATAATTAATTAATAAAACTATGTTTTTTAAATGCTTAAATAATATCATATTAACTTTATTTTGATATATGTATAACTGTTACTTTCACAAATGTATAACAAAGAAAGAGAGTGCGTAAAGAAACGTCTTCAATTCTTAACAAAAACACTACCAAATTTTAGATCAAAACGAATGGTGTAACATCCTAGACAAATTTCATATCGGCCGTAAACAGGAGAGATTCATGTCTCATAAGTAACGATCGGCCTCTTACATCACCAACGCGTTTTGGGCTTAGCTGGCTGTGGAGCACATGAAAACTCCACAGTTAAGCGTGCTCGGGTTGCAGCAATCTAGAGATAGGTGAATTCGCACCTAAATTTGTAAATGAAAAAATGGTTGTAAATTAGCTACAGAAGAAATTAAGAAACAAGTCATAAATTTTAGACTGAAATCACATCGGCCGGTCGTAAAATTAGCGAATACCAGCTAAATGGATAGACTTCTCACCTTCATAGCGAAGTTCGGGGGTTCAAATCCATCTGTGGGCAAGTTTGAAGTACATTAGGTGAAGTGTTGGCTTGAGATTTATCCTAGTTTTGATTCTGATGATGGATGAAGGTTTACAATAGGGGGATAGATTAGAAAAACCACAACCATAAGAGAGGGAGGGATATATTTCCAACTCACAAAACCAACAAATAAAAGTTTGTTGTATTATTTGGACTCATTGTAACTCATCAAAACGGAACATCAAACCCACTTAAACTCACTTCACTCCAACCCACGTGCATGCGGCAGCCTAATATCTCCCCAGCTACAATCACGGGTTCACGAACCTAGACCTCCTTGTTTGGAATTGAACCCAAGACCCCCTCTCTAAGAGGCAATGCCTCTAACAAGTGGGCTAGCCCCACATTGGCGTTTACCTTGGCATCTAAAGCTAGAGATTATGTATTAAATAATAAATAAAACTGCAATAAAAAGTTACTCGAACACTATATTGATGTTAGGTTTTTATCTTCTAATTACATTATTTAAGAGACAAGATACTGAATAGGATATATTTTATTTATAGAAATAAAAACAAATTTTTATATAATACCATTACCATTTACTATTCATAATTTACTAATGTTGTTGCGGATTAGTTTCAACTAAATATTATCTTTATCCTAAAAATGCTAAAATAATTATTAACAATTAGATCATGAGATCAAATTTAAGAGGAAAAATTAAAATTTTAGATAAAAAAGTTATACGGTAATTTAATCATAACTACTATCCCTCACATTTTTAAATGCTCATAACTTTTACATACGATAGTATTTTATTTAAAAAATATATATATCATAAAAACATACATTTTTTTATCTTTAAAATGAGTATAGTGTTCATATAAAAATGAAATTTTTTCATCTCATTGTGTCTAATTATCATCATTGTGTCTTTCTTTAACGTTTGTATATAATTATCCTTTTGTGTTTTTTACAGGTAATTGTGTTATTCATACTTATCATTGTGTCATCCTTGCTTAATATTATTTATTATGTAACATCATTGTAGCTTAAGTTGTTTAGGAAAACATAATATTGAGAAGAAATACATAAAACATAATGACATGTACAAAAGATACAATGACCTATACAAAAAACACAATGACATATACAAAATTGTTCATACTCGCCATTGTGTCTTTTTTACAGGTAATTGTACATTTTTTAAAGATCATTGTGTTATTCATACTCGTTATTGTGTCATCTTTGTTCGACGTTATGTATTATGCAACATCTTTGTGTCTTAAATTGTCCAGAAAACACAACATTGAGCAGAAATACAAAAGACACAATAACCTGTACAAAAGGTAATGCCCTGCAGCCCTGTACAAAAGACATAATAAATAAAAAAAACAAAATTTTTTATATATCAACATTCTACTAATTTTGAAGAAAAGAAATACTCATTTTAATGGTATATTTTTTTTTTCAGAAAAATAATTTTGTATGTAAAAGTTATGAACGTTTAAAAAATATGGAGTAACTTGATAAAAAGATAACAAATTAAATTAGTCCCTACTAAAATACACTTTAACAACTTGAGTTAATCGTAATTATTGATTAATAATTTAATGGCTCAAGATTCTTTTAGGTTTTTAGTTTAAGACTCTTATTTAGTTTAACTTAACCCATGTTGTTGTATTCCACTTTAGTCACATAATTTTAATGTTAACATGCTTTTAACTCATTCTTACGCTATCGGATGATAGCCATGATTATATTAACTTAATCGCAATTATCTCACAAACGTTTACATAAATTTCAAACCCAAAAGGGCACATAAAATTTGCATGTTATTCAAAGGTTTATAGCGTGTTCATACATTATTAAGTATTTGTATATTCTATCATTTTGGCAGTAGTTACTTCACAAACTATTTAAATCTAATAATAATATTTAAATAATACTGATAATTAAATAATATTAATAATTAAAGATTCCTAAATAGTTAACTAATACTATTCAAAATAATAATTAGAAAACGTTAAGTTATTTTATGTTTTGGTTTTATGATTTACCCATATGTGTTTATGTTTTTCTTTGTATTCCTTAGGAGTATGTTATCATTATCGAATACTTATATCGATCAAGCGAACAAATTTACAACAACT
This sequence comes from Mikania micrantha, assembly GCA_009363875.1. Taxonomy (NCBI): domain Eukaryota; kingdom Viridiplantae; phylum Streptophyta; class Magnoliopsida; order Asterales; family Asteraceae; genus Mikania; species Mikania micrantha. Next base: position 84,180,393 of record CM018696.1, read on the forward strand.
ACACTTTAGGATCTTAGGTGAGAATGACAATACATATATGCAGTTTTATATAGGAAATCATGGAAGAATCTCACGGCAATACGTGGAAAACCCACTAGTTTATTATATTTGTCTATATGATGAATGAATTTTATAAAATTTAAAAGTTGGTGGCATTTGTCCATTTCTCCTGACTAGGACATCGTATAAAGGATATAATTGATATTTCACCAACCAAAAATTGATCACCCAACCTTATCCACGCACACACAATTTTAAATCGCTGAAATCTACCCGTCAATTAAATTACAAAAAAAATCGTATTTATACACATATAAATAACGATATATGTTTATTTTATTAAAACCTCAAAACTATTTTACTCACACGTAATCTATTTCGTTCTTTATGAATATTATTTAAGTAGAATTTTAAGTATTTAGTATTATTTCGACTTTTTTTAGTTCTTAATTTTTCTTCATGTTCTTTCAACTTTTTTAATACAATTTTGTCCTTTATTATCTAATTTTATGTTTTTCTAAAAATTTTCAATTATACCTAAGTTCGCATAATTAATTTAGCCTTTTTTATTACTGAGTTTTTTCTTTTTTTTATTTATTTTTGTTTAACTTTTTATGTATTGCACTTTAATTATTCTTTTTTATATATTTTTTTGCTTCTTTGTTATGTTATATGAAGATCTTTTCATCTAACTTTTCCTTATATTGTATTCAAGTTACTGTCAACCTCTCTAAATAAGTAGTGTAGTTGTTAAATTGAATGATAGACAACCTACGGGTCTTAAATTCAATTCCTCACCGACCCGGTAGCTTTGACCATGCTTTACATGTTCCTCACAATTAGTCAGGTATTGGAGGATCAATGGGTTTACAGCATAAGTGGGATCCCACAGTTATTAGAAAAAAAAAAAGTTAATGTCATTAATTCAATGTGGGTTATATTGAGTGACGATGATGTTACATATAATATATTTTTTTAAATCAATATTGAACTTTTTAAAAAAAAATTTTTTTTAACAAAATAACGTTACATATCACAATAATTTCTTCAAACCAATTTAAATTTAAATTCTGTGTTTTCTAAATATTTTTCCTTTAACTATTTAACTAAAAATTTGGAAATTTAATTTTAGATCGGATATTTATATATTAAATTTGTTCAAGTCACGGTTCCTACGGTTTTCTCATTAGTTTTAGGTCCCTCACGGTTTTTCTAGCTTTTATCTCTAAATATTAAGTTTAAACATGTTACAGTTATTAAGAAAAGGGTCCGTCACCGCCTATTGTATAACCACATATATAACCTGCTAGTTAAGATAGGATTAAATAGGAAAACAGAATCGACTTGCATTATTTATCTTGAATATTAAAGCAAAGATTTAATGTTTTATTAAAAAATTAGGCAAGACAAGTGTTAAATTGTGAAGGACTGAATCCGATTCAATAAAAAAAAATGGTAATTACTATGAGTATCTGAAAGTGTAAATAAAAGAAGCTAGGAAAAAGAAATCTAGCAATTGATTGTGTTATGTATTTAGTTACTTAATACATATCAGTTGTACACTCATATGCGTAGAAGATTACATATTGAACACTTGAACATATGTACCAAAATATATTGATTTAACAACCAATTTCAAATAATTATAAATGTTTATTACAAAAGCTATTTCACTTTATTATATATATTTAAATAGAAGATTAAGGATATATAGAGATTATAATCCCTTTAAGTGATATTCTTTCATTTTAAAGTATTACAATGGAGTGACGATAGAGTATGCTTTACACTTTTATGAAAGATTAAAAATCGTTGACACTTTTTTAAATGCTCTTAAACATACAAAATCAAGTTAGTTGTAAGTAGCAACGCTTGGTTGGTAATTCGCTAGTTTTAGATTATTTATTATTTTTACGTTAATGTGAAAATATGTTTATGAGGAGAAAAAAAGGTAACTTTAGTGAATAATAACAGGTTTTTCAAGATTTTATTAACGTTATCCAAAGTTTTTTTTAAACTTTCGTGTTACATTCCTTCATAATTTTTTTATAAATATTTAAGTCTTTTAATTTAATTGAAGCATATATGAAACATATATAATATTTGTTTGACTTAAATGCAAGAATCATTAAGCTTTATGTTTTAAGGCCTTAGTTTTTTTTTGAACGACATTTGATCTCAATGTGTGAACCACTGATTTTCAGGTCATGTCACTAAGGTCTAGTTACCATGACTTTCGTTACCACCACAGGAAAAAACCGCACCGGAAAACCCTCTGACCTCTCAAGGACCCTATTTCGCCTTGGGAGGGATTCGAACACATGACCTTTCATTTGGAAAGCCGTGGGGTACCGCTAGGGCAAAGCCCCTTTTGGTTTTAAGGCCTTAGTTAAGCTTTCTTTCTTCGGTAGATGATGTGCCTCATTTATTTTGTAGGTATCTCGTTTTATCACTTATAAAATATTACTTCATATATAAACATATAGAAATATTTTTGTTACTTGACGATAGAAATATTTCTGTTAGTATTCAATGGGAAGATTTTGACCATATAATAGAATTTTATATTTGTATTTTGTATTTTTTTTTAATTTTGTCTACTTTTAAAATTTATCTTGCGCATCCTCTGATCATCAAGAAACACATAGTTACAAAAATACTTGATTTTTTTGTTTGGTAAAATTAATAAAGTCTTACCTAAAGCATAAATAAATTTTTTTTTTGAACGGTGAAGGTCTCAATCGTGTGAACCCACTGTTTCCAGGCCATGTCACCAAGGTCTAGTTACCTGGACCTCCCATGAGCCACCACAACCACCCCAGAAGGAAACCCTACTGGGAAAACCCTACTGGGAAAACCCCCTGACCCCCCACAGGCCCCTTTTTTGGGGCGGTGGGATTTGAACACAAGATCACAAGACCTCCCATTTGGAAGAATCTTGGGGTACGAAGACCTAAAGCATAAATAAATGAGAAGAGATTTTTAAAAAGTGTTTAAATACATACCAATTAAGGCATATATGCAATTAATAGTATTTCAAAAAAAAAGTAGCCATAGTCGTAAGTGGCAAGGCTTTACGCGTGTGGAAAAAAACAAAGTTTGAACCATATTGAATCAGTTCACCTAACTTGCATAAGGGCAAAAACATAATTTTACGTGAACAAAGCAGCAAACCATGGGACCGGTTTTCTTTCCCAATTATAAATACATACGCAACATAGATGGATCATCAGCTAGCATGCACCTCACCCAGCCTGCCTGCTAGTTAACCAAATAATTTTTCATTTTCTTCACCTCAAAATTAACACATTTCTTTAATGGAACTTTCATCATATATTTTACCAATCTTGACCCTGTTCTTAGCTTGCTCCTTGCATGCTAACGGATGTTATACATCAATCATAAGCTTTGGTGACTCGTTAGCCGATACCGGAAACTTAAAACGGCTCGTGTCACCTACATCAAACAGCCAACCACCTCATTTTATGTTTCCACCCTACGGCGAGACATTCTTCCATAAACCCACCGGTCGGTGCTCCAATGGCCGTCTCATCATCGATTTCATTGGTACGAACTATAATTATATAGTTTCTCGCATTTCACGTCACTAAAGTTATATATTTTACCGTATATGTATGTATGTATTTTGTAACATTTTTGTTGAAATGAAGCTGAGAGTCTGGGGATGCCGTTGATACCGCCATCCGAAGGCGTCAGAGAAACCAGTGTGATGGAGCGGGGACAAGGAGTGAATTTCGCGGTGGCTGGTGCGACCGCATTAGACTCATCGTTCCATCAAGCACACGGTGTTGTTAATCAATACACGAATGTGTCTTTAGGGGTTCAGTTGGAATGGTTCAAAAAATGGTTGCCGTATATTTGTGGCACTGCGTCAGGTAAGCTGATCGATCGGTCTAACCTACAATTCATCAATCAACCAAATTTTTATATATATTTTATTATCCTATCTTTGTTAATTAATTAGGAAGCCTTAATATTTTATTCATTACGTGCAATTTATTTAATAGAATACTAGTCATGGATTGCTTACCAAAATAAATCATTAAATTTTTTATTCTTAAGGATATATAAAATGCAACAAATTGTTGCAATATAATATTTATTTAACTTTTATCAAATTCAAAACAAAATAATGTGAATAAATTTCTTTTTATTGAACATACAATACATACACATACACATACCCATATTATATTAAAAAACTACATATACATACAAATTAATGAAGCGTATGAAAAAAACAGTTTGATAACCTTTTTAAGTACGTAACACATACATTTGAAATAAAATAAATACAAAGTTTAAGATTTATAATTAATTAAAAAAAAAGTTAATTACAAGTCACATAGTATTTTAGTATTTTGTAATGAATCTTACGCTATGTATTTGCCGAGTATGTAAAATATTATGTCTATAAAAATCTTTGGTTAACACACACACACATATTATCGTGGCATACGTATATACATCTATTTTTAGATGTATATATATATAGTCTCATGAAAAATTTGTAATCCAACATGCACATAAAAAGCATGAATAGTTGTGAAATAAAGTTCCTGAATAAAAACGACTTCAAAATTTCTTTACCAAACGTTTGAGTAACGTCTATTTGTGGTGAGCCACCTACCAACCCCCGCAACAATATTTATCACCATGAAAAGAATATTCGAATAGTGTTAACACAGTTAAATCGTTGTCATAGTATTTATTTTATTTTTTGGAACGGCAGTTATTATAGTCAAGTTAGTACGGTAATAGTTTAAGACTTTGTAGGGTTATGGGTAATAGCCGTTTTTTTTTTTTTCAAATATCTTGATCAATTTAATTTATAAACAAGTTTTACTAAATTAAGCAAGGTTTGTAAATAATCATTTGGTTTCATTATGGTTTTGCCAGTAAAAATCATAAATATACACCTACGTGTTATATACTAATTTTGATTTCATGGGTATAAGGACATTTAATAAATCTCATATTTTATAAACCAACCCGGCCAAAGCGTCCATAAAAAGACACACCATTTCTTTAATTATTAAAAGGCTTTCGTGAGTCGACCCAGTCAACCTAAAGAGCGAACTAACCGGCCTTAAAAACGAAATCCGTCGATCCATACGCCTAACCGGCATTTATAAACTTTTTTTCTTTTTTATTTGAAAGGCAAAAAGTAAACCATCTGTGCAGAAGCCTGACCATAATCCCAGAGGGGGCGAACTAATATATGGGTTTTATAATAGTCATATATGTATAACACTACAAGAAAAATGGCTTTTAGCGATGACCACAGTGTTGCTATAGTTCAAAATATCTTTTAGAGTAAATTACCGAGATGGTCCATGTGGTTTATTAGTATTTCATTTTTGGTCCCTACGTTTTATAAATTACCCATAGATTCCCTAACTTTTGACATTTGTAACGCATATACTTATTATGTGAGGGTAATTTGGTCGATTATATGAGAATAATTTGGTGACCTACGTACTTCTTATGTGAGGGTAATTTACTCTATCTTTTATTTTTTATTTTTCATTTTTCTTTCCTCAACCTTCTGTTATAAAAAAAATATAAAAAAATTGGCCTATAACGACAACGGGTACTCGCTATAGCTTTTTTCAAGAGCGGCAAAATTATGGTCAAACCCCGCCCATTTCCCCTCGTGCTATAGCGGTGACATTCGCCGTTATAGCTTCAAAAGTAAAAAAAAAACTGAATTTAACCTACTGCGACTATGTGTCGTTGTCATAGCCTAATCTATAGGTACGGCTTTTCTCGTCCAAATAGGCCTCGTCCTTTTTTGGGGCTTTTTCTGGTAGTGGTACCTCTGTATATTAAATGTTAAATGAATATCATATAGAGGGATATTCCCTTAAAAATTACATTTTGACTAAGTGGGCTAAAATAATTTTTTAAAGACTTGAAAACCGATGAAAACAAACTTTGAATAAACTCATTTCCGCGTCAATGGAACCGGTTTGTCGAACCCTAAGCCCCAAACGTTAAACCTCAAACCAAAAAATATAATATTAAATCCTAAACTTTAGAACTAAACCTTGAAGGCAATTAGCAACTTTTATTGTTTGATAATTTGTAATTAACATAAGTAGTATATTTTAAAGACCGGAAATACATTGTCTACGTATCTTTGGGAATGTGAACAACTATCCACACAACAAATTTAACTTAATAACAACATTATTAATAATTAACAAACAATTTTCGTATTAAGAAAGAATATTCTTTTTCCTAGGCTACATATTGACGATGGATTTTTATTACTTGTTACAATTATTATTATTATTATTATTTTTGCTGCATGCGTGCAAGAACTTACTTTATTAAAAGCATTTTCAAAACATGATTAAAATTTAAAAGTCTCTACGAGTATCAGATAAGAAATGACCCGATCGACCTCTTCCCAACCCGGCATAAATTATAGCGGGAGTTAATTAAAGGGTGTTAATATTAACACACCACACCCATTATTAAAAGGAATAAATGTTGGGAGTTAAAAATGATCAAATTGCAAAAGAAGTCAACAAAGTAAGGGACTGGAATCTATGATTTTTAATGTCCAGTTGTCCGTTAAAGAAATACTTCATTATTCAACCATATTTGACTTTTTGACTCATGTGTTGCCATTCGACTGTTATGGCGGTTTACCGTTTCAACTTTCCACAATGAAAAAGCAATCAAGTAGAAGAAGGGGAAAAAATGGTAGCTTAGATCTTTGACACACGAATTATTTTCAAAAATTACCTAACTTTGCTACAGCATAACTATTTCTCCACCAACATTAATAAAAATAAAAAATAAAAAAAAAACTAACTACTTCAAGTCTTCAATTTTTATGAAGGCATGTGTTGACTTCTAATGAGGTCAAATTTTGATTTTTTTTTTTGTTTCTTTTATTAAGTATCTCTTATTAAATAATAAATAATTATGTTCAAAATTAATAAAAAGTTATTACTTATCCAGTATTGTATTTTTTTTAAAAAATAAATAAATAATATGAGTTATTTTATTTTGCTATATAAAACAAATTCATTTTTCAATGTTACTTTGTTTTAAAAACTGAAAAATTGAATTAATAATGATTAATCTTTCATAATATTTTAAGAGTTCTACCAAACTTATTAAAAAGAAAAATTTCCGTATAAAATCAACTTAAAGTTAAACAAAAAGAAAAGAAAACAATAATATAATAAAAAAAACTGAAATTAAAACTTAAACAAGTTATATTTATTTAACAGATGTAATAAGGAGAAAAATTAACAGTTATAACTAGTTAGATTTATTAACCTATTTAATATATGAGATTTAACTTAGTTAAGTTATTTAATTTTTTTTTCTTAATTAATTATATATATAATATTGGTTTATTTATTACAGATTGCAAGAACATACTTCGAAGTTCATTAATTCTTATGGGAGAGATCGGAGGTAACGACTACAATCATGCAGTTATCGCCGGAAAATCCATCGATGATCTCAAATCATACGTTCCTCTTGTTATAAACACCATCATCTCCGGTATTAATGTAGGTGCATATATAATCGAGTGCATCTATATATTTATAAATTCATAAATTATGAACAATATATCTAGCTATATGTATAATGCAATTAATTATATATGTCATGGGCTAATATATACATATATGCAGGAACTTATTGAGTTAGGGGCAGAGACACTAGTCGTCCCCGGAAACCTACCGATCGGTTGTTCGGCTGCGTATTTAACGATCTATTATGGTTCTGATGAAGTAGAATACGATAAGGAAACAGGTTGCTTGATCGAGCTAAACAAATTTGCTGAGTGGCACAATGAGTTGCTCCAAACGGCATTGAATCAAATCCGGGATATTCATCCTAACGTCAATATCATCTATGCTGATTACTACAATGCTGCAATGCAGTTTTTTCGATCTCCACAAAAATACGGTACACTAAACACTCATTAATTTTTTCAATGTTTTTGTACAACCATCAATGCATCGAGTACAGAAGGGTTGGGAAATATATATAGCGGCTCAAGTCTTTTAGTAACCCAAAATGGACGATAAAAATTGGGATTTTTTTTCTATATTATATAAAAGCACTTCTTTTTTTATCTGATCTTAATACACAAGAAGTGTAAGTAACCATCGAAGAGAAAGGTACGAAATTTATAAATTACAAACGAAATAAGTAGATTAATTACGAATGTTAAAACAAAAATAATTCAACAACAGAGATTTTTGATTTATACCAATAAGAAATAAAAGCGTACATTTTCTGCTGGACAATCGGTCGGGCTCGTGCTAGCCTGCTAGGTATTGGTAATCTCCGTTTCATACCCGTCGTTGCCCTTTATGTATTTGTTTGGTAATTACTAATTACCCATCAGATGTCAGCCATACGTGTAAAATTTCAACAACAGATATTTTCTGCTGGACAATCGGTCGGGCTTGTGCTAGCCTGCTAGGTATTGGTAATCTCCGTTTCATACCCGTCGTTGCCCTTTATGTATTTGTTTGGTAATTACTAATTACCCATCAGATGTCAGCCATACGTATAAAATTTCAGTGCACTAATCCCAAATTACACCACCTTAAATTACTTCTTACCAGGTTAAATCTGGGTTTATTTTAAAGAGACCTTGCTAGCTTCTTTCTAACTAACAAAGCTACAACCTAGCTAGGAAGCTGCTGAATTTTAATTTAATTAATGACGTTTGCTTTAATGACCTTAAATTGTTGTGACTTTACAGGATTCACCAACGGAGCTCTAACAGCATGTTGCGGAGGCGGAGGACCGTATAACTACAATCAACAAGTAGAGTGTGCTGATCCGTCATCGACGACATGCAGTCAGCCAGAAACATACGCTAACTGGGATGGATTGCATTTAACAGAAGCAGCATATCATGTGATTTTCAAGAGTTTATTTCAAGGAACATATACCTCACCACAGTTTAATTCTTTGTGTGCTACTTCAAATGTACAAGCAAGATATTCGTCATCAACCTTAGTTAGTACAAGCAAGTGAAGAAGCTTGTAAAAAGCTGGTTTTCGTTTAAGAAATTTGATCTACATTAAATGCAATGTGATATATATGTGTAGTTTGGATGTATATATATATCCTGTTTTGTGTAATTGTGAACACACAGTTTCATATTGTTTTATTAATTAACGTCTATTATATGATTTTTCTAGCAATGTTTTACTCTCATTGAAACTCAGAATTATAGTCACTGGATGTAACGACAGTCGAATATAAAATTAACTATATAGTTTTCTTAAACCCACAAGTAATAAATTAAAGAAAAAAAATCAAATTAAATATAACAAAACATATATATTATACAAGGTACAAACTATATACCGTCTCCTTGGTGCGCAAATCGGGTTTTTTTTAACCGGTTCTGGTCAACAAAGTCAATACCCGGTTCCGGTTTCAGTTCCGTTTTTCGACCGGTTTCGGTTCGGGTTTTGGCTGGGTACAAGTGGAACCAGTTCCGATTTTCCTGGTTCCGGTTTTAATTTGTCAAAAAAACCGGACCCGTTTGTGCCCATCGGTTAGAGTATGACCGGGTCCTGTTCTAGTTCAGGTTTCCGGTTCCGGTTGCGGGTCCGGTTTTTTTGCCCACCCCTATTGGAAACGAAATCACCACAAACCTTAACTGTTTATCTTTGCTTCAGATGTAATGGGCCAAGCCCGGACCTTTTAAAATTCACAAGCTTATAATGAAATTATGAACTGTGAAGAACAACGTGCAAATATTATACAAATATTGGCCCATCGGCTTATGTGATGCTACATTGCTATTTGCCTATTTATATTAACTAGGTTTAATCTCCTGCGCGTTATGACGGGTTATTACAGTACACTCTCGAGAACGGGTATTGTATATTATATGTAGAAGCATAAAATGCATAGCAAAATCAAATCTTTTATCATGAACTCTATACATTTTCTTCATAAAACCATAGTCATACAAATCTTGGTAAATATGTTACAAAAATATTAGAATAAAGTATTATTAAAATCTTTCTCATCAATAACTAATGGTTTGAATCAAAACAAATACAAAAAACCACTAAAAACATCTCTCAAATTTAATAAAACCAAAATTTTTAAGTAAATCTCTCAAATTTAATATCCTCATATATGTTTACTGCTTTTCAAAGTTAAAAAAACTCCTGGTGGTCCAAGTCTAAATTATCAAAACGTCACTACATGGAACAGATACCTAATTGTGTATGTCATATAGTTTTTTTAAGATTAAGTTTTCCAATAAATTATAAATTTTAACGTGTCATCATGTATTTTTGCTCGTAATTGTGCCTTTTTACTCTTCATTAAAATTAAAATGTATTTTTTAAAATTTAAGATAGGTATAACACAATGGTGAACTCTAATATATAAATCATAAAAGTTAAAATAACAATAAATTTACTTAATGTATAAGAGAATTACAATAATAACAAAAATGAGCTAAAACGTAAAACATATTTTGAAAATAATAGTTTTATAAAAAATATCGTAAAAAAAAAAGATAAACCAAAGTTTGTAAACATCGATATTTTTTATTCGAAAAATGATGTTTTTGTTTTTCAAATAGGTTATTAAAAACAAATTGATAAAAAAAAATTTTAATTTTTTTATAAACAAAAGTTAAAAAATAATATCATTATTTTATTACTTAAAATACTTATATTTACGTAATCTAATCGTATTTTATCTCAAAAAATAATTTATGAAATCTTAAATTTTAATCAACAACTATTTAATATCTTCTTTGTTTAATGTGTGCAATGTATGACAGTATGAGATATTAAACTTTGTGTGTCTATATATATTGCGGATGAATATTTTGAAAACCCTTTAAGTTGAGACACTTTGAAAAAACCCTTGTAAAAAAAGTTTTTTTTTTTTAATTTTTTTACATTTTGTAACATTATTCATTTTTATAAAACCTAATATTTTATTCAAATTTAGTATGAATTAGATATTTATTTTCAATATTTTAAATAGATGGTACTGATATTTTTCAAACTTACCTTAAGATGGATTCAAACCCCAACCTTCGCAATGGGAGATGAGAGCCCAAAGTATTGGATTAAGTTTTCATGAATATTATGAATGTTTCTACTTTTTTTTAACGTCATTTGATTTGAATGTGTGAACCACTGAATTTCAGGTCATGTCACCAAAATCTAGTTATCATGACCTCCATTGAGACTACACCACCACTCCAGGAGGAAACCACACCGGAAAACCCCTGACTTCCCAAAGACCCTATTTCGTCTTGAGATGGATTTGAACCCATGACCTTCTATTTGGAAAGCCAAATGGTACCGCTATGAAAAAGCCCTTTTGGTTTGAATGTTTCTTTTTTTTTTTTGAACGGCTTGGTACAATGACATCCAAGACGGGATTTCAACCGTCCCCTCGGATTTGACGCTCTGGGGCGTATGCCCTAGCCCACCCCAAGAGGAACCCCATAACTGGGTAACCCCCCTGACCTTGCTTCAACAAATATGCCTCAGCCCGGATTCGAACCCAAGACCTCCCATAGGGAAGTCAAGGGGGTAACCATTAGGCTAGAAGCCCTTGGTTGGTTTGAATGTTTCTACTTCCCAACTAAAATCAAAACTTTGAAATTGCTACGATTAAAGAAGCATTAATATTGGACGGAAAATTGCCTTAAACGCAGCAGGGTTGATAGCTTCATTTAATGGCGTGAAAGTTGTCAAATTAAATTGGTACTTAGCTTTATAAAGTCGCCAGGGTGTATCGTGATTAATCAATCGATTTGAACATGCTTTAGTAGCCCCCTTTCGACCTATTTTTCAATCGTTTAAATCTCTTTCTTTATATATTAACAAAATATTCAAATGTTGTTATAAATGTATTTAATAAAGGCATGTACTTTCCATGGTTAAAATGATATATCTTAAACATTCAAAAAATATAAATATAGGTTTGGTGTTATACCTTCCATCGTCTTGCCGCTAAATGAGTCTGATTTACCTCTCGTGAGTTAGGCCTAATGTAATAATATGTTGTGGGTCGGTTAACATGTCTAGTATCATACCTTTTTTTTTTTTTTTTTACTTTAACTAAATATGAAATAATTTTCCATTTGATGATCATGTTTGTTTGTTTACGTATCATCAATTCATCATTTTGTTTCGATGAAACAGTCATTAATTTATCATGTTTGTTCATTTTTAGCAACAAGAGCCATTAATGGATTAACCAATAGGGCCAAGCAATTAACTTATAAAGCACTCTTCTTCTTTTTTTTTTCGGCAACAAATTGTCAAAACGATCTATTTATCAAATAGATATCAGCTTGATTAACATGACATGAACATACTTAAAAATTAATTTTGAAGTTACGGTTGAGTTTGATTAGTTGATCATTATTGTGAGTGATGGTTGGGTTGGTAGGTAGTTTTATTAGGTTTTAGGCAGCTACCGACACCTACAATAAATATTTTCATATGCTATATGAAGTATGATATCACTGTTATCGATCTATTTGTTATGACATTGCAAAAATAAACAAAGAAAACGATTTTATTTTTGTTATTAATTCATTTGAAATTATGAACATTGTAACTCTCTTTTTTATTTTCTTTTGTGTCCATACAAGACCTTCTGCTTCAATCCAATCAGCGTACGACAAAATCTTCAGCTTTGGTGACTCTATTGCTGATACCGGAAACTTCCTCCTTTCTGGGGCTCTTGCGAATCCGGTTATCGGAAAGCTTCCGTATGGAGAGACGTTCTTTCATCATGCAACTGGTCGTTGTTCTGATGGGCGCCTTATAATCGATTTCATTGGTATAAATTAAGATTATTTGACCCTATTTGTTTTCTTTTTGTTGCATAGATTTCTATACTAATTTTCATGTGATTTTTTGGTTGATGCTAATTGATAAAATGAATGAATTGAGCAGCTGAGGAATATGGGCTACCATACTTACCTCCTTATCTAGCAATTGTTAAAAGCTTGAAGTCAAAAGGTAAACATGGAGTTAATTTTGCTGTTGCTGGAGCAACTGCACTTGATGCAAAATATTTCTATGATCAAGGCATTGGAAGGATTCTTTGGACCAATGATTCATTAAACATCCAGTTGGGATGGTTCAAGAGATTTAAGTCAAGCATGTGCACCACTATGCAAGGTACATAAGTATCACACATTAATTTAATTAATCATACAAAGATAGTATACAATATATAACAATATTTCATAATAAACATCTTTTTTATTTATTTTTTGTAACAGAGTGTGATAAGTATTTTAATAGATCACTCTTTGTGATGGGAGAAATTGGTGGAAATGACTACAATTATGCATTTTCCTTGGGTGGAACCATTATGGATTTAAAAAGAATGGTACCTTTGGTTGTGGGAACAATTATATCTGCCACCAGCGTAAGTATATTCATTTGGTTCATTTTCATTTTTCCTTCATTTTATATATTCTTGTATATATTGTTGAAAAAAGTTCAAATTGGGTTCTCTTCACCAAGAAGAAAAAAAATCATATTTCGAGATAAAAGTAATTATATATAATCATAATTAATATAATTTTTATTCACCGGTTTGTATTTTACTATATATGTGAGACTTTGCAACAAACCAAGTGTATGCAAAACGAAACCAATATGAATGAGTATAGGATATTAAATATGTAAACTTGTGTCACATAAGAGGCAACAGTAATATACACCCCATTTGTGGTGCACACATATAATGTATATATGTGTGGACCCTTAAGGGACAAAAGTAAAAGTACACTAATTTTAACGTTATTTCAATTATTTTGTAAAAATAACGTTAAAATTATTGGATGATCAACTTCAAACGATAACTTTGAGCCGGGGATTATTTCGGAGCAGCCTCTCTATCCCAATTGGAATAGGGGTAAGGTTTGTATCTATCATTCCCCCTAGACCCTACTGAAAAGTGGGAATATACTGGGTAAGGTTGTTGTTGTTGTTGTGTCACATAAGAGAAGAATTGAACTTAAAACTGGTATATAATTGGACAATGAGCGTAATATGACTCTTTAATGGTACAATTGGTATGCTCTTATTGTCAAGAGTGACCTTTCTTGTTTTGAAAGTTTGTAGCAGTTACTATTGATAATGTAATTAGCAGAAAGTCATTCATAAAAAATGATGTCATGATTTTTATTTATGATGTCAACACTAGTTACAATGACATGACCTTACTGGGGTGTTGCTGATAAGTGACAACCATTGGTGCATGAGTTGCTCTTGATGTGTAAGTGTTACTGCCCAGTTCAATTGATGGGATCAGATTGCTATTGAGATATTCCGGTTGCTTAGTATGTCGTTCTTGTTGCTCTAGTTATCACCCAGAAGTTTTAATTTGAACATTTTAGAGATATAAACGAGTCAAACCAACTTTTAAGTTACTCGAGATCAGTTAGCTAAAAGCACGAATCAATCCGAGTTTCAACAGAGAGCCTAACAATAAACTTATAAATAAATGAGTCTAAGCACGATCTTTAGCTTGTTCACATCCATAGACACAACCTATTATTTATATATTTTTTATTTAATATATTACAGATATAAGCATATATAAGCTAACTATTGTATATACCTTTATTTGGAAGTGTTTTAAGGCAAAAGCCATCAACCACTTCTTTGTTATTGCCATTTTTTTTGTTGTAAAGGCAACAAAGCCACGTGGAACACTTTGGTAATTAGTTGGTCTGTTTATTTGATGGTCATATGTTCAAAAAATGTGAATGACAAAATTTTTTTGGTTTAAACTTCTTTGTTAAATACGACTTAGTTTTGATACAAAGGCAAGAAAAAAAAAATGCTTGAATGAGTTTGTTTAGTGATGAGTAAATATGATAGTCACGGATTCGAATTATATGGCTAACTTTTTTCTATCTTTTTTTTTTCTTTTTGATTTTTTTTCCTTTTTTTTTTTTGCTTGTTTATTTTTTAATTATTCAATTTATGTATTTTTATTATTATTATTATTATTATTATTATTATTATTATTATTATTATTATTATTATTATTATTATTATATACATACATATATATACATATATATACATATATATATATATATATATTTAATTATACTTTTTCATATATAACACAAAATATATGATATAAATCTATTTATCATAATTTTATAAATAAAAATAATTAAGAGTCATCAAGACTTGCGAGCCAGCTCAAAAACTAAACAAGTCATATTTCTGAGTTCGGGCTAGCAGTTGGTTAGGGATTGGCTAGTAGTTGGTTAGGGATTGCTCATTGCTTGTTCAAGCTCTTTACTTATCCGATCCTAAGGCCACACAGAGTCGTCCCGTGCTTCCCCACTTTTCCCCGTTGCCACATCAGCGCTACATCAGCTTTTCTCACTTTTCCCCACTTTTTCCCATTTTGCACGGTGTCGTCCCACTTTTCCCCATTTTCAAATCTTATTTTTAATTAATTATTTAAACAATAAATAATAATAATAATAAAATAAAAAAAAGATTCATTAAATTTAAAATAAAAAAAAAGAATACAACCAAAAAAAAAGAGAATACAACCTAAAAAATTAAATTAAAAAACCTAGAAAGACATTTGTGGACGATACCCGTAGCAGAAGTTTGGTTGATTCGGAGAAGTTTGGTTGATTTGGAGATGACATTTGTGGACGATACTTGGGTGTGTTGAACGGGTTCATTTGAGCCGTTTGAACATTTTTTGGTCGTAGTTTTCTAAATTTCTTGCTTGACGACCCACCACGGGATGAACCTCCTTCTATTTTACTTGAAAATTTTATAAATTTAATGTATAGATTGTAGAAAATGAGAGAAAAGTGTGAGATTTGTGGTTGTTTAGAGTTATTTAAATAGGAAAAAATTGGATTTTTTTTTTTAAAAAAAAAACCCCACCCTTCTTCCCATCTCGGCTTCAATCGGTGAGTGGTTCCCGATTCATCCCACCCCGCCCCCGGGGGGGGTGGTGTTCCCACTTTTCCCCATTCCGGTAAAACCCTCCCCGGCTACTTCCCAATGCCCACTCCGGGTGACCTAAGTATCTTATAAATCAGCTCACTCTAGTCACAGGTAACAATACGTAAATCTTAAACGTACTTCTTCTTTAGTACGTAGGTAACTTTGTTCGTCCATATATAATTATGGTAGAAACTAAATAATACATATTATGTTATGTATAAAAATTATTATAATAACTATAAATGTAAATTAATTAATTAATAATTAAGACCTTAGAATACTAGTTAGAGCAATTTTCACGATGTATATTGTTTTTAATTTTACACAAGAGTTTTATTATACATTTGAAATGAATGACCAGTGACCACTAATTTCACAGACATTGATTGAAGAAGGTGCAAAGGAGGTGATGGTGCCAGGGAATTTCCCAATCGGATGCTCCGCAGTTTACTTAACCTTGTTTGGATCAAACAAAACAACCTCCGACTACGATGAAAACGGATGTTTAAAGGCATACAATGCATTCTCAAAGTATCACAACACTCAACTAAAACAAGCTTTGCAGAAATTAAGCCAAAAAAATTCACAAGCTCGAATCATTTACGCCGACTACTACGGCGCTGCCAAGTCCTTATTTCACACACCACAACATCTACGTAAGTTAATTTCTATCATTTCGAACCATTTGAAGTGGAGTATAGCCATTTATTCATACGCTTGTGCCTTCAGGACTCGAGAACGGAGCGTTAAGAGCTTGTTGTGGTGGGGGTGGGCCTTACAATTTCAATTACACAGCAAGGTGTGGTCACATAGGGTCCAAAGCGTGCAAGGATCCGTGGACTTATGCGAATTGGGACGGGGTGCACCTTACTGAGACGGCTTATAGGCACATATCAACTGGATTGCTCAAGGGAACTTTCACTTCTCCACCCATCTAGACAAGACTGCTCTTCTATTTTCATTTTCTTATGTATGAGTGATATTTGGATTGTTAATAGTGATTAGCTCTTTGGTTGTATAACAACTACTACGTGACGTATCTTTGCAATTGTTTATGAAGGCTTACATTAATAGATTAAAGATTGTGGGTTTCATGTGTACGTTGCCTGCCTAACATTTGTTAGGTATTATCCTCTTGGCTGGTCGATGTTCTTTCACCACTAACGTATGTGTTGATGTGGTGTAGTAGGCATTGCTTGGTCTCTTTTATATGAAACCTCATGTGGGCATAGGTCTAATGAGATTTTTGTAAACAGTGGTGTTCATCGGGTCAGATTATGGTTTATTCGGATTTGAAAATTTTGAGACCCTATTTAAAACCCAACCCGAATAAAAAAATATGCTTATCTGATCCGAATATATCCAAATAAAAAGAATAAACTTGATTTTTATATCCGAATAACCCAAATAAACAAGGTTTTTTCAAGTATCCGATCCAAATAAGCAATATTTTGAAAATCCGATCCGAACAAGAAAATGGGATATCCAAACAACCCGAATAGGAATCCTAATCAGTGTTTTCAGGTTTCACGTACGATTCGGATTTCGGTTTTTTTGAACACCCCTACTTGTAAACAAGCCAATATCAAAAACCAACACGATCGAATTCAAGAACCGGATAACATCATGCATACTTAAAAATATCAAAAAAGTTATATAATTATAAAAACATTTTAACAAGCATAGTTAATGTTTAAACAAACATAATCATGCTTGAAAAAACATGAGGTTTGGTTTTAATGTTGTGTCTTTCGGGTTTTAGAGGATAAAGAATTCCAGTCTAACCATCACATGGTTCACTAGTTTGAGCAATCCAACCGTTAACCGGCAAGTTCAATTAAGAGCAGTTTAGAGGCACTTAACCGAACCGATTATAGTGACAGTTCTCGGTCTAACCGCTGGCCCGACCACGAATCAAATACATCAGACAAACAACAGTTGTTAAAGTTGGAATCATTAACAAGAGAGAACCAGCATTTCTTAATATAAATTGCATTTGTTTATCTGTAGAGACGATCTTTGAAAGGCTTAGCAAAAAGCATATACCATTGCATGTAAGTTGTAGCTGCAACTGCCTGAAACACATCTACATGTTCGAAATTGTAAAATGTATTGACCTAAATACATAAAGATTAAATGATGTCTTACATACAAAAATAAATAAATAAAATAAAATAATCTGTACCATTTTCATTGATTTGCACATACAGAAAATGTGTCCCCTTCAGTTAAGAAGGCTGCCTCTTTCTTTTTATTGAAGATTTGAAGGGTCTTGGTCAGTTGAAGCAACTTTACATCGCCATTTGAGCATCAAGTAGCGCAATATATGCATTCACGTCCCTCTTAAAGTTTAAATTTTGACATTCAATACTCAATGGGCCCAACCAATTTATGCCCACAGACAATCTTGGCCAGAATTCAATGTTGAACATTTGACCCAATGCTGGTTTCTGCAAATCTATCAAGTAAATTTTCTGCGAATAATCAAGTTTCCTGCATCATCAATCCATCAATTTTCCATGTATTTCACGCATCAACAATCTGGAATTACCAACAACACGTCTGCTTTCTTTCACAATATGGCTACATAACTCATGCTTAGGTGCAGGACATAAGCTTTTTAACTCGGATACCGGATCTCTAACATTATAATTACAATAGATCTCTCTTGCAGGCTGCACATGATCCCACCAAAAGTCTGATAATGTTATCTTTAACACCTTCCAATACTCTACATCTCTATTTATCCTAATTAAACTGCTCCCTTTAGGAGTCCAAACATAAAAATCCATCCAATCACGATCCAAGATCTCCATCAATCCTTGAGCTTGTGGAATACAATTGTACGGAACTTGAGACCATGGGTAACCCTTTCTCATATCACCCTTGTAAAACGGGCATTTTATTTCTAATATCCCTCCGTGAGGCAAACCATAAACAATCTTGTTAATTATCCCATCAGGAGACGCTCCAAGCCAATTATCCTCTTGATTCACATTCCCACTAACATGGAATTCAGGAAGCATGACAGAATTTCCTGTTATTAGTTTATATCTTTCAAGTGCTTCCTCTTCTTTGATATTATTCCAACAAGTAGCCAGGTTTCCAGTGAACGGTTCAACAGCACCAATCTTCTCTAGCCAGAGCAGGACCCTCCGGTTGGGCCAGAAGCCAATGGCTTGTGCAAAAGTGCTTGCTGTCAACTTGTGCTTTCTTTGGTCTTGCCAATTTTTGAACCGGTGTTTTAGGCTGAGTGATTCAAGAATAGGATGATGACTTATGGTACATAAAAACCTGGTGGTATGATAACCAAAGCAATATTGACTTGTTAATAGCATGATTGCTCAGTTTGAAACATCCCTGAATTCATGTGTTTGTCGATCCTGGTGCGAACTTGAGACAACCCTGAAACAACGAATATAAATGATCATATGCAACTTGAATTGAATTGAAGAAAGGGTAATGCCTTAAACTCAAAGAGACTTTTTGTTTTCTTGAGTGAGGCATTTTGTTGAACACCAAGGATTAACAACTCTAGTTTAAACTAAATTGAAATAAAAAAAAATAAATAATGAATATACAAACATTTACCAAGTTCATTATACTCTCTATCTTTTCAAAAGAGAGACGAAATAGTATATTAGAATTTGAAAATTTTATCAAAATATGAGTTCTAAAGAATGCGATCTCCACCGAACCTAACTAGTTTCAAACCCGTCCGGTGGCCGGGTTTTTAACGGTATAATTTCATCACTAAATTGAATTGTATAATAAACAAAAACAATATTTGCTTTATTTATTAAATCACGGGATAGGAAGAAATCCAACTTTATTAAAGTAAATAAAATCAATTATACATAACTAATGAAGCAAACGTATTTAAATGATTATATGAACTTAAAATTTAACACTATGTTATTGCTTGTGGGTAAAAGCATCCATGTATTTTTTTTTTAACATTAAGGATTGAGTAAATTACCAAGATGATCCTTGTGGTTTGCTAGTATTTCACTATGATCCCAAACTTTAGACATTTGTAACACATATATTCATTATATAAGGGAAATTTGGTCAATTATGTAAGACTCATTCGGTGACCTAAGGACTATATGTGTTACAAATGTCTAAAGTTTGGGACCATATGAGTAATTTATGAAACCTAGGGACCAAGAGTGAAATATTATCAAACATAGGGACTATATCAGTAATTTACTCTAAGTATAACTTGTGTAAATCATAATTAAAATAATGAATTACACTAAAAAAAAAGCAAAATAATTAAAAACAACAATAGTTAGAGAAGTAATTTATGCATAACTGCATGTAACTTGTTATCTTACAAATATGAAATCATAAAAATACCAAAACTAAACTTAGGGTGATTATCATGTGGATCACCCGTTTAGAAGAAGAAAAATTTGACCCAATCTCCTATTAAATTGCATTGTAAACAAAAACTATTTTGTTTAATAAGAAAGGGTATGTCAATGTAATGAAGCAAAAAGTTAACCAAATTTCTATCTAAAACGCTCAGTGAGTGAAGTGAAAACGAACAAAACGTAAGACAATGATTTCCTTCAAATTAACAAACAATTTGTTTATTTTGTACGAAAAAATGGATTATTATTACTTAGTGAAGGTTAATACCTCCTAGCACATGTATAATAAGTAGTATGTTAATTTTCCTCTACATGACTAGCCATCCTTTAAAGCTCACAACTTTTTTCTGTCCTTCACATGTTTGGACTTTGAAAACATTGGGGATAATGATAAAATCTCATACATAATATTCTTATTCTTCGTCAATACTCATGTGCACCAGCTTGATTGACTATCTGTTTTGTTTTCACAAATACACACATGCACAAAATTAATTAAGAGACAAATTCTAGTGTTTGATGTGTGTTTGTGTAAATGAATAGGGGTGGTGCTTGCAAAGGAAGTTGTGGCATTTTGTCCTTACAAAGGGAGGGTGTGTTGTGACTTAACTAAAGACTCACAACTGCAGATGCAGTTTGAAGCCTTGAACATTCAGCTAAAAAAAAAAAGCGAAAAAAAAAAAAAAAAACCACGAACAATAAACTAAAAAAAATGAAGATCAAATATTTACCTCATCATTGAAGGAAAAAAATAGAACTGTGAAAAGTGGTTTAAGTTTTTAAACAAAATCATAAAAAAGAAAAATGCAACACAAATAACCATCAATATAATAAGGAGCCTAAAAGTAAACAAATAGATATTGTGTGAGTGGTTCCTTGAACTTGGTACCAGATGCACCATGTGGGTAGGAATTGCTCTAATGGTGGCCTTGTATTCGTGATGCAGTTTCTCACGCAATCAAGTTGGATAACCAGAATCAAGAACACAATAACAGCTCAACGCTTGGATAAGTAATCAAAATTCAATGCCTTTATTCATCAGCGGCTAATATGTATTAATAGAGTTCAAGATCCAAAAAACTAGGAACAAACTAAAAGATAACTTAAACAAAACATTTAAGATAAATACCAAAAGAAAGACAAAAAATAAACACATCAACACTTCCACAGTTTTAGCCCGTATCATCATCTCGATTATCCGATCCGCTCATTGCATCATTCCCCCCTCTTCGAAAAGACTCGACCTCGAGTCTAAAGGATCATCTAATTCTGGCAAATAAGGGGATAAGTCGGCAACATTAAAAGTAGAAGAAACATTATAGTGTCCCGGCAGTTCAATCTTGTATGCATTATCGTTAATCCGAGCAAGAACGCGAAAAGGACCATCCGCACGTGGCTAAAGTTTACTAGCGCGTCCCCGAGGAAAACGTTCCTTACTTAAGTGAATCCAAACAAGATCGCCCACTTGAAATACCACCTTTTTTCGTCTGGTGTTCACACGTCGTTGATACACAATATTATTATTTGCAATCTGCTCTCGTACTTGCTGATGGATTGCTTTTATTTGCTCTGTCCGATCATTGCCATCAGTACTAAAATGGTCAGCTGCCGACAAAGGTGCCAAGTCTAGAGGAGTAAACGGGTTACGGCCATACACGATCAAAAATGGACTCATGCATGTTGAACGATGGGCTGAGCGATTGTATGCAAATTCGGCCTGTGGTAAAACTAAATCCCATTGTTTTGGGTTTGCACCCATCAAGCTTAGTAACAGGTTACCTAAGCTGCGGTTCGTGACTTCTGTCTGCCCATCACTCTGAGGATGGTGGGCACTACTGAAGTGCAGTCGAGACCCAGGCGTTTCCACAAGGTTCTCCAAAAATGCCCAATGAACTTGACATCCCGATCATATGTGATGGTTTTGGGGACTCCATGCAATCGAACAATCTCAGCAAAATATAAACGGGCAACCTGGCTGGCATCATACGTTTTGGCACACGGTATGAAGTGTGCCATCTTGGAGAAGCGATCGACAACAACCATCACCGAGTCCTTTTGTCGTTGCGTGCGGGGTAGGCCAACGACGAAGTCCAAGCTGACCTCTTCCCATGGGCTGTCCAGAATAGGTTAAGGGGTGTAGAGACCGGCATTAGAGTGATGCATCTTGGCAATATGGCACACCTGACATCTATCAATTATCTTGGCGACATATGTGCTCATTTTTGGCCAGAAAAACCGTTCCTTAAGGAGTTTTACTGTTTTGTCTCTTCCAAAGTGACCGGCTAAAGCTCCTTGATGGCTTTCCAATATGATAGCCTCCCGTAGCGAACACTTGGGAACACATAGTCGAGCCCCTTTAAAAAGGAATCCTTGCTGCAGAGAGTATCCATCCTTGGGGTGAGGTTGGCATGTGCTCCAAAGGTTAGAGAAGTCAGGGTCATCGGGGTAAAGGGTGCAGAAGGTTTCAAAGGCGTCAACCCGTACTTATAAGGAAGTGAGGACGCTGCGCCTTCTGCTAAGAGCATCAGCAACTGTATTCGTGGTTCCAACCTTGTGACGGATCACGAATGAGAAATCTTGTAGGAACTCAACCCACTTCGCATGACGAGGGTTAAGTTTGTGTTGTCCCTGGATGAATTTCAAGGCTTGGTGGTCTGAGAATAAGATGAAATCATTTGGGAGGAGGTAATGTCGCCAGCACTTGAGGCTGCGGATGATGGCGTAGAACTCTTTGTCGTAGGTGCTGTACTTCTGTTTAGCTTCATTCACCTTTTCGCTGAAAAAGGTGATGGGCCGGTTGTTTTGACTGAGAACCCCACCAATTCCAAACCCAGAGGCATCACATTCAACTTGGAAGGTGGTTTGGAAGTTGGGTAGGGCTAGTACTGGGGCTTGAGTGACCCTGGTTTTGAGATCTTCAAATGCCGCGGCAGCCTTGGGTGTCCATTTGAAGTGGGTCCCTTTTAGGCAATCCGTGATCGGGGCAACAATAGAGCTGAAGTTCCGAATGAATCTTCGGTAGAAGGAGGCTAGGCCGTGAAAGCTTCGAACTTCGTGAAGGGTGGTGGGTGTGGGCAATGATGTAATCGCCTCAATCTTGGCTTCATCCATACGGATGCCGTCCCCTGAAATAAGATAACCCAAAAACAGTATCTTATGTGATAGAAAATGACATTTTCCCCCATTAGCATAAAGTTTTTGTTCTCTCAGAATAGAAAAAACCTGGTGGAGATGTTGGAGGTGTTGTTAAAGGTCCTTGCTAAACACGAGAATGTCGTCGAAGTAGACAACGACACAGCGGCCGATAAGGGCCTTGAACACATGGTTCATGAACCTCATGAAGGTGCTTGGTGCGTTTGACAGCCCGAACGGCATCACCATCCACTCGTAGAGCCCATCTCTTGTTTTGAAGGTTGTTTTCCATTCATCGCCCGGCCTCATTCGTATTTGATGGTATCCACTTCGTAGGTCAATCTTGGAGAATATTTGAGCCCCACACAACTGATCTAGCAGGTCTTCGAAACGCGGGATGGGAAAGCGGAATCAAGAACACAATAACAGCTCAAAGCTTGGATAAGTAATCAAAATTCAATGCCTTTATTCATCAGCGGCTAATACGTATTAATAGAGTTCAAGATCCAAAAAACTAGGAACAAACTAAAAGATAACTTAAACAAAACATTTAAGATAAATACCAAAAGAAAGACATAAAAAATAAACACATCAGCACTTCCACGGTTTTAGCCCGCATCATCATCTCGATTATCCGATCCGCTCATTGCATCAATTCGTATAGCCGATAGATGGTTGAACATAATGTTCAAATGAAGGAGACTGCACTATTGAATAAAATGGACTTGCATATGATGTTGTTGGTACGTATTTGCAAGTTAGTGGAGGATGGTGGGCATAATATTTAAGTGAAGGAAACTGCCTTGTATATCTAGGATGGTGAAACTTGCATTATGCAGAGGATCAAGAATGAAGATAATACAGATGATCAAGAACAAACCCATGTGAAAATCCAAGTATGTTTACAAAAAGCCTACAAAAAAACAAATCATATATGATGTAATCATCTATTAACTAAACTCAAGTGTAACACATATAAGAAACAAATTTCCTTTTTTTTTTTTTAATTTACTATTATAGAGATACCTCATTAAGTACACATAAGACCCAATTCATCAATAAAGTAAATAATCTTTGTGTGATATTCAGACAACTTGTCTGGAAGAGTATCAAGTTTTTCTCCAGGGTCTTTGTAATGCATCTGCTAGAATTTGAAAACCCAGTATTTTGCTTCCTTATTCCAAATTTCAAGTTTCTTCAAGGTCTTTCTAATGTATTTGCAGGATTTTAAAAATCCAATTCGTGATCCAACTAAAAATGTAAAATCCATAATAAAAACAAATCAGATTTCATCAAATTGAACAAACCCACTTCATGATTCCTTAAAATAAACAACACCTAATTCAAAATTGAACAAATAGAGTATCTTTGTTCAAATTCAATGAGCAATAAACAGTAGAGTGGAACTAATTTCATATTTCATTGTTCATTTGTTGCAATCTTGCTTCCTAATTCCAATTTTCGATTGCATATTTAAGCAAAGAAGAAAGAAGAGAATCATTGCCGATTTGTATCTCTGAATTCTCCCATTTCATCATGTTTGTTTTGCATGCTCTTTTGTCAGTCGTATTCACAGCAGCACATTGAGGTGGAGATGCAGAGGATAAGGATGAGACAGTGGATTGGGAGGAGGTGTTGACTAGGATCTTTGAGAGGGGGGGGGGGAGAAAATTTGAATGAGGGTGTCAAGCGGACAAGTGGTTTCTGGCGACGTGGTGGAAAAAAAGGGAAGAAGGAACCACTGGAAACCGCTCCAAGTCTCCAACAATAGAATTAGTGGTAGCTACAAAGTCGGTCAATGTTTAAAAACTACTAGTAACCGCAATATAAGAGGAGAGAGTGTGTAAAACCGTCATAAACATTCTAGAAGCTTTTTTGGGACTTTGAATGGTCAAGATTAAAAGTTAGAGACTTTTAAGGGCTAAGATCTTGCTAAAAGTTGGTTCAATTAACGGTGTCATAATAATATATAATTGTATTTGAGGTTGAGTACTTGAGTTGCTGCTATAACTCGGTTGCTTGGATTATGTTACAACTCACAGTTTGCATATTCAGCTGAATGAAATATTGAGTTGAAGATTTGTCATTGAGGAATTTGGGATTTGGGCCTTGCAATTGGAGTGTCCAATACCTCTAGGGTCATTCATCGGTTGAGATGTCAATTTGTTCGGTGCTTAAATTTATTTGGGTCTAACCAAAAACCGAATGGGAAGCATGATTGACCGAACCGATTTTGGTTTAAAAACCGAGCAAACTCAATTTCAACCGTATTCATCACACCAGCAAACAAATAACCAGATCATTACAGTAGCAAACAAATAGAAGCATAAACAATTAATATTTCTAATTTTAAGAACCCTAATGACTGCTTTGCACTTGCAAACCATAAGATGATAGTTTAAAACATCATAATCACATACTTACTGAGACGTGAGCTGGCCTAATCAAATTGAGATGTGATAACAGATACGTGGGAGACTCTGCGTCTGCGGCTGCGGGCTGCCGACTGGATGAAGAGGAACGGCCGGGCTGGATGTCGACGCCGATGGGGGTGTGGGATGCGGACTGGATGACGAGTTGAGGAATGGCTGCCGCAGGGAGATGCCGATGGGAGTGAGAGGGGGCGGCTAGATATGGCAGGTGTGTGAATGTTGCGGTTAGGTAAAGATTCACATAACCAAAACCATTGTTGTTGAAAACAATAAACAATTCATTGGTTAGTTATTTTCGGTTAAATTAGGTTGATAATGAAATTGTTGAAAAATAAAAATAGAAAAAGATTGTAAATAATCTTGTGAATTAAAAATATATTAATGTTAAAAATCTAAGTAAAATTCGTATAACTTTAGAGTGACTAAACACGAATGAATAAAGTAAAATCATGTGAACAATAACTCATCTTTTAATGTATTTAATCTCATATATAACTTATGATATTTTCATTCAATAAAAAGTTATATCTCAACTTCTATACTTGATTTGTATCATAACTTCTTAAAAAAATAATATACACACAGTAGGGGTGGTCATCGAATCAGATAACGGTTTGTTTGGTTTTTTCGGATCGGGTTGTTCGGATTTGAAAATTTTGGGAACCTATCCGAAACCCGACTTGAAAAACACATATGCTTATCGGATCTGAATCTATAGGAACAACCTGAATAAAATTGATTTTTACATACGAACAACCCGAATAAGAAATCAGATCGGTTTTTTCGGGTTTCGGATACGATTCGAATTTCAGATTTCGCTTTTTATGAACATCCCTAACACACACACCTAGAAATATTAACAAAAAAACAAATATATAATAATCGGTTGGGTTCTGTAAAAATCGGTTAATGACTTGGCTTAACCGTAATGAATAGATCGGTTAATGGCTTAGTTTAACCATAAGACTATCCACAGCGGTCACCCCACTGAAAACCCTTCCCCACTGAAATTTCATGCCACGTCATCACCCCACTGAAAACCTTAATCACCCCACTGAAAACCTTAATCACCCACAATGGTCACCCCACTGAAAACCCTTCCCCACTATTCCACGTCATCAACATTTTTTAAATTTAATTGATTTATTTAATTTTTTTTTGCAAACAAAAAATAATAAACTTAGAATTTAATTAAACAATTCAAATAAAGATACAAATAAAATAAAAATTACATTGCAAATTTAAATAAAAAAACCATACAAAAAAAACTAACAATTCAAATAAAATTTAACGATATTTATCCAAGAGTTTCTTTTTCATTTTTTGCATTATTTCACGATCTTCGTCGTCGAGCATGTCGGGAGGCAAAGACTCAAGTGCTCTGAGGTCGGATCGGAGAGTTTTCTCTTCGTGCATTTTTTTCCTTTCTTCGTGTTTTAGTTTTTGAAAAGTTGTGAAAGCTTGGAGTTGATCAGCGAGTTCGGTTGTTGACGTGTTAGAGGATACGGTTTGACGTGTAACACCCCGACCGACGGCGGAATCATCGGGATGCCACGAGGGATGTGTAGATTGTTCAAAAGCTCGTGGGCATCTAAATCAAATCATCATATATCATTTAATCAACCAAAATAATTACACAAAAATCATGTTCATCATGAATCAAATACATCAAATACACAAAAGATTTAGTTAAACTAACTAAACTCTAATCGCTAGAAATTTAGTTAATTAACTAAGTCCAAGAATCCTATATGATGATGATGTCCAAAATAGAAGAGATCATCCTCTTCATCCTACTTGTCTCCATCACCTGAAACATGTAAGAAATCAAGTGTCAACTACAAAAGTAGTTGGTGAGTAATCATAAGTTTTTATATTTAAAAATGTTTTAGTAAAAATGAGTTTGAAAGTTTATGCTTAAAAGGGTTTTATAAAATGCTTTGTTTTAAAACGAGTATAAAACTTATGATCTTCTTGAAAAAAATCCATATGAATACCTGTATGAGATAATCCAACACACATCCATCAATTCAACAACCAAACACACACACAATCACATAACCACATAACCAAATCTATCATAGTCAATCACAAATAATCATAATCAAATATAGATAATCAATCCACAAACTAATCAACCAATCTCATCAACCATATTCTCAAATAATGTTCGTGACTATACATGATCATTATGTAATTAACATAAGTTAAATACATGATTCATGGAGTGGTCGCTAACCACGTGACAATACATGAAGTCAAAGCAATTAACCGAAGTCAAAGGCAATGATTCACAGATGTGGAAACCATCCACGTGACAATACACGATGTCAAAGCAATTAACCGAAGTTAAGAGCGATGATTCTCGGGATTTGTGACAATACTTGTAATCTTTGTTATTGACCTAGGTCAATAACAATTTTTACATGGATATAAAATAATAAGAGATAATCCCATAATAATGATAATTTCAAATGTGAATATCATATTGATAAACAGGTATTAACCTTGTGTTATCAAAATAATATTTAATTTGGTATACATGTTTCACCTCCGGGTTTTAAAACCAAAAACAGTTTAAAGAAAGGGAGGTTATGAGAACTCACCTGAAGTCCTTAGAATTCGTGTCCTCGTATTATGCGCGCTCGCGTATATAACTCGTAGTAACTCAACGATCTGTAATTATTGTACGTTTTATATTCGTGAGTACTTGCGCTTAATTTAAGTCATTTGACCATAAATGTTACTCTAAATCATTAGATATATTCTTAACTTAGTTTACTTTCCTAAGTTAAGTTGTTTCACTTAGGGTTTTGTTTATATTCATTTCAAAGTTTAACTTCATTGATACATCTTTTGTCTTTATTAAATGATGAACAAGACTTAAGTTCATTGGTATGCACCCATAAGTAGGTATATGATAAGATAATGATTTTATCACACATATACTTGTTCCCACATGCATGACTCCATTCAAGCCACCACCTTAGCCTACTTCATTACATCTCTTAGTTTAATAAAAGTGTTTTTACATAAACCATGCGAGATATGACCTTCTTCCATCAATTTCAACACGTATTTAATTCATAGTATTTAAGAAAATAGGAACTTGTGTCTAGAGAGAGAAAAGGTGGTGGTTGGATGTGCCCATGCATGCATGTACATGTATATACTTATATATATCTAAGCATGTCGTTTATTGGTCCTTAAACCCTTGATTAAATGAAAACTAAATTATACACCCCATGGGGCAGCGAACCCTTTAGGTTTAAGCCCAAGGTTCGGCCCTAAATTGAAGTAGGGTTCGGCTGAGAAAACTTCGGGTAGCAACCAAGGCTCGGCTCCCATGTGAAGGTTCGCAGGCTCCTGGTTCGTGAGCCTAGGGTTCGCTACTGGTGCATAGTTCGTGGTGAAACAGGTTCGTGAGTCCCTCAAGGGTTCGTTGGCATTGCATGGTTCGGCCATCAACTTTCCCGCCCACAAGGGTTCGTTGCCAAAGAAGAAGGTTCGGCCAACAGGGCGGTTCGTGGCACAAGGGCTCGGCTGAAGAGGAGGGTTCGGCTAGCCCATGCAAGGTTCGGGGCTCACGGTTCGCTGCTATGCCACAGGTTCGGCCATCCTAAGGGTTCGCCGACCTGCACTTCGAGAGCCAACCTGTTCATCATTCCTATTTTCGAATTTTACAGATTTCATGATCATTTATTGTTTCCCATGGTTCCAAACAACTCGATTTAAGA
The DNA here is from genome assembly GCA_009363875.1 of Mikania micrantha. Classification (NCBI taxonomy): domain Eukaryota; kingdom Viridiplantae; phylum Streptophyta; class Magnoliopsida; order Asterales; family Asteraceae; genus Mikania; species Mikania micrantha. The sequence goes on from CM018696.1 coordinate 84,210,095, forward strand.
TCCTACATGTTCTTAGTTCGGTTATAACCATCAAAAGTCGAAGGTTTGATATTTGCAACAAAACCGAAAAGAAAATAACAGATTTACCTCAATTCGTGGATCAAAAGTAGGGTTTCTTCGTATCCTCTTGTTCCTTTCGATTACACGAACGCGTGGGCGCCAAGATCTCGCGAATCCGTCGAGAAACGAGCGAGATATCGTAGAGAGAAGTTGTAGAGAGAGAAAGTGGCGTTTTTATGGAGCTAGAGAGAGAGTATGTCTTGCAAGAATGAAGAAGAAGAAGAAATAAAGGATTTTTATAGTCCGGTCAATCCCCGCGTGCTCGGTCTCGTTTTTATCGCGATAAATCATTAAAATGCTCGGTTGTAATCGTAACATATTTAAAACAATAACCCGTTTTAAATAAATTAGTTTTTGCTTAATTAAAATAAGTTTAAACAAATTGTTTCGTAAAATAATTACCGTTTCATTTTCGTTAAATAATTATCTAAATAATTTAATTTATTCGAAAACATTTTAGGTTGTGATTCCTAATAAACGTTTTATGTTTTATTTATTAATTTTATATCGTGAGATATTATTTAATTATCTCGTCGAAACGCGTTACTCGCGTACGTATTCGTAAAGATCGTCACCTTTGCGAATCCGATGCTCGTACCGTATTTCGATTTGATTTATTATTTATGGAATATCGTTTCAGTATATTATTCTTAATAATTATATTCGTGTGAATCGTCACTCACGCGAATACATTATTAAGTTAATATTTCTGAATTAATATTCCCGTTTAAATGATATCCGTAACCTCACCATCGCGTAATCAATTCTCATTATTAATCATCTTTAATATTATCATTTTCCCAACCCAAAACCCACTAAACCCTAGTCACCGACACATCCATGATAGACCGAAATATGCATATATATAGGGCATATGTAAGGGTCAGTCGCAACTGCCCTAGCCACCGTCCCACCGCTATTTCGATAAACCATGACCATGGGTCCTTGACTACGTTTAGTAACCAGACTCAAACAAACTCCCAATTCCATCTCAATCCATTCTCAAACCAATAATCCATCATTATCAGTGATAAGTAACCGCGATAAACACTACGGGTCTGTTTAGTTGAATTACAACTAAACTTCCCGTGGTTTACGCGTATAATAAATTATAATCATGTATACCAGTAACAGTGATAATATCAGTAATGTCAATCAATAATTTCATAATCATTCATAATAATTAAATCCCCAGTCGTAACAGTACAATCGTACGAATGTACGGACGTACGGACAACTGAAAGTACAGTGATGTTACAGTCTCCCCTAGTTAAAGGAATTTCGTCCCGAAATTCAACTTGGAGTGACCGTAGTAAATAAATGTGGGTACTTAAGCTTCATCTGATCTTCCCGCTCCCATGTGAATTCTGGACCCCGCTTCGATTCCCAACGTACTTTGACAATCGGAATTCTACTGCGTTTGAGCTGTTTAATCTCGCGATCCATTATCTCCACTGGTTTTTCAACAAAGTGCATGGTATCATCGATGCGGATGTCATCGAGTGGTACCTGAAGATCCTGATTAGCTAAGCACTTTCTTAGATTGGACATATGAAACGTCGGGTGCACATTACTAAGTTCAGGAGGAAGTTCTAACTTGTAGGCAACCTTCCCGATCCGTTCAAGGATCTTAAAAGGGCCAACATAACGTGGAGCAAGCTTCCCCTTCTTTCCGAATCGAACAACGCCCTTCCAAGGCGACACTTCAAGTAATACCATATCTCCCACTTCAAACTCCAAAGGTTTTCTTCTTTTATCCGCGTAGCTCTTCTGTCGACTGCGAGCAGCTAACAGATTGTCACGGATCTGGCGGATCTTGTCAGTCGTTTCCTGAATAATCTCAGGACCAGTAATCTGCGAATCGCCGACTTCGGTCCAACAAATAGGTGACCGACATTTCCTGCCATAAAGAGCTTCAAACGGTGCCATACCAATGCTCGCGTGATAACTGTTGTTATACGAGAACTCAACCAATGGTAGATGGCTATCCCAATTGCCACCGAAATCGATGACACAAGCTCTCAACATGTCTTCCAATGTTTGAATCGTTCGCTCCGTTTGACCATCCGTTTGAGGATGATAAGTAGTGCTAAGATCCAGTCTTGTTCCAAAGGCTTCATGAAGTGATTCCCAAAATCGTGCCGTGAAACGAGCATCACGGTCCGATATTATGCTTAAGGGAATACCATGTCGGCTAACGATCTCATCAATGTAAATACGAGCCAACTTCCGCACAGGGTAAGTTTCGCGTATCGGTAAGAAATGAGCCGACTTGGTCAGTCTATCAACGATTACCCAGATACTATCTTTACCGTTCGCGGTCCGTGGGAGTTTAGTAATGAAATCCATAGAGATATTCTCCCACTTCCACATCGGTATCTCTGGTTGTAATAACAATCCTGAAGGTCGCTGATGTTCTGCCTTGACTTTAGCACAGTTAAGGCACTTAGACACATATTCAGCAATATCCTTCTTCATTCCAGGCCACCAGTACAAGCCCCTAAGGTCTTGATACATCTTATCAGAGCCCGGATGGATTGAGTAACGAGATTTATGAGCTTCATCCATAATCAGCATCCTCAGATCACCCCTGTTCGGTATCCACAACCGATTCAAATAATACATCAAACCGTCATCCTTAGTTTCCAATAAGATTTCAGCCCCACAAGACATCTCATTTTTCAAGTTATCTTGAGCTAATGAGTGTTGTTGGGCTGTGAGAACATCATTACGGAGATTAGTGTGCACTCGAACACTATGAATCTGAACTTGACTTTTGCGACTAAGCGCATCTGCTACTACATTCGCTTTACCAGGATGGTAGCGAATTTCACAGTCATAATCATTCAACAGTTCAACCCATCTCCGTTGTCTCATGTTGAGCTCTTTCTGATTCAAAATATGTTGCAAACTTTTATGATCAGTAAAGACTACACACTTGGTGCCATAAAGATAATGTCTCCATATCTTCAAAGCAAACACGACTGCACCAAGTTCCAAGTCGTGCGTAGTGTAGTTCTTCTCATGAATCTTCAATTGTCTTGATGCATAAGCCACAACCTTTCCCCGTTGCATGAGAACACAACCGAGACCTAAGTTGGATGCATCACAATAGACTACAAAATCATCATTTCCATCAGGCAGTGTCAAGACAGGAGCATCACAAAGTTTCTGCTTCAGAGTCTGAAATGCCTCTTCTTGCTTTGGTCCCCACTCGTATGGCCTATTTTTCTGAGTCAAAGCAGTGAGAGGGACAGCAATTCTGGAGAAGTTCGATATGAACCGCCGATAGTAACCGGCAAGTCCAAGGAACGATCGAATCTCCGTCGGTGTCTTCGGTGTACTCCAATTCTTCACAGCATCAATCTTTGCAGGATCCACGTGAACACCGTATTCGTTGACTATGTGTCCCAAGAATTGAACTTCTTTAAGCCAAAATTCACATTTAGAGAATTTGGCATATAGCCGCTCCTCTCTTAGGATCTCCAAAACCAACTTAAGGTGTTTCTCGTGTTCTTCCTTAGTCTTTGAGTAGATCAGAATATCATCAATGAATACAATCACAAATTTATCCAAGTATGGCCTGCAAACACGGTTCATGAGGTCCATGAAAACCGCAGGTGCATTGGTAAGGCCGAAAGGCATTACCAGAAATTCATAGTGGCCATATCTTGTTCTGAAGGCTGTCTTGGGAATATCATCATCATGTACGCGAAGCTGATGATACCCAGACCTCAGATCGATCTTTGAAAACCATGCCGAGCCTTGAAGCTGATCGAAGAGATCATCGATGCGCGGCAGTGGATATCGATTCTTGATAGTCAACTTGTTCAATTCGCGATAGTCGATGCACATCCGGAATGACCCGTCCTTTTTCTTGACAAATAGGACCGGTGCACCCCATGGCGAATGGCTCGGGCGAATGAATCCTTTGTCAGTCAGCTCTTGTAGCTGGCTCGCCAATTCTTGCAACTCCGAAGGCGCAAGTCTGTAGGGAGCTTTGGCGACTGGGTTCGCACCAGGTACTAAGTCGATTCGAAACTCAACTTGACGTTCTGGTGGAAGACCCGGTAAATCGTCTGGAAAAACTTCTGGAAAATCTCGTATCACCGGAACATCTGCAATTCTCTTTTCTTTCTCTTTCTTCTCCACAATGTGTGCTAAGAAGGCTATACATTTCTTCCTAAGGTACTTATGTGCTTTAGTGCATGACATCAGCTTAAGACCTTTGCTAGCAGTTTCTCCAAATATTCTCAAGGTTTCACCCGAAGGTAAAGGAATACGAATATATTTCTCATGACAAACAATCTCCGCTTTGTGAGTGGCTAACCAATCCATGCCTATGATAACATCAAAGCTACCAAGATGCATAGGTATAAGATCAATTGGGAAAACGTGATCATTTAAGTTCACAGTACATCCAATGATAATAGTGTCAATATCAATAGTGTTTCCGTCAGCCACTTCCACGTTAAACGGTTTATCTAAATATGTACGTGTTCTACCAAGCAAGCATTCGAAATCATATGAAACAAAACTCCTATCAGCACCAGAATCAAATAAGACAGATGCATAAGAGTTGTTGATCAGAAATGTACCGTTGACCACATCCTGGTTGGCTTGAGCAGCTGGAGCATTCAGTTGAAAAGCCCGGCCTCTTGCCACCCTCTGATTATTTCCAGTCAACTTTGGGCACTGATTTCTGAAGTGACCCACTTCACCACATTCATAACAGGCTCTTGCCTGTGCTTGAGGTACCTGGCGAATGGGTACAGCCGGAATAGGTTGAGTTTGAGGAGCTGGTAGTGCAAGCGGTGCTTGTTGCATCCTTTGTGCTTGCGGTGCACTCCGACAAACGTTTGCATAGTGCCCGAACTTGCCACAGTTGTTGCAAACGCGACACGGCAAGTTAGGGGCATGATGATATCTGCAAGTGTTACATTGGGGAGTGTTCCCAGTGTAATTTCTTGCAGCAGAGTTATTGGATGATTGCTGCGCAGACTTCGCAGCAGGTACAGTGACCATGAAGTTCCGATTCTTTCTTTTCTTGTTGCTGCTTTTGGACGAGCTAGCAGCTTCAGACTTGACTTCAGTTTTGACTTCCTTTGTAGCAGTCTTGGTGTCAGTCTTCTTATACCCCTTTCGAGTAAGAGTTCCATTCTTCACGTGATTGTCAGTAAGAGTTGCAGATAACCGGATTGCAGCCTCAAGTGTTTTGGGATTGCTCCCATAGACTGTATCCTGAATCTGCACCGGCAGCCCACCGATATACTTCTCAATCGCCCTTTCCAAGGGTGTCACCAAGTGAGGTACCAGCAAGCTATACTCATGAAACTGAGTATTGTAGATGACATTCTCTCCGCTATCCTGCTTGAGTTCCCAGAACTCAGCCTCCAGTTTCCTCATCTCGCTTCTAGGACAGAATTCAGTGGTCATCAGAGTCTTGACCTCTCTCCATGTCAGTGCTAAGGCAGCATCCACTCCCCTAGTTCGCTTTTCCCCATTCCACCAAGTCAGTGCTCTCTTTTGGAAAACACTGGTGGCATAGCGAACTTTCAGATTCTCAGGGCATTCGCTGTTGATGAAGGTGTTCTCCATACTCTCAAACCACTGCAGCAGACCAGTGGCTGATTCAGCACCCGTAAATTTCAGGGGATTACAGGAATTGAAGTGTTTGAACGTGCAAGTTGTCTGGTTTGCACCACCTCGGTTCTGGTTGATGTTCTGGTTGGCCTGAGTCAACTGGTTCACCAACCCAGTGATGAGGTTAGCTAACTCTTGCATGCCAGGGTTAGCATTACCGTTAGCATCCTCTGCGTTCGTATCATCTCCGTTGTGACGGCGAGGCGGCATGTTTCTGAAGGAAATAGAAACATGTTACTACCGTTTACAACTTAAGTCATACAAACAATGTTTAAATGAGTCCATTAGACAATTAGGATTACATATAGGAACTATATTTCTCTCCCATTAGTCATTAAACTCAAAAAGGTTTATAATTTCCTATTATTATTCTAAGTGTCCTAGTTGGTCATAACTAGTGTTAACTAACTATTTCCTAGATCCTATACATTCCTCACTCTATACTAACACTGACAACCTCCCAATGCAATGCAACAAGCTTATATATAGGGCATATGCAGAGGTAGATCGCAATCTCCCCTACACCGTCCCACCACCGTTCCATTGCACCACGATTATGCCCTTGCTAGTGTGTAGAGTGTGTCATGCATTTCACCATAAACCTCTCTTCACAAACCTTATCCTTGGTAGGATAATTTTGAGTGAAGTAATCTCTAGTTCCCTTGGACAATTAGGTTTGCCTAATGTCTAAGTTCACCTGTCATGTAGGCTTGCCTATTTCTAAGTTCACCTAATGTCTAAGTTCACCTGACATTAAGTTTCCCCCAATTGTCTAAGTTCACTAAAATCCATATCAATCCCAATGTCAATAATCATCATTAAGGGTTCATATCATCACAAAGTGCTCTTATTGTCACTAAGTGTTCATATCCTCCCTATAGTTGATTCTTGTCAAGTGTCCATACCATCACTAAGTGTTAGTATCATCACTATGCGTTTATATTATCATCAAGTGTCCATATTATCACCCAAGTCCATATTCCATCACTAAGTGTTCGTATTGTTAGTCGATCCTATGCACCCTACGTGTCCAATCCGTGTGTTTCATAAGTGAATTTATAAGTGTTTATCAAATATGATCATCCATGAGTCAATCCCAGTCAATCCATCAAACATATCATCAACAGTCCACAATCATATCCTCTCAACCATTCCTAGTAAGGTCCTAATATTATCCTATGTTCCTGACACTGACAGACCCCCAATATACTACAAATGGTATATGTATAGGGCATATGTAGGGGTCAGTCGCAACTGCCCCAGCCACCGTCCCACCACCTTTGTAGTATACCACGAGTGTGTCCTTGTCTGGAGTTTATAGATAAAACAAATAATTCCTAAAGCAGATAATTCCTAAGCATTTAATTTCTTAAGCAGGTAATTTCCCAAACGGGTAGTTCCCACATTCTTCAATACTGACATCCACCCAATGTACCGTAAATGGTATATATATAGGGCATATGTAAGGGTCAGTCGCAACTGCCCTAGCCAACGTCCCACCACCTTTACGATACACCACGTGCATGTCCTTATCGAATCATTAGGGCACACATAAGCAAGAAATTAATAAGCAGTATATATATCAGATGTATAACAGGAGTTCAATTAACATGTAATAAACACATAAGCATGAAATCCTGAATATACTAACTAGTGTATGAAATTAATTCATACTAGGGTATCCTACGGTTATAGACTAGGTCAACCATTTCTAGTAACCTAATTCCCTATAACCCAGGCTCTGATACCAATCTGTAACACCCCGACCGACGGCGGAATCATCGGGATGCCACGAGGGATGTGTAGATTGTTCAAAAGCTCGTGGGCATCTAAATCAAATCATCATATATCATTTAATCAACCAAAATAATTACACAAAAATCATGTTCATCATGAATCAAATACATCAAATACACAAAAGATTTAGTTAAACTAACTAAACTCTAATCGCTAGAAATTTAGTTAATTAACTAAGTCCAAGAATCCTATATGATGATGATGTCCAAAATAGAAGAGATCATCCTCTTCATCCTACTTGTCTCCATCACCTGAAACATGTAAGAAATCAAGTGTCAACTACAAAAGTAGTTGGTGAGTAATCATAAGTTTTTATATTTAAAAATGTTTTAGTAAAAATGAGTTTGAAAGTTTATGCTTAAAAGGGTTTTATAAAATGCTTTGTTTTAAAACGAGTATAAAACTTATGATCTTCTTGAAAAAAATCCATATGAATACCTGTATGAGATAATCCAACACACATCCATCAATTCAACAACCAAACACACACACAATCACATAACCACATAACCAAATCTATCATAGTCAATCACAAATAATCATAATCAAATATAGATAATCAATCCACAAACTAATCAACCAATCTCATCAACCATATTCTCAAATAATGTTCGTGACTATACATGATCATTATGTAATTAACATAAGTTAAATACATGATTCATGGAGTGGTCGCTAACCACGTGACAATACATGAAGTCAAAGCAATTAACCGAAGTCAAAGGCAATGATTCACAGATGTGGAAACCATCCACGTGACAATACACGATGTCAAAGCAATTAACCGAAGTTAAGAGCGATGATTCTCGGGATTTGTGACAATACTTGTAATCTTTGTTATTGACCTAGGTCAATAACAATGTTTACATGGATATAAAATAATAAGAGATAATCCCATAATAATGATAATTTCAAATGTGAATATCATATTGATAAACAGGTATTAACCTTGTGTTATCAAAATAATATTTAATTTGGTATACATGTTTCACCTCCGGGTTTTAAAACCAAAAACAGTTTAAAGAAAGGGAGGTTATGAGAACTCACCTGAAGTCCTTAGAATTCGTGTCCTCGTATTATGCGCGCTCGCGTATATAACTCGTAGTAACTCAACGATCTGTAATTATTGTACGTTTTATATTCGTGAGTACTTGCGCTTAATTTAAGTCATTTGACCATAAATGTTACTCTAAATCATTAGATATATTCTTAACTTAGTTTACTTTCCTAAGTTAAGTTGTTTCACTTAGGGTTTTGTTTATATTCATTTCAAAGTTTAACTTCATTGATACATCTTTTGTCTTTATTAAATGATGAACAAGACTTAAGTTCATTGGTATGCACCCATAAGTAGGTATATGATAAGATAATGATTTTATCACACATATACTTGTTCCCACATGCATGACTCCATTCAAGCCACCACCTTAGCCTACTTCATTACATCTCTTAGTTTAATAAAAGTGTTTTTACATAAACCATGCGAGATATGACCTTCTTCCATCAATTTCAACACGTATTTAATTCATAGTATTTAAGAAAATAGGAACTTGTGTCTAGAGAGAGAAAAGGTGGTGGTTGGATGTGCCCATGCATGCATGTACATGTATATACTTATATATATCTAAGCATGTCGTTTATTGGTCCTTAAACCCTTGATTAAATGAAAACTAAATTATACACCCCATGGGGCAGCGAACCCTTTAGGTTTAAGCCCAAGGTTCGGCCCTCAATTGAAGTAGGGTTCGGCTGAGAAAACTTCGGGTAGCAACCAAGGCTCGGCTCCCATGTGAAGGTTCGCAGGCTCCTGGTTCGTGAGCCTAGGGTTCGCTACTGGTGCATAGTTCGTGGTGAAACAGGTTCGTGAGTCCCTCAAGGGTTCGTTGGCATTGCATGGTTCGGCCATCAACTTTCCCGCCCACAAGGGTTCGTTGCCAAAGAAGAAGGTTCGGCCAACAGGGCGGTTCGTGGCACAAGGGCTCGGCTGAAGAGGAGGGTTCGGCTAGCCCATGCAAGGTTCGGGGCTCACGGTTCGCTGCTATGCCACAGGTTCGGCCATCCTAAGGGTTCGCCGACCTGCACTTCGAGAGCCAACCTGTTCATCATTCCTATTTTCGAATTTTACAGATTTCATGATCATTTATTGTTTCCCATGGTTCCAAACAACTCGATTTAAGATCCTACATGTTCTTAGTTCAGTTATAACCATCAAAAGTCGAAGGTTTGATATTTGCAACAAAACCGAAAAGAAAATAACAGATTTACCTCAATTCGTGGATCAAAAGTAGGGTTTCTTCGTATCCTCTTGTTCCTTTCGATTACACGAACGCGTGGGCGCCAAGATCTCGCGAATCCGTCGAGAAACGAGCGAGATATCGTAGAGAGAAGTTGTAGAGAGAGAAAGTGGCGTTTTTATGGAGCTAGAGAGAGAGTATGTCTTGCAAGAATGAAGAAGAAGAAGAAATAAAGGATTTTTATAGTCCGGTCAATCCCCGCGTGCTCGGTCTCGTTTTTATCGCGATAAATCATTAAAATGCTCGGTTGTAATCGTAACATATTTAAAACAATAACCCGTTTTAAATAAATTAGTTTTTGCTTAATTAAAATAAGTTTAAACAAATTGTTTCGTAAAATAATTACCGTTTCATTTTCGTTAAATAATTATCTAAATAATTTAATTTATTCGAAAACATTTTAGGTTGTGATTCCTAATAAACGTTTTATGTTTTATTTATTAATTTTATATCGTGAGATATTATTTAATTATCTCGTCGAAACGCGTTACTCGCGTACGTATTCGTAAAGATCGTCACCTTTGCGAATCCGATGCTCGTACCGTATTTCGATTTGATTTATTATTTATGGAATATCGTTTCAGTATATTATTCTTAATAATTATATTCGTGTGAATCGTCACTCACGCGAATACATTATTAAGTTAATATTTCTGAATTAATATTCCCGTTTAAATGATATCCGTAACCTCACCATCGCGTAATCAATTCTCATTATTAATCATCTTTAATATTATCATTTTCCCAACCCAAAACCCACTAAACCCTAGTCACCGACACATCCATGATAGACCGAAATATGCATATATATAGGGCATATGTAAGGGTCAGTCGCAACTGCCCTAGCCACCGTCCCACCGCTATTTCGATAAACCATGACCATGGGTCCTTGACTACGTTTAGTAACCAGACTCAAACAAACTCCCAATTCCATCTCAATCCATTCTCAAACCAATAATCCATCATTATCAGTGATAAGTAACCGCGATAAACACTACGGGTCTGTTTAGTTGAATTACAACTAAACTTCCCGTGGTTTACGCGTATAATAAATTATAATCATGTATACCAGTAACAGTGATAATATCAGTAATGTCAATCAATAATTTCATAATCATTCATAATAATTAAATCCCCAGTCGTAACAGTACAATCGTACGAATGTACGGACGTACGGACAACTGAAAGTACAGTGATGTTACATGACGACTCGAAGAGGACGCCCGTTTTGTTGTATCTCGACCCGTCGGTCTAACCGGTTCCGGTGGGGTGTCGAACTCGGCTTCTTCTTCGTCATCCTCTAGGTTAACCGCGTTATTTGTATGTGCGGTCGAACCCCCCGGCGAATACTCGTTCGATTCGGAATTTTTGGTTCTTTTTGAAGAACCTTGGACCTCGTTACCTTCTTGGCAAAGAACACGGAATTTTGGCGAGTCTTTTATCGCCACCCAAACGTGGTAGTGGTTAAACATTTGGCCGTTACTCTTTAGTTGGTATTCCTTTTCGGCCCATTTCAAAACGTTCTCGTCGCTCATCCCGCTTTTTCGGTTGTTTGCGCAGTTGCTATAGATCCCACTAAACTTTGTTAACTTGGTGCACATATCCTTCCACTTTGAATTTAGTTGATGATATGTGCGGTATTCGGCATCGAATCCCATCACATTGTGCCAACTAACGGTTACTTTTTTCCAAAAATTTTCCCGTTTTTGCGAGTTACCTACAAAAAAAATTTTCAAAAGTATGTTAAAAAATTGAATCCTTTAAAATAATATATAACAAAACTAAGTAATAAACTTTTTACCTTTGGTTTTGTTCTCGGATTCGTCCATGTAACATCTTCCGAGAGCGATTTCTTCATCGTGAGTCCATTGCTTCGGTGTCATTGGACCACTACTCGGCCCTGTTCCAGCCGGCTGTTTGTTTTTCTTACCTTTTTTGCGTTTCTGAGTGTCTTGTGTCTCCGGCACGACCTCGTTATCATGTTGGCTCGGTGACACAAAATCAGATTCGAACCTAGGTTGAGAGAAGGGAGCAAAACCGGGTTGAAAGTTTGAAGGAGATTGGAAGTTTGGTGGATGTTGTTGAAAGTGTTGGATGTTTGGGTTTTGTTGTAGTTGAACCAATAAATTTCTAAGCGATTCGGGATCGTATGAGAACGGGTTGAATTTGGGATTGGGATTGTTAGGCCTTGGATTCATGTTTGTGTTTTTTTTTTTAAAAATATAGAGAGAAAGATGAAAGATGAAGAGATTTGGGTGGTTTTTTGGGTAAAAAAGGTTGGGTATTTATTTAGTTTTAAAAAGTTGTTTTTTTTTTGTTTATTACCGTTGAAAAACGGTCAAATAAACCAACCAATCAAAATCCATGAAACTCGACGGGGAGCGGGAGCCGTTGGGGCCACTTGAGCGGGGCACCGCTGGCCGAGGGGCGGTGTTCCCGTGCAACCCCGCGGCGGGGAAGAGGCCCGCTGGCCGAGCGGGGCTTCCATTGCGTGTGGTCTAACCGTCGGTTAAAGTCAGTTTCGGTTGGTTATCAGCTAATTTTCGCTTATAGTTATATTAAGCTCACTCCTATGTAGGAGTTAGAAGGGGTTGGACGGTTGATGAAAGAAAATAAGGTTAGTGAGTTTGTTAGGGCATATATATATATATATATATATATATATATATATATATATATATATATATATTAAGTTTGGCTAAAAAGTCTTAAAACCATAAAAAGTGTGAGAAGTAATCTAAGTTATACACGTGTATTTTCCAATGTTTACAAGATATGGGTATTAACGTAATTTGTCCTCATTATTGTTAGCGGTTATTTTGGGAAAATATCATGATTCTCGCTAAAAAAAATCTTAAAATCCAAATCAATTATCGATTACAAGAAGAAATCACAGATTGTAATTGATTATATGATTCTAATTTCATCTGGCGAATAATCGTATAGTTTTTTTGGGGTAACGACGTGATGGAATCGAACACAGAAGATACGCAAGATTATGGTGTTTTTCAGATTGTATGGTTTTTTCAGATTGTATGTTGTTTTTCAGATTGTATGGTGTTATTTCGTATGTTGTATGCTCTGTTTTTTGATATTATGGTGTGTTTTCAAATTGTATGATGTTTTTCAGATTGTATTGTGTTTTTGAATCCAAGTATTACAACTTATTTTGAATCCAAAAGCCATAATCACCATTATATTTTAAAATTTTATGGTGTTTTTTTTTAAAAAATAATGCTATGTTTTTTGATTTTATACACATGTATGGTGTTTTAATGGTGGTTATATACGTAGTTTAGAGTTTATGGTGTTTTTTCTGATTATATATTTGTTTGGATGAAGTCTTTTATAAAATAAGTCAAATATTCTGTATTTTAAATAATTTTATGTACTACGGTGTTTTAACGTTAACTGATAAGTCTAAAACGCCATAAAATTTAACGAATGTTCAAAACACCAATAATCTCACAACTAAAATTTAACGAAGTTCAAAACAACAAAAAATCTAAAATGCCATAAAATTTAACAGATGTTCAACACAATATATCGGGATAGATCAACAAGAAATAAATTATAACACCATAACTTGACAAAAACACCACAAACCAAAAAAAACACCATACAACTATGAAGGTTGCGGTTTCTGTTTCATTTTCAAAAAACACCAAATTACGTTTATGCCCATCACGTGACTTTCAAACACCATTTTAATTACAGAATTGCCACCGCGCAATTCTGACCGTAAAACATCACAGATCTACGTTCATGATTTCTTCTTACGCTTCTTATGGTTTTTATCCTTTTTAAAATATTCCTCCTATATATATATATATATGTATGTATGTATGTATAAAAGTCCCATAACATCTTGATAGTAAGATAAGGTTCGGAAATCATACGGTTATTGTAAAACATGAAAATCGAAGGCACAAAGCGGCTGATGCTTGAAGGAAGCCTCTAATTTGAATATTGGAATGAAAATAACTGTATAAAAAAGTATAGTTATTAAACCTTAAAGGTTTTTTTTGGTACAAGACAATAAAATAGTTGAATGAATGAATGAAATGAAGTAATGAACATGTGATAAATGAACAAAAGAAAGAAATTGACTATTATCATTTTATTGTATTGTCGGGTTACTATATGTGAATGAAGTTAATCATTATTCTGTGTTGTTTGATAGGCTAGAAATGACAAATAAATTGAATATCATTTAATTAATGGGTTTGATCATGGTTCGTATCATGAGACGGGTCATCGATTAAAGCATGGGTAGGTAATAATTTGGGTCAGATCCTAGGTTGTGGCATGATTCAGGTCATGAAATCAGGTCATATGCAAGGAGTGAGGACATGGATTGGACCAAAAGTTACAAAATATCTATTTCATTAGAATAATTGAAAAACGTCTCTCTGTCAACGAATGAAAATTCCTTATGATATAATTTGGTCCATTTATATGTAACTACTAAAAATGTCCTTACTCATTTCATTCAATCTTGCGTTCATGAATACACAAACGCTACATAAATTTAAACCCTATGGTTAACAAATAAATCGATTAAAAAAACTTTATCTGTTAATCAAACCAAAAACAAAATTCACAATTTAGTTCGATTTTTTCCTGTTACAAATAAATTTTGGTTTTTGATTTTTTTTACACACATTACACATACCTGAAACAAAATGGTTCATTAAATACCAACGAAAGCAAAAAAATCTGAATGGAATTCATACCAAGGAAGAAGTTTCATGTCGAGCACACATAACCAGTGATTTTCATAGCAAACTTTGTCACTAAATTGTTGCTCTTAGGGTCTGTTTGGTATGAAGGAATTGAATAGACGGGGGAATGGAATGAACGGGGGAATGGAATGGACAAATGAATGAAATGGATCATTACCATTCCATTGTCCTGTTTGGTTACCTATGGTAATGAAATAATTCATTACTTCATGTTGTTTGTTAGACATGAGAAGATGAAGAAATGGAATACAATTTATGGGTTGATTCGTGGTTCTAATCGTTGTTCGAATCATGGGTCGGGTCGTGGGTCGGTTCATGTGTCATGGGTCGGGTCGGGTCGTGGTTCGGACCATCAGTCGGTTCATTGGTCGGTTTTTGTTTTGCCCATGGTTCGATCATGGGTCGTGCCACGGGGCAATTCATGGATCGGATCATGGTTTGGGTCATGCGACGGATCATAGTTCAGATCATGGTTTGGGTCATGGGTCGGGTCATTGTTTGAGTCATGGGTCGGATAATTGTTTGAGTCATGGATCAAATCATGGTTCAGGCCATCTTTCGAGTCATGGTTTGGGTCATGGGTTTTGTTATGGGTCGGGTCATAGTTCGAATCATAGTTTGCATTATGGTTCAGGTCATGAGTCGAGTTATGGTTCGAATCATGGTTCGCGTCATGGTTTAAGTCATGGTTCGGGTCATGGGTCGGGTTTGGTTCTAGTCATAGGTCGGGTCATAGTTTTGGACATGGGTCGGGTAATGTTTTGGACATGGGTCGGGTCATTGGTCGAATCATTCCTTCAAGAGAAGGAATGAAAAAAAAACACCCCTACTCCAAGGAATGAAAATCATCAAAAATGAAGGAATCACATTCCTTATGGAATAGTACATTCCATTCCTATGTGGTAACCAAACACGCTTCTTTTCATTCCAACGTAATGACTCATTCCATTCCACCATTCATTCATGCATACCAAACGCTACCTTAGTTTTATAAATTGAGGCAATTCAATATAATTCCATAGGAACTAAAGAGAACGTCGTTTGAAATTTTATAAACCTATTACCTACAACAGTAACTCAAACAGCAAAATTTCGTCACCTATAAAGCAAGGATGGTTAATAAACACAAATATGTTCCCCGATTCGCAACCCTAACATGAATCAAATTGACCTAAGCATCAAAAAAAACAAAGCAACAACTAGAAAACCTAAACCAAGGTACCTCACCACCACATCTTTAGTCACCAATTATTCTCCAACTAAGAAATTATAGGGTCTTTATTATGTTTTTATTTGCTTTGTGATTAATCATCAGCTATTCATTTGCGCTTATCCACTAGTTTTCTTTTCCGATCGATAAGAATCAAGTGTTTTCATTGGATCGGATAACAGGTCGATTGATTATTCACATTTAAAAATTTTGTGGCATTACCCGAAATCCGACTCCCGGAATTGAAGTTAATCTTATCCGATACGAATCTAACCGAATAAGGATTCAGATCGGATTTGAGTAAATCCAAATAATAGAAAATAACCCAAATCAATCAGTGCATATTGTAAACATAGAACAGAAAGTTAGTACATAATTAAAAATACATCAAACATGAAATGGTCCTTTGCAATATTGTATATGCTATCACAGTGCATATTGCATAAAATCATTTTAATCTATAACATATTAAGAAACGCACGTTAGTCATGAGCCATAGTTAATCATAGTGAAACCAGTTGTTTCAACTGTTCTGAAAGTATATCTGAGCTGTATAAATTATTAATATATGGACAACGGTGGAATCAACCACCCTGAGGAGTAATTTGGGCCCTATTCAATCTCAGCCGTTTAAAATCAAATTAACAGTTCACATTCTTACGGCAGTTTTAAAATTCCAGACAGTTGTCCTCGAATTTGGAAAGGAATTACCGGTTAGTACATTAAAGTAAATTCTTGAAAGAACACATGTCCCACTAAGCATCAAAATTATGCTTCTACTCACACGTGTAACGACCTAATCATTTTAGAAATACCCGCCCACTTTAACTGGTTAAATCATTATCCGATTGCAACAAAATTGCTATCAACCAAACAAAACACAATTATAAAGGCCTTTATACAAACCCATATTAACACCATGAAAATAACAATATAAAAAAAATAAATATTCCTAAACTTGAACACTTCTGTAAAAGTTTTCATCTTAGAAATGATTCAAAATGGAACAAAAAATTTCACTGAAATGAAAAACTTAGTTGATAAAAGGTAAAATAAAATGTTAACCATTATGTACTAGGAATACCTGTTGAGCAGATGCCTTTGCGGTTGTTTGCTTGCTGTAGCTGAAAACATAAGGATATAACGTGTTTTAATAGCGCAAGTGCCATTTGAAAAATAATTTAGACTGTTTATTTATATAGTGGTCATACCTTCTAGAAATATGCCGCCAAATGTTGATTCTCTCCAACTTTACCGCCAATAACCTTAAAATAATATATAATTTTGAAAATAATTAAGCTTAAAAAGAAAATGTAATTAAATTTGAAGTTTGGAGGGAATTTAATGTAACTTTAAAGCGGTTCTGACATTTAAATTTAAATGACATCTAAATATTATAACATACCAACACCTGTCCCACTTACAGTAAATATTGAAAATAAAAAGACTTTTACTGGGAAATTGCTGACACGTTTTATGTGGTGATAAAATTTAAATAAAATAAGATTAACATTCCATGTGAACACCACCTGTCCCAATTTAATTAACATATTAAAAAATTAATAAATTAAATTGTTTTTTAAATTGAACACAAAATTGCATTATAGATGAAATAATTATATAACTAAAAATAAATGTAAACATTAACTGAAATTAATACAAAACGTTTAGATAACATTAATTGTGTATAAAAAAATTGAAAGAAAGACACTGATGTAATGTACATAATAAAAATTAAATTGATGTAATGTACATAATAAAAATTAAATTAATATAAATTTTTAAAGCATTATATTCTATACGCGGTTTTTGATACTCCAGGTGTAACAGTTTACAGGTTAATGAAACTGGCATTCTAGGTGGGAACTGAGAAGATTAAGGAATTATTTCAAATTAAATTGACCGAGACGGTAAGTTTAAAATTTTTATAAACGTGTGCAAGCAGTTGCATGCAAGAAAAGCTATAAATGCAGCATTTACCATAGACTCAAAATTTTAACTTCTGTCCGAACAAAAAGAAACACTAAAGCATTGAAGGTACAATATTTTATGATATATACCCTACATTTATACACGTATACATGGTTATTGCAATTTAAAACATTAACCTTTTATTTCATTTATTGCAGTATGAAGAACAGCTCAAAAGCAACAATGGATTCCAAGGTATAATCACCTAGCAGTTTGAATATATTAGTTATGTATAATTTATATTAGATATAATTTTGTAGATGGAAAAGTCCACCTCACCAAATGTTAAAACCTTAACTTCTCCAAATACGGTTAATAAGGTAATCTTAATTTTTTTATATTTATACGTTTATAAGTTTATATATACTGAGGTTTACTGTTAATATATAATTTCCCATTATTTCTATTACATTTTCAAGAAAACAGCGATAGTGTGGAAATAATATCTATTGGGCAATGCTTTAGCCCATACAAATCACACCTTCATCGTCAGTTTAGTGAGGAGGTAGAATTCTTTCAATTTCATATTAAAAAGTGACTGTTACCTAATGTTTACCAGCTTTCAGGATCGAATCTTTGAGAAAATGCTTAAGAGGAAAAGAGCATTAGACGCATGGGACTAGGAAAATGTCATTGACGTGGACAACATAACTGATGTTCAACCGAATGCAGCGGGATTACAAGACAACGCATCTAACCGCGATCTAGATTATGATGCTGATTCAGAAAAGTCACTCAATGATTATATGAATGTTACCGGGCGGACCAATGATGAATATGACGAAGAAGGACATGATACTGTTGATTCCTTTGAATCCATCATGAAAAAGACACAAATCCCACGTGTGTCTGTTTTTAGCAGGAACAAAGCCATGCGCCGCATTAAATACTCTTAGATTTGAAGTTTCTTATTAGCTATTATCTCTAAACGTTGTGTATTATGCTGTTGATGTAGTTAAGCATGTCTTTAGACTTTACGTTTACTATTAAAAGTATGTTCTACCGTAATTTCTATTATTGGGTTTTATGTTCTAAAGTATGTGAATTTGTTTTAGTTTTTTTATTATGTTATGTGTGGTTTCGTTATAAGAGTATAAATTAGATTATTAAAATTTTATGACTGCAAAAACAAGAAGGAAACTCTTTCATTTCCAAAGGACGCACAATATTAATTGTGATAACAATTATGTATTATTAATAATTACATCTTCAAAGCATTCACTTATCTTGTAATAACTAAATATGTGTATATATTTTTTAAAAACTTAATTATTTTAATACGGTCGATTATATTTAAATAATAAAATATATAACAGTTTAAGAAATTGCATATGGCCATTACATTAAAACTTAAAATTTATATGCACTTAAACAATACTGTATAAAAACTTTCTTTAATATGATTATATTAACAAACAAAAATATAAAAATAAGTTGGTATATATCAAAGTTTGAATAAATGTTATATTTGTATTTTACAATAATTTTATTTTAATTATACTCGATCTTTTATATGATATGCCCTTAAACAAATTATTCTTATATTTGTTTGTTATTAATTGTTATCCTAATATTTATTTTTTAAAAAACAAGTTACTATCAAATTTTTAATAACAATTATCCAACTTTGAAAAAGGTGAAAAGAGACTATGAATCGCAATAGTAATCTTAAATATCCATCAATATTATACAATTAAATTGAGGTACGTACAATTTATCATATATTGTATTTAATAGCGCTATTATAGCCTATTAGATAATCTGAAATCAAAAGTTATTGATTACCACGTATTACAAATTTCACGAATCACACATATATAGTAAATCTTTTATACATAAAGTTGAATTATTTTTTCAATTAATTAATTTTCATTGAAAATTATGCATAATAGCAAATTATATTTCTTGATAATCTACATGTTTTTTATAAATAATCTTTTTAATTTCTGTTATTATTGTTTGCTATAATTAAATTTGAATTTGAATTATATTGTTTACTTATTTTTTTTAAATAAAAATTTTAATATAAACAGAAGATAGTAAATCTTTTATACATAAAATTTGTATTATCTTTTAATGTTAACAGTTAGTTTATAACTACATAATGACATGATGGAACATGATCCTATCATCAACATGTGTAGTTCTATATAAACAAGTTTATATAGGAAACTTGATAATAAGAAAAGTTAAAAAGCTTTGGTTACAACAATTGAGGTATGTTTATTTTTTGCTCACTTAAAATTATGATTACAACAATATGTTATATATAGGTATTTACTACTGTAGTTTCATATTATTATTGTTATGTTTATTATATAGTTGCCATAAGGTGTCCATCTTTAATCTACAAATGGAAGGAAATTATATTGTTGAAGATTTTTCATCATTCATAAAGTACAACGTTTTGTATACTTTAGTTGTTGTTCGAATTGAATCTATGTTTTGCGATATTGATGATGATAAAGACTTCGTTACATTTGTTGATTACAAAGTGAGTTATCAAATTATGGCAATCTTATTGAATCTCCAAAATATAATACAATTGACTTACACCCTTGCATTTGCTCTTTATAAAAGAGAGATAAAATAGCTGGGGTTTTTCCTAAAAGCTTTCTACAAGTATATGATTGTAGTGTTAAGATGGGCGGTGTTTTTGCGTTGGTTAATTTTAAGGTTGATTGTTTCTTATACCATCAATTTCCAAAGTACAAAAACTACTGCTTAATATACGGTGATTATAAGATTTTACCTACCGGACAAACAAAGCTTATAAAGCTGGCTAATACTGTTTCAAGAGGGTTTTCATTGTACCCGTTAATTCCTACAATATGAACTCTAACACATGACAGGACACATCGGAGACTTACTGTTGGTACACAAATAAATTGCTTCACTTTGTTGTAATATTAAATATTGTTCACACAATCTTTTAACCGTTTTTTGGAATGACATTGTAGATGTTGTTGGAAAAATTGTCACGGGGGAACGAGTAAAATATCGGTATAGTTTTGAAATTTTTTGCAGGATTCAACGTAAGTTTTTATTTCTATTTAACAATTATTTATATTTGTTATATAGTATTTTTTAATTATATTCATATGCTTATGTAATGTTTTAACCTTCTAATCCTTCAATTATATGCAGTGGTCAGATAATACAATTGTTTTTGTATTACAATCCAAATGTGGATATTATAAGGGCATATATTGCTATCAAAAGAAAAATGATTATCTACGTAAACAATCTTAAATTGGTTCATTTACGAGAATGTAAGTTGTAATTTATATGCACATTCATATACTATTTTTTTTACAAAAATTCCTGTTATTCATTTGTTATTATATATATTACAGTTAACGTCTTGAGGTCTACAGAATTAACCAGAATTGTGTTTCAACCAGACTTACATGAATTAAGCATACAATATTAAAGGTGTTATTCGTTATTGAACGATGTTATGACGATTTAATGAGCAATTGTTACAGTTTTTTTCAGCAATTATAAGATGCAATTGGACTAATTTGTCATAAATTTTAAAAGCATTAGCTTAATTATTTTATGTTGTTTGTTTTTGGATTTTAAATTTTTCTTATGTATCACTTTTATTACTAAATATAAGTTTGTCTTATAAAATACTTAATGTGTCCTTAGTTTCCTAAGTTATTATTCTAACCAAAGAAGAAAGACTACAAATTAAATAAATATAACAATCGGTGATAAGCAGCACGTATAATGCATCCAATCAAACTGGGGATGTCTCTCCCAGCGTATAAAACCAATGTTGGTCCAACTAACCCAGCCCATAATATGCCTAATTAAATAAGTTTCGTGTGACAAAAATATAAAGAGTAAGGGTAAAAAGATTGTCTCATTTAGAGGGCGCCCAAGTTAGGGTATTCTAAATAATATGCTCCCATGCATTTTCTATTCCAATACATAAGATATCAAACAAAGCTCCAACCTAAATTTTGTAATTAATAAGATACAATTTCTGTTAACATCACATTTAATAAAATACAAAAGCATGCTAAAGTTAACATACCAAACAAGTAATAAAAGAAAAACAATCTGTAACGTATTTATTTTGTTACTTCTTTTGTTACGTCTTTAGATTTGTCAAACACCCAAATAATATATTAATTACATTAATTCTTTAAATATTAATACATTTATATAATAAAACAATAGCATAAAATTGCAAACTTTGTTTAGCGTAAAATATCAATTTATAGATATGTGTGATTCTTTATTAAACAAAGAACGACTTTAATTTCAATATCAGTATGTTACGATGAATATTAAAAAATATATATATTTGCCTAAAGAAAAGATGTATTTTACCAGCGGTTTAAACCTATTTTTCCAATTATACTTTTTTATATTAAAATTGAAAAATTAATAGATTGAATAAATTTTATTTTTATCTTAGATAAAAATATATCATTAGAGTATGTGAATTTAGTTTTAGTTTTTTATAATGTTATGTGTGGTTTCGTTATAAGAGTATAAATTAGATTATTAAAATGTTATGACTGCAAAAACAAGAAGGAAACTCTTTCCCTTCCAAAGGACGCACAATATTAATTGTGATAACAATTATGTATTATTAATAATTACATCTTCAAAGCATTCACTTATCTTGTAATAACTAAATATGTGTATATATTTTTTAAAAACTTAATTATTTTAATACGGTCGACTATATTTAAATAATAAAATATATAACAGTTTAAGAAATTGCTATGGCCATTACATTAAAACTTAAAATTTATATGTGCTTTCTGTATAAAAACTTTCTTTAATATGATTATATTAACAAACAAAAAATATAAAAATAAGTTGGTATATATCAAAGTTTGAATAAATGTTATATTTGTATTTTATAATAATTTTATTTTAATTGTACTCGATCTTTTATATGATATGCCCTTAAACAAATTATTCTTATATTTGTTTGTTACTAATTGTTATCCTAATATTTATTTTTTTAAAAACAAGTTACTATCAAATTTTTAATAACAATTATCCAAATTTTTAATAACAATTAATATAATAGTATTATATTAATTTTGTTTTAAATTTTAGTTTTTGACTATTTGCATCATATTTTAAGCCGATATGGATCCTGAAAAGCAAGAAAAAAGTTTAACTGTGAGAACTACATGTGTAATCGTGTCTATTGACTTTATCATATATATATATATATATATACGTATAATATTTTACAATTATCCAGTAAGCAATAAAACAAAATTAATATACTGATGACTTTTGTTAAATGTATCTGAATTTGTCAATGCTTTACACTTAAAATCAGGAAGTCAGTTAATGCTAATATATGATTTATTATTTACCGATTGTTCCTTCATTCAAGTTAACTAGGTTTCCATTTGAGGATTCAAAACTTTGTTGCATGTTTTATGTTTTTACAAAAGGTATTTTATTTTACCGTTTCTAATGTGTAAACTTAAGATCTTTACTGCATAATGCTTTTTATTCAATCCAGATTTCTGTTCATCCGAAAAATTTGAATAGAAAGTTTTACGCTAAAGGTGCTTAAAGGTTGAAAACATTACTCTCAAATTGCAGTCTGCTCATAAAAGGTACACCACTTTTAATTGATGTTGCAATTGTAGATGTTTACTTTACGTCACTTTCAGAAGATGTTGCCTACAATAAACGAAGATTGCTACAAAATGAAGATATAGTTTTCACTCATGCTGAATTGTTAAACTGCACATTGATTGAGTTAGAAAAATATTGGGCAACAACAACAGATCATTGTCTGATTTTCCAAGTCTACCTCAAATCGACCAACAACTGATTAGTCGCAGATTAAATGGGTTAATTGCAGCTGAGCGTGTATATAATGTTCAAGAAGAAATAGCATGCTTCATTGAGCTACACACTGGTTTGAATCATGGTCAGAGAGAAGTAT
Source organism: Mikania micrantha (assembly GCA_009363875.1). Classification (NCBI taxonomy): domain Eukaryota; kingdom Viridiplantae; phylum Streptophyta; class Magnoliopsida; order Asterales; family Asteraceae; genus Mikania; species Mikania micrantha. Next base: position 84,233,756 of record CM018696.1, read on the forward strand.
TTGATGCAATAATGAGTTCCGTTGATTCCAACAATGGAGATCTTTATTTTGTTTTTGGAAGTGGAGGTACTGGAAAAACATATCTATGGTGAACACTAATTGCTTGCATTCAGTCTCACGGAAAAATTATTTTTGTCTGTTGCCTCATCTAGAATTACTTCTCTATTATTATCCGGTGGTCGAACAACGCATTCAAGATTTCGGATTCCTATAGACCCTGATAAAGACTCGTGTTGCACGATTGATGTTGGTTCAGACCTTCCAGAGTTGATAAACAAATCTGAACTTATCATTTGGGATGAAGCACCTTTACAACATCGTTATGCCTTTGAAGCTTTAGATCGAACATTCAGAGACATATGTCGTGGTAGTATAGATGATGCTGAGCATCGGTGTTTTCGGAGGAAATGTAGTAGTTCTTGGAGGCGACTTTCGACAGATTCTTCCAGTCATTCCTAATGGGTCACGAGGTGATATTGTTTCTTCTGTTGTCAATAGGTCATCAACCATATGGAACACATGTAAAGTTTATTCATTGACGACCAATATGAGGTTGTATGATCCTATTGTAGGTGTATCTAATCGTATTCAAATGCAAGAATTCAACAAATGGATTTTAGACATGGGTTCTGGCCGTTTGCCTGCAACTGCATTGGCAGGGGAAGATGAAGCGACGTGGATAAAAATATCGGATGATCTTTTAATTCCTGTTGATGAGGATCCAATTGCGTCAGTTATATCTTATACGTTCCTTGATTTTGGCAACAAATTCAATGACATTGACTTTCTAAAGAAGCGATGCATTCTCTGCCCGACAAATGATGATGTTGATAGCATTAACCTACGTGTTCTTGATAACATGCCTGGAGATATGCATGAGTTGTTAAGTGCTAATGATATATGCTCGAGTACAAAAAACTTAGAGGAAATGCGAACGATGTATTCCTGCGAATTTCTGAACACCTTACGATTTTCTGGGATTCCGAATCATGTGTTACATTTAAAGATAGGAACCCCAATCATGTTGCTACGTAACATTAACTTGCAACGTGGGTTATGCAATGGGACTCAATTGGTTGTTAGTCAAATCAGTCGCCAAGTTATTGAAGCAGTAATAATTACTGGTACGCACACCGGGTGTAAAACCTTCATTGGACGAATTGATATGACTCCAAGCACAACAAGCTGGCCTTTTCAATTTAAAAGAAGACAATTTCCTATTAAGGTTTGCTTTGCTATGACTATCAACAAAAGTTAGGGTCAAACATTCAATCATGTGTGTGCGTATCTGAAGGAGCCAATATTCATTCATGGTCAACGGTATGTCGTTGCGTCTCGTGTCACTTCACGTGCTGGACTATGGTTCTATATCGGCAATTGTGGCAAGTGTGACAAAAATCAAACAAAGAATGTCGTATATAGAGAAGTTTTTTATAATCTACCATTGCTAGATATAACTGATTCTATTTGATAAACTTATATTTTTTTATGATACATGTAATCCATGTATTTTTGTTTTTTTATTTGAAGTTTATTATTGATAATCGAAGTTTTAATGTTTATTGGATTATGTATTAATGTCTTTTAACAACTGATAAATGTCTACATAAAACATTGTACTTGTATAGAGTGTATCGTGTTAATGTGTATAAGTTATTAATTATTTAATTATATAACAAACAATGACTTTTGTTACATTTCATTTTAGTTTTTAATTTATGGTTTATTGTAAAAATATATGAAAATGATTGGTTGTAGTTACCAATAATGCATTGCCTTCACATATCGGATTTACGCTCGAACATTACCGACAAATGGCAAGTAAATGCCATGGTGTCACGCACATGGACATCCTACAATCCAAACACAAATCATGTTATCTCTGCCGACATAATTCTCTTAGATGAACGTGTAAGTATAAATCAACTATATTTTTTATCCATTTTATTAATGTTATAATCATTTAACATTGTACATATATTTCCTTTTAGGGTTCTGCAATTCATGCAAAGGTTTTATGTAACTTAATTCATTTTTTCAACGCCTATGAAGAAGGAAAAGTGTACATAATTCATAGGAACGATGTTCTTCCCTACGACACGTTGTATCGACCATTGCGTCGTGACACGTATGTGTTGTTTTCACGCGAGACATCAATTGTTGCTTCATCGATGGACGCGTCGTTGTTTCCACGATATGCTTTTGACTTTGCTCCATTCAATTGTCTGCGTGCTCGCATGTATGAAGATACGTATCTGACAGGTTGTGTGTGTTTTTTTTCACAATTCCATCATTTACATTGCCTATATAACTAACAAATGCATGCATATGCAATTGGTATTCTTCGTGTTTGGGGTGCTATTGTGGATAAGTCACGATTAGGCCAATCATGCAATTGAGAGGTGCAAAACATGGTAATATTTAATGAAAGGTATGGCTTATAAATCATTTTATGGTTATTTACTTTGTACTTTATATTTTATGCATATGTTGTTATGACATTATATAAATATGTGAAGTGGATTGGAAGTTAGTGTTTTCCTATGGGGCAAGTTAGCATGCCATCATACTGATGATGACGTACGAGCTTATGGTGATGGTAACGTTGTTGTAATTTTGACATCATGCAAGGTTCAGCTTTTTAAAGGTATGTTTATTTAAAAAAAATACATGTGTTAATAATTCTTTAATTTTGCAATTAACTGCATTGATTACCTACTTTGATAGGTGAATCTTGCTTGACGAGCACTGTTTCCTTGCAACTCTAATTTAATCTCGCAATTCCTATCATCGAGACCTAGAAAAGCATGTACGTTCGTTAGTATGTGTATATCTTGCTAAATTAGATTGCCTATACTAATTATTTAATATTGATTTTACTAATCTCATATATAGCAAAGCCCTGCCCGCCGTTTTCAAATCACATGAACGCCAGAGTGAAGATTTGCGTGTAACTAAAGTAGCTGAGTTGTTCAACTACTTACAAGAAGGTGTTATTGAGGTAATGTACGTTAATTACGTATGAGTATGCTTAGGTGGATGCCATTTTGTTAATGTTTAAATTATAATTTATGGCAGTGAATAATGTACATTATCGATGCAACTATCGTCGATGTTGATTTAGTTAACGATTGGAAGTATGTCAAGTGCAGTAGATGTCGTAAGACGACGACGTTGAACGATGACCGCTACTTTTGTGCAAGTTGTGACACAGTAGGTGTCAATCCCAGCCAAGCGTACATATTTACTTCATAATATCATGGTTTTTATATGTCGTATTTATTATGCAATTAATACAGGTACAAGTTGGTAATTCGTGTTGTCGACAAAGGTGAAGAATTGAGATGTAATCTGTTTGACGAAGCTGCGTTTTCTCTTCTAGGGATTACTGCGGATGAGTTGCTTACGAGGAGTTTCTCTGAGGTTGGTTTCCACTCATGGACATACATGTATGCATACATGCGACAAATCCTAAAAGAGACACACCCACCCACACACGTTTATGTATTACTTTTTCTAAAGCTTAGTTGTCTTTTTTAGTGTTTGTCAATTAGTGCATTTGTATAATTATGGGATTATTATTTATCATAACAATTTCTCATGTTTTGTAAAGGGTGCTGATGATCCATACTGGATTCATGACTTTTTTTTGATACTTTGCTTGCTCAAAGAGTTATTCTTAAGATTAAGATTGATAGATACAATTTGGCTCCCAATTACGTTCGCCGCTTTACTGTTTCAAAGTACATTGGTGATGATGTCAAATTGCTAAATAAAGACAAGCCAATGTCAATGGTATGCACAAGTCAAGCTCTTCCAAGTAATTATGTTAGTGACGGGGATGTAGATGATACAATTGATGACTATCTACCGATTACCGATTATGAATGGGCTATGTCAGATGAATCTATGTGAGGTCCTTGTAATACACCATTATCGGAGGTAATTATTAACCATTTAACATGTTACAAAATGTTGTAATTATATTTTTTTAAAACCATATGTTATCATTTTTCTTTGAAATTTAGTTGACATTTACGAATGACCAACATGATGTTTCGTCCCAAGGTGCATCTGGGAATATTGATGCTGACGAAAGTTGAAGAACATGTCTCACCTTATAAATTGAGGCCAAAGAGAACTATTAAAAAACCAAAAAAATTGAAGGATTGACTATGTTGTGATATACTATTTAGTAATTTGGTTTCTTTAATTTGTTAATATTTTCTTGTGTGATTGCAACATGTTTTATGATTTTGCCTTCAACTTACATTACTTATTTGATTTTTCTTTGATGATTTTTAACTGAATTGTTTATCTTATGATTTGTATCTTAATTCGTTAAACACTTGTTATTTTTTAGAACGAATTTTATTAAATTTATACGATAATAACATTGTACCCGTCCACCGGACATGCATAAAACTAGTTCTTTAAGATTTGATCTTAGCCTTATAAAATAACCTCCACATCTTTTTTTCACTTATCCTCACACCTCTAATCAATTATCAACCTCACATCACTCCATCATAAGTTGCAGTTACGTGGTCTTTCTTCCTAGCTTTTCCTCCCACGTCGCCAACAACTCACCATTTTTTGGCCGGTTAAGCAAAAGTGTTCCCTCCATGTTGGAAACTATTCCTGCCGGACCAAATGTTGCAACTAGTGTGCTTATATTGCCTTCAGGAGTGCTTCTGTTAACATGTTATTTAACAGATCATTTTGTGTTTAAATTTTTTACACGGTCGTGTTCATGTTTGAAAAACAGACATTATAAGTTTTCGTGTCGTGTTCGTGTCTACCCATTTCGTGTGTTAACGGGTCAAGTCTTAACCCACCGTTATGAAACCATTGTCCCTTTTTATCTTCCTATCTAAAAATGTTTTTCCTTTAGTGGAAATAGATGAATAGACGGTCCCTTGGAATAATTCATCAACGGTCACGGACGTTATCCATCATAACAACTTTTATCTTAAACAAAGATTTTTTTTAGAAAAATTGGGTTGTAATTAAAAAATGGGTTACATGGGGTGCAAATTTTTATTCTGACAGAATATATCACTCCTTACACCTCTACATTCCAATTTTATCTCTCCTCTAAATCGTCAATACCAGTGGAGGTAGCCTCATTTGTGAAAAAAAATTGAGCACCTCATGTAATCCATTTTTTAACTATAACCCAATTTTTTTTAAAAAAAAATTCCTTAAACAAATAATGTTTTATTTAAAATGTAAAGAAGCAAATGATATTATTTTTATATAAAATGCAAAGAAAAATAAGTTGTCATTTGCAGTGTGTGGAATAAATCTACATGATAGAAAAAGAATATTGTGTGGAAACTTACCTGCTGATGAAAGGGATGAAGGTCGATGATCAGATGAAAGCATAAATCGGACGAAGCTCGATCAGACGAAGGGGATGAAGACATAGGCAAATTAAAACTTTATCTTAATTTCGATCGGAATAAAAAATGGGGCTGCTGGAGTATTAAGTGTGCTATAAAATGGGAAGTGTATCGATCTTAGAGATAACTGAATAACCAAATTTCAAAAATAAATTGTTTTCTGAATCCGATCCAAGTATTCGAATAAGTAGAGCTTGGATTCGGTTATATCCGATCCCAAAAACCGTATAAAACGATAGGATCTATTTTTTGGTTTCCAATACAATTTAGATTTTCGTATTTTTTTACCACCCCTAATTTTCGCTACAAAGTACAAATTATAGGGGAAAGAACGGATTAAATTCGCCAAACAAAAGGAAGAAAAGCGGAGCAGCAGGTACTAAAATGGTATTTATGATAAAACTATTTACCAAAATAAATTAGTGGTACATGAAAATTATTTACTAAAATAGAGTATTTTATTTATCTTCTATTTTATAATAAAATAACCATGTCCCTTTAATTTCTTAATTGCCTCACAAATCAAGCGGTGGTTCTTGGTGAGTGGAGACGTGCAGTCTCTCATCTTTCCGCTGGAGTTCCGATTAAGACAAAAACAAGCCAGAAAACCACGTCTATCATCTTGGATCCGATTGTGGTGACATAATTAAGGTAAAACCATATAACTCGCTTTTGATTTAAAATTATGGTGACATCTGTGGCGTTCGTGAGTTATGTGGCGTCAACTATTGTGGGTGTTTAAGAATTTGATTTCAATAATTGTGTGTGTGTGTTTGTTCAAGAATAAAAACTTTTACAGAACCAAAATTTTATTAATTCTATTCACATTTGTAGTTGGCTGAAACCAGAAGGCAATTGAATTTAATTGACTTGAAAATTGATCAATAATAAAGCCTGCAAACATATAGGTACACATTCGTTATTTTACCCGATACATGTCATATGATATGTAATAGTGATATTACTAAACCACAATTATTATACGTACTATTGATAAAGAAATATACATTCTAGTTAAATCTTTGGTTGGAATAATAGTTCATGCGTTACATCATAACATTCCTCGTTCATTCTAAGAAAGTTAATTCAAATGTTGTTTGATAAACTATACATTTTAGTTGAATTTGTGGACCAATTGATTTAAATTATGGTACACTTTTGTCTTACAAAATAAACCGGATTAATTCAATTGAATGTGACACGAAGTGTCGTTTTGAATTATGGATTGACCACCCATCGGTCGGGGTGACACGAAGTATAGTTTTGAAAAAAAACTACGCCTTTCATCAGCAGGCAAATTGAATGTGATGTTTTTTTTGAATGTGGAAAATATTTTTATATAAAGATTGTAACTCCCCGACTGATGGCGGAAACATCGGGGTGACACGAAGTGTAGATTGTTCATAGCATAAGGTTTATAGTTGTACATAATTCAAACATCACATTCAATTCCTCATTAAATTCATTCATTCAATACATTTCTTAAATGCTCAAACCCTAGCTATTACATCAATTTAATTCAAAACCTAAATCTAATCCAAGCTCAATAATTTGACATCCTTACCTGAAACATGTTTAAAATCAAGTGTCAACTACGAATAGTTGGTGAGTTTCATAGGTTTAGTCATATAACAAAATAGTTTAATAATATGCTTACACATGTGAATACGTAGCAAAATGCACATAGATTGTAAGTGAACAAACATTATATCAGATAGTTAAGTTTGACCAATAGGGAACAATCACCGGCTCACCGCGAGTTTTCCCCACAGGGAAAACCCATCCTGGGTGGGTGGTCAATCCAATGGATCCATTATTGCTACTAATAGATAAGTTGTGATCAATGCAATGTTCAATAGTTAAGTTCAAAAGATAAGTTCAATAGATAAGTTCAAACAATTAAGGTCATTTAAGCTAAGTTCACAAGGTTTAAAGATAAGTTAAGTTCAACATAACATGTTTCACCCCAAAAGTTTAAAACAAGTAAAAGAGGGGCTATGAAAACTCACATTAATGCGTAAGGTAGTCTTTGCAATAATTGTCTAAGTATATATAGTTCAATAATGTCCAACACGAATTCAAAGTTCACCTAAATAATCCAATTGGCATATGTTAAAATAACTATGGCTTTCTATGGATTTTCTAAGGCTAAATGGATCAACGGGTTTGATATGTTTTGAACATACAATTTATTATGATTTATTTAAATGAAAACAATGATGATATTATATAACGTTTAAATTAGAAATGTTGACTTTAAAGTATTAATTAAAAGCTTAGAATTTAATTTTTATATATTTAACCAAAAGTTATTAAAGTTCTTGTTTTACATATTTAATATGAAATATGTACTTAAAATATTTTATCAACAATTGTTCTCATGAACATAAGTTTTAATAAAACTTTAAATAAAATGTCTTAAAACTTATTTGGATGCCAATTTATATTTTATAAGATTTATGATAAGTTTATAAAAATTTAGTCACATGTAAATATTATGTTTATAACATTTATAAATAAGTAATAATAATAAATAAGTAAAGAATAAATAAATAAATGAGATAAAGAGTAGTAAATAAATAAATAAATTTATAAAACTTATTTATTAATGTAAACTAGGTTTTTCTCACCGCGCGTTGCGGCGGGTTATCACAGTATATTGTCGAGAACTGGTAACATAAGATTATATATTATTTGCATAAGTATAAGTTACGTAGTAAAGCTAAATCTCTAATCACAAACTCCATATTAATTTTTCATAAAAGCAGAAAATTAGACAAATTTCATTCAACTTTATTATGAAAATAAGACGAAAAAACTCATGAAATTCTTATCATCGGCAACTGATCGCTTGAATCAAAACAAAAACCCAAGTCTCTAAACAAACATCGATTTTCCATAATAAAAAAAATTCACCATTACGTTCTCTGAACACCACCAAAACCCTAGAAACCGGTCGCAAGCAACACATGTCGTATATATTCTCGTATTCGGTAATTTTAATAATATATATAATAATATAAAAATTTTAGTGGCCAAAATTAAAAAAAACAAAAGTTTTCATTCTATTTAATTACTATTAATATTATTTAATTATGTATATAGCCGCTTTTTTTGACTTTAATAATATATAAAAGTTTTAGTGGCCAAAATTGAAAAAATGAAACTTTACTATTTCTTTCAAGTTGCTTTTTAATATATATAATAATTTATAAAAACTTATTAAGTTATTTTATTATTACTATTAAATAAATAAATAATTAATAAATAAATAAATGAAATAAAGAGTTATGATTATAAATCATTTATTTAAAAATTAATTACATAACTCATTTTTTTATACAGAATATATATATATATATATATATATATATATTTACAGATTTATATTTTATAAAAAAAATATTATCTATGAAATTAGAGTTTGAAAATAGGTTTTAAATAAAAAGATGGAGCAAAAACAAGTTTTAACCCGGGTGGGATTCGAAACCGTGACCACAGCCTCCAAATCGAATGTGTTTAACCGGTAGGCTAACAGCCTAAGCAGCGAACAAGGATGGCCTTTAATAAATTTACTATGTACTGAACAGATTGCCCAAATCAGATTTTTAATAGGAGGAGAATCGAGCCCTAGTTTCTATCTCCCTAAAATTCGACCTCTATTGAACCAGATTGTTCTCGAATGCATAGGGCTTTCATTTGGGGTTCAAAAACGAACACAATGGTGTATGATACACCTACCTGCCTTGATTCTCGATTGATTTAAGTTGTGAGTTTGTTTCGGATTCACAGAAAGCTTCGTGTGGTCTAAAGGGTTTATGGGTTCGATTTAATTGAGTTTTTATACACGTCTCGACCGGATTCCATTAACGCGTTTTTGTTTGTTTATTTTGGTAATGGTTCTTGATTGATACGGTATTAATTGGTTAGATTGATGATTTAGGATGATTAGCGCGTTCGAGTAGTTTCTAAATATACGAGTATGAGCTGTAACCGCGTTGTATTTGGTGAGATTGGAAGAACGGGTCGAATGGATGGGAAACGGGTCGATGGGTGAAGAAACCTGGTAGGGAAGGGGGAAACTTTGGGTTGTTGACAGGCTTAGTCCCCCCTCTTTTTCCCTTTAATTCCAATTTCAGCTTTTGACACTTTCTACCCTCATCTTTTATGATCTCTTGTTTTACTTAGTTATAATTTACATAATTAATATAAATTAGTCATATTTTTATAAAACATTATTTTAATGTTGTTATAAAAATTAAAACATATTTATTTGTTTTATTTATTAAAATTTATCCATTTATGTTTAAAGTTTATAAAATTTATAATTACTTTATTTATATACTAGATATATACATATATGTATATATATTTCCTATAGATTTTTTTTATAAAAATCTTAACATTTATTTGTGTAATTTATTTATTTAGAATCCATATTTTATAAACTTTAATAATATGTTGTTGTATGAATTTCTTAAAATTGTAATGATAATAACTTTTCATACGTAAATACCTACATATGTGTATATATGTATATTTAATTCAACATTTATTCAATTTCTTTTAAATACATCTATATATATATATATATATATATGGGTTTGTGTAAAAAAAAAAATTCCCAATGATGCCATACTTATTTTATTAAACATAAATGTTTATTACAATTTTCGTAAATGTTACACACATGAAGTAATCAAGTGATTGAAAATGAATTTTGAAGACTTCATTAAGGTAAATATGATGGTGGTTGTCCTTGAAGATAATAGAAATCATGTGAAAGAAATAAGAAATTGGGCTGAAAGTAGAGTGAAAATAACCAAAATATCCAACACATGAAGGCACATGAGAAATTATGGAAACTTGCATGACAATATTAGTTAATTAGAGAAACATGCTAAAAGCAAAAACATGAGCGACTCAATATGGCAAAAAAAAAAATTTAAGATTTGACGAATAAGAATTTTTTTGCCAAACCTCACGGGTGCTTTTTGTAATTCACTCTAAAATCTTTTATATGAATAACACATGCATTTGTGTGAAGTCATTAAAAAATTAAATATGAACTACTAATAAAAAAATAAGTGATAAGTTCACTCGAAGGCTCTACAAGTTCCCACATTTTTATTCCTATTTTGGTTGCTTAGTTAAGTTTCTAACATAAAAATTTAAGAATAAATATCTCATTTGTTTAGTTCTCTTTTAAATATTTTTGTTTGTTGTGAAGTTTCACATGGTAGATCACAAAATAAATAAAAATTATATTATTTGCAGCTTCATGTAAGTAGGATCTCTAAAGTTTTCGAAAGAAAAAAAATTCTACTTGTTAAAAACCAACTTTTCATTCATTTTTGCAATGTGGATGTCTAGTCTGGAACTAGCTAGAGGGGCCAATCTTCATCCATATCAAAAGAAATAGGTTGGTTTGGATGAACATTTATTGTATATGTAAATGTGTAACTTCATAACATGAAATGTCTTGAGATCGATTACACCTTAACACAATATGGTCAAGATTTGTAACATAAAAACTATTTAAATGCAATGGATTCAAACATTTAAGAATGATTAATAACTTATTTAATGAGAAAATCAATAAAAATTATACTAATGGACTATATATTTAGTTCAAATACATTTTGACTTAAACCAAATTGGCGTTTTTTTAAAAACAATTTATCTATTTTGACCAAAACTGATTTTGTTTAAAATTCATTTTGACACATATCCATTCTGACCCGAACTCATTTTAACCCATTACCCAACCCAAGGCACTCATTTTTTCAGGTTTAGTCGGAACCATAATGCAATTATGCAAGGTGACATTTGACCTCATGTGTCGGTCAATGTCATTATCCTAACTAGGGTAAACCCGTGCGTTCGGTTGTGACCCAACCCAATATTTAACAAGTTAAAAAACATCAAATATCAAAACTCAAACCAAATTTAAAAATCTATACTCTATAATAAAAGAGTAACAAATTTGCCACATGTCACATTCTTACACCACTAATGTCACATGTCACCTTCTTACACTACAATTGCCACTTGTCAACACCTTATAATTCCACTTAATTCTCTCTCCTATTAAATACTTATATTCTCTCTCTTATTAAATACACAATTATAATACTAATAACTAACATATTATTTATCTTATTATTATAGAGCACACTTTAAAAAATTTTATAAAATATGAAATTCTCTAAAATCAAAACTTTTAAAGTAAGAAATATTTTATTTTCAAAAAACAAAATTTATGTAAAAAACAAATTATCTTAAAAAATGATTTTTTTTAAAAATAAAATATATTATAAAAGAATTTTTTAAACAATGAGATTTTTATCATCCAATGACGTTTTTTAATTTAATATTTTATATTAAATCCGTGTAATACACATGTTTATAACGTAGTGCAATATATACAAGTATTCGAAAAGCATAATATTTCATTTATTTCACCCGTGTAACACACGGGATTTAACCTAGTAAAAAATAAAGAAAGAGACTGAAAGAAGGAAAGGAAATTTTAATTGCTATTGTATTCAAATATTCAATCCTTCAAGATTGCGCACCACTGAGGACTTAGCCGACCAGTTATCCGAGGTCACAAGTTTAATAATTCAATTAATAAATAGGTTTATTACTTTGTTTGTTCATTAAGTTAAAAAGATTTAATTTAAGTAAAAAAGAAATCCAGTTTTATAATAATAATAATGGACTTTTTAACCAAACCAAATTGCCCCGATCATATTTAGTTTAATTCTTCAGATTCTTTGGAGACCAAACTGAAAATCATAAGATATAACTCAAGCACTTTTGTGTGGATGAGTATGGTTTTGAAACATACTTTATGACGTTGAATATGCATATCTTTATATATTTAATTAGGGGCTTGTTTAAGATTAAACCCTCTCTATACCCTAAAAAGACACTTTAGAAGAATATAATGTGGCTGCTAATATTCATACACCCTCTCATCATCTAGACATCATACCTAAATTAAATCAATTACATTATACACATATTACTTTTACACATATATATTTTCTAACAAAAAAAAATACAAAAAGATAACGTTATTGGTACATCAGTATACCAATAATAAAACTCTATAGATTGACTTGTATAGTCTTAAGCGTTCGTCATTCTTCTTATTTAAACATGGCGTCTAATTCAATCACTTAAAAAGAATTGAAGGTGACACATTCCATTTATATTCAAGTTGACATAAATCTCACAAAAAAAACAAGTGTTTTAATAACCAATTCGCCGCCACCTTAATTTATTTGCTAGTTTGACTTTAGATATTGAACGAATATTTTTATATAAATTAATTGTCAATACTCAATAGTCGTCATGTTATTGATTAGACAGTTTTATTTTTTGTAGATAGAGGTTAATTATTGGATGAGGTTAATCAAGTTGCGTGATTTGAGTATGATATATTTTTTTTGAACGGCGAACGTCTCAATCTTGTGAACCCACTGTTTCCAGACCATGTCATCAAAATCTAGTTACCTAGACCTCCCATGAGCCACCACAACCACCACAGGAGAAAACCTCACTGGGAAAACCCCCTGACCCCCTCAGACCCCTATTTCGCTGCGGGAGGAATTTGAACCCAAGACCTCCCATTTGGAAGAATCTTGGGGTACCATTGAGACAATGTCTCATTGGTGAGTATGATATATATACGGGGGATTTCTGTGAGACGGGCCGTACAGGTCAGTACTGGTCGTCTTTGTCTTGACTTATATTTTTCTAGCCAATTTGGGTCTTAACCGGTGTGGAGTAACTCTATATGGCCCGTACAGGGCAGTACCGGCCGTATAAAAATTAACTTAATATTTGTCAGTCTCACCCAAAACCAGGCCGTCTCACCCCAAAACTAGGCCGTACTGGTCAAAATTTTAATTTTTTTTTAAAAAAACAAATAATTCAATTTTATTACATTTAAATATGTCTGGCAAAATGGGCGAGTTGGGTCAGGTTAAGTAACGGGTCATAACGAGTTTGGGTTAGGATGGGTGCGGGTCAGAACGTGTTTTAAGCAGAATCAGTTCTGGTCTAAATGAATTGTTTTAAAAAACATAAATTTAATTTAACTTAAGATGTGTTATAAGTAAACAAATAGTATATTTGGATAATTTTTAGTGATTTTCTCATCAAATATATTATTAATTATTCTTAAATGTTTGAATTCATTGCATTTACATAATTTTTTAGTTACCCATCTTGACCCGTATTGTGTTTAAATGATACTCATCTCAACCCATTCAATATAGCTTAGTGTCCCAATATAGTACATTTGAACCTTTGAGGCATAGTTCGTTTACAACTACGATCGAGAACAGTCAGAAACCCGTATTTTGGCGTAGTCGTTCAACATCGGTATCAAAAGGTATGCAACCATCAGACTCGCAAACTCAAGACGAATTTTAGTTTCCACAAAACATGAAATCAGAAGGATTAAGCAATGTTTAACGCTTCGGTCGTCACATCCTTCCTATATTTCAACCTTACAAGATGTTGAGATATATGGTAACTGTGGTTTTCGTTCTGTAGCCGTGGGCTTAGGATTCCATGAAAATCAATGGCACTTTATTCAACACAGACTTAGTAATTCTTCAAAGATTTGGTGTAATCGTTCACCTTATCAGCAATCGAGCTGCTCAAGCCATTTTCTCTTTGTGGATATATGCGAATGGTTTAATGCGACATAACGTAGTATCCGTAGTTCATCTTGGCGTCCATTTCATAATATTGAATGGGTTGAAATGGGTAGCACTTAAACACAATACGGGTCAAGATGGATAACTAAAAAATTATGTAAATGCAATGAATTCAAACATTTAAGAATGATTAATAATATATTTGATGAGAAAATCATTAAAAATTATCCAAATATACTATTTGTTTACTTATAACACATCTTAAGTTAAATTAAATTTATGTTTTTAAGAACAATTCATTTACACCAGAACTTGTTTTGCTTACAACCCGTTCTGACCCGCACCCATCATAACCCGAACTCGTTCTGACCCGTTACCCAACCCGAACCAACTCGCCCATTTTGCGAGACATATTTAAATGTAATAAAATTGAATTATTTGTTTTTTTTTTAAAATTTAAAATTTTGACCAGTACGGCCCGTACAGGTCAGTACGGCCCGTCTTGATTCAAACCATGCCAAAACTAGGCCGTCTTGGCAAGACGGCCCGTACAGGTCAGTACGGCCCGTCTTGATTCAAACCATGCCAACACTAGGCCGTCTTGGCAAGACGGCCCCTACAGATCAGTAAGGCCCGTCTTGATTCAAATCATTGTCCTATGTTTCAGGAAATGTCTATACGATGAATGAGACGGGCCGTACTCACTAATACGGTCCGTCTTGCTCCCAATCATTGTCTTATGTCGTCAAGAAGAATGTTTGACCGAGTACTGAGACCGGTTGTACTGGTCAGTACGAGCCGTCTTAGGGGGTGTATTTTTAAAAGATGGGTGTGTAAGAATAACACAACCCTATATATACATAGATACACATAAAGTCATAAACATATACACACACATGCGTGTATATATTTAAATATATAATGCCATTCAAACTTAAACTTGACGTTTTTTAAGATTATGATACTAGATAACCTAATAGGAAGTATTGGTAACTGCTACAAACTTAGCAATTCAATGAACCATGCATTTCCTACGTCATATTAATTAATTTGTTGCCGCTTGAATAGGTAAATGTGGAATATACAAACAGATAACATTGTATTATTTTTTAGAACGTCAAACACATAAACTCATTTAATCAACTTTGAGATTTACATTAAAACATTATAGGTTTTAGCAGGATTTGAACTCTTAATCGCAAAGTGTTATTCTCTTGACTTATCTATTAGAGATCATGGGTTCAAATCCGGACCGAATCATATTTGCTGAGGCAAAATGATCGGTGTAGAAGTACCAACCAAAAATAAGAGTTTACACTCCAATCCTACTACCCAAATTAGATAGAAAAGTCGGGTATCGGTCCACGAGAAGTTTAGTGGAAATCACTTTCAATACAACTAATTAAGGACGTGCACTTGAAAAGTAAATTAGAAAAGGTTGATTTTAAAGTTTAGAATAAAAACAGTGAACTTTAACTAAAACAAACGACTGAAAATAAGGATTTGTAAACAATTAATGGAAAATGTGATCACTCCGGGTTTCGAGTTAGGAAGACAATTAGGTTTTCCTTAATTTGTCAATTGAGAATCACATAGACATGATTCATGCTTTAATGTCACACCCCCAAATTCCCACTCGCGGTGTCAGTCCACGTGGGTGTGACGTGGCCAGGATCATAGCTCTTGGTCATATAGAACAACTTCTATATGAGTTATACAATCACACAGTTTGTGAAATTAGACAAATTCATAAAGGTATGCAGCGGAAAATGTTAAACATCATAGTACATAAGTTGCAGCGGAAAATGTTAAACATCATAGTACATAAGTTGCAGCGGAAAATAATTGTTCAAGACACTACATAATAAATTGTTTTCAACTCATAACAAATGCACACAACGCCTAAGATACGAGTCTATATGCAGGCCAGACTCCTTAAGGCTTCCTTGTGTGTATCCTAGCGTAAGCTCCATCAGTTACCTGAGAATACATGCGAAAAGTGTCAACTAAAAAGTTGGTGAGTTCACAGGTTTAGACGGACACAAATAGTAGACAGATATATACTGGGCATGTTAAGTTTAGTTGTTGGATCCACGATCCGTGAGTGTGTCATGTCATCTTACCGAAACTAGACTGTTTCCATTTGCCTCCGCGAGTCATCGCTGAACTCGCAATTCACATCGATTATTACACTCGTTATGACCTCCAGTCAAAGTTGTTGCCGAGTGGGGCTAGTCAAACCCAGTAGTACTACGTAATAACGACTCGTTCGTAACAATTAACGGTAAGGATAAGTGAGGGCTTTATGCGATAATAGTTACACTCAAAAATAGTTTTACAACATACCAGTCATACATCTAAACAGTTGCATAGTATTCTCACCCCAAGATTGAGTAAAAGCAGTTAAAGAGTAAAAGTGGGGCCGTAAACTCACCTGAGTTTAGATATGCGTTAGCTCAAAGAGAGTAAGTGTAGCTCGCCGGCTAGTAGTCACCTATATCACATAGGTACTATGAGTTTGTGTTCACAAGTGTGGGTCTCACCGGACCGTGTTAGTGTTCAACAACACTAAGTGGTTATGTAGGTCGAGTTGACCGTGTTTGACCGTGTCGATCGTGTTTGACCTAACGACCCGTTGGTGACGGTTTGGATCAAGTGTTCGTGTATCGTGTGGTTTTAGTGTCGTGTGAAGTGTACGGATACCAAAATCGTTCCCATGAGGAAACTTACCATTTATGGTAAGTTTCTATTCTAGGAAAGTTTCCATATTTGGCAAGTTATGCATAAAATCATATTCCGATTATTCTAACATGCATATTTATCCTAAATGAGCATGTTATCACATAGCACATAAATACACATAGCCGGTTTAACATAGTTTGCGCGTAAAAGTTTCCATTTATGGAAAGTTACTAAAATAAGCATGTTTAACCAAGATTAGAAACAAGCCTTTTCTAAAGATCATTACCCTAGTCCTAAATTATCAAAAAATCATATTCGTTACGACAATCATATTGCTATTCATAGATTTTGTAAAATAAAGTTACTATTTATAGTAACTTTTGATAAAACACATCTTTCAACCATTTTAGGACTTAAAATCATTTATCAACATCATAACAAGGTTAGTTATGCATACCAAACATACAACATCCCTCAAACTCATCATTCTCTAGCAACATTGTAACAAAAAGTTTCTATTTATAGTAATAACCATAAAAATCATATTTTCAATAATTCTAATCATCCCAATGCATCAATAATCATCATATTAACTTCTAAACATCATTTCCTAGCATAACATATAGATCTAAACATACCAATGTGGTCATTTTATCAATATTGCACCTTTTGTAACTATAAAGTTACTATTTTTAGCAATATGCCCCAAATAACCTATTTTGATATCATCCAACATCCTAAATCATGTAGAACATCATCATTATCATTACTAACAACATTTCAATGCCAAACATCATGTGAATCTACTTAGATCATCCATGCATGTTGTTAAAAGTAACCATCTACTAACATAATCACCAAATCACCATGGTTTTCAAATAAAATCATCATGTATCGTCATTAAATCATCAAATCAGTGAATAAATCAACAAACAACAGATCTAATCTATCAAAATTTCGAGATCAATGTGGTGATGGTGTTGCATGTGGCCAAAATGGCTTGCATGTGTGCCTAGTGTGTGTTTTAAGCAAGATTAACCATAGTAACTACCTCTAAGGCTCTTAGAATGATTGAATCTCGATGGAACAGAACTTAGAGGCTTCTAAGAGCTTCTGGAATTCGTCACAGGTGGTGTAGTGTCGTCGTCTTCCCCGAATCTTGCTCTTAAGCTTCCTATCTTCGATCTTGGTCTTCCAAAATCACCACAATGGCTTCTAATGGATCAACAATGGTGTAGCAGGGCGATTATGGTCGAGAATACGAGTTTGGGTCGAGAGAGAATCGGTGGAAATAAAACAGAATGATTAACATTGGATTTATAAAAGATTTTGCGTGTTGGGGTCGTCGCGTACCGCGACGTATGTCCAAAAAGCAGCTCCGCGTACCGCGGCGATTAAAATAATGATTCTGTTCCCGAAACACGCCGCGTACCGCGGTGGTTGAAGATGATCGGTCGTCGCGTACCGCGACGTTTTTCGGAGAATTCAAATTCTCCCGCTTGAGCTTCGCGTACCGCGAAAGCCCAATTGTATGTCCATCGCGTACCGCGATGGGTCTCGGCTGAGCCCAATAGGTCCAATTTCATTGTTTTGAACCGAATCTTTCGTATTTCTCGAATACGATCATCGTTTCTCAACATATTGGCTTTGTTCTAACTAAATTAGGTTCACCGAACCTAAGTGCAGTGTTTTGTGTTACAGATTGATCCGTTCACCAACGTTCGTCATTCAAGACACGTGCGATTGTTGTGCGATAATTCCTCGAATTATCGGTGTGTTCAGACTGTTGTGCCACGTGTCACACTAAATGCATTTATTCTAGTGCCACGTATGAAATAATAATAAACATTTTTATTAAAATAATAGAATTGCTGACCTGGAAATTACGAGGTGTCACATCATCCCCCAGTTATTGGGAATTTCGTCCCGAAATTCAGTTCATGTGCCGGTGTTGGCTTGTTCGGCGAATAGGTGAGGGTATTTCTTTTTCATCTGATCCTCCCGTTCCCAGGTGTATTCCGGTCCTCGTCGTGAGTTCCATCGAACTTTTACAATGGGTATCTTACTATGTTTCAACTTCTTGAGTTCCCGGTCCATAATTTCCACCGGTTCCTCTATGAAGTGTAGTTGTTCATCGATCTGGATTTCCTCTAAAGGAATTGTGAGAGTTTCGTCCGACAAACACTTCTTGAGGTTTGAAACGTGAAACACGTTGTGTACGCTACTTAGTTCCTGTGGTAGCCGTAGTTCGTAGGCCACTGGGCCTATCCGTCTAGTGATCTCGAAAGGTCCAATGTAACGAGGGTTTAGTTTTCCTCGTTTCCCGAATCGAATCACTCCCTTCCAAGGCGAGACTTTAAGTAGTACCTGGTCTCCCACTTGGAATTCTAAAGGTTTGCGCCTTTTGTCGGCATAGCTCTTCTGTCGATCCCGAGCTGCTGCCATTCTGTTGCGTATTTGCACGATCTTTTCAGTTGTTTCATGCACAAGTTCGGGTCCGGTCAGTTGGCTTTCCCCAACTTCCGCCCAACAGAGTGGTGATCTGCATTTACGCCCGTAGAGTGCTTCAAACGGTGCAGCTCCAATGCTAGTGTGGTAGCTGTTATTGTACGAGAACTCCACTAAAGGTAAGTGAGTCTCCCAGCTGTTACCGAAATCAATTACACATGCCCGAAGCATGTCTTCCAAAGTTTGGATGGTTCGTTCACTCTGACCATCCGTCTGTGGGTGATAAGCAGTACTCATATCCAACCTCGTCCCGAGTGCCTTGTGTAAGGACTTCCAAAAGTGAGCCGTGAAACGGCTGTCTCGGTCTGATATTATGGAGGTCGGGACTCCGTGTCTGGATACGATTTCCTTCAAGTAGATTCGGGTCAACTTTTCCAATTTATCAGTTTCTTTGATCGGCAGGAAGTGTGCCGATTTCGTAAGTCGGTCTACGATAACCCAGATGGTATCGCAGCCACTTGTTGTCTTTGGCAGCTTTGTGATGAAATCCATGGAAATCTGCTCCCATTTCCATACTGGAATTTCTGGCTGTTGAAGTAATCCCGAAGGCTTCTGGTATTCTACCTTGACCTTTGAGCAAGTCAGACACTTACTCACATACGTTGCGATTTCTGACTTCATGTTAGGCCACCAATAAGTTGCCTTTAGGTCATGATACATTTTGTCAGAGCCTGGATGTACTGAGTATCGGCTCTTATGAGCTTCATCCATTACTACCTTCCTTAAGTCTCCGAATCGTGGAATCCAAATACGGTCCAGCAGGTAGTAAGCTCCGTCGTCCTTTTGTTTCATCTGTTTGTCCATCCCTCTCATGGCTTCGAGAGTGAGGTTCTCGGTTTTCAACGCTTCTTGTTGTGCGTCCCGAATTTGGTTAGGCAATTCGGAGTGAATGGTGAGTTGTAGTGCGCGCACGCGTTTGGTTGTTTCCTTCCGGCTTAGCGCGTCGGCGACTACATTGGCTTTACCGGGATGATATTTGATTGCACAATCATAATCACCTATCAGTTCAACCCATCTGCGTTGTCTCATGTTCAGCTCTTTTTGGTCGAAAATGTGCTGTAGGCTCTTATGATCAGTGAATATCGTGCACTTGGTGCCGTATAGATAGTGTCGCCAAATCTTTAGTGCGAACACTACGGCTCCCAACTCTAGGTCGTGAGTTGTGTAGTTCTTTTCGTGCACTTTCAATTGTCGTGACGCATATGCTATAACTTTCTCGCGTTGCATCAGCACGCAACCGAGTCCTTGCTTTGAGGCGTCACAGTACACCACAAAGTCCTCGCACCCGTCTGGTAGCGATAAGATCGGTGCACTGCACAATTTCTGCTTCAACAGATTGAAAGCAGCGTCTTGCTTTTCTCCCCATTCGAATTTCTTGTCTTTGTGTGTAAGGGAAGTCAACGATTGCGCGATCTTCGAGAATCCCTCGATAAACCGCCTGTAGTACCCGGCCAATCCTAAGAACTGTCGCACCTCAGTTGGAGTCTTAGGCGCTGCCCAATTCTTGATTGCCTCGATTTTGGCTGGGTCTACATGTATCCCTTTCTCGTTTACTACGTGTCCAAGGAACTGAACTTCGCGAATCCAGAAATCACATTTGGAAAAATTCGCGTATAGTTGTTCCTTCTTTAGTAGTTCTAAGACACGTCTCAAGTGATCGGCATGTTCTTCCTGAGTCTTCGAGTAGATCAAGATGTCATCTATGAATACGATTACGAACTTGTCGAGATACGGTTTACACACCCGATTCATGAGATCCATAAATACGGCCGGTGCGTTAGTCAACCCAAATGGCATGACCAGAAATTCGTAATGTCCGTACCGCGTCCTGAATGCGGTCTTTGGTATATCGTCCTCTTGTATCCTGAGTTGATGGTAACCCGATCTCAGATCGATTTTCGAATAGAAGCTTGACCCTTGCAACTGGTCAAACAGATCGTCTATTCGAGGTAGAGGGTATCGGTTCTTGATCGTTACCTTGTTCAATTCTCGGTAATCTATGCACATACGGAATGAACCGTCTTTCTTTTTCACAAACAAGACCGGAGCTCCCCATGGTGAGAAACTCGGTCTAATGAATCCCTTATCTAATAACTCTTGCAGTTGATTAGATAGTTCCTGCATTTCAGTAGGAGCCAGTCGATATGGTGCCTTGGCTATCGGTGCTGCTCCTGGCGTTAGATCTATCTGAAACTCCACTTGCCGTGCCGGTGGTAGTCCCGGTAGATCGTCAGGAAAGACTTCTGAATAATCGCGAACAACAGCAATGTCTTCAATCTTTTGTTCCTTCTTTGGTTGTTCGGAAATAAGAGCCAGGATAGCCGTGTATCCTTTCTTTAGATATTTGCTAGCCTTCATGCATGACATGATGTTTAGTGGTATCCCGCGTCGTTCTCCTTGGATCGAGATCTGCTCACCACTCGGTAACGTAACTCGTACGACCTTTTCGTTGCATACGATCTCAGCATGGTTTGCAGATAACCAATCCATTCCAATCACCACGTCGAAGCTTCCGAGAGTTACTGGCATCAGGTCGATCACCAACTGATGGTCTGCCAGTGTCAGAACGCATCCTTTGATGATGTGTTGTGTTTCGATGAGTTTTCCATCCGCTAACTCTACGGTATACTTATAATCTAGTGGTGTTGGTGTCATGTCAAGCAATTTGCTAAATTCACTAGAGATAAAACTCCTATCGGCACCGGTATCAAATAATATACTAGCGTAGACATTATTTAAAAGAAACGTACCGGTGACGACGTTCGGATCATCTTTGGCTTCACCGGATCCAATCACGAATGCCCGACCCCTAGCCGGGTTGCCTCCTGCGTTCTTGTTTTGCGGACAGTCTCGGCGCATATGTCCGGGCTTGCCGCAAGTGAAGCACCCCTTTAATGTGTTATCCTTGTTGGGGTTAGGGTTGAGGTTTGATCGGCATTCCTTGGCCAGGTGTCCGTTCCTGCCACAGTTGCTGCACCGAACTCTTCGGCATGGGCCGTGATGGTGGTATGAGCAGTTGTTGCATTTGGGGTTGTTGCCCCGATATCCCCCTTTTTCCTGATTGTTTGGTTGTGTGGCAGTGAAGACTTTGGCTGGTGTGGGTCGGTGTTGAGTTGGCTGCTGGGGTGAAAAGGTTCGGTTGTTGTTGTTGTTGTTGGGCTCCCACTTTCGCTTGGGTTCTTGGGGTTTCAGGTGTTCCCCCCTTTTTGGCAGTTTCCCCTGGGCTACCGCCTGGTCAGTCAGCTTGTGCGCCAAGCGAATCAGTGGTTGGACGGTGGTGTGATTGGCTGCTGTCACTGTGCTCTGTATCTGCTCGGGCAATCCACTAATGAATTGCTCTATCTTTTTGTACTCCGGCGTCACCATTGCCGGGCACAATTTGCACAGTTCGTGAAATCGAGTACAGTATTTCTCGATCTCGGATCCCACCATTTTGTGCGTCCAGAATTCTTCTTCCAGCTTCCGAATTTCGTCCCGAGGACAATACTCCTCGTGGAGCATTCTCGTAAAGTTCTCCCATGGGATGGAGTTTGCAGTATCCAGCCCGAGTGTCTGGACATGAGAGTTCCACCAGGTGAGGGCCGGTCCCTCCAGTACTCCTGTGGCATATTTCACTCGGTTCCCGTCAGAGCATTCGGCCATAGAGAAAACCGATTCCACCTTCTCTATCCATCGGAGCAGTCCCACTGCCCCTTCCGTGCCCTGAAACTTGTGAGGATGACAGCTTAGGAACGCCTTAAACGAGCATCCCTTTGCCGCTCCTCCCTGGGGTCCGTTGTTAGTGCCACTCGTCTCACTGGTGTGACGGTTGGCTTCGTACTCTGCGAGTACCTTGTTGAATTTTCGTTCGACCATCATGTCGATCCGTGCCTTTTCGGCCTTGCGTTTGAGTCGTAGAGCGTTGTTTCCTCTTGCCGACATGTTTCTATATAGAGAGGTTAGAGTGTTAGTCATCAGATGCTAAGCGTTAGCCAAAGTTAGGATTGTTGTCATGTCAAATGTCAAGTTAGCTATCATAACAAAGCTTCAAATAACAGTAGTAATAATAAAGCAGATAATAATAATAAAGCATAATTTCCATTAATATCAATCTTGAAGTACAATAATTCGAAAAGAAAGTACAATGCGAGTTCTCCGAGCACATCCCGCTCGTCTAGGCTAAAATGAGATAAAAGGAAAGACAATACAAAATAAGGAAAATCTACTAATCCGAGTCCATGGAGACATGGGAGATGTTACTAGCTGCGTCCTCATCATCATCCTCGTCCTCTTCCGGATCTTCTTCCGGATCCTCGTCGAGACCCTCGAGGTCCTCGGCCTCGAACTGTGGCTCATCGTCCTCAGCTGGTGGCTCCTCGATAAATTGCGCCGCCCATGCGTTAAGCATGGCGTCGCTCGCCTGCACCATCGCCTGCGTTTCGACGATATCTGTCCGGTTCTCGGTAATACGCCCGTCGTGCTCCTGCACAACATCAACTATTTGCCCATGCTGGGACATGAGCTGAGCCACTTGGAGACGTAGTGTCTCCACCGTCTCCTCTAGACGATCCTTCTCCTCCTCCAGCCGGTCACTTCGCCTTTCCAGGCGATCGTTCTTCTCGCGAAGAACACGAACCTCATCGGATAGCTCGGCGTTCCTCCGTAACTCCCGCCGGGTTACGGCAACATGAGCCGCGAAGGCTCTCTCCATCGGCATCCCAAGTGCCGGCAGTCGTGGACCTTCAGAGGTGTCACCTCTGTATCGCGGGGTAGGCACCCGCTCAGCTACAACCCACTCTTGTAGGAGGTTAGGCATCCACCCCCAATAGCGCTCCCGTGCTAACATCTGGGTCCTCCTCTCCATCTCTGCATCTACCTGTGCGACTATGCTGTCGATCCTACGTCGACTGTCCTCAGTCAAGTCGTCAAGGGCTGGGCGTCTGCCCGGGTTCCTGTCAGCGTTTCCGTTGCTGTCAGCCATCCTGTAAGTTTTCAGGTTAGTACATAATAGTTCAATAAAAGAATTAACATCAGGGTGCGAATTCTAGTGTAGTGTCTATTGTAGAGCAGTGGCTATAGTCTAAGTTTACTAAATGCAAACCTAGTTCCCTATAACCAAGGCTCTGATACCAGTCTGTCACACCCCCAAATTCCCACTCGCGGTGTCAGTCCACGTGGGTGTGACGTGGCCAGGATCATAGCTCTTGGTCATATAGAACAACTTCTATATGAGTTATACAATCACACAGTTTGTGAAATTAGACAAATTCATAAAGGTATGCAGCGGAAAATGTTAAACATCATAGTACATAAGTTGCAGCGGAAAATGTTAAACATCATAGTACATAAGTTGCAGCGGAAAATAATTGTTCAAGACACTACATAATAAATTGTTTTCAACTCATAACAAATGCACACAACGCCTAAGATACGAGTCTATATGCAGGCCAGACTCCTTAAGGCTTCCTTGTGTGTATCCTAGCGTAAGCTCCATCAGTTACCTGAGAATACATGCGAAAAGTGTCAACTAAAAAGTTGGTGAGTTCACAGGTTTAGACGGACACAAATAGTAGACAGATATATACTGGGCATGTTAAGTTTAGTTGTTGGATCCACGATCCGTGAGTGTGTCATGTCATCTTACCGAAACTAGACTGTTTCCATTTGCCTCCGCGAGTCATCGCTGAACTCGCAATTCACATCGATTATTACACTCGTTATGACCTCCAGTCAAAGTTGTTGCCGAGTGGGGCTAGTCAAACCCAGTAGTACTACGTAATAACGACTCGTTCGTAACAATTAACGGTAAGGATAAGTGAGGGCTTTATGCGATAATAGTTACACTCAAAAATAGTTTTACAACATACCAGTCATACATCTAAAACAGTTGCATAGTATTCTCACCCCAAGATTGAGTAAAAGCAGTTAAAGAGTAAAAGTGGGGCCGTAAACTCACCTGAGTTTAGATATGCGTTAGCTCAAAGAGAGTAAGTGTAGCTCGCCGGCTAGTAGTCACCTATATCACATAGGTACTATGAGTTTGTGTTCACAAGTGTGGGTCTCACCGGACCGTGTTAGTGTTCAACAACACTAAGTGGTTATGTAGGTCGAGTTGACCGTGTTTGACCGTGTCGATCGTGTTTGACCTAACGACCCGTTGGTGACGGTTTGGATCAAGTGTTCGTGTATCGTGTGGTTTTAGTGTCGTGTGAAGTGTACGGATACCAAAATCGTTCCCATGAGGAAACTTACCATTTATGGTAAGTTTCTATTCTAGGAAAGTTTCCATATTTGGCAAGTTATGCATAAAATCATATTCCGATTATTCTAACATGCATATTTATCCTAAATGAGCATGTTATCACATAGCACATAAATACACATAGCCGGTTTAACATAGTTTGCGCGTAAAAGTTTCCATTTATGGAAAGTTACTAAAATAAGCATGTTTAACCAAGATTAGAAACAAGCCTTTTCTAAAGATCATTACCCTAGTCCTAAATTATCAAAAAATC
Source organism: Mikania micrantha (assembly GCA_009363875.1). NCBI lineage: Eukaryota > Viridiplantae > Streptophyta > Magnoliopsida > Asterales > Asteraceae > Mikania > Mikania micrantha. The sequence continues at coordinate 84,259,523 of CM018696.1, forward strand.
ATATTCGTTACGACAATCATATTGCTATTCATAGATTTTGTAAAATAAAGTTACTATTTATAGTAACTTTTGATAAAACACATCTTTCAACCATTTTAGGACTTAAAATCATTTATCAACATCATAACAAGGTTAGTTATGCATACCAAACATACAACATCCCTCAAACTCATCATTCTCTAGCAACATTGTAACAAAAAGTTTCTATTTATAGTAATAACCATAAAAATCATATTTTCAATAATTCTAATCATCCCAATGCATCAATAATCATCATATTAACTTCTAAACATCATTTCCTAGCATAACATATAGATCTAAACATACCAATGTGGTCATTTTATCAATATTGCACCTTTTGTAACTATAAAGTTACTATTTTTAGCAATATGCCCCAAATAACCTATTTTGATATCATCCAACATCCTAAATCATGTAGAACATCATCATTATCATTACTAACAACATTTCAATGCCAAACATCATGTGAATCTACTTAGATCATCCATGCATGTTGTTAAAAGTAACCATCTACTAACATAATCACCAAATCACCATGGTTTTCAAATAAAATCATCATGTATCGTCATTAAATCATCAAATCAGTGAATAAATCAACAAACAACAGATCTAATCTATCAAAATTTCGAGATCAATGTGGTGATGGTGTTGCATGTGGCCAAAATGGCTTGCATGTGTGCCTAGTGTGTGTTTTAAGCAAGATTAACCATAGTAACTACCTCTAAGGCTCTTAGAATGATTGAATCTCGATGGAACAGAACTTAGAGGCTTCTAAGAGCTTCTGGAATTCGTCACAGGTGGTGTAGTGTCGTCGTCTTCCCCGAATCTTGCTCTTAAGCTTCCTATCTTCGATCTTGGTCTTCCAAAATCACCACAATGGCTTCTAATGGATCAACAATGGTGTAGCAGGGCGATTATGGTCGAGAATACGAGTTTGGGTCGAGAGAGAATCGGTGGAAATAAAACAGAATGATTAACATTGGATTTATAAAAGATTTTGCGTGTTGGGGTCGTCGCGTACCGCGACGTATGTCCAAAAAGCAGCTCCGCGTACCGCGGCGATTAAAATAATGATTCTGTTCCCGAAACACGCCGCGTACCGCGGTGGTTGAAGATGATCGGTCGTCGCGTACCGCGACGTTTTTCGGAGAATTCAAATTCTCCCGCTTGAGCTTCGCGTACCGCGAAAGCCCAATTGTATGTCCATCGCGTACCGCGATGGGTCTCGGCTGAGCCCAATAGGTCCAATTTCATTGTTTTGAACCGAATCTTTCGTATTTCTCGAATACGATCATCGTTTCTCAACATATTGGCTTTGTTCTAACTAAATTAGGTTCACCGAACCTAAGTGCAGTGTTTTGTGTTACAGATTGATCCGTTCACCAACGTTCGTCATTCAAGACACGTGCGATTGTTGTGCGATAATTCCTCGAATTATCGGTGTGTTCAGACTGTTGTGCCACGTGTCACACTAAATGCATTTATTCTAGTGCCACGTATGAAATAATAATAAACATTTTTATTAAAATAATAGAATTGCTGACCTGGAAATTACGAGGTGTCACATTTAATTGCTAAACATATATGGTTTTGAAAACAAAGCAATGATCTTGTTGACAACCGATGACTAGACCGATGTTGACTTGATTGATTACTAATTCTACAAAAACAAGGATTTCTAAATTACTTTAAAACCCTAATTCCGTTAGTTACTAATTCAATCATATAATGAATGAAAATAAAGTAATGAACTTGAATTAGGAATTGCAAAAGAAACAAGAAATCACAATCGTTTAACAATCAAACAATATTGAATCCCCAAATCTACGAAGAACGAATTCAATACCAATATTTAACAAATCAAAGAACAAAACTAATTATCAAACCTAATTCTCCACCCAGAGATGATCACAATCGAACTAGCCGGACATCCTCAAACTTGAATCTTCACAATCGTTGATCATAGGCATGATTTGATCTTTGCTTCTACGAATCCGAATGATCTTGGATTGATTTGGATGAGTTATAATGCCCAAAAAATCTTCTTTTTTCACCCAGAATTAGTCCCAAAATGGCTTCCCAACGAAACCCTAAGATTGGGTAAAAATCTCAATTTCCCGGCCGTCGCCGTATGATACGTCGAGTTTGGGCGTATCATACGGCCAGTATGGTACCCTACGCACACAATTTTCTGCCAACGCTGGATTCTGGGCATATCATACGCACGGTCTGATCTCACCAATAGCTTCGTCTCGTCGAGAAACTTAATTTTTATATATTATGGGCCCCGTAACTCCTCTCCTAGCTCCAATTATGCATCCGCAAAGTTTTGGCCTTCCGAAATTCATGTTTCACACTTTTGCTCGCTTGGCTTCTCTTCTAACCCTCCACTAAGCTCCCGAAAACGTCTTTAAACACTTGACACCTGCAATTCATCAACATATTCAAAGTAAACGTGTTTCGGGCAAAAAATCGATAATATCACGCAGCTATGCATCAAATGACACAACCATTCACAACGTCATCACAAAACCAGGGATTTACCCATTGGGTTTACACCTGAGGTGGACTCATGCATATGCCTAGAGCGTCAAAACCAAAGGGACGGTTGAAATACTATCTTATTAGGTGAATTTTTTCAAAAAAAAAAGCTAGGTCAATCTAATTAAAGATCAAATACGCACGTTTCGATTTTGAGATTTCCAAATAAAAAGGAATCTAACTGAATTATTGGTTCAATGAAAGTGATAAGATCCACTTGAATGTTTTGACTGTACGTATTCTGAGGATAACTAACTTGAAAGTTTGAATCCAAATTAAAAAGTCATAAATTAAAAGAAATATACATACTACGATAGGTAGGATGGCGGATTATGCAGGACGCCGTAGATATGCACGCTTAGACGTATATAAGGTTCAAGCCAACGAAACTAAATGCATATGGTCTTCTTTTTGTAATAGTTTATCTCATTTGTAATAGTTTTTGGTGTTTTGAGCCTGTGAGTTACTAGCTGACAAGCTGGATTTTATCTTTTAATATGATGGTTTATTTTATGACAGCTCCCATTTGTTGATTAAAAAAAAAATAAAGCACATTAACCGAGAAAACTTTTACTTTATCTAGATGATTTAAATATCAAGAGTGAGCTCATTGAGTTATGTTATAAAAGGTCTTTGGTTGGAATCACCTAGAGCATGTTGAGTTAGTGGTTTTTTAGTTGTAAGTTTCTTCCTTTATATGTGAGTCAGGTCGTCACGCTCTGTAATTCGAGTAAAAGGATGATCTATTTGTCAGGATGATCTTAAGTAACCGAGTGTTTGCTGTTCAACAAAAATATAGTGGAAAATTTTACTTTATATGAAGCAGATAGAGTTATAATAACATATATAATATCTTTTACTTTATTGAGCTGGTCATTAGACTAGTCCCTACGCCAACCAAAGATTATTATTTTTAGTATTATTTTGTGATTTCATGCATTGCAATGTTACATTAGTTCATGATATCATTAGATAGAACTTATCTGTTAAAAAATATAATATTATCTTATTTAAGAAATATAGAAGATTACCAAATTTTCTTTTATTTTTTTATTGCTTATAGGTTATGTGTTCATATGATTTCATATTCATTTTCATTTACATCTTTCTAAACTCTTTTGTTTTCTTATTTTCTATCATATATCCTTCAACTCCAAACATTTATTTCAATCTTTGGTAATTTAGAAGATTATTTGGCTACTATATACTACGAAACTATTTATTATTTTCAAATCAAGTTTAAGTTCCTTGTAACATAAAGTCCTTAATTGTCACAAAATGTTGAAAAAGAGTCACGAGGCAACAAATAAAGATGTTGCTGAAATTATCGCTTAATGCCGACATGGTATATTATTAGTGAAAATAAAATAAAATAACTAATGCAGGGAGAATTAAAAATTAGAAAATCCACAAAAAAATTGTTAAAAGAAATAAAGATCAAATGTGAGGTCAACAACCTAATGAAAATGCCCAAAAATGAGTTGCTATATATCAAAAAGCATATTAACAAAAAAGTGAAATGAGCTTGAAAAATGTTGAGAACACTGAAGCTCATAGAATTTACGAGCAAGAACGTTAGTTCAAGTTTAGTGGTTTTATTGTTTTTAATAAAATTATGTGTAAACACTTAAAATGAGATTCATGAATAATTGGAGACGTAACACATTCGCATCCTGAGTGTGAACTTCGTAATGAAGAAAGTGATGATAGCATAAAAAATCAAGGATTACCTAAGACTAAAGACTATTGTAGTGGGGGGAGAGCGCCACCGGGGCGTGAACGGTTCCTTTCACGTCCCACTCACACATGATAACACATAGCCTAACATGAAAACACTAGCTAGTGACTGGAGACTAATTGATTTTGAATTGGTAGAGACGGGACAAGTAGATAGATTATATTTTCAAATTTAAAAATTACCGGCATAACTATTAAGTGAATTTGACTTTTAATAATAATTTTTTTAAAAATATTAACTAACTCTATTATTTAACATTTAATAATTAGCTTATAATATGAATTCACTAGCTACAAGAAAAAAGAATTCTGCAAAATTCCATCAGAAATACGTCACGAATCTTAGACTATGAAAAAGTTATTTTATCAAAAAATCCTTGTTAGAAATGTAATTGCAAGCCAATTCAAACACAATTAATTCCCACAAAATTATTTTGTTGGAAAATCCTTGCCTTTTGTACAACTTCATTAATGTTAGAAGTTTTAACAAATTCCAATTCAAACAAAATTCCAATTCAATAGTTAATCAAATATGTTTTTATTATCTTCAAACGGTAACATCTTGACTTTTAAAACAAATATTGCTTCAGGATGATTAAGGGAATGACTATTACATTTATAATGAAATACATTTTAGAATTTTATTAATGAGTTTTTTGATATATTAGGGCTAGCAGTTTCAAACACGAGCGCGATAACACGACACGACTTTAACATGTTTCGTGTCTAAAACAGGTCGACACATTAGGATCTTTTATTTTTCGTGTCTAAATTAACAGGTAACCGTTAAGACCTGTTAAAACCCGTTAAGGCCTGTTTAAAATTTAAAATAAATCTTACTTTTTTAATAAATCAAGGTTTTCTAGGGATACATGGCGCATCCGTAGAGCACTTTGCACTTCTTTTCTCGCCTAAAACATCTTATCTTATCTTACTTCTTATTTAACTGATAAATAAAGGTTTCTAATGACACTTAACACATTCTTAAAGCATCTTGATGTTTTTTTTCTCTCACCTCTCTCTCCTGTAAATATAACAAATACTAAATATACTTTTAACATATTTTAAAATTAAAAATAAGACATTTCAAAATAATAAAAATATTTTAATATTAAAAACACACTTTTTTAATGAAAAAAATTATTATGAAAAATAGAATTTTTAAAAATAGTTTTACAAAATGAAATATTTAGAAAACAAACTTTGAAAAAATTAATGTTTAAAAAATAATATAATTACTTTATTTTCTAATCTATGAAATTATATTTAATCATATTTTATATTAAAAAATCTTCTTATATAATTTAAATTTTTATTAGTAACTATTAATTAATAATATTTTTTATTCATCTCGTGTAATACACGGGATACTAACCTAGTTATATAATAAAATATGTGGGTAACTGATTAGCTTCTAAAAATTTCTAATTGTCTAACCCTTGTTCCTTAACGTGTTCCTTCAATTCACATGTTCTTTAACATGTCATTTATAGTGTTAACAGGTTCTTTAACGAGTTATTTCATGTTTACGTGTTTTTAATGGGTCATGTTTGTGTTTGGAAAAACAGACACAATAAGAATTTGTGTCGTGTTCGTGTCTATCCAGTTTGTGTTTCGTGTCCTAGTGTGTCGTGTTTGACCCATTATGACAGTTGCTTTATGGGTAGCCCCTTGACTTTCATTTTTATAAGGGGGTGAATTATTTTTATGATGGAATATATTTTTGGGTTTTATTAATGAATTTTGTGATGGGATATGCTTTAAGGTGTTATTTCGAATATCAGACGTTCGGATATCCAAAATTCCGAATACGAATTAGATATCCGAATCTCTAGATAAACAAAAATAAACACCCCTAGTTATATTTAAAACGTGACATACAAATTAGTAATATCTTTGTAAGAGAATTTCTAAATTTGTGAATGGACCAACACATGACACGTTACACGTATAATTTATAAATTAGTAATATCCTTATTATTTATAACATTAAACAATTAATTAACGATATCCAGATGACATATTGTAAGATGATCAGTTTTTGCATCTGTTAGTAAAATACTATATATAGCTCACAAAATACTTGACCAGGTCGATGCCATGCATGCATGCTCCTGTTTGAAAAACTTTGTAAATTTTTTTTGCAAATATATGCTGACGCTTCATTGGTGGCTGGAATTTATTTGGAGCACAAGCAAATGTCTTTTAAAATAGAGGTCCTGTATTAAAATAAATACATCAAAAGATTTATTTGAATTAATTTAATAAAAAGAGGAATATAATAGATTTGTCACACAATAATTTGAGTTTGTAACTTTGTATTGAGCAAAAGTCAAACCTAATGCCAGTCAACGCATCATTATCTAGGTTTCTACGATTCTACGAAGGCTAACGAACGTAGCCTTACGGTCATGCAACTTAAGCCCCAATGGGCCTATAATCAGTAGGTTTTTCTGCAGTTTGCTAAATTCCCAAATTAATTACGTTCAATGGTCAATTTCCAACCCAAATTAATTCTATAAAAAAAATAGTGAACGTCACCATTAGGCGTCCCTCACCGATCGGTCTCACAGCCAAAATAAGGTGTCACACCCCCACCCCTCGTCACCTCATCCATGGTTGTAAAAGTCGCTAGGCGCTAGTCGGGCGGTGAGGTACCGCCTAGGGATTAATCGGGATTAATCGGCGCTAGGCGGATTGGAATTTTTATATGTAATTTTACAAATATATATTACATACACACATCAATATCAATAATTTAATATAATACTTCAAATAATTTTAAAAAATATACTTAAATATTTTAAAAAAAGTACTTTAAAGTGCAAACTTAAACACTGAGTTCAAAGTTTAGAGATAATTTTCGATGTTAACTGCTTGGATTCGATGTTTCAGAGACATATTAAAGATTTTTGATTGAAAAATATCTAAATAATCATGAAATTGGTCCCTTTTTACCATAAAAAAGTCAAAAAAAGCCAAAAAAAATCAAAAAAATGAAAAAAAAATAAAAATCTGATCGGGCCGCCTAGGCCGCCTAGGTCCCGCCTAAGCCGCCTAGACCCCGCCTAGGCCGCCTAGCGCCTAGGCACCGCCTAGGCCAAAAATTACACAGCAGATGGGCGTCTAGCGCCTAGGCGGCCGCCTAGGCCGATTTTTACAACACTGACCTCATCTATGATGTCACTGAAACTGTCGCGGAAGCATAGTGGTGATGTCTCTGAGGTGAGGGGTGACTTGCTTGATCCGATATCACAACCACACAGATTAACTTAAAATAAATACATTACAGGGTTTCGTTATTACAATTTACATTACAATATTAACCTATTTAATTACAAGTTTGTGAGGTGCATTCTCTCCGGAGTCACGGTCTACCTGCAAAACGGTTTGATTTGAAAACGTCAGCACAAAGCTGGTGAGTTTATACAGTTCAAGTTTCACAATATGATATGATATAATATGTAATATAAGTTCTCAAAATGTTCAGTTCAAGATAACCATGGGACCCGTATCTAGTTCCTTTCTGACGATATTGTTCTGCAAGATACTACCCGTCGGTAACATCTTAATGCCTCATTATCTTAATGTCTATCACAACATTAAGAAGTTCTGGAAACAGGAAACAAACATTCACACAAGGGGAGTTGCAGCTCCCAGCAAATGGGTGGTCAGCCGATAGTACTATCAATGTTTCCCCGTTCGGCCCCACATGGGTTCACTAGATACAGTTCGAAAATGAGGACTTTTAAGTTCTGTGATAGTGTTCTGTTCTCAGGCAAAATCCCATTAAATCCACAAGTTCTCAACAATCACATGAAATCACGCAGATAACAGTGATACATATCATATGTTCAATAAAAGTTCAACACTGTTCCCCGATGTTTATAAAAGATTAAAAATAAAAGGGGTCGTACGAACTCACCTGATAGTATAGATGTAGCAGAGTATCACACAAACTGGTAATAATATGATGATTCATCATTTAGTTTTATTTAATGAGTTATTTATGTTCTAGTTTACTGATTAGATCTTTCTGAACGTTCAATGTCAAAGACATTGCGTAGTAAGTCATCAAACCGTTATTAAATGTTTAATTGGTTAATTTAGTATTGTATCATACAATGTATGATAATGTAGGAACCTACATTGCATTAGATTCCTAATACAAGGTTGATGACATTCTTGATTAATCAGAATAATCCCAGATTAACCAAATAGTTAATGTTGTTGATTATGATACTGTAACAGTTTCTAGATAATTTAATGGCTTAGGAATGATCAATCCTTGTTATTGATTACCCAATTATCATGAAATATCATAATGTAGCATCAGAATAGGTGTAATAACCATGTTTAACATACTAATCTGACTGTTATCATAAACATCAGATAATCGTTACAATGAGTATGTTAATGGTTGTGATTAGTTTGAAACACTTGGATTTAACCTTGCATTTCAAGGATTAACCCAACTAATCACCTACATTGTTATAATCAAATGGATTAAACCATTAAAATCATGGGTATGGTTTCATGCAAACCGGGCATTACAACGGATCAAAACAAGGATGTAACCGTTAAAACTTCGCGTTCTTTGTTTATAATCAATCCTAGCCATCATCTAGGCAATAATCAACAATCCTAACTATGTCATTACGTTCAAAATCAAGATCTAATCAATCCCAATCAAACTAGAAGGTTTAAACGGATCATTACCTAATCTGACGGATATTTGCGGTTAAAATGACGATCAGGACTTGAAAACATGTTCACGGGTGCAATCGGTGGAGTCTGGCAGCTTCAGAAAGGGGTTTAGATGGTGTTCTGGTCGTGTTCTTCGTCTGGGTTGCGTCTGAGTTCGAAAAGTTAATAAAACTAAACTTTGCATGAAGATCTGATAAAAAGGATCAGATCATTCCACCGCCACACTCGTCGCGTACCGCGACGAGGTGCTCAAAAATTCTTCGCGTACCGCGACGATTTCCGGAGGAATCTTAGATATTTTACAAGCATCGCGTACCGCGGAGGATTCTCAATCCCTCCATCGCGTACCGCGATGGGTCCAGTCGACCAACACTTGGTGATTTTTCTTCATTTTTCGATTCCGGGCAATCCAGGACTCCGTTTTGCACACGGTTTTTGCCAACGTTCATCATTTCTCACCTACTATCAACCTGTAATAATTACGATTGTTAAATCAACGTGGATTTCTAGAACGATCAAATGTGCTCACGTCATTGATGACGTAATTCTCGTATGCAACTGTCACATAAGGGAGGTAAATTGCGTGACCTAGAGAAACTTGGTGGTGTCGGACCTTTGAACCTTATACCTTCATTACATATTCACCCCTTACCAATAGGCCAACATCACGAGGACAACCCAAATTAATTCTAGGTGTGATCATGATCCTTATAAACAAAATAAAAACATACTTATTAAAGTTATATGCTGTTAAAAAAAATATTAAAGTTGTATTAATCACTAGGGTTAAAGGATAAAAAAATTATTAAAGTTATACTAAAACATATATGTTTTGCGCAAAACAAAAATAATAAAGGAGAAAGGTAACAAATCGCAGAGAAACGCGTACACTGAACCACCGACCTTTAAAATTAAGTATATATATAGGAATGTGATGATAGGTGGTTATTTGATTTTGTATGATTTATACTTATTGATTCAGCATATCCTATAAATTTTGTGTTTTAACATCAATGGTTATATATCGATCGACAAAAGTATGATGTTTCTTTAATCTCATAATATGTTTTTGTTATTCAGTTATTGGTTTGTATTGATTTAGATCATCATTTTTGTTGTTATATATGTTCTTGGTTTTCTTTTCGAGTTTTTAGGGTTTAAGTTACATAATTTGGTATGCGAAGATCCCCAACATTAGTGCATTTTTCAGCTGGACAAATTTAGTTTCATATGAATTCATTTATTGATTATTGATTATGTATATTAGAATTATTCTAATCTATCTATTCTAATAAATTAAAGTTTTTAATGACACATGACGGGTTTTTAGAACACATTCACTTTGTTTTCCCGCCTCTCTCTCCAATTAAATACATCTGATATTAAATATGAAATACTTTTTATATTTTTAAACTAAGAAACATATTTTTTAATACGTTAAAAAAAACACATTTTAAAAATCCAAATTATTATAAAATATACAATTTTTAAAAATAGGATTTTTAAAAAAATGTTTAATGTTTAATGTTTAAAGAAACAAACTTTGGAAAAATTAGTGTTTATAGAAATAATATATATAACTATTTTATTACTTAAAGTATTAACTTATACAAAATTTTTGTCATATTTTATATCAAAAAATTTCCTTATATTGTCTAATTTTTTATTAATGATTATTTATTATATATTTTTAATTCAACCCGTGTAATACACGAGGTACTAACCTAGTAAATATAATATTAAATCTTTGTATACAAGATTCTAATACATATTGTCTATGCAGGTGTTTTGTATCAACTATGTTAGATGAAAACTGCATTCTAATTTTGGTTCTTTAGCAAGTTTTCGGTTTGTGCTCGTTTTGGTTCTATAGAATATATAAAATTCAATTCATACATTGAAATCATATGAAACTAAATTTGTTTCAACTCAAATTCAAGAACAATTCTAATATACAAACCGGAAACTTGCTATGAATTTAAACTATTAGAGCCCATGAAATATCAAACAGCCAAATTCGAGCTATTAAGCTCGATTTTGTTATGATTCTTTTGAAATTAAAGATGTTAGAACACTGCACAAAAACACGTTTCAAATTTAATGAATTTGTACACATAATTAGTAATTTTCCATAGTTGCATTTTTGTCTCTTCCTTTGAATAACTACTCGTATTTTATTTTATATTTTTTTTCACTTTTTATCTTCCAATCTAGAACTATCTAGTCTTCAAAATGTTTTTTTTTTCTAGATCAACGAATAAACGCTCAAATTACATTTTCTTGGCAATTTACATAGAAAATGGAATTTACAAAAAGAATTATACAATTTAGTCGACGCCAACCCGAAAATATATGATCGAAAATTGACTTTTCTTTTGGCTTTTATTTATCAATTTGTCGTATTTAAATTACCTATCGATTAGGGAACTTTCAAAATTGTAATAGGAATCCTATACTTTTTGGCTTGTATTGAAAACGAACTCCGTAGTAATAGATCAAAGTTTATGTTATGTATAGATATTGGTCATTGTGTTGTTTAATTTGTTCGATATGACACTTGCATCATCAGGAACATTTTAATAATCATCTTTTTTTTTTCTAAGTTATACCATTCATGGTTCAAAAGAAAATACAGGAAACATACAAAAAAATTGAAAATATTACCAAAGATATTAACACATGAATAAATCTGAATAATCTCAACGTCTCAATGTGGATGAGTGAGAAAAATCTCATTGACAAAGTCAACTGGTGCTATACACCTTTTGTCTATGGAATATGGATGGACATCTCTTATTTTTTTTTTTAAACGGCATTTAATCTCAACGTGTGAACCACTGATTTTCAGGCCATGTTACCAAGGTTTAGTTACCATGACCTCCGTTAAGACCTCCACCATCACCCCAAGAGGAAACCGCACCGGAAAACCCCTGACCTCACAAGGACCCTTATTTCGTCTTAAGAGAGATTTGAACCATGACCTTTCATTTGAAAAGCTAAGAGGTACCGTTAGGGCAAAACCCCTTTGGTCACACAATCCTCTTGAATTTTAAATCGCTAATAAAATGTATACGACAAAATTTTTTCTATCATATATAATTTTTTTGAACTAATCCTATAAATATAATTTAATAAAACAAAAAAGAACTAATACTAAAGATGAATGGATTGTTAACGTGAGAATCATGTGCCATTCTCTAAAAATGAGGCATATTGTTAGAATTTGAAGTCATGTCTTTTAACATTGTGTTTTATTGCTTGATTTAAAAGATAATGTATTTCAGTTTGGTAGATGGCGTTATTATTTTATTAGACATGACCCAAAGACTTGGGTACGATTCAAAAATTATAACATTATGTTGGTAAAAATAAAAACATCAAAAAATGACTATATAAGAAAGTAATTCGGAATCCGGTATTGCTCTCATGATATAAAGTGGAAAAAGAAGCATGTGCCTTAATTAGAAAGTATTTAAAAAAAAGTAATAATGTCATCCAAGGTTGTTGATGCATATTATTTTTTTCATTAATATCAGTTAGTAGTCTTCTAACAAAAAGGTTCTGTAAAGAGAAATTTGCTGTCTTTTTTAAAGTAAGAAACTTTTTCAATTTTTCACGGTCTCTCTTATATTAAAAAGTGATAAAAACTAATAAATTTTAATAAATAAATTATATAATTAAATACAAAAATATAAGTTTTCTTTTTATAATAATTTACTAACTTACTATAAGTAAATAAATTATTTCTTATTAAAAAATATATTTTTTTAATTCTTAAATTCTCATATTTGTAATATATAATTTTTAAATGCCCATCCTTTCTTATATCAATATATAACAAATGATGCATTAAACATGTATATTTTCATAAAAATTGTGGTTTAGAACATGCTGGTATTTTACTAAACACACTTAATATTTTTTTTATAAAGCTACTTGACGGTTATTAAGTGTTTTTATGATTTTTTTCTACATATGCTCTTTTTTAAAATGAAATAAAATAAATGAAACATATATGACTCATACAATTTAGTGATTATTTTAACTTTTAATATGATTTCATTTGAAAAATATGAAATCTGATTCTTATTGACTGAAATTTTTTCTTTACTGTAACTTAACTTTTTTACTTTAAGATAATTTGGAACAAATAAACACACTAAATAATATGGGTTTGATCCATAAGAAGATATTTTTGCTAAGAAGAGTAGTAATTAATAAAATTTTGACATGTGACATGCTAAAAATATAAAAAAAATCCAGTACAAAAAAATAAAAGTGTAGTATAAAAAAATATAATTGTAGTATAAAAAACACAAAAATCTAGTAAAAAAATACATAAAAAAAAGAATCTATTACAAAAAAAAATAGTACAAAAATAAGATTATGTACTTAAATTATCATAACATGTGTCAAACTCATATTATTTTTACTATTCTTAGGCAAAAAAAATTATTTGATTTTTCTCCCTAAATAATAATTAGAATTCATATATCTCTGTTTACGGTAAAATAATCTTATAACAAATATATCTTTCATTTAGGTTACGTAAATTTATAATTTAAACTTTAAACTGTTTTAGATAAATTCTTGATTCCTAATATACATCGTTAACAAATAATTATTATAAGTTTTATCTTATTACTCGTATAGATAACTGTATGAAAAAGACACATGCCACAAGGTGACAAGTTCACATTCCTTAAAGGAAATAATTAATTTACGTTCTTCTCCACTATTAAATATTAAATATTTTAAATAATTAATAACAATAACATAAATCTTGTTATTCTAATATTTTACTAAAACATAATAAATTATAAGAAGATTTAAATTATATTCTATCATAAAATGAACATTTTTAATTCTTAAATTTTATTATTTAATTTATAATTTTTAAATTTTTATTATTTAAATGTATAATTTATAATGGTATTTAGTTTATATATCACCAAGACAATAACATAAAACATACAAATCTTAAAAAAACGGTTGACTTTCCACATATTCCTGATTCCTAAATGTTAACAAATAATTAAGAAATTTGTTTATAATTTTTCTTCTAAATTATTATAAATCTTATTTATTACTCTAATAGAAAACTAAATAAAATGACACATGACACTAATTTACACTCCTTTAAACTTCTTTTTTTTTTTTTTTTTTTTTTTTTTTTTTTTTGCTTTCTCTAATATTAAATACTAAACATTTTAAATAACTAAAATTAATAGTATAAATATAATCAATCACTAGAAGATTCCAGTTATATTTTGTCATAAAATGCAAATTTATAATTCTTAATTTTAATATTTAAATTTATAATTTAAAATAGTTATTATATATATATATATATATCATCAAGAATAGCATAAAACGAATTGTAACATCACGTAAATTTTATAGTAATTTGAAATTTTATCATCGTTTATAAACGATAAAATTGTTGTTATCATTTTAATACTTATTATAAACATTATATATATATATATAAATATACATACATTTTTTTTATATATATTAGGTTATAAGATAATTTTTTTAAAACAATAAACATTAATATTATTATTAGAATGTATAAATATTTTATTTATATAAATATTGAGAAATTCTTTGATAAATTATATTAATTATATTCTAAAAGGTAAGCTTAAACATTTTTTTTATATATATAAACCTTTAATCAAAATAAAAATTTTAAATAATAATTTTAAAATAATATTTGAAATTTATTTACAAAAAAATGATTTTATAAAATCTTTTAATAAAACTGTCAAGGACCAAAACTGCCAACTAATGAAATTAATAATAAAAAGAAAACAAGGAGGGACTGGTTCTGCCATATCCTCAAACTCCTACCCATCTTCCTCATCCATATACCAAATGGATACCCATTTACCCATTTTTGACCCAACTCTATCTAGAACAAGAACCAATGGATAAAATTAACAAAAATTTGAAATTTAAACATCTACGAATTCAATGGGATCGATATCAATAACCAATTCGTGGTTTGAAAGTCAAAATATCCCGAATTTGTAGCCTAAACAACCGGATTCGATCGATTATCACAAAATCTATATAAACGATCGTGAGAATGAAATTAAATCAACCCACACATCCCAGTAGCTTCCACGAATCAGTCTGGGCAACCAAATAACACACACATATCGATTTACGCATGAAACAGAAGCCAAAAAGTTGGGTCGATCGAGTTCTAACCCACAAGTCGAAATCCAGCAAATCGAACACAAAGGTTAGTGTTTTATATACCATTATCTTCGGTTTTTAGTAGAGAATAAAAGCCCTATGTTTGTAAAATCAATCGGATTCTGGTTTGAACGAATTTGAGGGGATTAAGAACTAGGGCTCGTTTCTGTATAAACTGAATTTGGGAAACATTAGAAGCTGATGTTAAAACAATTTTGAACGGATGTAAATCGCGGCTAAGGCCTTTAGATCAACTGGTTCAAGCGCTTGTGTTCCATCCGATGGGTCGGGGGTTCGATCCGGGTTGGGCGCGGGTTAAACCGTTTTTTTAATTTATTTTCATAACTTTTTAATTATTAATCCTTTTTAAAATCTGATTTCATCTAAATTTTTATAAACTTAAAAACTATTAAAATTGTAAAGAAAATGTTATTTAGTCTAAGTAAATTATTTAAATTAATTATAAACTTATGTCTTTAAATTAAATATATAAAAGTTATATTTGGTTCATTTATTTTTATTTAATTACTTATTTGTATTGTTACAATGTTATAAATTAATACTATCTTATTATTTAAATGATTATCATTAAATTATTATTATATTTTATTTAATTTTATGATGATTAATATTACTATTAATTATATGCTCTTATTAATTCTATAAATATTATAATAAATTTTAATTATTATTATTATTATCTTAATATGGATATGACTATTTTATTATTACTACGATTGATATAATTATTATTATTAGTTTAATTATTTTAGTTAATACTATTATTATTATTATTTATTTTGGTTAATACAATTTAGATTATTATTAATTATTATTATTATTATCAAATGTATTAATAATACTATTACTAATATTATAATAGTTATGATGATCATTATTTTTATGATTATAATTAATAACAGAAACTATTATAATTATTATTATTATTATTATCATTATTGTTATTAATACAAATATTATTATTATTATTATTATTATTATTATTATTATTATAATGATTACAATTATTATTGGTATTATTTATACAAATAACAATTATTATTATTATTGTTATTGTTATTAATACAAATATTATTATTACTATTACAATTATTATTGATATTATTAATACAAATAGCATTATTATTATTATTATTATTATGATTATTATTATTATTATTATTATTATTAACATTAGTATTATTGGTATTATTAACTTTACAAATAATATCATTAGTAATATAATAATAATTATTTTTATCAATGATATTGATAATATTAATATAATAGAATTATTATTACTTTTGAACATATATAAATATGATAAACTTAAAACACTAACACGACTTGTAAACAATTTTTATAAAATTGTATTTAACAATTTAGTTATAAACATATGGAACACAAATACACTATGGAGTTTTATGCAAAGTTATAGTTATATTAGTTGCGTACTATTGAATTATAGGTTAAGCCAAATCGAGTTGGATACTACTTGGATTACATAATTGTCATTTAATTGCAACGCTTAGCTCGTCAATCAAGGTGAGTCTTCATAGCCCCTTTTTATGCTTTTATTATTTGGGGTGAAACATGTTATCAAATCTTTTAAACTATTTATGTGAAACAAGTTTATGGCATTATACATGTTGAACTTTAGTTAACATTTAGCATTGATCACCCCTAGTGACTATGATAGATCTATTGACCGGCCATTCCACTGTGTTTGATTTGCCCTTCGGGGGAAGCCCGCAGTGATAGTTACTAGTTCAAGCATTGCGATGCTTACCATGGTCAAACATTATTCTGTTAACATTAGTTGATCTGCTTCATTTACTAATTCAATATTGTATGTTCATAATGCTTGATTACACATATTATTTACAACATTTATCAACATTTTATTCAACTATTTTGGTGTGTGTGCTTTTAAACCTGTGAAGCTCACCAACTTTTTAGTTGACCTTTTTTTTTTAAAACATGTTTCAGGTGGAACTGCAAACTATACTTGACTGATTATCATATTAGAGCTTGGACATAGTTATTTAGTTAGACTTGTTGATGTGTAACTTTTGTATTGATGTTGGATGTAAGTATTTTACAAATTAGAAACCTTGTGCTATTGAACAATCTACACTTCGTGTACACTCCGATGATTCCGCCGTTGGTCGGGGTGTTACAGATTGGTATCAGAGACTTGGTTATAGAGAATTAGGTCGAACATAGTTAAAGACCTAGACTATAACTTAAGATTCCCTTTCATACTTAGTAATAGCACCATTAGAAATTTAAAGAAATTTCTAACTTTTCCCTTACTTTCTTAGTTATGTCTTCGTACTCGGCCGACAAGTCAGCAAGCTTCTCTCGAAATAAATCTGAGGAATTCATAGCAGTACCAGAAGAGGAGAGTGACAGACCACCAAGGATAGAGACAGAGTCAGAAAAAGCTTATTGGGCAGGAGCTGAAGCAATACCTCCTCAGCCTGACATTCCATTTTCTCAACTTCGCTCATCAGACTTCTCCAGACATAACACATCCTACTGGGGTGGTTCAATACATTGGTCGGTTTTACGTAACTACCATTTCCCATCTTCTTTTGAATTCATAGTCGGAGGAGAACAAAAATCTCGGGAGTACAGACCTTTGTCCACCTGGGAGTATGAGATAGAGTTAGAGAAAGAAGAATTAAAATCAGATGCTGAAAGCCCATATCATCCTCCTGAAGCCTCACTGCCTTCCATCAGTCCTCCAGAACTTCAACCAAAAGCCTCTAACGCCTCTACAAAACCTAAAATTTCCAAACCAAAAGTTCCAAGGCGTCCTACAAGCCCCACCAGTAGCTGTGAAAGTCGGATTGGACCAGAATCTACTATTGTGGAGCCACCACCCAAGATACATCGCATAAGTCAAGGCGCACGACTACCTCCACCACGTGAAGGACGTGTTTTTGCTAGGAAGCTTGCTCACACGATTGGATCGTGTTCTTGGGGAACTCACGAGGAATCTGATGATTAGCAGACGTTTTTGTTCTTTTTATTTTTTTTCTTTCACTATTATTGTACTAGACATCAAGTATATGTATGCTTATGTCTACACTTTCGATTAAATGTTCGTTTCCAAAATTTGAATAACAATAATGAAGACGTTATTTATTGATTACAATAACTATTAACTAATATACGTAACAACTAAATATGTTATAAAATGCATCGTCTTAGTGACATATGATTGAGTGAACTTGCTACCTTTATCATACAACACTTAGTTGAACTAGAGTTAAACCTCTTGATTTTTCTCTTACATTTTACAAAAGGATCGCTACTACAAAGACTACTCTTACACTGTTACGTCTAATTAAATCTTTGAACCTCGTCAATGATCTTTAGATTCACACAAATGAATAGAAACTCATACAATCTGGAAGGGGGAATACCTGTACTTTGGGGAGTTCTGTCTAGGAAAGCATTTCGTATAAATCCAAATCTACCGATGGACCTGTTATGCTTTCCTGGGAACCCTTAGAGTGAGTATGAACCTATAGACTAAAGTATGCCTTTCTGAAAGTTGATTCGGACATAAACACTTTGTTATGTCAAAAGTCTTCCTAAATGCAATATGTGTATTAATTTGTGCTTGAACCCTCCTTCGAATTATCAATTTCCTATTTTTTTGAACTCCTTGGGTTATTTATGATCCTTTTCATTTTGAACTCTTGTATAATCATGCCTCCTCGTCGCAATGATGCTAACAACGCCAACAACACGAACCTCAACATACAAGAATTGGCTGTTGTCATTGCTCAGCAAATGGCCACAGTCCTACCTGGACTTGTGAACCAGCTCACTCAAGCCAATAGGGTTCAAAACAACAGAAATGGTGAGGTTGCAAATCAAATTTGCACCTTTAAGCATTTCAACTCTTGTCACCCTGCCAAGTTCCTTGGTTCTGAAGGGGCCACTGGACTGCTTCAGTGGTTCGAAAGCATGGAAAGTACATTCCTTCATTCAGACTGCCCTGAAAATCTCAAGGTTCGTTATGCCACCAGTGTCTTTCAGAAAAGGGCACTTACTTGTTGGAATACCGAGAAACGAAATAGGGGTGCTGAAACTGCAATGGCCTTAACTTGGGATGAGTTCAAACGACTGACGACGGAAGAATTTTTCCCTCGCAACGAGATGATGAAACTGGAGTCAGAATTCTGGAATCTCAAACAGGATAGTGGGGAAAACCTGGCTTACACAAATCGTCACCATGAACTTAGTCTGCTAGTACCACATATGGTCACTCCACTTTCTCGTGCTATTGAGAAGTACATTAGTGGCCTACCCATGCAGATCCAAGATACCTGTTACGGGAGTAAACCGACTACATTGGAAGATGCCATCCGTTTAGCTGCTACTTTAACTGACAACCATGTAAGAGCTGGTACTTTAACAAGAAAGGGAGTTAAAAAGGTGGAAGCTAAGTTCACAAATGATGAACCTTCTAAAGAGGTCAAAGCTGAATCTCCCAATGGTCCAAAGTTCAACAATCGCAAGCGAAAGGCTAATAACTTTGCTTTGACAACTTCTGCTACCCCTGTTGTACCTGTGAATCAACAACCTTCAGCCAAACAAACCAACAAATCGTATGTAGGGGAGTATCCGCTTTGCACTACTTGTGGATACCACCATGCAACAAACCGACCTTGCCGAGTTTGCACAAACTGCAAAAGGTATGGTCATTTTGCAAACTATTGCAGAAATGGACCAATGGTTCAACAAGGTCAGACTGCTCCAAAATTGAATCAACCACCTGCTGCTACCGCTACTGCTTTAGCCAATGGAAGAGCTTGCTACGAGTGTGGTGACCCTAATCATTTTAGAAACAAATGTCCAAAGCTTGTGGGCAACGATCAAAGGGGTACAAGGGCACAAATTCTTCAATTTAATGTTCAAGACCCTCAAGTTAACCAAGATATGGAGAACGATACATTGTTGATTAAGGATTGATAGGCTCTAGTGATGTTATGATTTTAAGACTTAAGATTTATATTTCTTCGTAGTTTGAGGTTTTATTTGGTTGAACAAAGTTAGAATTTAATTATCATTTAATATTTAAGTTTTGATGAGAATTCTGTCAACATTTATTATATCATATTTGTTTGCATTATGAAACGTTACTGATCTTGTATCCATCCAGTTGTGCCAAAAATCAGCAAGTAGGGTAAACATGCAAGGCAAATTTTCGTTGCGGGTGCACACGGAACGAGAATTTGCAGTACATGTAAATCCTACAAATGCGAAATATAAGGCACAACTGTTGAAAACTTTGGGACGATTAACTTAAGCTCAATTGGTTGAAAAACTAATAACAATACTTATGGTGCCAGCAATTTGTAAACTTGTTTTAGACTTCTAACATGTGAAACATTTTGTGTTGTGTAGTGTTGGTAGGTGATTGGAATGCTTTCAGAGTATTGTTGGTGTGGTGGGTTGGCTGCGGTATACCCTATATATAAGCACCGACAATATTTTGGGAGTAGCACCGAAAGCTTGACCAATGTTAAGTTTCATAAATTCAAATGTGTTGATAGGGTAATTATAGTAAAAGTTGTAGCATACTAAGACTAGGTGTGTATTCCACAAAAGTTTTAGTTATTATTCTTATATCAAGTGTTAATTGTTGCAATGAAAACATGAAAGACAAATATGTAACCTAATTGTAGTAAGTCAGAATTATGTCAAACATCAAACTTTAAATCTAATGTAAACCTACGATGCTAACCCTTCGATAGTACTTCACAAATAGGAATCTAACATTGTTGTATTACATAAATCACAAATTCTCAAATTACATGTTGTAATTTCATATTTGGTTTCTGAAAATCCGAATTTCGGAATCCATCTATATGTGGTGTAAGTTTTCATTATTCTCTCAAATAATCACAAATGACAAAACGCTCACACTAAAAAATTCACAACCTATGTTTAGCTCACTATTACTCGAACTACAATAATTCAATATAACGAAATGAATACAAATCCTAATTAATTAAAATAATGCCTTTAGTAAAACAGAAATCATTACAGTTTCTGACTGGGGTAAGCTATCAAATATTGACAATGTGGTGGGTTGGTGGCTGGGTTCGCCCTACATATACCCTATACATAAACATTGTTAATAAATGGTATATTACTTTAGCCAGAATTCGGTAGGAATTAATAACGAAATTAACTAAAGTAGAAGAACGTATCTTTTAAAGCTACCAGATTCAACGAACATAATCAATAATGAACATTAATATTCACAACATTTATTACAATACACTGAAATTTAAACATCACCTACTCCCTATAGACTCTTCTAAATTTCGGGACGAAATTTCTAAAAGTAGGGGAGACTGTAACATCACGTAAATTTTATAGTAATTTGAAATTTTATCATCGTTTATAAACGATAAAATTGTTGTTATCATTTTAATACTTATTATAAACATTATATATATATATATAAATATACATACATTTTTTTTATATATATTAGGTTATAAGATAATTTTTTTAAAACAATAAACATTAATATTATTATTAGAATGTATAAATATTTTATTTATATAAATATTGAGAAATTCTTTGATAAATTATATTAATTATATTCTAAAAGGTAAGCTTAAACATTTTTTTTATATATATAAACCTTTAATCAAAATAAAAATTTTAAATAATAATTTTAAAATAATATTTGAAATTTATTTACAAAAAAATGATTTTATAAAATCTTTTAATAAAACTGTCAAGGACCAAAACTGCCAACTAATGAAATTAATAATAAAAAGAAAACAAGGAGGGACTGGTTCTGCCATATCCTCAAACTCCTACCCATCTTCCTCATCCATATACCAAATGGATACCCATTTACCCATTTTTGACCCAACTCTATCTAGAACAAGAACCAATGGATAAAATTAACAAAAATTTGAAATTTAAACATCTACGAATTCAATGGGATCGATATCAATAACCAATTCGTGGTTTGAAAGTCAAAATATCCCGAATTTGTAGCCTAAACAACCGGATTCGATCGATTATCACAAAATCTATATAAACGATCGTGAGAATGAAATTAAATCAACCCACACATCCCAGTAGCTTCCACGAATCAGTCTGGGCAACCAAATAACACACACATATCGATTTACGCATGAAACAGAAGCCAAAAAGTTGGGTCGATCGAGTTCTAACCCACAAGTCGAAATCCAGCAAATCGAACACAAAGGTTAGTGTTTTATATACCATTATCTTCGGTTTTTAGTAGAGAATAAAAGCCCTATGTTTGTAAAATCAATCGGATTCTGGTTTGAACGAATTTGAGGGGATTAAGAACTAGGGCTCGTTTCTGTATAAACTGAATTTGGGAAACATTAGAAGCTGATGTTAAAACAATTTTGAACGGATGTAAATCGCGGCTAAGGCCTTTAGATCAACTGGTTCAAGCGCTTGTGTTCCATCCGATGGGTCGGGGGTTCGATCCGGGTTGGGCGCGGGTTAAACCGTTTTTTTAATTTATTTTCATAACTTTTTAATTATTAATCCTTTTTAAAATCTGATTTCATCTAAATTTTTATAAACTTAAAAACTATTAAAATTGTAAAGAAAATGTTATTTAGTCTAAGTAAATTATTTAAATTAATTATAAACTTATGTCTTTAAATTAAATATATAAAAGTTATATTTGGTTCATTTATTTTTATTTAATTACTTATTTGTATTGTTACAATGTTATAAATTAATACTATCTTATTATTTAAATGATTATCATTAAATTATTATTATATTTTATTTAATTTTATGATGATTAATATTACTATTAATTATATGCTCTTATTAATTCTATAAATATTATAATAAATTTTAATTATTATTATTATTATCTTAATATGGATATGACTATTTTATTATTACTACGATTGATATAATTATTATTATTAGTTTAATTATTTTAGTTAATACTATTATTATTATTATTTATTTTGGTTAATACAATTTAGATTATTATTAATTATTATTATTATTATCAAATGTATTAATAATACTATTACTAATATTATAATAGTTATGATGATCATTATTTTTATGATTATAATTAATAACAGAAACTATTATAATTATTATTATTATTATTATCATTATTGTTATTAATACAAATATTATTATTATTATTATTATTATTATTATAATGATTACAATTATTATTGGTATTATTTATACAAATAACAATTATTATTATTATTGTTATTGTTATTAATACAAATATTATTATTACTATTACAATTATTATTGATATTATTAATACAAATAGCATTATTATTATTATTATTATGATTATTATTATTATTATTATTATTATTATTATTATTAACATTAGTATTATTGGTATTATTAACTTTACAAATAATATCATTAGTAATATAATAATAATTATTTTTATCAATGATATTGATAATATTAATATAATAGAATTATTATTACTTTTGAACATATATAAATATGATAAACTTAAAACACTAACACGACTTGTAAACAATTTTTATAAAATTGTATTTAACAATTTAGTTATAAACATATGGAACACAAATACACTATGGAGTTTTATGCAAAGTTATAGTTATATTAGTTGCGTACTATTGAATTATAGGTTAAGCCAAATCGAGTTGGATACTACTTGGATTACATAATTGTCATTTAATTGCAACGCTTAGCTCGTCAATCAAGGTGAGTCTTCATAGCCCCTTTTTATGCTTTTATTATTTGGGGTGAAACATGTTATCAAATCTTTTAAACTATTTATGTGAAACAAGTTTATGGCATTATACATGTTGAACTTTAGTTAACATTTAGCATTGATCACCCCTAGTGACTATGATAGATCTATTGACCGGCCATTCCACTGTGTTTGATTTGCCCTTCGGGGGAAGCCCGCAGTGATAGTTACTAGTTCAAGCATTGCGATGCTTACCATGGTCAAACATTATTCTGTTAACATTAGTTGATCTGCTTCATTTACTAATTCAATATTGTATGTTCATAATGCTTGATTACACATATTATTTACAACATTTATCAACATTTTATTCAACTATTTTGGTGTGTGTGCTTTTAAACCTGTGAAGCTCACCAACTTTTTAGTTGACCTTTTTTTTTTAAAACATGTTTCAGGTGGAACTGCAAACTATACTTGACTGATTATCATATTAGAGCTTGGACATAGTTATTTAGTTAGACTTGTTGATGTGTAACTTTTGTATTGATGTTGGATGTAAGTATTTTACAAATTAGAAACCTTGTGCTATTGAACAATCTACACTTCGTGTACACTCCGATGATTCCGCCGTTGGTCGGGGTGTTACACGAATCTTAAAAAAATTGTTGATTTTAAACATATATTATATATTCAGCATATGTAATACATTATTTATTAAGCTAGCTAGCAACTAATATATTAAAAGTATACTGTTAAAAACATCTTTATATTTTTATATGTTAGTTGTTGTTTATATATTTGGTTGTTGTTTCTGTAGATTAAATTGTGTTGATACATAACACTAGGTATTTTTTGCGATCTTGATTATTATTAACGTAAATTTGACCAGTCCAAAATTTTCGTACAAAAAAAAAAGAGAATATTAAATACCATAGCAAATTACTGAGATAATTTTTGGGTTTGCTAATATTTTACTCTTTATTACTAAGTTTTATAAAATATTCATATGGTTCAAAACTCTAAACATTTGTAACATATACAGTAATTTAAGTCACCAAATTACTCTCACATGGTTGACCAAATTACTCACACCTAAGAACTATGTTTAAAATTTAGAATCATATGAATAATATATAAAACCTAAAACCAATAATAAAATACTAGCAAATCATATGAACTATCTTAGTAATTTACTAGCATTCTCTAACTAAATAAATCACCAAAATTAAAATTTCAGCTGTTATGTTTTTTCTTTAACACCAACGAATATACTTTAAGTCCGAGTACTTGGGTAAACCCAGTGGTGAAATGTCTCCCACGCCGCAAAAACACAGGCAACAATGATGATGATTCGGTTTGCCCACCAATCAAAATTAAGAAAACTCACGCACAGTACAAAACTCATTGTGATAAAACATTTTACTTACCTGAAATATATTGTTTTAAATAACACTCCATCGCATATATGACTTTCACATTGAAAAGTCATGGTGTCCTATCAAACATCTAGGGCTCATTGGCAACTGTTTGTTTTTCTATCAGTGTATTGTTTATTCAAGGTAGGGCTGACAATTCTTGACACAACCTGAACACGACACGAAAATAATTAAGTTTTGGTTGGCAAGTATAAACCGTTTGGAAAAACGGGTTGTGTTCGGGTTGACCCCTTATAAATGGGTTGACCCGTTTAATGTTTCAAAATTATTATATTTTTATTTTTTTTCTTCTAACTTATGTTTAGTTGTTTTTCTTTTGATTAGTTATCATACTTTAGTTGATCAAGTAACAACATTTATATTTTTTCATCTAAATAAATGATTTTTATTTTTATTTTTAGTTAACTATACAAACAAGTTTATTTTAAATTTCATATTTTATAATTATGACTTACACAATTATACGTTTAGTTATAATAATATTGACGTGCTTTCAACCAACAAAATGCTTACAATATGTAAATTACTAATTTGATTTATTTATATAAACACGTTAAACGGGTCATGTTCAAGTTGACCTGAATTTATGTCAATCCGGGTTAGGTTTGAAAACTTTGACACGAATAAATATATGGGCCAAGCTGGGGTCGCAAAATTCAACCCAAAAACCCACAACTTTAATTAGCCTTTTTATGGCTTCACTCGCTTTAGTGATTCACATCATGAGAATGCCTATAATCTGGTGATTTGGGCAAAAATATATAACCTCATGGTCGTTGTGTATGCGTTGTGTCTACACTTGACTAAGTCATCCGTTGGCGGGGTAACAATATTATGATGAACTTCGGTCTCCACACTTGCGTGTATGAAAAGTATATATGTCATTTACAAATTGTTATACGGTACAATTCAATCACTGCACACGCTTCCTTATATATATACACTTCTAAGCCTTGTGCGGACACACCCACATATATGCTTTCTTAATATATATAATTCTTCCTCCATACTTCAAAAACTCTCAAAAAAACAAATTAATATGATGCAACAAGAAGGGATCGGTCAGAGGTTTTCAAGTTGTCGAGGTGTATCCTTTGAGATCCAACCGCATGAGGATCCATTCGCCATTGATTCACCTCGAGCTAGCGGAAGATTTTGGCTTCCATGGGGATCTTCCAAAAAAATCACACCAACGTCGTCTGGTGCTGTTATTTCAAGGACCACCAGTTATCCCAGTAGCCATTTCTGTGACCTGGAGACTGATGATGAAGAAGAAGATGAGATAGACAACGTGCTGATCAACATAGAAGAAGGTTACGAGCACTTAGACAATAAATGCGAGCTACCGATCTCAATCTCAGTTCAAGAACAAGAACAACAACTCCCAAAAGCTCCAAGCAAAAAGATTGTTTCAAAGCCAATTGCTAAACCGAAAGGGTCTCGATTGTCGGTTATCTTGCTCGATCAAGGCTTGTTTACGGTGTATAAGAGACTCTTTATGGTTTGTTTGGTTGTTAACATCACAGGGTTGACTCTTGCTGCAACGGGACACTTTCCGTATGCTAGAAACCATGCAACAGTTTTCTCTATAGGCAACCTTCTGGCTCTGACACTATGTCGAAGCGAAGCCTTCTTACGCGTAGTGTTCTGGCTCGCGATTAAATTATTTGGTCATTCGTGGGTACCTTTATGGTTAAAAACTGCCACCACATCTTTGCTTCAATCTTTGGGTGGGATACATAGTAGTTGTGGCGTTTCTTCGGTCGCCTGGCTTACATATTCTCTAATCCTTACTCTTAAAGACCGAGAAAACACTTCGAATTTGATAGTTGGTGTTGCATCAACGATCCTCTCCCTTTTGTGCCTTTGTTGTCTGGCTGCGTTCCCGCTCGTCCGCCACCTTCATCATAACGTGTTCGAAAGAACCCATAGGTTCGCCGGTTGGGCCTCATTGATTCTTCTTTGGGCCTTTGTCATTCTCACAAAATCTTACGACCCAGACACGAAATCCTACAGGAAAGATGTAGGATCAAGATTGGCTAAAGAGCAAGAATTCTGGTTAACCTTGGTTGTTACCATTCTAATCATCATCCCTTGGGTGACTGTGAGGCGGGTTCCTGTCAAAGTCTCAGCACCATCCGGTCACGCATCCATAATCAGGTTCGCCGGAGGAGTGAAACCCGGGATTCTGGGTCGGATCAGTCCGTCCCCAATGTCCGAATGGCATGCTTTCGGGATCATTTCCGATGGAAAGGAAGAGCACATGATGCTAGCCGGTGCAGTCGGTGACTTCACGAAATCCCTTGTCTCAAACCCACCAAGCCACTTATGGGTTCGACAGGTTCATTTCGCGGGTCTACCTTATCTAGTTAACATGTACAATCGTGTGTTGGTGGTGGCCACCGGTTCAGGAATCTGTGTGTTTTTGTCTTTCTTGCTGCAACAAGGTCCAGCTGAAGTGTGTTTGTTGTGGGTAACAAAAGGGGTCGAGCAGAACTTTGGGAAGGAGATTAAGGAGTGGGTGAGTGGGCATCCGAATGAGAAGGTGATAGTCCACGACACCGCGGTGATGGGTCGACCTAATGTTTCGGAGATGAGTGTCGCAGCTGCCCGGAAGTGGGGGGCGGAGGTGGTGATCGTCACGAGTAACCCTGAGGGAAGTAGGGATGTGGTGAACGCCTGTAAGAGTAATGGGATTCCGGCTTTTGGCCCCATTTGGGATTCATAGCGAATTGAAGATGCAATTTAGAAATCTCAAAATCAAACCAATCAAGTATATGTTGGTTGTTTCTAATGTTGTAAGAGTTATGTCGATCGGCATCCAAATATCATGCATATGCATATATATGATATACCTAGTTAGTGTGTTTGGTATCTAAGATATCATTATTATAATAACTTTACCTAAAAGGAATTATTAATAGGTTAATTATATATATATAAGTCCCTGGAACTACAATCTTCGTTTGGTTGTGTAATTTACATGTAAATCTTTAAGGCTTATATAATGATATGTAATATTCGATGGCTAGGTTCGGCTTTGACATTTTAAATGCATCGTGTAAATATTTAAAATGAGCTAGTGACTATATATATAAAAAAATTATAAATCAATGATAACTGAAATTAAAATAATTCAATAAATAATATAATAA
Source organism: Mikania micrantha (assembly GCA_009363875.1). NCBI lineage: Eukaryota > Viridiplantae > Streptophyta > Magnoliopsida > Asterales > Asteraceae > Mikania > Mikania micrantha. The sequence continues at coordinate 84,288,070 of CM018696.1, forward strand.
CAATTATATTGTAACTAAATTATGTGTTTGATGTATCTAAACAAATATTGACACTCTTAATATTATTTAAAACAAAGTTGTTGATCAAATATGCATATATAAGTTTAAAATTTGTGGGCATCTCAAAAAAATGGGTCCTTGTGATTGCATCTTCCGTACATGCTCTTAGCTGCCCCTGTTGATGGTTGGGCCTTGTAGCCCTGAGATCGGTAATGTATCAAAAAACAACGGTACACCAAAACGACTAAAAATCTAAACTGAATATGGTACTTTTTTTTTAATTCAACACTTGTTGGTACTAGAATCAATGATAATACCAAAAATACTCGAAAACAAGTGATACCGATGAAAAATATGCCAGTATTGATACCAATATTGCTATTCGGTAACCTATGATAGTTGGTAAAAAAAAATTGTTTAACCTTATTATATATGACCTTGTTACGTATAAGAATAATAAATTGACACTACCAATAAATATTATACTATTGAGATTACCTTTAGAACTACAAAAACAATAACTGAGTGTTATTGGTCATACTTTTTGTATGAATTAAATTCAATTATTAACATCAAATTTGTTTATTAATTTATCTTTCCGCTGGTTTCAATTGAAATCAATGCAGTTTGATAAGGTGGCTAATTGCTGCAAGTAACAAGATTATTGTCTTAAAAAGAAGTTTCAATATTGATCGAAGTAAATAATATTTTATACGCCTTAATTAGTTTATATACTCCCATGAATTTTCAAAATACTTCACAAGTCTAGTCTTATAATTTAATAATTAGCCATTTCCTTGTATCTAATTATTCATCTCTATGGTTGGCCAAATGCTTCTATATCATGCATGACCGATTATATATATATATATATATATATATATATATAAAACATTTTCTCATTTTCTGGGCAATTTACAAGACAAAAGAGGAAATTTCGAAAATGTTTCAATTATACGATTTCCTAGAGCATGTCAACAAGAGAATGATTCAACGTTGACTTTTACTTTTCTTATTGGTTTAATAAATTAAAATGGAATTGTTAAGATGTAACGCTCAATTGAACGCATTTACGTGATCTAAACTTATTTAACTAACCAGGTCATATATCAAATTAAAATATGACGCTTTGATGTAAATTAAACATGTTGTATTAATGGAGTTGTTCACGGGTCACTTGCGATTTAAAAGTTAAGATAAGAATTTGTTCATGGGTAAAATGATCATTCTCGGCTAGCTTTAGGCGTGGGATATTGCTTGTTATAGTTGTTACGCATTATTAAAACAAATGCACGGCTCCTATTGTTTCTGAAAGTTCTGAACGTGGGTTACATGGGGCTTATTTGCAACTGCTACTCCCTTTAAAATAAGACTTATCTTAATACCTCCAAAATCATAGAGGGTTATATTTTTAGGCTAAATTGGCATTTTATTTGTAGCGGATTTTGATTTGGGTGTAAAATTTCATGTTTTAATATTCATAATTAATTTACATATTTTGTTTGTGAAACTTTCTTTATTTATGATAATCTACTTTTTTTATATCAAACTCCATAAGAGTTTTTATATATAGTAGAAAAATGACCCTAATTTTATCTTTGCTTTATAGCACCAAAATGCTTGAAACAACTACTACAAGAAAAAGCTTCAATAGCGGTGATTATGTAGTGAACCCTGCGTTTTTGTGTTTTGTTGTACTTGTTTTGCTTGCACAATATTATATAAGTAGGTTTCAAATCTGTTTTTTCAATTATAAACAATATTTTCATCATCAATCAGGATGCCTTACTGATTTACTGGTCCGCCTATCGGATTCAAAAAACCGGTGACATTATAAATAATTAAAAAATACCAAAACAATTATATAATTATAAAAAAATTTAAACAAACATAATCAATGTTCAAATAAACATAAACATACCTAAAAAATATACGAATTAGTTTTCATGTTTATCCTTTGGGTTTTATAGGAAAAAACAGTCTCATCATCGTCTAGTTCACCGTTTTAATTGGTCAGACCGGTTCAACTGGTAGCGGCCCGGACACCTTATTTTGAACTGGTAACCTCACCAGTTCCCGATCCAACATATTTGGTCGGTTTTAACAATATTGACTATTAAGGTTTGTTTTTTGTATTTACATCTCTTTGATTGAAATAATTTGAAATGAAACACAGTTGTGCTTCGCTAGTGTGTTTGCGTGTGAACCTACGTCTAAACCAACAAAACATAAATATGCGAAAGTGGGCGTTTAACTAAAATTATTTTAAAAAAGGAGAAAAGATGCGAATTGTTTTTATTAAATTTACAAATTTGTATAATATTATTTTGTCAACTTTTATAAAAAAAAAAACACAAGGTGTTGAGCCAATATTCTAAAAAATAATTTGTAACACCATGGTTACATCTGTGTTATATGGTGTTATAAAATATTTTTTTAAAAAAAATTATTGGTTATTTTTTATGTTTTTTAAAGTTATTTTTTAAAAAATGAGCCAATTATTTTACAAACTTGTAGTACAAAATACAATAAAAAAAATTGCATGGTTTTTTTTCTTGTTTTCATGGTTTTACATTTTAGGGTGAATTTCAATTTATGAATTTACCTACTCTAATAAAGAAGTATTTCTAGAAGACACATGTCACTTTGTGATGAAATCTGAAATTACTTTTTCCGCCTCTTTCTCCTACTATATACTAATAATTTTTAGTTATATAATTAATCTACTCTACCTACTCTAATAAATGAGTATTTCTAGAAGACACATGTCACTTTGTAGTGAAATCTGAAATTACTTTTCTCATATCTCTCTTCTATTAGATACTAATAATTTTTAGTTATATAATTAATTATTAATTATATACATCTTATTAATTTATTAAAAATTAATAAATTATAAGTATAAATCAATTATATTTTATATTAAAATATAATTTTATAATTAATAAATACTTATTATTATTTTATGTTAATATATATATTTTTTATTATTTAACCTATATAATACACGGGTTTTTAGGCTAGTTCAATATATATATATATATATATATATATATATATATATATAGGGAGACAAAATAATTAATTAAGCACAAATACGGTGTTAATTAATTAAATAAAGGTTGCATATAGGAGTTGGTTCCAAGTATCCGGCAAGCCGGGGAGACACCAATGACTACAGTCTACACCTGAGCCTCCACCATAAGACGAAGGGTGTGCATCTTTCCTCAACTGTGACAATGTTGTGATATCAAGCAAGTAAACTGGTTTCTGCAAATTCCCTAAAACTTTCTTCAAAACACCCTGGGCTTCTGGTAATCCTGCTGGATATGTTGATCCTTCTATTGGCTTTACTTCTCCATTGCAATTCTTGGAAGATGATCCCCATTCCTTTCCCCTGATCGATACCATATCATTTTAAATTAATTATATTGATCGATCATTAGTTTACCAAATCGATCTTAACTTTTAATATTATATGGGTGTAATTAATTAATTAAGACCTTGCACATATATGCATACATGATTATTGATTATATATATATAGCTACTAGCTAGACATGATTTTGATTTTTTTTTTTTTTTTTTGTTTTGAGAACTAATTAAAGTTGTAGAAAATAATTAATGTTAATTCCTTGATGAATGATGATTGATGAAACACTAACTTGTAATGTGAAGGAGATATCCCCTGGAAGAATACTTTGGTCTTAGACGGATTAACATTAAGATCGACCCATCTCGCCCATGTTGTCATGCCTTTGAAGTAGGCCTCTAGACGGTCCATATCTTTTGATAAAGTTGAGCCGTATTGCACATAATCCCATCTACATATATATACATACACACACGAATGTAACAAATGAGATCGATCTAACAATTATATATTAATTAGTATTAATATATGCAAACATTAGAGAGCTGATCGATCGATCGAGATTGGTGAAACATGCTTACGGTTGTAGTCGTCCTGTGTGAGTCCACCAATGCCACGAATTGAAAACGAGCACATCCATCCCTTTCCAAGCATCACCACCTTGAATGGAATCCAATTTCAGTACCCGGCCTATGTTTTCTTTTACAATATCCACAAGGTATGTAGAGCGATATAAATATAACGTTACCCCATAGTCCTGCAAATTTATTAATTCATTGTTAAACCCTCCAAACCTGTTTTGAATTTATGCATTTTCATTTATTGACACTATTAGAAAAGACTAAAAGAGAGTACCAACATTTGCAATGCAATAAAACGCGTCACAAAATTGCTAAAAAAATTGGCACCTTTTCAATCATGAAAAAGACCTTAATTTAATGACTAACTTGAGTCAAATTATCAGATACTGTTGAAATGTATGTTTAGTTTATTATCAGTTTGAGCCAAATTACTAGAATTAACAGATTTAGTTATATTTGTTTAATTCTGGTTGGTTGTTATTACTGTAAGGTTGGTGATTTGTTATTCCGTTCAAGTATTGCTGGGCTTGTGGAGATGCTTTTGGGCTTAGTCGAATGCTGCTGGGCTTGGAAGAGTTTTGTTATATTAACAGAGAGTAGAGAAGTGAGAGAATCAGAGTGTCTCTTTACTTTCTCTTCGTCATTTGTACGCTCTCTCACATTCTCAGATTAGGGTTTGTTGTTAATCGAGTTGTGATTTCTTGTTTGAAGAAGATGATCAGTATGATCAATCTTTGTTTGTAGTTTTGGTCTTGTTAGTCAGAATAGGTTAATTGTTGTTGAGTCTTTAGGTGTTAGGACTTTGTATTTCTGATTATCGAGTTGTAATTTTGGATTTTACATCTTTTTTAGTAAATCACAGATCTATTGAGATCTGTAAGTTGATGATATCGTTGTTCATATTTTGACATGGTATCAGAGCTCGGTCAGAGCTCTTGCTGATTTGGATCGTGGGATCGTAATCTTCCGCTGTACGAGTTAATCTCAAAAGAAAGAGGTCTCGATTCGATACCCTGTCTTCTGAAAAAAGGGATTCGAAGATTTATCACTGTGAGATCTTTCTAACTCTCGGTGTTGTGCAAACTTTTTGCTACGTTTCTTTAAGCTTGCGTAATCTTGTTCACGGCCTTGATCAATCCTTGATCTACCACTAAAGTGGTGTGAAAACCTGGCTCTGATCTAGGTCGTCATTGTTCTCTTGATCTTGTGTGTTTTTGTGAAATATGCCTGACGCCGCAACCTGTACGCTGGTGAGCAAGTTGGATTCGAGTAATCCCCTGTACTTGCATGCCATTGATTCGGGGAATCTAGCCCTAATAAACATCAAATTGAAAGGTACAGAAAACTATACTGTTTGGTCAAACGCCATGAGGCTTGCATTAGAGGTAAAAAATAAAGTTGGATTTATTGATGGTAGTTGCACCAAGCCCACTGATGATGAGGTTTTGGCCAGACAGTGGGATAGGTGCAATGCCGTCGTTATGACTTGGATTTTAAACTCCATTTCAGAAGAATTGTATGTTGGGCAAGTGTTTTCAAAGCTTGCCCAGGAAGTGTGGAAGGATCTGAAGGAGACCTATGATAAAATTGACGGATCTGTTGTGTTTGGTCTATACCAGAAAATAAATTCAATAACTCAAGATGGTAAATCGGTTTCTGAATATTATCACAAACTCAACACAATCTGGAAACACTTAGATCAGATCCTTCAATTACCTACCTGCACCTGTAGTGCATCAAAAGATTTTAATGATTTTAATCACCTCATCAAGTTGATGCAATACCTCATGGGATTAGACAATGTTTTTCAACCTGTAAGAACAACCTTACTACTAAGGGACCCTCTTCCCTCTGTTAAAGAGGCATTTGCCATAGTGTCAAGAGAGGAGTCCCATAGATCTTTTTTGTAACAACCGGTTTCTAATAAAGAAATGTATTTTGAATAATGGTTAATCAAACGATTGTGGTTGTTGTGAATTGAAAATATGTAAGAATTACGTCATTAATGGCAAGAGCACATTTGGTCGTGCTTGAAATCCACGAGGATTTAGTAATTTTTGTTATTGGGGATTGATAGTATGTGAAAAATGATGAACGTGGGCGAAAACCGTGCGCGAAACGGAGTTACGGATTGTCCGGAATCGCGAAACGAAGTTAAAAATCAAAATGATGACGCTGGTGACGTGGGGCGGTACGCCTGGCGGGGCGCACCCAGTTGGGGCGATGCGCCCCAGGACCTATGTCGGCAAAAAAGTTTTAAAACGATCAGATCGCATATTTTTTAAGCTGTTCTCTTATCTCTCGACCTGTTCTTCCTCCCAAACGAAGAACCATCAGTTTTAAGCCTAAAAACTCCACTTTAAAGGCTTCTGATCATCCAGATCGCGTATAGGAACGTGTTTTCAAGTCCCGATCATTGTTTTAACCGTAGAAATCCGTCAGATCAGGTAACGGTTTGTTTTATCCTACTAGTTTAATATTGTGTGGATTAAATCTAGTTTTGATTGTAATAATATGATTATGGGTATTGATTATGGCCTAGTTGATAACTAGGGATTGTTAGAAACGAATAACTTGAGATTTTGACGGTGAAATCTTCGTTTTGAAGCCGGGATAATGTCCGGTTGTTATGAAACCCATATCATGGTAGGATAACTAGCAGGATGGATTGAATATGATTTCAAATAAATTATGGATTATAATCCATAGATTAAATTATGATTTTGATGAATTGATGTTACCATTATTAATAGTTATTGATCTAAAAATAAATATTGAATAATAAAAAGTGATTAAAGATCGTAACTAATATAATGAACATCAATTATTTGATAAATTGCCTGTGAAGGCATGAAATATGAATAAGTGTGATAATTGACTAAAACTTGCTAAATATAGTAAGATAGAGTCAGTTATGTGATGAATTGACTTTGAGAAAGTCAAATCAGTCAAGTGTGTTGAACTTGATTATACGTGCTATACGTGTTGAAACTAGTTGTATATATGTATTTTGCAACTAGGTGGTGGTAGTGGAAATCAAACCACTAGTCATAGAGCAGGAAAGGAGCCTGCAGTTGCTAATCCCTTATCTGATTAAGGTAAGTAATCCCACAACTATGACATCACATAATAAATATTGAATTTTGTTGTTGAATGAATTAAATGATAAATATGGCATTGGTAATAGGGGAATGTTGAATAATAAAAGTTCAACAACCTATGATAAATCCAATACCTTGGTAATAATAGTGTGGGACTTCTATGATGGAAATACCGGTTGGGTGAACATCATAGTAATTTGATTGAATTATATATGACTCCACAATGGTGGATAGCCAGAGGTGCTGGCAATTGTCTAGATGGAAGTACGGTGGGTGAACATCTTAGACTAAATAAATATGACTCCACAATGGTGGATAGCCAGAGGTGCTGGCAATTGTCTTAGATGGAAGTACCGGTTGGTGAACATCTTAAGACTTGAATTATATATGACTCCACAATGGTGGATAGACAGAGGTGCTGTCAATTGTCTTAGATGGAAGTACCGGTTGGTGAACATCTTAAGACTAAATAAATATGACTCCACAATGGTGGATAGACAGAGGTGCTGTCAATTGTCTTAGATGGAAGTACCGGTTGGTGAACATCTTAAGACCTGAATTATATATGACTCCACAATGGTGGATAGACAGAGGTGCTGTCAATTGTCTTAGATGGAAGTACCGGTTGGTGAACATCTTAAGACTTAAATTATTTATGACTCCACAATGGTGGATAGCCAGAGGTGCTGGCAATTGGCTATGGTGAAAGCACAGAAATGTGAACCCCATAGTGTAATATTGATTAAACTATTGTGAGCAATAGTTGATAATTGGTAATGTGATATTTTATATTGTGAGAGTCAATTCAAATAGAAATGACTCAGTTGAATGTTGATTGTGAAAAATGTATTTTTACATTTTATTGTTGAGAAACCATTGGGGTTTTACTTACTTAGTTCTTATGAACTAATGGGAATTATTGTGTGATGTTTGTAGGTCAAAAATGACGTACACGGCTGTAAGGATCGAGGTGGAGCAGGAATCGAACAAACAAACCTTGTTGCAAACGTTTGAAATTTTGGTTTAAACTTACTTATGTAAATAAGTATTGTAAAATGTGTGACACGTTTACGTTTGCGTTAAACTTTGTTTAATATTATTAAATAAAGAGGGTCAGACAAGGTTTTAAAATTGAAAAATTTGCTGGGACCAACTCTGATGTTATTTTAAAAGGTTGAATAGTAACCGGGGGTTACAAAGCTGGTATCAGAGCATTGGTTTGAGGGATTCAAGTGTTAGAAACACACTTGAACTCAAATCTTATGCTCTTGATATGTGATGAAACGTTCGATTCCAGCCTCGATCATTAAGCCGGAGGTATGAGGTCAGTATTTATGTATTGAATTGTATATGTACACATTGTTGTGTGTATGAATTGTGTGAACCGAACTTCTTAATTATGAAATGAAATGATGAAGTTAAGGGCCCGAGTGTGTGATAAACATGTTATATGCCTGGCCAGTATAATGAAATGTTTAAGACATAAGCGTTTCCTTAACTAAGTCAGATTGTATCATGATTTTGAATATTAGGTAAGGTGATTATGTACTATATAAGTACAAGATTGTTAAATATTGTGAATACATGATATTGATTGTTTAATTATATGATTTCAGCCACGAATGGCTGAGGAACATACATCTGGTGTGAATAGCAGTGAGAAGGTGGAACTCACTGAAACTCAAATAATGGTGAAGGAAGAGGTGGCAAAGGCTTTTGAAGCTGCTTTGCCCACATATATTGATGAAATTAAGTCTTCCTTAAAAGAGTTCCTTCATCAAGAGTTGTCTGAATTTGAAACTGGAGTGGAGATGAAACAATCTTCTAAGACAACTACTTTTAAAGAATTTATGGCTTGTAAGCCAGCTGAATTTAAAGGGGAGGTAGATCCCTTGATTAGCCAGCGTCGGATATCTGATATTGAAAGTACGTTTGAAACTAGTCATTGTGACCCGTCTGATGAGGTCATGTTTGCTGGAAATCAGTTGAAAGATCGTGCCAAAGATTGGTGGGAATTGTTGAGGAAGGAAAAAGGCAGAGATGGAATAAAAGGGCTGACGTGGGCCCAGTTTAAAGAACTTTTCTTGAAGCGGTTTTGTCCTCAAGCCGCTATTGATCGTATTACTGAGGAGTTTCTGCATCTACAGCAGAAAGATGAAAGTGTTGATACCATCACTGCTATTTTCTTCGATAAAGCTAAATTTTGCCCGGATCTTCTTCAGACTGAAAGGATGTGGATAAACCGGTATCATACTATGTTGAACACAAAGTACCGGGAGTTTCTCACGCCTTCTAAGTGTGAGACACTTAATGAGTTGATCAATTGTGCCCGAGAACGGGAATTGGAATTGAAACGACAAGAAGATCGCGGAGATAAACGAAAGGCTGAAACAGAAACAGGTTCGTCTAAAAAGGCAAAGTTTGCCAAATTGTTTAAAAAGCCTGTTTTTACTAAACCTTGTCCCAATTGTGGGAGGATGCACGCGGGAGAATGTCGTGTTAGGCCTGTTGTCTGTTATAAATGTGGGAAGCCAGGACATTTGGCAACCCAGTGCATGAGCTCTCCTAGTCTGTGCTATCATTGTTATAAGCCAGGACATAGGAGGAGTGAGTGCCCCGAACTTAAGAGGGCAGCACCGATTAGTGATGATGGCCGGTCGTTTAAATCTCAAAGCTCTGGAAAGAAACCGGAAGCGCCTAAACCAAAAGGGAGAGCTTTCCAGATTTCTGCAGAGGAGGCTAAAGTCACGTCTGATGTGGTGACAGGTACCTTCTTTGTTAATTCAATACCTGCTTATGTGTTATTTGATTCTGGAGCCAATCGATCTTTTGTGTCTATAAAATTTGTGCATCATCCATCTTTTGTCTTAGAAAAGTTGCCTGTACCGTTAGAAGTAGAGGTTGCTGATTCTAAGAGTTTTCGTGTGTTTGATATTTATCGAAACTGCAAGCTTACGATCAATAACGAGAATTATGTTGTTGATTTAATACCCATGGTATTGGGGGAGTTTGATGTTGTTATTGGAATGGATTGGCTATCTTCTTATAAAGCCAATATACTTTGTAACCGCAAAGTTATACAATTGATAACCCCGAGTGGTTATGAATTGTCCATCCAAGGAGAAAAACGTAGGGGTTGTTTTGTGTTCTTTGGTCAAAGCCATGAAATATATGAATCATGGGGGCCAATCTTTCTTAGCTTATGTTATTGATGCTGAGAAAACAGTAAAGTGTTTGGAGGATGTCCCGATTGTTAGGGATTTTCCTGATGTCTTTCCGGATGATTTACCGGGAATCCCCTTTGATAGAGATGTTGAATTTAGAATCGATCTTATTCCAGGGGCCAAGCCTATAGCAAAAGCTCCTTATCGTTTAGCACCGTCTGAGTTGCAAGAGTTAATGACTCAATTGCAGGATCTTCTCGATAAAGGTTTTATTCGTCCAAGCATCTCGCCTTGGGGTGCTCCAGTTCTTTTTGTTAAAAAGAAGGACGGAAGTTTTCGTATGTGTATTGATTATCGAGAACTTAATAAAGTGACGGTGAAAAACAAATATCCTTTGCCTCGGATCGATGATCTTTTCGATCAGTTACAAGGGGCTTCTTGGTTCTCTAAAATTGACCTTCGGTCGGGTTATCATCAAATTAAAGTTAGGGAAGAAGATATTCCTAAAACAGCGTTTCGAACCCGATACGGTCATTATGAATTTCTTGTCATGTCTTTTGGGCTGACTAATGCACCGGCTGCATTCATGGACTTGATGAATCGGGTGTGTCGTCCCATGTTGGATCGATCTGTTATCGTTTTTATTGATGATATTCTGGTTTATTCCAAAAATGAAGGTGATCACGCTTGTCACTTACGGGAGGTACTTGAAACTCTCTGTAGAGAGAAGTTATATGCCAAATTTTCTAAATGTGCCTTTTGGCTACATGAAGTCCAATTTCTTGGGCATGTAATAAATGCAGATGGCATTCTTGTTGATCCTTCTAAAATTCAAGCGGTGACTAATTGGAGTCTACCCAAAAGTCCAACTGATGTCAGAAGTTTTCTTGGCTTAGCCGGTTATTACCGTAGATTTATTCAAGACTTTGCCAAGATTGCTTCATCTTTAACCAAACTTACAAGAAAAGATGTTAAGTTTGTGTGGGGTGATGACCAAGAGAAAGCATTCCAAGAGTTAAAGTCCAAATTAACTCAGGCACCAGTATTGACATTACCAGATGGTCCTGATGATTTTGTGGTATATTCTGATGCTTCTTATCTTGGTCTGGGTTGTGTTCTTATGCAACGAGGCAAAGTAATTGCTTATGCCTCAAGGCAATTAAAAACCCATGAAATCAATTATCCTATTCATGATTTAGAACTGGCAGCAGTCGTGTTTGCCTTAAAGATCTGGAGGCATTATTTGTACGGTGTAAAGTGTACTATTTACACTGATCATAAGAGTTTGAAATATTTCTTCACTCAAAAGGAGTTGAATATGAGGCAAAGACGATGGTTGGAATTACTCAAGGACTATGATTGTGAAATCCTTTATCATCCTGGTAAAGCGAATGTGGTGGCAGATGCCTTGAGTAGAAAAGAAGAGTGTGAACCAATCAAAGTGAAAGCTATGCAGCTTGTGATTACTTCAGGTTTAATTGAACAGATCAAGGAAGCCCAGACTGAAGCTTTAAAGGAAGAAAATTGGAAACGAGACAGGATTAAAGGGCAAGCTCATAATCTTGATGAAGATAGTCGTGGTTTGAAGACTAGGTGGGGTCGAGTGTGGATACCTCCCACTTGTCCACTTAAGTCTGCATTGTTGGAAGAAGCGCACAAGTCAAAGTACTCAATTCATCCTGGGGCTACTAAAATGTATCGTGACCTTCGGGTAAACTATTGGTGGCCAGGTATGAAACGAGATGTGGTTAAACATGTGTCGAAATGTTTGACTTGTATGCAGGTAAAAGCAGAGCACCAGAAACCTTATGGTAAGTTGCAACCATTGGAAATCCCAATGTGGAAATGGGAACATATCACAATGGACTTAATTACTAAACTTCCTAGAACAAGGAAGGGATGTGATACGATTTGGGTCATTGTGGATAGGTTGACTAAGAGTGCTCATTTCTTGCCCATTCGTGAGACCTATTCTTCTGATAAAATGGCAGAGATATATGTACGAGAAATTGTGTCTCGTCATGGTGTGCCTGTAACCATTATCTCTGATCGAGATACTCGATTTACTTCTCGATTTTGGAGAAATTTTCAAGAAGAATTAGGAACTAAACTGTTGTTGAGCACGGCATATCATCCTCAGACTGATGGACAAAGTGAAAGAACCATTCAGACCCTGGAGGATATGTTACGAGCGTGCATTATTGATTTTGGAGGTAGTTGGGATGATTACCTACCTTTGGCAGAGTTCTCGTATAATAATAGTTATCATTCCAGTATTGGAATGCCTCCTTATGAGATGCTATATGGGAGGAAATGTCGAACTCCCGTTTGTTGGGGAGAAGTTGGGCAGCGTGAACTCGCACACAAAACTGTTGTTAAAGCTACTAATGAACGGATAGATCAGATCCGTGCCCATCTGAAGGCGGCTCAAGACCGTCAGAAATCATACGCTGATAAGCGTAGAAGGCCCATTGAATTCCAGGTAGGAGATTTCGTGTTGTTAAAAGTCTCACCGTGGAAAGGTGTTATACGTTTTCGTAAGCGAGGAAAGTTAAGTCCACGCTTTATTGGACCATTTAAAATCATAGCTCGTATTGGTGAAGTTGCTTATCGCCTAGAGCTACCAGAGGAGTTAAGTGGAATTCATAATACGTTCCACGTTTCTTACTTACGAAAATGTTTAGCAGATGAATCTGCGTACGTACCACTGGAAGATATAGAAATTGATGACAAGTTGAATTATGTGGAAAAGCCAGTGGCAATACTTGACCGAAAAGTCAAGCAACTTAGAAATAAATCATTGAGCCAGGTGAAGGTTCAGTGGAAAAATAGAACCGGTTCTGAAATTACGTGGGAGTCAGAAAATGAAATGAGAAAGTATTATCCTTTCCTTTTTGAGGTTTAATCGGTTTCGGGGACGAAACCTTTGTAAGGAGGGGAGATTTGTAACAACCGGTTTCTAATAAAGAAATGTATTTTGAATAATGGTTAATCAAACGATTGTGGTTGTTGTGAATTGAAAATATGTAAGAATTACGTCATTAATGGCAAGAGCACATTTGGTCGTGCTTGAAATCCACGAGGATTTAGTAATTTTTGTTATTGGGGATTGATAGTATGTGAAAAATGATGAACGTGGGCGAAAACCGTGCGCGAAACGGAGTTACGGATTGTCCGGAATCGCGAAACGAAGTTAAAAATCAAAATGATGACGCTGGTGACGTGGGGCGGTACGCCTGGCGGGGCGCACCCAGTTGGGGCGATGCGCCCCAGGACCTATGTCGGCAAAAAAGTTTTAAAACGATCAGATCGCATATTTTTTAAGCTGTTCTCTTATCTCTCGACCTGTTCTTCCTCCCAAACGAAGAACCATCAGTTTTAAGCCTAAAAACTCCACTTTAAAGGCTTCTGATCATCCAGATCGCGTATAGGAACGTGTTTTCAAGTCCCGATCATTGTTTTAACCGTAGAAATCCGTCAGATCAGGTAACGGTTTGTTTTATCCTACTAGTTTAATATTGTGTGGATTAAATCTAGTTTTGATTGTAATAATATGATTATGGGTATTGATTATGGCCTAGTTGATAACTAGGGATTGTTAGAAACGAATAACTTGAGATTTTGACGGTGAAATCTTCGTTTTGAAGCCGGGATAATGTCCGGTTGTTATGAAACCCATATCATGGTAGGATAACTAGCAGGATGGATTGAATATGATTTCAAATAAATTATGGATTATAATCCATAGATTAAATTATGATTTTGATGAATTGATGTTACCATTATTAATAGTTATTGATCTAAAAATAAATATTGAATAATAAAAAGTGATTAAAGATCGTAACTAATATAATGAACATCAATTATTTGATAAATTGCCTGTGAAGGCATGAAATATGAATAAGTGTGATAATTGACTAAAACTTGCTAAATATAGTAAGATAGAGTCAGTTATGTGATGAATTGACTTTGAGAAAGTCAAATCAGTCAAGTGTGTTGAACTTGATTATACGTGCTATACGTGTTGAAACTAGTTGTATATATGTATTTTGCAACTAGGTGGTGGTAGTGGAAATCAAACCACTAGTCATAGAGCAGGAAAGGAGCCTGCAGTTGCTAATCCCTTATCTGATTAAGGTAAGTAATCCCACAACTATGACATCACATAATAAATATTGATTTTGTTGTTGAATGAATTAAATGATAAATATGGCATTGGTAATAGGGGAATGTTGAATAATAAAAGTTCAACAACCTATGATAAATCCAATACCTTGGTAAATAATAGTGTGGGACTTCTATGATGGAAATACCGGTTGGGTGAACATCATAGTAATTTGATTGAATTATATATGACTCCACAATGGTGGATAGCCAGAGGTGCTGGCAATTGTCTAGATGGAAGTACCGGTGGGTGAACATCTTAGACTAAATAAATATGACTCCACAATGGTGGATAGCCAGAGGTGCTGGCAATTGTCTTAGATGGAAGTACCGGTTGGTGAACATCTTAAGACTTGAATTATATATGACTCCACAATGGTGGATAGACAGAGGTGCTGTCAATTGTCTTAGATGGAAGTACCGGTTGGTGAACATCTTAAGACTAAATAAATATGACTCCACAATGGTGGATAGACAGAGGTGCTGTCAATTGTCTTAGATGGAAGTACCGGTTGGTGAACATCTTAAGACCTGAATTATATATGACTCCACAATGGTGGATAGACAGAGGTGCTGTCAATTGTCTTAGATGGAAGTACCGGTTGGTGAACATCTTAAGACTTAAATTATTTATGACTCCACAATGGTGGATAGCCAGAGGTGCTGGCAATTGGCTATGGTGAAAGCACAGAAATGTGAACCCCATAGTGTAATATTGATTAAACTATTGTGAGCAATAGTTGATAATTGGTAATGTGATATTTTATATTGTGAGAGTCAATTCAAATAGAAATGACTCAGTTGAATGTTGATTGTGAAAAATGTATTTTTACATTTTATTGTTGAGAAACCATTGGGGTTTTACTTACTTAGTTCTTATGAACTAATGGGAATTATTGTGTGATGTTTGTAGGTCAAAAATGACGTACACGGCTGTAAGGATCGAGGTGGAGCAGGAATCGAACAAACAAACCTTGTTGCAAACGTTTGAAATTTTGGTTTAAACTTACTTATGTAAATAAGTATTGTAAAATGTGTGACACGTTTACGTTTGCGTTAAACTTTGTTTAATATTATTAAATAAAGAGGGTCAGACAAGGTTTTAAAATTGAAAAATTTGCTGGGACCAACTCTGATGTTATTTTAAAAGGTTGAATAGTAACCGGGGGTTACATTTTTCATCCCCTACAAAGAACCAACCAGTTGGTTTTGCTGCAAAGGCAAATCAACCTGTTGATAACAGGAGGAAGTTTAATAGAGGACCAAACCCCAATCTAAAATGCTCCCACTGTAACAAGGTGGGACATGTGGTCGAAAGATGCTTTGAAATTGTGGGTTACCCCCCAGGGTTTAAAACCAGGGGGTCACCTGGAAATAAGGCAGGTTTCTCAAGTAATTCTGTTAATGACCCTGTCAACAACAAAAGTGATCAGACAGACTCAGGAAGTACAAATACCCTGACTGCTGATCAAGTTTCTAAGCTTTTAAGCTTGCTGAATGAAAAGAATGTGGAAGAAAACCCAATGTCACACATGGCAGGTAACAGTGTAAATCCATTTTGTAGTAATATTTGTGAAAACCAGGTGTTTTCCTTTAATAACCAGAAAAATCAAATGGGAGGATCAGGTTGGATCATCGACTCAGGTGCTAATCAACACATGGTCAATAGTGACAAGGGTATGATAAATCAAATAGATGTTTCTAAATTTGAAATAAAAGTTAAACACCCAAATGGAACTAGTGCACATGTCACTAAAATAGGGAATATTAAACTAAATGATCAGGTAACTCTTTATGATGTATTTTTTGTGCCTGATTACTGCATCAATTTGATGTCAGTTCATAGACTTGCTAAAGATAGCAAACTTCAGGTGACCTTTAATGAGTTTAACTGTTACATTCAGGATTCTCTCTCAAAGAGGACCTTGGTGACTGGTAGTCAAGTTGATGGATTATATGTTTGTGGTGATTTGTCAAAAAATATAAAGGTGTGCTTCACTAGTAAAGGTGTTACTGAGTTGTGGCATGCCAGGTTAGGGCATCCCTCCTATCACGTGTTGAGAGTCCTACTAGACAAGTTAAAACTTGAAAAATTAAAAGAGGACTCTCCATGTGAAATCTGCCACAAAGCAAAACAACATAGGGAACCCTTTCCCCTAAGCGACCACAAATCAAATGAACTAGGTGAACTGGTTCATTTAGATGTGTGGGGTCCGTATAGGGTACAAAGTAGAGAGGGTTTTCGTTACTTCTTGACTGTGGTGGATGACTACTCTCGAGCTGTGTGGGTGTACATGTTAAAACACAAAGATGAAGTGTTTGAAAACCTAAAAAAATTTTTTAATCTGATAAAAAATCAGTTTGAAAAAAGAATAAAAGTTTTTAGAAGTGATAATGGAACTGAGTTTTTAAACTCTAAAATGAGCCAGTTATGTGCTGATGAAGGAATCCTTCATCAGACTTCATGCTCTTACACACCACAACAGAATGGGATTGTAGAAAGGAAACACAGACATTTATTGAATGTTGCACGATCACTGATGTTTCAAGGAGGGATTCCTCTTTATTTGTGGAATGAATGTGTGCTAACTGCCACTTATTTGATTAATAGGATACCATCATCTGTGTTAAATGGAAAATCACCCTATGAGTTGGTATATAAATCTAAACCTTCTCTTGGTCATCTTCGAGTATTTGGATGTCTTTGTTTTAGTACCATTCTAAATAACTCAAATAAATTTGGAAGTCATTCAGAAAAATGTGTAATGTTAGGATATTCTAACGTAAAGAAAGGGTATAAACTTTGGAGTTTAGATCAAAAAACAATTATTTTTTCACGAGATGTGAAATTTTATGAATCAATCTTTCCATTTAAAGAGAAAATTGATAACAACAAATCTGGAAACTGTGATAGCCTTCCAAATCAATTAAATTTTTTTGATAGTTTTTGGAAAAATGACTCTAAATATTTTGAAGATGACCCAAACCCCTATGATGATGACAGGGTTGATACTGAACCTGTACATCAGGCTCTGCAGCCAGAAGGGGACCTTGAGGTTAGTGTTAGGACAACTGATAATAGAAATCAGATGCCAACTAACTCAACTAGTAACCCTGGCGGGGCAGAGGGTGTAATCAGGGAAACTGAAGGAGAAAAAAATTCTGAGGGGTGGAATTTACAAGAGGGTGAATCTAGTAATTTGAGAAGGTCATCTAGAAATGTAAATTTTCCAAGAAAATTACAAGATTTTATTGTTGAGGGTAAAGTAAAATATGGAATTGAGAAAGTTGTTAACTATTCCAATCTGTCACATGAAAATATGTGTTTTATTGCTAGTTTAAATAAAAGTATAGAACCAAAAACGTATCAGGAAGCAGTTACTGATTGTAACTGGGTAGATGCAATGAATAGTGAAATGGAGGCATTGCATAGGAATCAAACCTGGGAAATTGTAAATCTTCCTGTTGGGAGGAAGCCCATTGGGTGTAAATGGGTATTTAAAATTAAATATAAATCAAATGGGGAAATTGAAAGGTATAAAGCCCGATTAGTGGCTAAAGGGTTTGCTCAAAAAGAGGGTATAGACTATGATGAAACGTTTTCTCCAGTAGTAAAGATGATTACTGTAAGATGTGTAATCAGTTTGGCAGTAAAAAATGATTGGGCATTGTATCAATTAGATGTAAACAATGCTTTTTTAAATGGCGAACTTCATGAAGAAGTATATATGAGCTTACCAGAGGGTTTTTATTCTAACTCTGAAAACAAAGTATGTAGACTTTTGAAATCTTTATATGGGCTAAAACAGGCTCCACGAATGTGGAACCAGAAACTGGTAAATGTTTTAATAAGTTTCGGTTTTAAACAAAGTAAATGTGATCATTCTATGTTTGTGTTAACAAAAGAGTCTACTATACTTGTATTGTTAGTATATGTAGATGATATTGTTTTAACAGGAAATTCGATTTCCGAAATTGAAAAGATTAAGCAATTGCTTCAATCTACATTCTTTATCAAAGATCCAGGAATATTGAGATATTTTTTAGGAATTGAGGTTATTAGATCTGAACTTGGAATTTGTTTGTCTCAAAGAAAGTATTGTTTGGAACTTTTATCTGAATTTGGAATGACTGGATGTAAGCCAATTAGTACTCCAATTGAACAACATTATAATTTGATGAATATGTGTAAACAGGATGATGTATTACTTGATGATATTAACTCTTATCAGAAATTAATTGGTAAGTTAATTTACTTATCTCATACTCGTCCTGATATTGCATATTCAGTCCAATTTTTGAGTCAATTTATGCATCAACCTTTAGTTTCACATCTTAAGGTTGCTATGAGATTGCTTAGATATTTAAAATCTTCTCCAGGAAAAGGTATTATGTTTAAAAGAGATACTTGTTTTGAGTTAAAAGTATTCTCTGATTCTGATTGGGCTAAATGTTTAATAACCAGAAAGTCAGTCACTGGTTTTTGTGTAATTTTTGGAAATTTGTTGGTATTTTGGAAAAGTAAGAAACAAAGTGTTGTTTCTCGCTCATCAGCAGAAGCTGAGTATAGAGCAATGAGTTCAGCCACTTGTGAGATAATGTGGTTATTAAATTTGTTAAGCGAATTACAGGTGGCTGTGAAGTTGCCTGTTTTACTATATTGTGATAATAGTGCTGCAGTATCAATTGCAGGGAACCCTGTTTTTCATGAAAGAACAAAGGACTTTGAAATTGATCTTTTTTTCTTAAGGGAAAAAATCTCAGCTGGTATTATTCAGCCAGTATCTTTGAGAACTAATGAGCAATTAGCTGATATTTTTACAAAGGGATTGCTGGTTAAAAGTCATATGTTTTTTTGTGAAAAATTGGGTCTTTATGATGCATTTGGCTATCAAACTGAGGGGGGGGGGTGTTGAAATGTATGTTTAGTTTATTATTAGTTTGAGCCAAATTACTAGAATTAACAGATTTAGTTATATTTGTTTAATTCTGGTTGGTTGTTATTACTGTAAGGTTGGTGATTTGTTATTCCGTTCAAGTATTGCTGGGCTTGTGGAGATGCTTTTGGGCTTAGTCGAATGCTGCTGGGCTTGGAAGAGTTTTGTTATATTAACAGAGAGTAGAGAAGTGAGAGAATCAGAGTGTCTCTTTACTTTCTCTTCGTCATTTGTACGCTCTCTCACATTCTCAGATTAGGGTTTGTTGTTAATCGAGTTGTGATTTCTTGTTTGAAGAAGATGATCAGTATGATCAATCTTTGTTTGTAGTTTTGGTCTTGTTAGTCAGAATAGGTTAATTGTTGTTGAGTCTTTAGGTGTTAGGACTTTGTATTTCTGATTATCGAGTTGTAATTTTGGATTTTACATCTTTTTTAGTAAATCACAGATCTATTGAGATCTGTAAGTTGATGATATCGTTGTTCATATTTTGACAGATACAATGTAAGAAAGGAAAGATCATGTACACACAAATGTTAACAGCTGAAATAATCAAAGTAGACATGATGGTGATCCAATAAACATTGACCGAAATGGACCACTAAGAACAAAATATGCTTGCCTCTTTCGTGCAAGAAAACTGGTCTTAGCCAGCACATAAACTTAATTTAGAAAAAAAGAATATATGTGACCGTGTGTTGTCTAATTAATCCGACATGTCTATGTAACTTTTCCTTTACCAATTACCCTCGGCTCAAATGGTTCAATAGAGGTACCATGTGGCATGGGCAATGGTTTGAACGGACCGGGAGGTACGACCATCCTCCTCTTTTTTTTATATCAGCAATGTTAATTTTCAGACTGAAAGGTTAATTTTTTTAAAAAAATTGATTTTGCCCCACTCATTTAAAAAAAATTATATTACCATCTCTTCTAAATAATTTTCTTTATAATTAGTAATTAAAAGAATTAACTTTAAAAGTTACCCACATATTAAAATCCCTAATTTTTTTGTTTCCCTTCATTTACCCTAAATAGAGTAAATTACAGTTTTGGCACATGTGATATAAGTATTTTAACTATTTCAATACAAAATACAATATTCTATCCTTTCCCTTGACTTTTTTCCTCCTACTTTCTTCGCTAATTTCTTTTTTTTTTCTTCTCTATCGCAGAGCCTTTTCTTTCCCAAATCCCGTCCACCCCACCCCACCAATCCACCACCACATTTAATTGGTTGAATTGGTTATTTTAATTAATTAGTTGTTGAAGATTTAGTTAGTTAGTTAGTAATTTTAATTGTTGCAGATTTTAGTGTTTATGTTGTAATTTGTTTGAAATGTTGAATTGATGCATAATTTTTGAAATGATATATCATAGGAAAGGAGAAAACTATTGATTCATTTTTTTTAAAAAAAATGTTGTTGATACAAAATCAAGATAAACGTAAAAAATTCTCAACCAATCTCAAAGGTTGTCGAGCAGAATTGTAATTTTTCTTTCAAATACTTACTCTTTTTTCACGCACAGTAATTATTAGATGATTATATTTTTATTGTTTGACCCAACTTGACCAGAATAATTGACCCAAACATTTAACTCGACTAACCGACACATGCCCATCGGTTGAAAAAAATATAGGTCACGTAAATTTTTGCTCCCTTAACAATTGTTTGAAGCTCTGCCACTTCCCCGTGGCTTTAATATTAGGAAGATCACGGCTTAAAGTCCTGACATGGAAAAAATTTGAGTTTCATGCTGGGTTAGGAAGTTTCTCTAACCAATGGTGAGTTTTTCCTCCTATTGGGTGTGGATATAATCGGGTGGGTTTATAACTCGTCAGTTGTCCACATTGTTAGTTAAAAAAATGGAACTTTTGCTTGCTTAGCCTGCCTCTTTCAGCCAACTTAGCCTTTGGTCTTTCGTCGATTTAGCCTATGTCTCTTTTAGCCGACTCAAAACAAAACAAACGGCTAAGCCGACATTCTCTAGCTAATTAATACTTAAAGCAATATTTCAAATTTGGTTGGCTCAAAAAATAATAAAACCAACCGGTCACGTATGTTAGATTAATTGATTGGCTTAGCCAGCATGTTTTAGTCGGGCCCTACTGTATCAACAGATGTTTCTATGCTCGCCAGGATCATTCAACTTAGAAATTACACATGTTGTGCTTGATGTGATTTTCTAAATGATTTGTTCTGGTCGACGTCTATCGTTTCAAGAATGACAAATGAGATGAGATTTTATTTAAAATTATATTGAGTTTTTAAAAAAATCAACAAGTTAAAATAGTGTCTATTAATTTCAAAGGATTTTTTTTATTTTAACTTTTTCTGTAATGATAAAAAAGTTGTTTTCAAGAATCTAAAATTTATAAATTTTAAAATTAGTTTTTTAACGTTTTGATGATACTTAAAATCATGAAAATTTTTTAACTTATTAACTTTTCATATATAATCCCGAACATAGCTGAAATAAGTTTAAAAAAAAATTAACGTTTATCATTTTAAGCTAATCAATCCCGAACATAGCCGAAATAAACTAAACGTTTTTGTTTGTTGTACTTAAAAAAACTGAAAAAAAATAATAATAATAAAATAATGTGAGTGTGTTCGCAAATTTTAGTTGCACATAAGAAAAGTAAAAAATTGTGTTCATAAAAAAAATTGAATTATAAATGCTAATTATGTCAGTAATAATACGCTATACAAACTAAAATAATTATAAAAAATGATAGTGACAACTAATATTTAAATAAAAAATAGCGTTTATCGTAAATGGGTCACAAACATTAAAAATAATTTATAAAATTAAAATCAGTAATTATGTTGATAATCGTAATAATATAAATATTACATTTAGTTATAAACATAATAATTAAAAGGATGTGTCCAAATGCGCAGGAACCATGTGACGCCCTTTTGTTGTCTCAAATTGCGTCGTAACGTGTCGCGCGCAATACATTAGCTACGATTTCAACAGTTTGTAAAATCCAGATTTTGGCGCATTATTATATATATAATTAGAGGTGGTGGAATAGTGAATAGTGGGCCCCATGGTTTTTTTTTTTCCTCTTACACATACTCCCATATATTATATATATACACCCACTCTTACATATTATATTATATATACTGGTATATTATTAAAAGAGATAAGGGGAATAGTAAAATGGGTCACCTAGACTTTATCTGTACCATTGATTTGGAATTTTGAAAATAAAAATGTGGTGCGCATTGAATATGAATAAAAAAATTGGTTTTGAATAAACAAATCAGCTTTAATGTGGGTTAATGTGAACCACGTATTTATTTTCAAGATTCCAAATCGACGACCCAAATAGGGTTTAGGGGTTTTTTCTCTATGATTAGTGAAAAAATGTGGTCATTTCTACGGTTTTGGTGGTGTTCGAAAAAAGTAATTGTTATTTGTTTGTTTTCATAGAAAATCGATGTGTGCTTAGGGATTTGGGGTTTTTTTAATTCAACCAATTGGTTGCAGATGAGAAGGATATTGCCAGTTTTTTTTAATTATTTTCGTAACATATTTGTATGGATTTTGTATGATTTTATGTTTTTATAAGAAATTTGTATAGAGTTCATGATAATAGATTTGATTTTGCTATGTAACTTATGTTTCTGCAAAGGACATATAACACCCGTTGTCAGAAGTGTACTGTGATGACCCGCCGCAACGCGCGGCGGGTATAAACCTAGTTTACTATAAAATAAGGCGGCACAATTTTTATTAAAATTTTTTTTTCTGGTTGTTTGGACCATCCATGGGCAACTTTTTACATACAGTACTCAAGTTCTAGTTTATGGATGATTTCGAATAATTTTTTTATTTTAACTAAATATTTTCTTTTTGTAAATTTATCTTAAAATTTGTTTAATGTACAACATCTTATTTTTATTTCAAAATTAAACACTTATTTTATTATTTTTCTTTCTCTAATACATTCGTAAAAATATTGAGATGATGAACACTAATATTTTGGAAATAATCGAATAACAAGAGACTTTTGCGTAAAAAAAATAAAAATCAATAAGAGTTTGAGATGTGACATGGTAAAAAGGAATTAAAGATAATTTAAAATATAACATTTTATTTTCTGTACTATTTTTTTTTATTTTTTTGTATTGGATTATTTTTTGTTATATATTTTTTATATTGGATTTTTCATTGTTTTATTTTTTTTTATTTTTGTACTATATTTTTTTGTACAGTATTTTGTTTTTCGTACTGGATTTTTGTTTTTATGTTTTTAACGTGATACATGTTAAATTCTTATAGGTTCTTATCATTCTTAGTCAAAAAAAATTTCTTCTTGGATGAAACCCTCTAATATTGATTTTTAAAGTTAAAAGAAACGTTAAATCTTAAACATAGAGAGAAAGAGATTATAATTTAAATAAAGATAAAAATTATATCACATCTTTATATTATAGTTATTGAGGTTAAAATGAAGAGTGCGATGCGAATGTTACTCTCGGTGATATTACAAAAAAATACGAAATTGGACATCAAGTTTTAAGCAGTGATTGGACGCATAAGAGTGGAGGAGAAAACAACATAAATGTCTCAACTTAAATCCCTACTTGGAACAATTTTCTTTAAAGGTCATCGACTTGGTTGCTTTTGGACGCATTTTACCTGCTCCTTTCACTTAGTCAGGTATTGGGGGACCTGTGGGTTAACCACGTAAATGAGTTCCCATAGTTATAAAAAAATAAAAATAGCTTTTATATAAATATATCTAACTTTCATAACTGTCTCAGTTAAGTCATTGTAACTTCTTTTTGTATCAATTATGTCATTAAACTTATTAATGGTATTTTAATCATATGTAAATAACATGTTAATATAAAAATTCTATATATTTAATTTATTTAATATGTTAAGTGTTAGATATAATTTTAATTATTCAAAATAATTAGAAAAAAGAAACCAAACGTAAATGATTTTTTCAACTAGTAAGCATGTGTATGTAATTGATATTATGAAATAATTTTTTTTTTTCAAATAGCGTTCGTAAATGTTGATGAATTTATATAATTTTTAATTTAATATTTGTTTTTTAAAATTAAGTATTGATTTAAATTATCTTTTAAAATAATAATATCACCGCTTAACGTATTAGATAAATTGAATATATAAAAATTTCATAGATTAAATATCATTAATAATTAAGAAAAAAGTTTTAGTAACTTAATTAGTTTAGTTAATAAAAAAATCGGTTATAATTCTGTAAAAATATACATGTAAAGAAACGAAATTCCACCTCAATTCGTTTAAAAATTTTATTAAATAACATTAACCCTTTTACAAGCAAAGCGGTGGGTCACATGCCATTTTAACCAGATAAAAAGGAAAAACTAATGCTAATTATAAGGCTGCCGTTTACAAACACAAGGACTGTAAAAGGGAAACACTTTCTGCAATCATTTATTAATTTCTTTCCACGATGATAACACACTTGTGAACCTTGTTTTGTCTGTGTGTTAATACAAGTACGAGTGTGTATATATTTAAACGGCTTGGAGCGCACACTGGCGGAGCTTGACCAAAACTCTAGAGGGGCGAAACTTTTTCAGGGGGGCGAAATAATTTTTTTTTTAAAAATTTTACACTACATATCGAAAAATGTACATTATTACACGAAAAAACAGGGGATGGCGCCCCCCTCGTCCCTACAAAGCTCCGCGCATGGGAGCGCAAATACTCAATACAAAGATTTCAACCGTTCTCTCAGATTTAATGTTCTAGGCATATGCTGCTCACCCATGAGACCTCACATCTGAATAAATAGGAGTTTGTCTCAACAAAATATGTTTTGGTACAGATTTGAATAAAAAGATTTAATAGAAAAGTGAAAAGATAACCACTATGCTATAAGCTCTTTGGTTTGCGTATCTCTATGTATTTGCTAAGTTTATATGGGTGAATTACACAACTTAAAGAAATATTAAATAATTAAAATGTATATGTTTACGTCATTTTGTAATATGTTTTTATCCTTGTTTATTATGTCTTACCTTATTTAATATTATTTTATCTGTTGTTATTTAATTTTTATATATGTAATAAAGTGATAATTTCTTGTTCAAAAATTTTAATTTTTGTGTTTTACATATTAAAAGTACAAACTGTGGTTTTTCGTCATTATATTTTTCGAAACTCATAATTTTGAAAACACGTATTGTATTAATTTTTTGGAAAATATATTTCCTTAATTGTGTTTTATGTTTAGTTTATTGTGTTATATATTCATCATTGTTTTTTATATTTAAGTCATTGTGTAATTTGTATTTATCATTTTGTTTTACATGTTAGATCATTTGGTGGTCTTTGTGATTGTTTTTTTATGTATTAAATAATTTGTATGTTGTTAATTTATCATTGTAATTTACATATAAAAAGTAAACGAGTGTTTTGTTTCTTTATTATGTTTTTTTAAAACTCATAATTTTAGAAAAATAATAAGACACAATGATGAGCAGAAAGAAACAATGACGAGCAGAAAGATAAAAAACAAGCAGAAAGACACAATGACACGTTAGAAATACAAGATGCTGAAAAACGTAATTTTTTAGATTTTTATGTCACAATATTATACTTGTTTTAAAGATAAAAAATGTGTTATTTGTGTATTTTTAGAAATAATATTATGTATAAAGTTATATATAACATGCCCTATATATATATATATAATATTCTAAAAAAATTTTTGCTTGGCTGGTGTCCATAAAAACAACTTTTCTTTTATGCAAGTGTCGTTATATTTAGTTGACCTTTTGTGCAACAAGTTGAAAATAAAGACAAAAGCATAACCGAAGTAATGACAGACACAAAAACTGCCCATGACTGTGAGATTTTATCACATATACCAGCCAATTTATGCAAAAAGTTTAGAAAATTTTCAATATTGGGCCAAAAATGCCTATAATCAGTAAATTCAATACTGGCTTAATCAAAATGGATATCGAGAACCTGAGTCATTGTTAAGCACAGCTGACACAAAAGGCCGGCCGGTTCTTTCAACAATGCCCAACCAGACATGAATTGAATTCAATACATATAATTAACTATTTATAATATCAATTAAACATAGAACATGTAATTTTAACATGATCAAGATTTATTTATAAAACTATATGCATACGCATTATATACATAAGTATGTGCATATATGCATATTTTTAAAGATATCTTAAAAATTTAAGGAGAAGTTTGATAAAATCAAAGAAAGAGTGAAAATAAGCAATTAGTTTTCAGTTTTGTATATTTTAAGTTAAAAGATTATTTGTCCTATGTTGTTTTGAAACAATATGCATATTTTGAAACAATACTACACGTCCTATCTTGTTTTAATTTTGGTGTAACTTTGTAAAAGAGTAACAAGTTTTTCAAGTGTTTTAGTTAAGTATTTAAAAGATTTTTTTTGTCTTTTTTAAGTCACTCAACTTTCATTAAGAGTTCCAATAATACGTAATTTTTTTTATAAATATTTAAATTTTTTAAAATTAATCGAGATAAATGAAATATATATGAATGTTTATCAATAATAATTGATTTATTTAAAAATTGTTAAATTTAAGTTAAATTGAGAAAAAATAATAATTAAATACTTACAAAGATCATATATGTTTCATTTGTCTTAATTAATTTTTAAAAAAATTAAAAATAAATTATTAAAAAATATCATATGATTAAACATATACTGAAAATTGAATGACTTTAAAAAGACAAAGAAAAACTTTAAGTGACGTAAGTGAAACATTAGAAAAACTTGATTACTATTACGTGAAAGTTTCGTTCCTTATTTTTACACGGTTCTTAACATAATATTGATATTAAGAAAAAGTTAGAATACAAGGAAAGTAAGGGTAGTGCATACCTGAAACGTAAGAGAAGTAAGAGAGTCCATGTGCTGACGAGTGGTCTTGGGTGCAGATTCATGAAGCAAACAAGCTAACGATTCCCACATATTCTCGCTCAATGAGTCACCAACAAACATCACCTTCTTCCCTTTCCATTTGCTCAACAAATCCAACCCATTAAACCTATATTAATTATACTTGCATTAAATAGTTATTATAGTCACTTTCATAGTTGTCAACTCTTGATATATTTTTCATTGACTTGAAACACAAACACTTAATATGAGATTTTATCAGTTCCCTTACATTTGATGTTCTAGGACATATGCCTAATTCCACCCGGAATGAACCTTACAAATGGTTAAACCTCTTGATCTTGTCTCAGTAACATGTCTTGGTTTGAAAACAAACCAAAACTATTTTATAAATAAGTCAAGAAGGTAATCATTAAGCTATAAAGTTTATACCTATCACCTCTTGCTATATAAAGCAACAAAGTCGTTTGACAATTAAATAAACTTTATTGAACAATTAAATGAACCAATAAACCCAAAATTAATGCCAATCAATTATTTGTGACGCCGATTTGAATTGAAGAGTACTAAAAGTACATATCTATTAACTACTAAAAAAGATTTTACTTTTGGTAAACACTGTCTTTTTGTATGAGAGATTTTGACTTGTGAATGAAGAGCGAGTTTTCCTAATGTGGATTTCCTCTTCAATAATTGGATCAAATTGCATGTTTGTCGAGTGATGCCTGACTTAAGGTTAAAAAAATGAACACATCTAATAACTCTCATCACTTTGTACAAGCATCCACTTTGGTCAACTATCAGATCATTAAAATTAGATTTCAATCAAAAACTAAATATGATTGTCAATCCATGCTAAAATTTGTCAATATTAATCATTATAGTCCTCTTTAATATTGCAAATAAAAAACAAATAGGGACAAGCCATTAGTATGTACCTGGGTAAGTTACAAGAATCAGGTTGCCAAGAATACTTGAGATACTGGGTGTCTGACCGGCCATGTTTTAGACAATCAAATTCTGAATCAATGAAGGGGCAGCTAGAAGCTGCATAGATTGGATTTGAATTGTCAACTACCCATTTTCCTTTGTACAAATCACAGCCTAATAACCCTCTTCCCCTAAACAAACGGCTCGCGCTACTTATATTATAAGATGATGACAAAGGTACTTGTGTTTTGGCCAAAGTTACAGCAAAAAACAGATGCAAATGAAGGAGAAAGATGACACCAGTCAACGTAAGGCATCTTCTTTGGCAACAAAAATCCATAATTTTTATTGGATTTTGGTTAAGATTTAAGGGAGTGTACTGAGAACAATGCTTGATCAGTAATTGTGTGTAAGTGAAGGCTGTCTTTGTGCCCTTTGGTCTCTCATGCCTTTACCCCATTGATTTACTGTTATATATATGTATATAGACACACACACAGCTAGAGAACACTCATTCATCCTCATGCACATGCGCTTACATTACATACAATTATAAAACAAAAATGATTGATGGACCTAAAATGTAGACTTTAAAGTGGACCTAGCTTATTCATTTATAATTTGACAAAATCATTTATATAAAAAAAATGGGAACACAAGACCCGGCAATAGTCATATAATTAGAAAATTTTGGGGAAAGCAGTTCTCTCTCTCATATGTTTATTCACTTTCACTGGATCTCCTCGTATTTAATTTTTTATTTGTCAATCAGTTTGTTAACTAGCTAGGTTCATGATTAACTTTACTTTCATCTATCAATTAATCATTAAATTAGTTTCTTTTTTACTAATTTGATATTTTAGAAAAGTGATGCATGCATAGTACATGAAAGGGCCAAATTGAAAAGGATGGAAAGGGAGATAATTGAAGTTTCATCTGTTTGTGCATATATATACATTATTTTATTTTAATTTAACTTCTTTTTGGAAGTACAGGAAATGAAAATATGTAAAATATCTTAGCTGGATTGTTTTAACTTGTAGTTTACGTGTGAGAAAGAAGACACTCGCATGTATATACATATAGGACAAAGATTAAACGAGAAGAAATTTTTGTCTAAGAACATCCACCTGCCCCTAATTGAAATCTTTATTGGTAATAAAGATTTGAATAAATTATCAAGATGATCCATGTGATTTGCTAATATTTTACCTTTAGTCCTCAGGTTTCATAAATTAATTTCCATATAGTCCCAAACTTTAAACAATTGTAACACATATGTGTGACAAATGTTTAAAATTTGGGACTATATTGATAATTTTATGAAACCTAGAGAATAAGAGTGAAATGGTAGCAAACCACGTTGATCATATCGGTAATTTACTTAGAAGATTTCAAATGTCAAGTTAGTAATTTATGTAAATCAAATATACTAAGGACATGCAACCACCGTATGTCCTTATCTTCCGTGGTGCATGTTCCTTGGTACATTTTTAATATAAAATGGGTGGGTACAAGAATAATCTTGGTGACCGACGACATCTAATAGGGTGTTAGTCTTGTCAGTGACCAGTAGTCCAGCACCCCCGCCCCATGAAGTTAAACTTTTTTTTAAAAATAAGTTAATAACAAATAATACGTTGGTATCATCCTGCCTAGCCGAAAATGATGTCTCTGATCGGTCAAATTAAAAATGAATAAGTGACACTTGAAAGAAATTGTAAAAACGGAATGCATAAAAAGAGTTATGATAGATATGAAGCCTGATTATTAAACTCCCAAGAAGCTAGATTTTTCACTAGATTAGGATGTTTGATATATAAAACATGTTTATATCAATTTAGATAGCTTTTGAGATTTCCAATAGGATTTTTTTTTCTTGAGATTGATGGCCACTCGTGACTCTTAAGCACATTCTACATTTTCTTTATGTATATCAAATCTTTTTTTTTTTTTTTAATCTTTTATGATTGTGGAAATTTACATACATATGTGGTAAACACTCGATCCATACAATACCCGACTAACCTGAGCATGTGAGTTGTAAAATTATTAAACAAGATGAGTGTAGGGTGCACGTTTGTTTAAGCTTTTATGAATCAACGGGGGTTACAAGGGGGCAATAGAGGTCTAAGGGCAACACCCCGAAGAGAGTGTGGTCCAAGGTGCAGAGTCTCTGGGTAGGTCGAGTTTTGACATGAAAATCAATAGAAAAATTAATTTTATTAATTTTGGCATAAAATTCCTTTTATTAATTTAGTAGCAATTATAAAAAAAATAAATTGTAACAACCCAAGCCAACCATACTTGTTTTGCCTTCGATAGGTTGCCCATCCAGGAACTCGCGGTTTTGTTTTCACCCGATGAGTAACTCGTCTAGGCAAAACGCATCTTGATATAGAAGGTATTCACATCCTTATATAAAATATTTCGTTCTCCCACTCACCCGATGTGAAATATTACAAAATTTTAAACTAGCTCTTGACAGTTTCTAGATCCCGTCTACCTCAAATTTCATTTCATCAATCGTTTTTTGTTCATAAAATTCAGTTTCAAAACATGATGGTTCTTGCTTTAAATTAAAATTTATTTGATCAAATATTTAGATGAAGCAGCAAATAGTTTGATGGGAAAGTATGTAGTACGACTTTCAATTTATCCGATAAAATGTGAGAAAAGAAATAGTAAAACTACATTAAAAAAAACATTAATGTTGTATATTACAAAATTACCGCTCCTAGTCTTAAATTCATTCATTTAAATCCAAGTGGCCTCTCTTTAATCATGCTTTTGACTAAGCTTTGATGAAAGATTAAGACTTTCATCATTTTTACAAGTACATTTTTTTTGAATAATATCATAACCATAATCATTTTGGAGGATGTTAAAAGTAATAAGATTTAGGGGGTGTTTGTTTGCCTCTTAATGATTCCATTCAGAGGCTGCCTCTGAATCGGTAAGAGGCAAGTGTGTTTGGTTGGGTAAAATACAACATCTGAATGGTTCCATTCAGATCTGAATGGTTAAGCATAGGAAGGAGTCTGAATGAAACTTGAAGCCATTCCCACCCAGCCACCACCGACGACTCCATCCAGCCATCACCACCGACGACTCCATTCAGCCACCACCACCGACGACTCCATCCCGCCGCCACGATCGCGCCACCACCATCGCGCCACCACCATCGCGCCATCACCATCGCACCACCACTGCTGGGTTGCGAAACCCCAACGAACGATTCGATGGGTTGCGAACGATTCGATGGGTTGCGAACGATTCCGAAGGTGCGAAACCCTAAAATCGACGAAGATGCGACGCCTATGGGGCGGGTGTGAAGGCCGAAGGGGTAGGCGGCTTCACTATGGTGCTCGCGGTGGTGCTCGCCGGTGGGGTCGGCTTCACAGTCGGCGCCTCTCGAAAACGACGGGAAGAAGACGGGGAAGGGTAGGGTTTTGAGGAAAAATGGGGAAATTTTTAGTTTTATTCAGATGTGTGAACCAAACACTCTTAATTGGTTCAACAATTAATCATTCAGACCCTCTTAAGCATTCAGACATCTTAACCATTCAGCACCTAATAATTCAGATTCAACCAAACAGCCCCTTACTTTTAAGAAAAAGATGTAAGTAACAAATTTGCATCTGCCCCACTCACGCTACCCCTCAGGTATATCAACTCCATGATTACCATTAATGGAATCTACAACTTGTGTGAAACTTTCAATCATGATGAATTGTAAAATTGAAAAGCTGCCGGCTTAAACAAAAAGTTTAACTTACTACACAAGAAACAGGTTAGAACTAGAAACATTACCAATGATGTATTATTGAATTTGTAACGGTGTCAAAACATACAGTAACATAAACTAATTTTGTCGAATGAAAACATAATACATTTTACCTTACTCATTTCCTAACAAAATTTACGTTGAAGCATAAATCAACTGAAAACGAACATAAAATAACATTTCACAAAGTTTATATAAAACCTGAAATTTAGAATTAAAACTTAAAACTTTTGAAAAGTAGATGGTTAGAAGTGGTAAACGGCAAGTTGTCACTGCTCACCGGTACTTCAAAATTCAAATTGAGTCTAGTGATAAACTTTAACTCTAAAAGTGAAGAAGTCCAAATGATATTTTACAAAGTTTAGGGATGAAACATGGAAATTTAGGGGTGAAACCTAAAGAATAAACTCTACATTCTGAAAACTTGATTCATTAAAATCACATTATACAAAGTTTCGTGGTAAAAGGTAAAAGTTTATTAGTCAAACTTTAAAGTTTTAACACTAAGTATGTAATGATAATCTCTAAACTCTAAAATCATGATATGATTAAAGTGATATTATGCACAGTTTGAAAATAAGACCTTTAAATTTACAAGTGAAACTTGAAAATTTTGAAGATAGAACCATTAGAAGTGGTCAACGGCAATTGAGATAATTAATTAAAAGCTTATGAGTGAATCTTGAAGGTTTTGAAAGTTGAAGGATAGAAGTGGTCGGTTACAAATTGCTATCGACCCTTCAAATTAAGTGTGGGGATTAATTTTAGACTCTAAAATGTTGAAGGGGATAAAACGACATTCCGCAAAGTTTATGACTGAGATGTATACATTCTATATTATGTGTAAGGATAGTCTCTAAACTCAAAAAACCTAAGGAGTGTCAAAATGACGTAATACATAGTTTAGGGATGAGACGTAAAAGTTAGAGAGTGAAAATTAAAAACTTCGATTTTAAGTGTTGGTATAAACATTAAACTCTAAAAAGTTGAAGGAGTCAAAATGCATTCTACAAGGTTTAATGATGTAAACTATTAAAGTTTGAAAGTAAACATAAAAGTTTTGATATTAAGTATTACGATAAACTTTAAATTAAAGAAAGTTAGGAGTTAAAATGATAATTTACTAAGTGTAATAATTAACTTTTAAAGTTTTGAGAGCTAGGGTTAATTTTAATTTTAATAGAGATATTGGGGTTGCATAACAGAAAAAATAATAAAACAAAGAAAGAAATATTATTAGTATCTGTATTAAAAGCAACCAAATGAATAGTGGTAAAAGGTTTTTATATTTTAGCTTTCTATTAGGTTATAGCCTTATAGGTAACAATGCAGTCTTATGGAAATATGGATGGAAATGCTCCACGTCTTTATTTTCTGCATTGTAGAATGTAGACTTTGGTTGGTCATCCCATCCTTCTTTGTATGTATTAAAAAGCTATAAATATTTATATTATATTGAAATAGTAATTAATATATATGTGTATATATATACATACATGGATATGATTATATGTTAACCCATATTTATTGCGTTAACCGAATAACTACATCTTATTACTTTAAGACCCATAATAAAGTAAATCTAAATGTGTAAGACCATGGGGTATGTCACATGGCTCAATCACTCCACCTATGCGTCACGTAGGCATTCACCACAACCACTCACTCCATCATTTTGGTGGAAATGTTCCTTTATCCACTCACTCCACGTCATAATTCATTTTTAAATTAAAATGAGATATAATTAATGTTACATTAAAAAAATTGCATAAAATTAAAAAAAAAATACAAATTAATAAAAAAAATTACAAATTAATAAAAAAATTACAAATTAATAAAAAAATTATAAATTAATAAAAAAATTGGCAAATTAATAAAAAAAATTACAAATTAATAAAAAAAATTACAAATTACAAAAAAAAATCTTCGCCTTCGCTAAAATCGCCATCTTCCCCTAAAACCTACATTTTTGTAAAAAAACTAATTTTTTGTTTGATTTTTTTGTGTGATGTGAAGATTAAAGAGTGTGTGATATGAAGAAAAAATTAGTGTTTGATGGTTGTATATATAGGTTTTATTTAAAAAAAATTATTTTTTTTAATGATGTAACGGTCGAGTGGTTTGGGGTCCGACGGCTTGAAAGACCGTTGCTCCACTCACGCCATCTACCCACGCCCCTACTCACGCCACAAGGGGGCGGTGTGCCACGCCCTGCCACGGCCCAATCACGCCAAATCCCGGGGCACACCCACCGGTCTAAGTTTTTTTTTTAATTAATGTAGGGTCCGCTTACATTAATAAAAAATTAAGAAAAAATCTACAACTTTGTATTTACTTTAATGTGAGCCCCAAAGTAATAAGATGCAGTTATTTGGTTATCACAATAAGAAAGAGTTAACATTCGAACCATTCCTTATATATACATATACTATTTCAATATAATACATATATATATATATATATATATATATATTATTAAATAGTATGAATATTATAGTGAAAAAACGTGGTTCTTTCTAGGGTTTTAACGGTGTTTGGAGGAGATAAAGATAATTTATTTGTTCTCATAAAAAAATGATATTTGTTTAGAGATTTTAGTTTTTTATTATTTCAGCCAATTGGTTGTCAGTGAGAAGGATTTTATGAGTAATTTTTTTCTATTATTTTCGTAACATATTTTTACGGATTTTGTATGGTTTTATTTTTTAATGAGAAATTAGTATAGAGTTCGTAATGAAATATTTGATTTTGATATGTAACTTATAATAGTGCAAATAATATATAATACTCATTATTAGGATTGTATTGTGATAACCCGCCGCAACGCGCGGCGGGGAAAAACCTAGTTAATGACTAAAGTGCAATAAATAAATAAAGTAAAAAAATCTAGGACTAAGGAAATAATATAATTAATTCCAGAGATTGACCACAAACAAAAAAGGTTAAAATAAAAAAAAATAAATAAATATAAGAGAATAAAGCTTAATAAAAATTTAAAAAAAACATAAAAATAAAAAATTAGTGACTAAAAAATTAAATTAGTTATAAGAATTTAAATGTAATTATTAAAAGTTTATAAAACAATTCCAGGTCGCCGACGTTATAAATCAAGCCGTAGCATAATATGGCTAAACTATCTCTGTGACGGTCTTCCAAGCTCTTTCATCACATATACAAAAATGGTGAATCCCACAATTACGCGCCCCTCACCGACCGGTCCCACGGCCTATATGAGGGAGGTAAATCGTGTGAGATAGGAAAAATTGGGTGGTGTCGGACTTTGAACCCTAAACCTCCACTATGAATTATCACCCTCTTACCACTAGGTCACCATCGCGAGGACTTCATCACATATACAATTATTATATATATTAAAATCCATTAAAATGAATAGTAAATATATATATTTTATTGAATAGTAAAAACAAATAGTAAATATATATATATATATATATATATAATATTAAATAGTAAAATTGTATAGCAAGTGTGTGTATTAAATTGAATATTATATATATATATATATATATATATATATATATATATATATATATATATATGTGTGTGTGTGTGTGTGTGTGTGTGTGTATGTTAAAATTAATAAAAATGAATAGTAATTATATACATATTATATTGAATAGTAAATATATATATATATATATTAATTGTGAAGCATAGTAAAATGAATGCATATGTGTCTAATCCATGTAGTGACGTTTTGATAATTTAGACTTGGACCACCAAAAGTTCTTTTTTTAACTTTCAAAAGTGGTAAACAGAGATGAATGTATTAAATTTTTAAAATTTGTTTAGAAATTTGAGTTTTTATTAAAATTTAGAGATTTGCATGGAGATATGGATTTTTGTTTTAATACAAACGATTGGTCGCCGGTAAGAAGGATTTTGTGAGTAATTTTATCTATTATTTTTGTAACATATTTATGAGAATTTTGTATGATTTTATGTTTTTATAAAATATTTGTATAGAGTTTGTGATGAGAGATTTGTATTTGATATGTAACTTGTGTTTCTACAAATGATATATAATACACGTTCTCGAGAGTGTATTGTGATAACCCACTGCAACGCGGGGGGTGAATAAACCTAGTTCATTTATAATTTAGCATGATCTTGCGTTTCAACTCACATATAAAAAAAGTTGCACGAACGAAACCTCAGTTTTGCAATTCACTATATGTAAATATTAGGTGATGATAAAAAATATTAGATTCGCATATGTAAAATTAGAATAGTATGTACTTCGCTTTATTTTTTTTCCTATTCGTTATATGCTGTTAAAGATTAAGATTATAATTTATATACTTATACGATAGGAACATCGTTCACGTTATAAATTAATACTTATATTATTTCAATCATTCAAATTACAATCATGAGAAATACAAAATGTAAAATAAAATATTACAAGTAATATAAAAGTGTTAAAATTTAAATTATAAGAAATAAATAATAATACAATATGAAACGACATAATTGAACTTGTAAAATATAAATGAGTTTGGTGGCTTAGGATATCTGTCCAACAGAGATCCCTAAAATTAAATAGTTTTCGGCCACCCAGGTGGACCTGACTGTTTCCCAGGTTACAACAGGCGTAGCAGTGTTACCGCTAGAGTTAACCGAAATCCCGAAATCTTACCTGAAACAAGAGCGTATCACAAGATAGCACGAAAACTCGATCAATTTAACTTCCTTCGAATTCGGCAAGAGTATAAGTATATATTGAGAATTTTAGAGCTTGTGTGTGTATGTTAAAATTCTAGCCACCAAAACAAGAGACTAAATGTCTTTATTTATACTTTACCTATGACATTCCAAAGTTTGTCATCATGGTCATTACAAACATATTCGTGTCATAATTACTTAGTAATTCATGACCATTGAATTGGTAGATAAATTTATTTTTTTTTGCTATTTCCTTTTTCTTTTTAACATTTTCTACAATACAATTTTGAGCGTTAATATCTCATATTCTTAGCTTCGTTTTGAACCCGGTTTTGTTCGTTGTGAATCTCTCACGTCATAAACGAAAATGTAATCTACGATAATCACATTCGTAATATATACGAATAATTATCGTGGTCCAAAATTAATAATAAAACATATTAATCTATTATTAAAATAAAATTCCATCAATAACTTTCTATCGAAGTTCATATATTTTATAAAACCAATGGATTAAGTTAGAATATATAATATTATTTATAGCCATATAAATTTACTTTCATTTAAGAAAAGAAATAACACCATATATAGGTGTTTATATAAACGACCAAACTTACTTGAGCGCTCCAACAGAGAGGCACCATTAAACTCAAGTGGTGTGATGTTACGGTACGTTTAAAAGAAATATGCATAGTCGTGATATATTAATTATAAAGATTGAAATATAGATATAATACATTATTAAATCACGTATGTTGTGATGTAAGAACAATTAAAAAGTAATTTTCTTTAGAAAATATATAAGAAAAGTCAAAATTAACATCACACATGATTACGGATTTAATTATGTATGTTATGTTGGTGATATTAGTGTGGTTAACAACCTATAAGAATCTAAAGTTACAACAAATTGATTAAAAAACATTACGTTAGATAATGATATTAATGTATTCAGTCGATGTCAATCTTATTCTTAACTTTAACAGTACGTTACTTTTAGTCGATACAACCCAAAATATATCTTATAATAAAATAATTATTTGTTTGCTTCCTATTCAGTAGAGTTTCTTTCATGGCTACTGATATTGGTACATACATATTTTTTTACTTTTTAATCTTAAAAAATATTTAATATATATAGAGGAATGATCAATTGTTAACCATTCCTTATTACGATAACCAAATAATTGCGTCTTATTACTTTGTGGTTCACATTAAACTCTTTTTTAATTAATGTAATTAATGTGGGCCTCACTTACATTAATTACAAAAGAAAAAAAACATGCAACTTTAGATTTACTTTAATTTTGGGTCATTTAGTTGTTCGGTTATCGTTATAAAAAGGGTTAATAATTAAACACTTCCCTATAGATGATGGGTATGATGGATAATATTAGAGCCTTCTTTCATTTTCGTTTGGGTCAGCTTCTTAATGATTAGCATTTAATAATGAACGCCTCAACATCATATATGGTTTGGTAGGAAATTCCAAGTCACTTTCAGGAACAAGTAGTGCTTCGATAGATAAGAAGAAAAGAAAAGGCCTAATCCTTAAGTAATTAATTAATTAATTAATTAAGATGATAAAGAAGACACTTCCCCTTGTCCCTTCTCATACCCACTATTCGCAGTGGTAGTAATCATACATTCACCTCCCACTATTAACACACATGATCGAATACATCATATAGAGGTTGAATGGTTTTTATCTAAAAAAAGTAGAAATAAACTTTGGCCTTTTAATTTTAAATTAATGTTTGAGATAAAAGTATTGATAAAATAAAAGTGAAAATGTATAATAAAAAAGTATTTACATTTACATAATTTAAGAGGTACAAAAACAATTTTCTCTTTAAAGTAAATGAGTATTATTTTTATATTATTTAAACATGTATGTATGTATGTATGTATTTTAGGTTAAATTCATGTGTATTATACATAATAAATAAATAAATTTTAAGATTAAAATATTTAAATAGCTTATCATATATTATTTAAAGATGTTTTATAAAAAAATATGACTTTAAAAGTAATTATATAATTTATCGAATTAAACAAAATTATTATTATTTAATTGTAGAAAGAGGTGAAAAATTAAAATAAAAAATGTCATATAAAAATTTAATAAAAAAGAGAAAGATAGACGATAAGTCAACTTTTATATATTTTAGAAACATAACATGTTTTTTCATAAATTTTATCTATTAGAATATAGGTAGAGACAGAGGTGGCCAAACCGGTTTTTTTTCAAGAACCGGAACCGGTTCCAAACCGGATCCTAAGGCCCACCGGTTCCTCCAAACCGGTTCCACCCAAGACCCGAACCGGTTCCGTACCCGGTTCCACTCCCAAAATACCCTATTCGGTGTACCCGGTTAGGGTAGGGTCCTAAACCGGTTCCTGTTTTAGAACCGGTTCCAAACCGGTTCCACTTGTTTTTTTTTTTTTCCTTAAACTATAAACTAATAATTTATAAACCCTAATAAAACTTTAAACTAATAATTAATAAACCCTAATAAAACCTTAAACTTATTAATAAACCTTAAACAAATCAAAGAATTTTTAACCTTAAACAAATAAAACCTTAAACTATTATTTAATTTGATTTGTTTAAGGTTTAATTAGGGTTTATTAATTAATTATTAGTTAAATGTTTGATAAGTTTAAGGTTTTATTAGGTTTGATTTGTTTAAGGTTTAATTAGGGTTTTTTAATTAATTATTAGTTAAATGTTTGATAAGTTAAAGGTTTTATTAGGTTTGATTTGTTTAAGGCTTAATTAGGGTTTTTTAATTAATTATTAGTTAAATGTTTGATAAGTTAAAGGTTTTATTAGGTTTGATTTGTTTAAGGCTTAATTAGGGTTTATTAATTAATTATTAGTTAAATGTTTGATAAGTTTAAGGTTTTATTATGTTTGATTTGTTTAAGGCTTAATTAGGGTTTTTTAATTAATTATTAGTTAAATGTTTGATAAGTTAAAGGTTTTATTAGGTTTGATTTGTTTAAGGCTTAATTAGGGTTTATTAATTAATTATTAGTTAAATGTTTGATAAGTTTAAGGTTTTATTAGGTTTGATTTGTTTAAGGTTTAATTAGGGTTTATTAATTAATTATTAGTTAAATGTTTGATAAGTTTAAGCTTTTATTAGGTTTGATTTGTTTAAGGTTTAATTAGGGTTTATTAATTAATTATTAGTTAAATGTTTGATAAGTTTAAGGTTTTATTAGGTTTGATTTGTTTAAGGTTTAATTAGGGTTTATTAATTAATTATTAGTTAAATGTTTGATAAGTTTAAGGTTTTATTAGGTTTGATTTGTTTAAGGTTTAATTAGGGTTTATTAATTAATTATTAGTTAAATGTTTGATAAGTTTAAGGTTTTATTAGGTTTGATTTGTTTAAGGTTTAATTAGGGTTTTTTAATTAATTATTAGTTAAATGTTTGAATTGGTTAATAATAACAAATGTTAAAAACAAACATAAATTCATTAATTATTTTAAGTAATTTAAAAACAAAAGAAAAGAAAAGTTACAAACAACTAATAAAACATTAAAATCAAAGATTTGTGTCGTTTTGTTGCGAACGACTGAAGTTAGCTTCAAATGCGAGTTCTTCGTCGGATAGGTCGGGTGATAAGCCTTCTTCAACCTCTTCGTCATGTACTTTTACTTCAATGGATGTTTCATCTTCGAGGGTTGTTTGATCTTGAATACGATCGATCGAGTCTAAATGATCCTTTAAACATATGCACATTTCTACTGACTCGGGAGTGAGTTTTGTTCTTCTTAACGACAAGACCCTGCCACTAAGAGAAAATGCAGATTCCGAAGCTACCGTGGAAGCTTGGACAGTTAGTAAATCACGGGCCATGGCGGCAAGAATCGGAAACTCGGATTCCTTTGCTTTCCACCAAGCCAAAATATCAAAATTGAGATATGACTCGGCCGTCATATCAGATGAGTAATCCGTACCACCATACCGGCCGAGTTCGCTTGAAGGGGTATTACCCCTTTGACGTTTAGCCGTGACGTTTCGAACCGTGTTCAATAGGTTAACCATCGGATCTCGTGCTCGAGAAGCACTCGAACTTGATGAGGAACCAGGGGTGGGCATATGTATGTTTCCACCATATTTAATCAAATAAAAGTCATACATTTTTTGTAAATTATTAGTAAAAACTTTTTTTGCTTCGGTTGAAAAGTTTGGGTACATCTCGTGTATGTCAAGAGCATCATAAATTTCGTCTATCAAGCATTCCACCCCCGTAACATTTAAAATTGGGTTTAAAGCGGCCGCGCAAGTAAAAACGGGTGGTAAGTCAAGAAAATACTTTAGTAATTTATTTCGCATCGGTAATATCATGTTAGAAAAAATTTCATTTTTTGTGACAATCCGACTTTTCAGGTTAACCTTGTTAACCTCCGTAGGCCCAACAAGGTCAATGAAGGCCCAACAAGGCCAATGAAGGCCCAACAAGGCCAATGAAGGCCCAACAAGGCCAATGAAGGCCCAATAAGGTCCATGAAGGCCCAGTAAAGCCAAAGAAGATCCAGTGAAGTCAAGGAAGACCCAGCAAGACAAATCAGTTCCAATAAAGTCTATGAAGGCCCAACAGAACTAAGTTAGGCCCAATAGGGGCAAATGAGGCCCAATGTAAACAAATTAAGGCCCAATAAGGCCCAGGGAGGCCCAATAAAATCTAGGAAGGCCAGTTAGGATTATTAGGCCCAATGGAGATAACTTAGCCTAATAATGTTCAATCGGATTAATTAGTGACAATTCGGTATTGTCGGGTTAGATCCGTTAACAAGAATTGGCAAAAATGATATTGATGTTTCAAAAGAATCAAATTAGAAGGTTTAGGTTGGAATATAATAGAGTATACTACATTTAGCTTATAAGAAATTTGATTAGAATTTTGTAAATCACACAATTTGACCAAGAAAGTCAAAATTTGTCAAAAAACGATTGGGGAATTCCAAAATTCGAAATCAATGGACTGTTACAATGAAAT
The DNA here is from genome assembly GCA_009363875.1 of Mikania micrantha. Classification (NCBI taxonomy): domain Eukaryota; kingdom Viridiplantae; phylum Streptophyta; class Magnoliopsida; order Asterales; family Asteraceae; genus Mikania; species Mikania micrantha. Next base: position 84,329,731 of record CM018696.1, read on the forward strand.
TAAACCGGTTGTAATCAATATCTAAATGATTAATAACGGTTTTCGGGTATTAATAACATTTTAACAGTCGAATTAAACCCCAAATGTCGATCTAGTTTATTGTAACCGTTACAAGCCTTTGCAATTCTTATAATTCGACTTCAACATCACAAATTGAACTTCCAGAATCATATATCGGCACATTTAGAACCCTTTACATACTACAATTTGATCTCAGTAGTTCCAGACAGAAGGATCAATCCAGAGAGGGCCGAACTTGAGACTCAAAGTTGATCTTCATCGATTAATCATCAAATCAAGTAAGTAATTGATCCTACATCCTCTAATATGGCTGACTAAGGGTTATCCTAAATCAATTGCAACTGTTAATATTGAATTGATCAAGTTCTAGTAACTAGGGTTCATAACAAGACGATTTGGGGGGTTTCGATCGGGATGAATCTTAAAGTGAAATTAAATAGTACCATTAGCTTCAGAAACCTCCGAATAAGCTAGACAATGTTTCAATTTCATGATGCCATAACGAATGGTGTGGATTCAATAATTAGGGTTCTAAGTCTAAACGGTTTTGGGGGATTTGATTTCAATGGATTTAAAAATGAAATCAAATGATATGGTAAGCTTCATAAGGTTCCGATCAAACTGTTTATCATAACAATTTCATTTAGAAACATCAAATTCTATGATTTCAATATTAGGGTTTATGTTAAGAAGATGATTGGGAAATTCGTATCAAATGAGTTCTGGAATTAAATTAAATTATATAGGAAGTTTCAGAATGATTCGATTTAACTAAAGCCTAAGTTAATTTGATGTTTTAATCACGAATTAGAGGATTTCGAATTTAAAGTTTGTTTGGTTGAAAACCGAGATTTATGTGGGTTAATTAGAACATATTGATTATGTTTTGATCGAATTAAAACCACCATTGGGTACGCATAAGTAGTTAGAATGATAAGTTTGTGTTGATGAGTGCAATCGGATTCGAAATATGGATCATTTGATGGGTTAAGCTTCGGCTATAATAGCATCAAAGAGAACCGGCTAGTTAGGATTTAAAACATTTAATTCCTGATATCAGACGCGATACCCTAGCGGGCGAAGATGGTTAGATGCATGTGTGTTAGTATTGAGGGTCGCGGGTTCGAGTCCCGGCCCAACCATTTTGGAATTTTAATACTTGTTTAGTATTTTAGTCGTATTTTATTCGTTCTAACTCCGTTTTCATCCGTTCAAGTTGCGTTGGAACCGTAACAAGAATACGAACGTGTTGAAATGATAAAATTCATATTTTAATCCGAACACGAAATCGCGTATAATTACGTTAAATTAAATAAAATCGTGTAGGATTTTATTTAAACGATTTCAAAAGCACGCGTACGATTGTATGCACATTTCTGATACTCTAACATACGTATGTTGATACGTATGTGATTTCAAGCACAAAACGACATTCCGAATAACTGTAGGTTATTGTTTAAATCACAGATTCTTCGTAGAGGATTTCTACGCAAGTTCACACGTATTTGATCATTCTACTATTATCAAAGGTGCGTACACGGCCCCTTTCTTATTTTAAACTGTTTTGGGGGAGAAAACATGTGCAACAAACTGATTTTAGATACATATCACTTGCATGAGTTATCTGTTTACATTATGTGAAAACATATCAACTTGAAAGTCCTTACACACCTCGAACCGTTTAGTTTGCTGTATGCAAAGCGTGGTAGTTGGAAATAGATCTATTAGGTTTGACAAACCTCACCTGGTAGATGGGATCTACGCAGGTGTTTGACTGACCAAACACATTTTTACTATTGTTGTGATAGACAATAGTGGCAAGGCGAAAACATGCTATAGCATGGCAACTAGTCAGCTTCGGTGTCGAACACGTATGTAAATAGTTTATATGACTAGCTATCATGACTGTGCAATTGTGATTATGTTATCTACAAACTTGTTATTCAAACTGCTGTTTTGAACTCTATGATTACTTAAAACCTGTGTTATGCACCAACCTTTGTGTTGACTTGATTTGCATGTTTTCTCAGGACGCTAAGGCGCGCGTAACAGCTGGGCATGGACTAGGAGATAGAGTCTCATGCATTATAAACTTTGAACATTTGAATTTGAATAATCAATATTTTGATTTGTAATGTTTTACTTATCAACAGTTTATTGGTTTTGATTTGAAAACGCTTCCGCAACTTTGTAAACTCTGAATATTATGTTTTTAAAGACCAACGTATGTTTGAAATTCATATAGAGGTCTTCGCTATGTCTAATGATCTGAGATCCTGGTTGTCACGTTCCCAAACGGTATGATTCCGTTAGTTGAAATTGGGGGGTGTGACAGATTGTATCAGAGCCATTGGTTATAGCGAACTAGGTTTGCATTTGTAGGCCTAGACTATGACTGTTAGACATTAGACACACATGTTTACACATACTGCTTAGAAATTACATATGACATTATGTAATGACTTGCTTACGTATTCCATGGCACTGCACTACATACGATGTTATGTAACAGGCATGGCTTCATCATCAGTTCCTTATGTTATCATTGATGATTCGAGGACGAGGAGCCGATAGTTCCGGGCACCACCATCATCACCACCACCACCTATTCCATCACCTCCACCGTATGGGATGGATGACTCAGACCCAGACGAGGATCCAGACGAGGATCCAGACGAGGATCCAGAGGAGGATCCAGAGGAGGATCCAGATGAGGATCCAGTTGAGGACCCGGATGAGGATCCGGAGGAGGCACCATGGGTGAATACTCAGGGGACTCTATGCTGCAGGACCATCTACACATCCACCACCCGCACTAGATGCTCCTGAGCCTAAGAGGCGAAGGACGGACGCGGAGGAGATCGCCAAGTTGCGCGAGGACTTGGATGAGACAGAAGACAAGCTTATACAGAGATCTCAGGAGTTATGGGATGCCATTGAGAGGCAAGATGACTTGCCCATCTAGTTCATGACATGCGGGATGAGATGGTGAACATGATTGGTCGTTAGAGGAGTCAGAGAAACGAGCCGAGATCTTGGAGGGCAGGATTGAAGCTTTGGAGGATTTAGTGGTAGTTGAGAATGAGGAACAGGATGAGGATGAGGATGAGGAGGAGGAACCAGCACCAGTTGCTGAGTCCGATCCTGAATCCACTGTTGAGGACGATTGATTCTCTTTCTTTTATTTCTGTTTTATTTAAACTTATTAGGACGGGTTGTGTTCCTACATTGGTAGTTTGAAATTTTGTATTTCACTTCAAAAAGTATTGTACTCCAGAAAGTTTCTATTTATGGAAGGATTATTGTTTGTTTCCAACAACTGTGTTGATTATATTACATTGTTGGTTTGTTTTTACTTACACATGTTACATTGGATTTTGACTTTGTGCTAACACTTCTTATAAATAGGAAGCTAATGGCGAGGGAAAACGTACATATGACTGTTGCTGAGCTCAACGAGCTAATTAACAACAGAGTCGCAGAGGCTATTGCACAGTATTCTCAGAACACAACACAGGGCCACAGGGTCCAGCTGGGGGAGTGGTTAACCCACAAGTTTGCACATTCAAGATGTTCTTGGACTGCAAACCTCACAACTTCAAAGGGTCAGGAGGGGGCCATAGGACTTCTCCGATGGATTGAAAGGCGGAATCTGTGTTCGAAATGGCAACTGCCCTGAGGATAGCAAGGTGAAATTTGCTACTGGACATTGGAGGGTCCAGCACTGACTTGGTGGAACTCCAATGTTCAGACTCTGGGGTTGGGAGAAGCAAATGCGTTGACCTGGAACAACTTCAAAACTTTGCTACAAGAGGAGTATTGTCCTCGTAGTGAAATGCAGAAGTTTGGAGGAGGAGTATTGGCACCTCAAGATGGGAGGGGTCAAATATTGAGATACCACGACCAGATCGCAATGAACTGGCCAGACTGCTACCACACATGGCTACTCCAGCAGTAGTGGAGTGAATGAAAGGTACATTGGGGACTAGTGCCTCAGATTCAAGGGTTGGTGACTTCAGCAAATCCCACCACTATCCAACAAGCTGTTCGTCTAGCACATCAGCTTACTGACCAGGCAGTGTTACAGGGGACTCTGCCCAAACGAACATCTGCTACCAAGGTAGGAGATGTGACAATCCGACTTTTCAGGTTAACCTTGTTAACCTCCGTAGGCCCAACAAGGTCAATGAAGGCCCAACAAGGCCAATGAAGGCCTAACAAGGCCAATGAAGGCCCAATAAGGTCCATGAAGGCCCAGTAAAGCCAAAGAAGATCCAGTGAAGTCAAGGAAGACCCAGCAAGACAAATCAGTTCCAATAAAGTCTATGAAGGCCCAACAGAACTAAGTTAGGCCCAATAGGGCAAATGAGGCCCAATGTAAACAAATTAAGGCCCAATAAGGCCCAGGGAAGCCCAATGAAATCTAGGAAGGCCAGTTAGGATTATTAGGCCCAATGGAGATAACTTAGCCTAATAATGTTCAATCGGATTAATTAGTGACAATTCGGTATTGTCGGGTTAGATCCGTTAACAAGAATTGGCAAAAATGATATTGATGTTTCAAAAGAATCAAATTAGAAGGTTTAGGTTGGAATATAATAGAGTATACTACATTTAGCTTATAAGAAATTTGATTAGAATTTTGTAAATCACACAATTTTGACCAAGAAAGTCAAAATTTGTCAAAAACGATTGGGGAATTCCAAAATTCGAAATCAATGGACTGTTACAATGAAATTAAACCGGTTGTAATCAATATCTAAATGATTAATAACGGTTTTCGGGTATTAATAACATTTTAACAGTCGAATTAAACCCCAAATGTCGATCTAGTTTATTGTAACCGTTACAAGCCTTTGCAATTCTTATAATTCGACTTCAACATCACAAATTGAACTTCCAGAATCATATATCGGCACATTTAGAACCCTTTACATACTACAATTTGATCTCAGTAGTTCCAGACAGAAGGATCAATCCAGAGAGGGCCGAACTTGAGACTCAAAGTTGATCTTCATCGATTAATCATCAAATCAAGTAAGTAATTGATCCTACATCCTCTAATATGGCTGACTAAGGGTTATCCTAAATCAATTGCAACTGTTAATATTGAATTGATCAAGTTCTAGTAACTAGGGTTCATAACAAGACGATTTGGGGGTTTCGATCGGGATGAATCTTAAAGTGAAATTAAATAGTACCATTAGCTTCAGAAACCTCCGAATAAGCTAGACAATGTTTCAATTTCATGATGCCATAACGAATGGTGTGGATTCAATAATTAGGGTTCTAAGTCTAAACGGTTTTGGGGGATTTGATTTCAATGGATTTAAAAATGAAATCAAATGATATGGTAAGCTTCATAAGGTTCCGATCAAACTGTTTATCATAACAATTTCATTTAGAAACATCAAATTCTATGATTTCAATATTAGGGTTTATGTTAAGAAGATGATTTGGGAAATTCGTATCAAATGAGTTCTGGAATTAAATTAAATTATATAGGAAGTTTCAGAATGATTCGATTTAACTAAAGCCTAAGTTAATTTGATGTTTTAATCACGAATTAGAGGATTTCGAATTTAAAGTTTGTTTGGTTGAAAACCGAGATTTATGTGGGTTAATTAGAACATATTGATTATGTTTTGATCGAATTAAAACCACCATTGGGTACGCATAAGTAGTTAGAATGATAAGTTTGTGTTGATGAGTGCAATCGGATTCGAAATATGGATCAATTTGATGGGTTAAGCTTCGGCTATAATAGCATCAAAGAGAACCGGCTAGTTAGGATTTAAAACATTTAATTCCTGATATCAGACGCGATACCCTAGCGGGCGAGATGGTTAGATGCATGTGTGTTAGTTGAGGGTCGCGGGTTCGAGTCCCGGCCCAACCATTTTTGGAATTTTAATACTTTTTAGTATTTTAGTCGTATTTATTCGTTCTAACTCCGTTTTCATCCGTTCAAGTTGCGTTGGAACCGTAACAAGAATACGAACGTGTTGAAATGATAAAATTCATATTTTAATCCGAACACGAAATCGCGTATAATTACGTTAAATTAAATAAAAAATCGTGTAGGATTTTATTTAAACGATTTCAAAAGCACGCGTACGATTGTATGCACATTTCTGACACTCTAACATACGTATGTTGATACGTATGTGATTTCAAGCACAAAACGACATTCCGAATAACTGTAGGTTATTGTTTAAATCACAGATTCTTCGTAGAGGATTTCTACGCAAGTTCACACGTATTTGATCATTCTACTATTATCAAAGGTGCGTACACGGCCCCTTTCTTATTTTAAACTGTTTTGGGGGAGAAAACATGTGCAACAAACTGATTTTAGATACATATCACTTGCATGAGTTATCTGTTTACATTATGTGAAAACATATCAACTTGAAAGTCCTTACACACCTCGAACCGTTTAGTTTGCTGTAATGCAAAGCGTGGTAGTTGGAAATAGATCTATTAGGTTTGACAAACCTCACCTGGTAGATGGGATCTACGCAGGTGTTTGACTGACCAAACACATTTTTACTATTGTTGTGATAGACAATAGTGGCAAGGCGAAAACATGCTATAGCATGGCAACTAGTCAGCTTCGGTGTCGAACACGTATGTAAATAGTTTATATGACTAGCTATCATGACTGTGCAATTGTGATTATGTTATCTACAAACTTGTTATTCAAACTGATGTTTTGAACTCTATGATTACTTAAAACCTGTGTTATGCACCAACCTTTGTGTTGACTTGATTTGCATGTTTTCTCAGGACGCTAAGGCGCGCGTAACAGCTGGCATGGACTAGGAAGATAGAGTCTCATGCATTATAAACTTTGAACATTTGAATTTGAATATTTCAGTATTTTGATTTGTAATGTTTTACTTATCAACAGTTTATTGGTTTTGATTTGAAACGCTTCCGCAACTTTTTGTAAACTCTGAATATTATGTTTTTAAAGACCAACGTATGTTTTGAAATTCATATAGAGGTCTTCGCTATGTCTAATGATCTGAGATCCTGGTTTGTCACGTTCCCAAACGGTATGATTCCGTTAGTTGAAATTGGGGGTGTGACAGATTGGTATCAGAGCCATTGGTTATAGCGAACTAGGTTTGCATTTGTAGGCCTAGACTATGACTGTTAGACATTAGACACACATGTTTACACATACTGCTTAGAAATTACATATGACATTATGTAATTGACTTGCTTACGTATTCCATGGCACTGCACTTACATACGATGTTATGTAACAGGCATGGCTTCATCATCAGTTCCTTATGTTATCATTGATGATTCCGAGGACGAGGAGCCGATAGTTCCGGCACCACCATCATCACCACCACCACCTATTCCATCACCTCCACCGTATGGGATGGATGACTCAGACCCAGACGAGGATCCAGACGAGGATCCAGACGAGGATCCAGAGGAGGATCCAGAGGAGGATCCAGATGAGGATCCAGTTGAGGACCCGGATGAGGATCCGGAGGAGGCACCATGGGTGAATACTCAGGGACTCTATGCTGCAGGACCATCTACACATCCACCACCCGCACTAGATGCTCCTGAGCCTAAGAGGCGAAGGACGGACGCGGAGGAGATCGCCAAGTTGCGCGAGGACTTGGATGAGACAGAAGACAAGCTTATACAGAGATCTCAGGAGTTATGGGATGCCATTGAGAGGCAAGATGAACTTGCCCATCTAGTTCATGACATGCGGGATGAGATGGTGAACATGATTGGTCGTCTAGAGGAGTCAGAGAACCGAGCCGAGATCTTGGAGGGCAGGATTGAAGCTTTGGAGGATTTAGTGGTAGTTGAGAATGAGGAACAGGATGAGGATGAGGATGAGGAGGAGGAACCAGCACCAGTTGCTGAGTCCGATCCTGAATCCACTGTTGAGGACGATTGATTCTCTTTCTTTTATTTCTGTTTTATTTAAACTTATTAGGAACGGGTTGTGTTCCTACATTGGTAGTTTGAAATTTTGTATTTCACTTCAAAAAGTATTGTACTCCAAGAAAGTTTCTATTTATGGAAGGATTATTGTTTGTTTCCAACAACTGTGTTGATTATATTACATGTTGTGTTTGTTGTTTTACTTACACATGTTACATTGGATTTTGACTTCGTGCTAACACTTCTTATAAATAGGAAGCTAATGGCCGAGGGAAACGTACATATGACTGTTGCTGAGCTCAACGAGCTAATTAACAACAGAGTCGCAGAGGCTATTGCACAGTATGCTCAGACACACAACACAGGGCCACAGGGTCCAGCTGGGGGAGTGGTTAACCCACAAGTTTGCACATTCAAGATGTTCTTGGACTGCAAACCTCACAACTTCAAAGGGTCGGAGGGGGCCATAGGACTTCTCCGATGGATTGAAAAGGCGGAATCTGTGTTCGAAATGTGCAACTGCCCTGAGGATAGCAAGGTGAAATTTGCTACTGGAACATTGGAGGGTCCAGCACTGACTTGGTGGAACTCCAATGTTCAGACTCTGGGGTTGGGAGAAGCAAATGCGTTGACCTGGAACAACTTCAAAACTTTGCTACAAGAGGAGTATTGTCCTCGTAGTGAAATGCAGAAGTTGGAGGAGGAGTATTGGCACCTCAAGATGGAGGGGTCAAATATTGAGGAATACACGACCAGATCGCATGAACTGGCCAGACTGCTACCACACATGGCTACTCCAGCCAGTAAGTGGATTGAAAGGTACATTGGGGACTAGTGCCTCAGATTCAAGGGTTGGTGACTTCAGCAAATCCCACCACTATCCAACAAGCTGTTCGTCTAGCACATCAGCTTACTGACCAGGCAGTGTTACAGGGACTCTGCCCAACGAACATCTGCTACCAAGGTAGGAGATCACAAGAGAAAGTGGGAAAGTAATAACTTCAAGAGTAACAACCAACAGCAGAACAGGAAGCAGGACTCAAACAAGTCCTATCATAATTCCAATAACGGTCAGCAATCATCATCATCGGGGGGTTATATTGGTAAGCACCCCAAGTGCAACAAGTGTGGTTACCATCATGCGGGTAACCAGTGTGACAGAGCTAAGTGCCAGAGGTGTGGCAAGATTGGGCACGCGGCTAAGGATTGTCGCGGGGAACTGCAGAACAACCATAACAACCAGAATAACAATCAGAACAATGCGCAGAAGGGTTGTTTTGAGTGCGGCAAGATGGGCCATTTCAAGAAAGATTGCCCACAACTTAAGAAAGGCGGGGACAACAATGGTAATGGAAATGGAAATGGCAACGGTAATGGAAATGGCACCAACAATAACAACAACAATAACAACAACAACAACGGTGCTAGAGGCAGGGCGTTTGTGATCGGAGGACGTCAAGCGCGGGAGGATCCCAACATTGTTACGGGTACGTTCCTCTTAAATAATCACTATGCCTCTATGTTATTTGACACCGGTGCCGATCGGAGCTTTGTATCTAGTTCACTTGTTAAGTTGCTAAATGTTAGTCCCACTGCCTTAGATAGTCCCTATACTGTGGAATTAGCTGATGGTAAGTTGATTGTAGTAGAAAACATTTATAAGGGATGTATCCTTGATTTGATGGGTCAGACATTAGAGATTGATTTGATGCCTATTGCCTTAGGCAGTTTTGATGTAGTTATTGGCATGGACTGGTTGTCCAAGAACCAGGCTGAAATTGTATGCCATGAAAAGATTGTTCGCATACCTCTTCCGCAGGGAGAGACATTATATGTACAAGGCGAGAAGAGCAGTACGCCACTGCGTCTCATATCTTGTATGAAGGCACACAAATGTCTGCGGAAAGGTCATACGGCAGTTATAACACTTATAACTGAAAAGCCAGTAGCTGAGAAGAAGCTTGAAGATATACCTATAGTTTGTGAGTTTCCGGAGGTATTTCCAGAAGACTTGCCGGGATTACCGCCTGTCAGACAGGTGGAATTCCGAATCGACCTTACACCAGACGCAGCACCGATAGCTAGGGCGCCTTATCGACTTGCACCGTCTGAGATGCAAGAGTTATGTACACAATTGCAAGAGTTGTTGGATAAGGGTTTCATACGACCTAGTTTTTCACCATGGGGAGCTCCAGTTTTGTTTGTAAAGAAGAAGGACGGGACTTTTCGTATGTGTATCGATTACCGGGAATTGAATAAGGTTACTATCAAGAATCGGTATCCGTTACCCAGGATTGACGATCTGTTCGATCAGTTGCAAGGTTCGAGTTATTACTCGAAGATTGATCTCAGGTCGGGTTATCATCAACTAAGAGTCCAGGAGGAGGATATTCCGAAGACAGCATTCAGGACGCGCTATGGCCATTATGAGTTCTTGGTCATGCCATTTGGGTTGACAAACGCTCCAGCTGTATTCATGGAACTCATGAATCGTGTTTGTAAACCTTATCTTGATAAGTTTGTCATTGTTTTCATCGATGACATTCTCATCTATTCAAAGTCTGAGGAGGAACATGCTGAACATCTTCGATTACTACTAGAGTTATTGAAACAGGAACAACTGTACGCTAAGTTCTCGAAATGTGATTTCTGGATGCGAGAAGTACAGTTCTTGGGTCACATAGTTAATGAAAAGGGTATACATGTTGATCCAGCAAAGATTGAAGCGATTAAGAATTGGGAAGCGCCAAATACCCCTACCGAGGTACGACAATTCCTTGGTTTGGCGGGTTATTATCGACGATTCATTGAGGGTTTCTCAAAGATCGCTCAACCACTTACAGCTCTGACGCACAAAGGAACAAAGTATAACTGGACGGATAAACAAGAAGCTGCATTCCAGTTATTGAAACAGAAGCTCTGCAGTGCACCGATTCTGTCCTTACCGGAAGGAACGGAAGACTTTGCGGTGTATTGTGACGCATCTGGACAGGGTTTGGGATGTGTGTTGATGCAACGGGATAAAGTGATCGCTTATGCTTCCAGACAACTACGAACACACGAAAAGAATTACACTACTCATGACTTGGAGTTAGGAGCAGTGGTTTTTGCTTTAAAGATTTGGAGGCATTACTTGTATGGAACTAAGTGTACTATTTATACTGATCATAAGAGTTTGCAACATATCTTTGATCAGAAGGAGCTCAATATGAGACAACGACGATGGGTCGAGTTGTTGAATGATTATGAGTGTGCGATTAAGTATCACCCGGGAAAGGCTAATGTCGTAGCCGATGCTTTGAGCAGAAAAGATACAACGGGAACAAGACGGGTTCGCGCACTTATGATGACAATACATACTGATTTACCTGACAAGGTACACAGTGCTCAGATTGAGGCCTTGAAAACGGAAAACTTAGTACCGGAATCTTTACGAGGAATGGAAGAACAATTGAATGTTAAACCTGATGGAATTCGTTATTTCATTGATCGGATGTGGATACCTTTGTATGGAGGTTTAAGGGAACTCGTGATGGACGAAGCACACAAGTCCAGATATTCAGTCCATCCGGGATCAGACAAGATGTACCATGACTTGAAGGCACTGTATTGGTGGCCTCATATGAAGGCTGATATTGCTAGGTACGTTAGCAAATGTTTGACTTGTTCGAAAGTCAAAGTTGAATATCAGAAACCATCTGGTTTACTGCAACAACCAGAGATACCGATGTGGAAGTGGGAACAGATTTCGATGGATTTCATTACTAAGTTACCCCGTACACCGAGTGGTTGTGATACGATATGGGTAATTGTCGATCGATTAACGAAATCTGCACACTTCTTAGCAATCAAAGAAACTGACAAGATGGAGAAATTGACTCGCATTTACATCAAGGAAGTAGTAGCACGGCATGGTGTGCCAATCTCTATCATATCAGATCGGGATGCCCGATTTACTTCCAATTTTTGGAAATCTCTGCATAAGTCATTGGGGACTCGCTTGGATATGAGTACAGCTTATCATCCACAGACCGACGGTCAAAGTGAACGTACGATTCAAACGCTCGAGGATATGTTACGAGCTTGTGTAATTGACTTTGGTGACAGCTGGGAGAATCATTTACCGTTGGTGGAATTCTCTTACAATAATAGTTATCATACAAGTATTCAAGCAGCACCGTTTGAAGCGTTGTATGGTCGCAAATGTCGTTCACCAGTTTGCTGGGCTGAAATTGGTGACAGTCAGATTACAGGTCCTGAACTGGTGCACGAAACAACAGAGAAGATAGTTCAAATCCGAAATCGTATGGCAGCGGCTCGGGATCGACAGAAGAGTTATGCAGACAAACGTCGCAAGCCGTTGGAATTTCAAGTAGGTGACCGAGTTCTTCTAAAGGTATCACCTTGGAAAGGTGCGATACGATTCGGCAAGCGCGGCAAGCTTAGTCCACGTTACGTAGGACCTTTTGAGATTCTGAAAAGGATTGGTCCGGTTGCGTACCAACTCAAACTACCGGATGAACTCAGTGGAGTTCATGATGTGTTTCATGTGTCGAACTTAAAGAAATGTCTTTCTGATGAGACATTGATTGTACCGTTGGAAGAAATACAAGTAGATGAACAACTGCGATTCATTGAAGAACCGGCAGAAATCATGGATCGAGAGGTCAAACAACTAAAACAAAGCAAGATTCCAATAGTCAAAGTTCGATGGAATTCAAGACGTGGTCCTGAATTCACATGGGAACGGGAAGATCAAATGATGAAGAAATATCCTCATCTATTCAAAACATCTACTGCTAACACTGAGAGCGCACGTTAAATTTCGGGACGAAATTTCCTTCAACAAGGGGATGACGTGATGCTTTCACACATCAACACTGCAAATTTCAAACTGTAAGCACAAACGTTTTATTTATTCAATTGATTTTGTTACAAATATTTGTGCTACATTACATTCTATATGTTTTATGTGCTACATTTCATATGTTACATGTTATGGTAGTACATACACGATTAGTTACATACATTTTACTATGTGCGGGGTTGCATAGTACAAACAGTTATAGACACTCACTATGTGTGAGGCTACACAACACAGTATGATCAAACACAAACAGTCACAGTTAGGTGAACTAACTAGTGAACACGCAAAACAGTTACATTGAACGATCACAATTGAGTTGTGATGTTGCAAGCATTAGACTTTGTGTGTGAGTACACACAAGCACACAGAATGATCAAATCACACTAACACGTACGATTTAAACTCGTAAGTAGTTTCCTAACTACTCTTAACACTTGCTAATTTTCGGGACGAAAATTCCTTCAACAAGGGGATGATGTGACAATCCGACTTTTCAGGTTAACCTTGTTAACCTCCGTAGGCCCAACAAGGTCAATGAAGGCCCAACAAGGCCAATGAAGGCCTAACAAGGCCAATGAAGGCCCAATAAGGTCCATGAAGGCCCAGTAAAGCCAAAGAAGATCCAGTGAAGTCAAGGAAGACCCAGCAAGACAAATCAGTTCCAATAAAGTCTATGAAGGCCCAACAGAACTAAGTTAGGCCCAATAGGGGCAAATGAGGCCCAATGTAAACAAATTAAGGCCCAATAAGGCCCAGGGAAGCCCAATGAAATCTAGGAAGGCCAGTTAGGATTATTAGGCCCAATGGAGATAACTTAGCCTAATAATGTTCAATCGGATTAATTAGTGACAATTCGGTATTGTCGGGTTAGATCCGTTAACAAGAATTGGCAAAAATGATATTGATGTTTCAAAAGAATCAAATTAGAAGGTTTAGGTTGGAATATAATAGAGTATACTACATTTAGCTTATAAGAAATTTGATTAGAATTTTGTAAATCACACAATTTTGACCAAGAAAGTCAAAATTTGTCAAAAACGATTGGGGAATTCCAAAATTCGAAATCAATGGACTGTTACAATGAAATTAAACCGGTTGTAATCAATATCTAAATGATTAATAACGGTTTTCGGGTATTAATAACATTTTAACAGTCGAATTAAACCCCAAATGTCGATCTAGTTTATTGTAACCGTTACAAGCCTTTGCAATTCTTATAATTCGACTTCAACATCACAAATTGAACTTCCAGAATCATATATCGGCACATTTAGAACCCTTTACATACTACAATTTGATCTCAGTAGTTCCAGACAGAAGGATCAATCCAGAGAGGGCCGAACTTGAGACTCAAAGTTGATCTTCATCGATTAATCATCAAATCAAGTAAGTAATTGATCCTACATCCTCTAATATGGCTGACTAAGGGTTATCCTAAATCAATTGCAACTGTTAATATTGAATTGATCAAGTTCTAGTAACTAGGGTTCATAACAAGACGATTTGGGGGTTTCGATCGGGATGAATCTTAAAGTGAAATTAAATAGTACCATTAGCTTCAGAAACCTCCGAATAAGCTAGACAATGTTTCAATTTCATGATGCCATAACGAATGGTGTGGATTCAATAATTAGGGTTCTAAGTCTAAACGGTTTTGGGGGATTTGATTTCAATGGATTTAAAAATGAAATCAAATGATATGGTAAGCTTCATAAGGTTCCGATCAAACTGTTTATCATAACAATTTCATTTAGAAACATCAAATTCTATGATTTCAATATTAGGGTTTATGTTAAGAAGATGATTTGGGAAATTCGTATCAAATGAGTTCTGGAATTAAATTAAATTATATAGGAAGTTTCAGAATGATTCGATTTAACTAAAGCCTAAGTTAATTTGATGTTTTAATCACGAATTAGAGGATTTCGAATTTAAAGTTTGTTTGGTTGAAAACCGAGATTTATGTGGGTTAATTAGAACATATTGATTATGTTTTGATCGAATTAAAACCACCATTGGGTACGCATAAGTAGTTAGAATGATAAGTTTGTGTTGATGAGTGCAATCGGATTCGAAATATGGATCAATTTGATGGGTTAAGCTTCGGCTATAATAGCATCAAAGAGAACCGGCTAGTTAGGATTTAAAACATTTAATTCCTGATATCAGACGCGATACCCTAGCGGGCGAAGATGGTTAGATGCATGTGTGTTAGTATTGAGGGTCGCGGGTTCGAGTCCCGGCCCAACCATTTTTGGAATTTTAATACTTGTTTAGTATTTTAGTCGTATTTTATTCGTTCTAACTCCGTTTTCATCCGTTCAAGTTGCGTTGGAACCGTAACAAGAATACGAACGTGTTGAAATGATAAAATTCATATTTTAATCCGAACACGAAATCGCGTATAATTACGTTAAATTAAATAAAATCGTGTAGGATTTTATTTAAACGATTTCAAAAGCACGCGTACGATTGTATGCACATTTCTGATACTCTAACATACGTATGTTGATACGTATGTGATTTCAAGCACAAAACGACATTCCGAATAACTGTAGGTTATTGTTTAAATCACAGATTCTTCGTAGAGGATTTCTACGCAAGTTCACACGTATTTGATCATTCTACTATTATCAAAGGTGCGTACACGGCCCCTTTCTTATTTTAAACTGTTTTGGGGGAGAAAACATGTGCAACAAACTGATTTTAGATACATATCACTTGCATGAGTTATCTGTTTACATTATGTGAAAACATATCAACTTGAAAGTCCTTACACACCTCGAACCGTTTAGTTTGCTGTAATGCAAAGCGTGGTAGTTGGAAATAGATCTATTAGGTTTGACAAACCTCACCTGGTAGATGGGATCTACGCAGGTGTTTGACTGACCAAACACATTTTTACTATTGTTGTGATAGACAATAGTGGCAAGGCGAAAACATGCTATAGCATGGCAACTAGTCAGCTTCGGTGTCGAACACGTATGTAAATAGTTTATATGACTAGCTATCATGACTGTGCAATTGTGATTATGTTATCTACAAACTTGTTATTCAAACTGCTGTTTTGAACTCTATGATTACTTAAAACCTGTGTTATGCACCAACCTTTGTGTTGACTTGATTTGCATGTTTTCTCAGGACGCTAAGGCGCGCGTAACAGCTGGCATGGACTAGGAAGATAGAGTCTCATGCATTATAAACTTTGAACATTTGAATTTGAATAATTCAATATTTTGATTTGTAATGTTTTACTTATCAACAGTTTATTGGTTTTGATTTGAAACGCTTCCGCAACTTTTTGTAAACTCTGAATATTATGTTTTTAAAGACCAACGTATGTTTTGAAATTCATATAGAGGTCTTCGCTATGTCTAATGATCTGAGATCCTGGTTTGTCACGTTCCCAAACGGTATGATTCCGTTAGTTGAAATTGGGGGGTGTGACATTTTTATTCTCAAAATTTTTAAAGTTTGTAACCATTAAAAATAACTCCGAAAGAACCAAAGAACTAGTCGGGTAATAAGTCCCCGATAGTTTAGTAGATGATTTAAAAACTTCAAGAAATTCAGATAATAATTGGATATTTTCCCAAGAACTATCCAAAAACGCGTCGACCATTCCCCGGTCGGAGAGACTATGGTGAAACATTTGCAAAGTATCTTTTTGTCGTAAAGCACTTTCAAGCATTAGGCAAGTGGAATTCCATCTATGAGGTACATCCCAATTTGCACCCAAAGAAATCCTCCCCGTATCTTTACAAAATTTCCTATATGACATATGTCGTGCCCGACTCTTTTTAAAAATATCATGTAACATTTGTCGACAAACGTTTATAAATGTTGTAACATCATCAGTGCCAATACCGTCTTGCACAATTAAATTTATTATATGTGCAACACATCTTGAGTGAAAAAATGCACCATTACATAACGGCAAATATTTTAGTTTTAATTTTTCAACCGCCGTCGTATTGTTTGAAGCGTTATCAAATGCCATTGAAAATATTTTTTTTTCTAACTTAAACGTCGTTATTACATAGTCTAAAATTTGAAATAAAAGGTCACCGGTATGTGGATACGGAAAAAGTTCAAAAGAAATGGTGCGTTTCATCATTATCCATGATGACGGTTCTACCCAATGTGCGGTGACGCAAAGGTAGGATTCGGGTAGATTATGTGGAGCCGACCAAACATCACTAGTTAAGTTAACCCCCGTGTTTAAATTTTCAAAATATGCAACTAGTTCATGTTTGGCATGTTTCCACATCTTTAAACAATGGCGTCTAAGAGTTTGTCGACTTACGTGGGTGTAGCGTGGTTGAAGCGTCTCCCGAATCATGCTTGTTAACCGAGGGTTGTCGAAATGGCTAAACGGCAACGCCTCTTGAATCACGAACTTCGCCATTCGATCCCGAACCCGATCAAGGTCATAATTAAATATTCCACCTTCAACATCCATTTGCGTTTGTTGAGACTCGGGATCCTTTTTCAACGCCTTGCAAAACGGTTTGTTGATGTGTTTCTTCAAATTCGAATTCGATTCTTTCCCTAAATATATTCCACAAAACTTGCAACGAGCTTTTATAGAACCATCACTAAGCTCGACCAAATCCCAATTGCACCATATCTCCGGGTTCCGATTGTGTTCAATAACACGAACAAAGGATGGTCCGGTGTTGGAACCTTGACCGACCGAAGAATTTGAAGCATCCATGATAACAAAAGGAAAAATATAAAGAGTATTGAGACTTTGAGAGTAGGAAACGAGAAAACGAAAAACCAAAACGAGAGATGGAGACTAAACAAGCACGTATAAATAGCGTTTTTTGCGTTTTTTTGCGTTTTTTCGCGTTTGGGATTGCGTTTTGAGTTGTGTGATCACTCCATACCACCCAATACCTATTTATACTAGTTTAGGGAGTCAAAAAATGGTCTCAAACGGTCAAAAAACGGTCAAAAAACGGCTATAATTCGATCTCCAACGTTCAGATTCGTTCTAACGGCTATAACCGGTTCCTAACCGGTTCCAACCGGTTCCGGGTAGGAACCGGTTCCGGTTCGGGTCCGGGTACTAACCGGTCGAGTGGGAAAAACGTGGAACCGGGTCCTAACTTTCGGGTACTACCGGGTAGGGACCGGTTATTGAAAATACCGGGTAGGAATTGAACCGGTTCCGGTTCGGGTCGGGTCCAGGAACCGGTTACGATGGCCACCTCTAGGTGGAGATATCTATATGCGTGTTGCTCAACTTTTTAGTTAGATTTCAACAATAAAAACTTGTTACAAAAAAATCATGAGACCCGTCAATACTTTCAACAAGTTTAGGTAATGGGCAAAATATGTATTTCAAGATTCATGAAAGAATGATTCGAACCTAATACTTTTACTATTTATAGTGTAATCCAGTATTTAAAAAGAAATTATTAGGACAAATATAGATGGAAGTTTGTTATATAGAAAATAATCATAAAATGTTGAATTAACATTAAGATAAGTAGCAGTAGACTCAAGATTTTTTTCTTATGCAGTCATCTTTTTTCAACTCTCTTATTTCTATCAGCTCTTTGTTTCAATTTTTTGATCATGTCTGGGTTCGATTGGATAAAATTATAATATAAGATACCATAATTGAAATGCATCGTCATCAAAGAAACAAACAATAAAAACACAATGTAAATGAAAATTTTAATAAAAAACAAACAATAAAAAAAGAATGCATTTCTAAAATATGATTTAATAAAAAAATTTAAAAAATCTTTTTAACGTTTGATTAATGAAGATAAAATTTTTTTATATAAATAAAAAATTCAGATTTAATTTTTTCTGTATATATTTCTTAGTTAGAGAATGAATTTAAGAGTATTAACCCTAAATAACAGTGGTGTCAATAAACCGACTAAGCCATCTAAACCAGATCAAACCGAAGATAGTTTTTCGGTTTTAAAACTTGATGGTTCAATTTATGGTTTTAATATTATAAAACTGAATAGTTCGGTGAGGTTTACGGGTTGTGTTTTTACCAAATCGCACTAACAGTATATCTGTGTGCGCGCGTTATTATTTGTTTACAAAAACCATATATATATATATATATATATATATATACACACACACACTAGGCTATTAACCCGCGTGTTACACATATTAAATATAAAATATTAAATAGTAAGTGATAAAAAATTTTAAATTCTGAAACGATATTTTGATATAAAATGATTAAATTACGTATTAACAACCATTTTAAATATTAAACAATAATTAAAATTTTAATAACAATAGGAATACCATCTAACCTTCTTGATTTGTAATAATTTAGATATTTGAACTAATTAACTCTAAAAAATTAAGTTAACTTTTTTCCAAAAACTAACTATTTCAAATTAGTAAGGTAAGGTAATATTTTTGTAATAATTAAAGTTAAAAACCTAATATGAAATTATCTTTAAACATACAAGACCAAAAAATGTAATTTTTATTGTCATTTTTATAACTTGGGGTTTGTTATCATTTTTTTGAAAAAAAAAAATTAGTTTTCAAGAAAACTTATTTTTTTCATACAACTTTTATTTCTAAAAAAAGATTATAAATAATTTTTTTAATTTTGATCTAAAAAAATTATAATATATAAACATTTTCAAAGTAAGTTTTTTGATAAAATGATTTTGACTTTCAATTTATTAAAATACTATTTTTTTAATTTGTAAAATATAAATAATATTATTAGTTATAATTATTATAATAAGTATTTAGTATGAGAGATAATATAACAATAAATATTTAATAAAAGATATAATTATGTGAGTGCATATAAAATTGACAAGTGACAAATTGGCTTTAAAATGTGACAAGTGGAAAATTGAGATTTTTGTTTATTATAATAGTAAGATATATATTTGTGTGTGTGTGTGTGAAACGGAGTTTTAAAGTTCTAAAGACTAGATGCATTCAAAATTAAGTATGACTTTGAAGTTTATTATAAACAATTATAATGGATGAATGCTTTGTCTAATATATTATCATTCTTTTTAGACTAATTTTGTTATTTTGATAATGGTTGTCTTTTGAATAATTGCTTTCGACTTTTGGAATGCGAATATGAAATAGAATATGGTTTTCGTATCATTATATCAATCGTTGTTTATTTTTATATAAAACCGTCAAACTTATAATTCAAATCGGGAAACCGTCAAAACCGGTCGGTTTAGTTTATACAACTTACATGATCGATTTGATTTGTTATTTTTTGAAACCACAGTTGGTGTTTTGGTTTAGAATTTTTTACAAAACCGCCCATATCGTACTGTGAGCATCCCTACTAAATAAGGTTTTGGTAAATCCAAGAAGCAATTATTCTTGAGACTTGTCAATAGCTACTAATTAATAACTTTAGGTAAATCATAAGTGTTCAGTGTCTTTAAAGCTTAGGCTATGTGTAGTGATCACCAAACTAAAATCCTTCTCTAATGAAATTTATAGCCATGTCGTCACACCACTGAAAACATAAAGCAACATAGTGGTCATCCCACTGAAAACATTTCCCACTGTGCCACATAATTCACCCACAACCCCCACTAAACCTTAAAACACCTACAATGGATAATCACGATCGAGAGGAGAAAGAAGGGGAGAAACGGGGAGGCCGAATGTATTACCGATCACTATCAGTTTGTAATATAAAAAATTCGATTAGGTCAGTTTCTGTTTCAGTTATATGCAAAAACCGAACATAACTACCCAAGTGGCCAACAGGCCAAGTATGTAAAGAAGATGGGTTAAGGCGCGTAGTATGGCCCAAATGTTATTGTGGCCAGCCCATTTATTATAACGACCCTTATCTCTTCTCTGTCGATATAGCTTGTTAAGAAAGAGGATAACGGCCACTGACATCTGAAACCATGGCGTGTGTATCATCTGTATGTACAAGATTTGGAGCACAGGGCACAACTGCTTCTCTCTCGTTCCTCAATTGTTCTCGTGCAACACGAAGCACTCTCTCTCTCAAACAAACTGCTATTAAATCCTCAAATTCATCAGGGTTTCTTCATTGCTCCTTCGTATCTTCATCGTCACTCTCCCTCTCTTCGTCTTCATCTGCATTCTCCGGTAACATCTCATTATCCCATTCATGAATTGAAGTAAAATAGCTTCTTTTTTTTTTTTTTTTTTTGCAATTCTTTCAATTTTGGCCGATTTGGTTGATGGGTATGCTGGATTTCTCTACTAGGTGTTGAGATTTTGGTTAATTTCTTTAAAATTTACGGTATATTGGGGTTAACTTGTTCATATATTGGTCTATAGGTGTTCTGAGTTACTGTCAAGAGTAGGGTTTTGATTTATTGGCTTATGTGTTTACTGTCTTATATGCATTTGAGTCAATTAATCAATGAATTTGGTTAATAATTGTTAATTTTCTTGATTTACGGGCTGAGGTTTGAAGTTAAAATGTAATAGAATTATCTGTTTTCAATATGCGAATTTGAAGTCATTCATAGTACAATGGTTTAAATGTCAAATTTAGTCGTGGACTAAATTAAACTATTGAGTATTGAGCCTATTTAACTTTAGAAAGTCAACACACACTACACAACTGTTGAAGAAACACTTGCCAATTGATAATAGGTTCGTCATTGGGGTTGGACTTCAATTCTAGAAGTGGGTTAGAACCAGAGAAGAGGCGTGTTCTGGTGGTCAGGGCTGGAAAAAAGTTTCAACTTGCTCAAACAAAGAGAAACAAGTCCCGCAAATCATTAGCCCGCACTCATGGTTTTCGTTTAAGAATGAAGACTACTAGTGGACGAGCAGTGTTGAAGCGCAGGAGAGCCAAGGGCCGGTGGACTCTCTGCACCAAATCTAACCCAAATAGTGGAAAACGTGCTTGATTGAGTGCCTAAGTCGTCTCTACTTTGGGTTAAACACATTTGCCTATATTATGCCAGTTTTTGTGTTCATGTAAGCTTTGTTTTAAATTTGATGTTACTTAAAGAAACATCTCTTTTGTGGCCGTGTCAGTTAAGCAAGATATCTTCATTAGTTGCAACTTCATATCAAGACTTATGTTATATGCATACCGACAAGATCTTTGAGATGATGTATATAATGCTCAAATCAAGCTGCTCCTAGGCCGTGCTTCAAGCATGCTAGTAAAACAAACCGTATGTTGGGTAGATTACTAGATTGCCTTCAATGGGTTAATGGCAGAAACCATTAGAAGTTGGATTCAGACCTAAGACCTCTGCTAGAGGGAGTCCCTTGGTTTTAAAAGCCGTGGGGCATCATTCGAGCCTGAGGCATGTCTCCGAAAACCAAGTTGCTTACCACTGCACTAGCCCCTTGAAGGTCATACATGAGGTGGTTCTAAACTTTCTAGTCCATGTTTATCAGATATTGAATGATCTAAAACTAAGAAGCATGATAATAGAATAGCATTTCATTAATGGTGTATGAACACTGAGTTCTTTTTTACGCTGCTTACTTACAAACTTACATATAAACATGATTATACATTTAAGTATTTAACATTTCAAGCTGTGAGGTAGCATAGATTGTGAGCAACACAAAGATCTTCATGATATCTTCCACCTTAGGCTGTTGGATAAGATGAGTCCATAGCAATACCACACAGGCCTTCCTTAGCACTAACATCTCTTTCCATCATTATATATCCAGCATCACCCCAACTCTCGCCCCATGAGTTCTTGACCAACCAATACTTTGTTCCATCATCAGTTGTCCCGTACCCAACTGCTGTAACACCATGATCTAAATCAGTTCCACAGTCTCCTGTGAAAACCCCACTTGAGTAAAACTGGAAAGCATATCCACTTGCATCTATAGAAACCGACACAGGTTGATTTGCAACCGCCTGTAATAACGCCTTTTCACTGTTAGCAGGCACCTTTTCATACCCACTAATCTTTGCGGCACGAATGGCTTCTTTCTTGGTGTTGCAGCTTCCATCCGCAGCTTGGTATGGGTAACCTGCTTCTGTGTTAATTCCTTTGTTTTTTATGATAAATTCAAATCCGTCTTCCATATACCCTCCTTCACATCCTTGGTCTTCACTTGTTTTGTCACAATCAACTAGCTCTTGCTCGGATAGTGAAATCAGTTTTCCAGTTGTGATTTGAGCGATCCCTTCAGTTGCAGCTATTGTTGAGAATGCCCAGCAGCTTCCTGTTCAATACAGAATAAGAAATTGAAATCTAGATGCTGAAACGTGTACACATGGCAACCATTACCCGTTCTTTAATAATTGGATCAACCCAACCTGACCCTGACCCAACCTGATAGTGTTAGCATGTTAGTTAAACGTACCACATTGACCTTGATCCTTTACTGGGGTGACTGCACCTTTTTTCCTCCAGTCCATGCTGGATGGAACTACAGTCACGTTTTTATACCTAAATGGTGTGACTCGAGCTGGATCAAGATTAGATGGGACCCTGTAGCCGTTACGAGCAGCCTTGAACTCCTCATTAGTTTGGTCAGCAAACTGATTAACACACAGCTTGTAAGGACGGTTTTCAACATTGTTGAAAGATTCTATAAATTCAACATTGTTTTTAAATATCTTGAAGCGCGTTTCTTTCTCCACATCATCTCTATATACGCGCCTGTAATGAGCCATCCATTGTTGGTGCCTCTGTAACATGTCATCTTGGTTTAGTGTTCGAGATGCAACTCCACATGCCCACATCCCAAAAAGAAGCAAGACTGCTATGCTGGTTAATCTTGTTGACGAACCCATGACTGGTTTTAGTTTTGGTTTTGGTTTATCAAAAAGAGGGGTGGTTATGATTAATCTAAAAGTTTGATGATCTCAAATCAATGAAAATAGGTTTATAAATAGAATGAGAAATGAAGACTGCGTTTTTGGTATGACATGTAATGAAAGATTACGGTGAAACTGTCCTACCAGATAATTGAACCCTGTTTTGTTTTTCCTTTAGTAATTTGCAGATCACGATGTTATAGTTTTTGTCATGTAAATGATTAATAAATATATTTATCCTCAAACGATTCTTGTTTTCTGCCAACTTATATTCAAGTTAACTTTAATATATATACACCGTTACTAGTACAAAAAGAAAAAAGATGCAACAAATACAAGCCCCTTTGGTATAATAAAAAAAAAAAAAAGACCCACCTTGTTATCTTTATACATCCTACAATAAGCTTTAGCTCTATGTTCAACCATGAAATGTTTATGGTTTATCTTTGTATAAAGATTTTATATAAGATATATGTACAACCATAAACATTTCATGTTTATTATCTTTTATCTGTATATCCTACTTCACTCAACGAAAGCAATAGTCTGAGGAAAAATATATGAGAAAGATCAAACAAAAAAATAAAGAAAAGAAAAGAAAGGAAGGAAAATGGGGCTCGAAGGAAGTTGCATAACACTACTACACGTGAACAACAAGAGGAAATCACGTGATGTGCAGATAGAGGGGTGAGTTTATTAAATGACACAAATTTAACATGAAATTTATAAATTGGATTTAGCAAAAAATAAATAAATAAAAATTAGAATCAGTTTCATGTCAAACATGAAGACATATTTAACTATGCAAGTCATTTTTAAGTCAACATAACATGTTCACAAACTGGACCCCCCCCCCCCCCAAATTGTTTATTTATTAAAATTTTGTTCTCCTAAATTAAGGTCGAGTTTTTATGCCAAGATATCGTGTTCATAATTTTCTCGTTCATGTCTACTTTTTAAGTTTGTGTCAAGTTAAACCTATCAATCCTTGAACATGATCATTTTACGCCGCTAATCGGAGAGTGAAGCCTCATTGTGAAGCGCATGTTCGCATACATCACCTACACTCTCTTGATGCAACCTAACCTAATCATTAAGATTCATGTAGGGGATATAAAAATAAAGGTATGTAGAACATGTTAGATATTTTAGTGTAATTGAGATTAATTTTATCAATCAATGCAAACTATGAAATTAATTAAACAAGTTGGGTGTGAGATGCATGCTTGTTTAATATTTTATGATTCAATAGGAATTCCAAGGGGGAAGGTAGGGGTCCGAGGGCAGCGCTCCCAAATAGCAGGGTCCAAGGGGCAGAACCCTTGACTGGGGTTGAGCTGTGCTATATTCATGAGTTAGAAAACTTGAAAGGTGCAGTTTTCAAACCAGCGTATTTCCAAAACCTGATTGATCGATCGTTCTTCTTAGTGGTTCATTTTACGAAATTCAACAATTTCATACTTGTTCTTGATTTCGAATTGAATTTTATCCGATTAAACATTTGAGTGAACCACAAATAGTTTGATCTAAAAGTGTGATTCACGACTTTCAATTCATTCGGTTATTCAATTGTATTCGGATTCTGGAATAATCTCTATCGAACATAGCAAACACCGAGGAAATTGTAGAAATAAAGACATCTAAAGGTGAATATATATATTCGTATGAAAATGGTCAAATCTATATTAACCTCCCAAGCAGATCGCTTCTTTATTTCCAAATATACCATTGAAGCCTTCTTTTATTTTTTATTATTATTATTTTTAATCTATGTATTGATGTTTCCATTGCCTTGCGTGAGGAAACACACCTAATTATATATATTATTAGAAGAGATGGGAGGGAACAGTAACTTACCACTCAATAAGCATGAAATACAATTTACACCAAGAAAGAACAAGGTCAAGCAACAAACATCAAGTCAACTTTGTTAGGCATTTTACAGTTTCACTATGCATGCTTGCGTTATTGCGTATCCCAAAATCTTTAGGCTATGTGTTATCGTGATGTGAGTGGGGCGTGAGAGGGGCCAATCACGCCCTCTTGGCGCCCTCCCCCACTATATAGGTGCGTGACCAGGGCGTGGTGAGGGGCTGTGTGATGGTGGTCATGAGGTGAGGGGCTGTGTGATGTTTTTTTAATTTATTTTATAATTAAAAAAATAAAATATAATAATAAAATAATAAATAAAGGTGGTGATTACGTGGAGTGATAGGGAAGTGATGAGGGAGTGATGATAATATATGTGAACATGATGTGGAGTGATAAAGGGGTGATGATGTTGGTTGATTATGTGGCGCCTACGTGGAGTGATGGATGGTGATGCATAACACATAGCCTTATACACATCATGTATATCTCAGTATTACTATATATTGAAAGAACAACTTCAGATTGAGTGAATAGTACAACAACAACAACCTTACTCAGTATATTCCCACTTTTAGTATGGACTGGGGGAAGGATAGATACAAACCTTACCCCTATCCCAATTGGGATAGAGAGGCTGCTCCGAAAGAGTTCCCGGCTCAAAGTTATCGTTTGAAGTTGATCATCCCAATGATTTTAACGTTACTTTCACAAAATAATTAAAATAACGTTAAAATTAGTGCACTTTTACTTTTGCCCCTTAAGGGCCCACACATATATACATTATATGCGTGCACCGCAAATGGGACGTTAGATTGAGTGAATAGTAATATATATAATTAATAGTTTTATGTGTGAGTGTCGTTTATAATAAAAAAAAAATTAACTTAATAAGTAAATATGCTTTTCACGAGAATAAACATATGCGTTGTAGACTTGCCGGTTATAGTTGTGTTTTCGATTCCCATCAACAAATATGAGTAATAATTAATTAATAATGTAATAATAATAATAATTAAATAACGATAGTAGTTTAATAATAATAATTAAACAATGTTTTCTTCATTTTGTGAATGCATACACCTTTTTTATTATTTTTATTTTACGATTTTTAACATCAGATGTTTATGTTTGTGTTCGTGTTTTTTGGGAGTGTCGTATGTTTTTGTGATTATGTTCGTATTTTTTGAGAGTGTCGTATACTTTTGCGATAGTTTGGTTAATTGTTTCGGGACGAATTGACAACCATTGTCTCCTATTTTTTAGTATGTGTGTATGTTTAAAATAGTCAAGAGTTAGTTTTTTCTATTTTGGCAACTATATTTAAGTTTCAAAGTTTTATTTTAAACCCTTAACTTTGATCTCTTATTTTTAAATTTACTTTTTACTTTACTCACTTGCGTTATCGGATAATAGTCATAATCATATGTATTTGATCGCAATTACTTTACGAATGTTTATATAAATTTCGAACCCAAACGGTCAAAAAAATTTTGTGCATTATTCTCATACTTATAATGTGTTCGTATATTATCAACTATTTGTATCATTTTAGTCGTAATCGTAGAGTTTTTCTTATGATTTGGTTTTTTGATCTCTCACATTGTACGCTTAAGTTTGGGTTCGTATTCCTTAGAAGTAACATTTGCTTTATTGTTTTATGACATATTAACAACCGTTGCGGCCAATTTTTTTTGCAGAGCATGCACATTTACGACGGAGTGACAAAAGTTGTGATGTGTTTTTCTATTTGTGTTTTAATATACTAGATGGTGTCTGCGTTCTGATATTCGAAATCATGGCAGAGTACCTGCCGCAACGCGCAGGAGACCTACTAGTTTATAGAAAATGAGAAGCTCAATTCAACTGAATGATTAATTTAATTCAATCACAACAAAATACAAACTAATTACTTGTAACAAGATGCTATGAAATAACAGTTACCCGCTACACCGCTGGCTTTCTACTTGTAATTTACAAAAAAATGAATGGGTTACTTGCTCTACATTGCAACACCATATCTTGAATCTGCAGTATTTTTCAAACAATCATACGAATCAAGAATCATAATGCCAGAAAACTTTAGACGGAATGTACTAGACTGTGCTATGAAGGCATGAATTTGATGTGAATGCAGTGGCTGATAATGTGATGCAAACGGTGTTGTTAATCAGCAACTTTTTCTTCATCCGTTTAATAATTTGGCAAGAGCTTCTATCAAGGATTTTGGCTCATAAACTGAGCCTACTTTAGGATCATGCATTGATTCAACATGCACCTGTAATGTTCATGGTTAATAAGCATTTTAAAGATTTAGAGTATTGCAAAGAGTTGATATTCCAACGTTTCCTTTGTTGGAAGCTAAAATTACCTAATTGCCCTAACTTGGTTTCATACACATTTGTAAGGACAAAATATAAAATAAGTGTTAGAAGGTTGTAAGAAATCTACATACCACATTAACGATTCCCTGGGTAGCCAAACATTTGATATCTACAGGAATTTGACCATCATTTGGCACAAAAATGGTGTTAATATATTCACTCGGCTGCAAACACCAATCTACATGAAATTAGTTAACTCATCCGACATTGAAACTTAACTGTGTATCTATCACTCACATTGTTTTTTAGACTATTATTGAGATGCCCATAAGTCCTATTTAGAGCATCTGTGATTGCAGTAACAAAGCAAGAGGCCGAAAAGCCACTAGTTTCTCGATCATAAGTACCATTCAACAAAAGTACCTGATATTGAAAATAAGATAATCACAGTTGATCAATGTCATGTTATCAGAAATGGCATCAGAAAATGCAGAATAAAACATTGTACCTATGAATATTAAATCAAATTACAAAGCTTAAAAAAACATAGGATAAAGCATAACAGTCACCTTTGCACATGATCTTGAAGCTATAATCTCTCCAACTCCTAGTAACACCTGTATGATTAAAGCAAAGACGAGAAAAAATTATTTGTGAAACCAGATTATTTAGAATACCTTTATAATCCTCAACATTTTAACAAAAGATCATACAACCATGGATATTTTATTCAAAAATTACACTTAATAATGATTTGGGCTTACCAGAGAGGGGCAGATGGAGGTAAAAAGGGATCCCATACCATATATAATGCAATCCACATTTTCCAACTGTTCTAGAACAGATGGATTAACAGACGGGAAAACCTGCATAAGAAGAGATAAACACATCAAAGAATTTTGCAATTATTATTTGCATTAATATAAAGACTAAAATGCCAGATTTAGTTGACAGAAACTTCAAGTATGCAAATTAAACAAGATGATTCACCTCGTGCAACAAATTGCTTCCTTCACTGGACATGTAGAAAACTCGCTTTATCCTTGAAGGTAGAGCAGAAGAATTTACCTGTACATGTATATATGCGGAAAGGGGTAATATTTTTATCTTAAGCATTCAATTATAAGATAGATAATCATATGGTGCAGGTTCACCTTATTTACAAGTTGCAATGATCCACTAATCGGATGAGATATTTCATTCTGACCACGTAT
Organism: Mikania micrantha; assembly: GCA_009363875.1. Lineage (NCBI taxonomy): Eukaryota > Viridiplantae > Streptophyta > Magnoliopsida > Asterales > Asteraceae > Mikania > Mikania micrantha. Next base: position 84,358,723 of record CM018696.1, read on the forward strand.
TATCGTTCCATCCTAGAACTCCAAAGAAAAACAGCAGGTTAGAATCAAAACTCTGTTGTTGAACAAGATAATGTTTCATGATAACTAGTGGAATAACTAGATATTATTACACCTTACCCATAATTCACATCCCAATGTAAGCCGATCATTGGTGGATATTACTGGAAGAACCAGACTTTCTGTGGGAATCTGAGAAACACGTGAAAATAAAAATATTGCAGCATCCAAAGACTGAAAGAATATCCTTGCACCTGCAAAGAAAAAGTTACCAATGCTGGAAAAAAGTGGTTCAAGTTAGACGATTTCGTTCAATTTCTTTCCCAACATGCTAATATTATCTAATTGGCTTCGTACTTATAGTTATTGGTATCAATTTTGTCTCATAACAAAAGATGGTATTGTTAGTTGTGAGAGGATTTAACTAAACAAAAAGTGATAGGCATACCTGCCATTGCTAAAAGAAAATGACTCATTTGTTCTTCGGATGATCTGCAAGAAAAGAAATACTACTATAAACCTGTTCAAGAATTAACAAAAAAGTGTGTAGCAAATTATACTTGAGAATTGTATACAGTGCAAGAAATGATTTGTCCACTACAAACTACAAAGGTATATGGTTCATCAAATTAGACAACAGTCACAGTTGATGACATTGTAAACATTACTTAAACTTCATGCAAATTAGATTTTACAAGCAGGTGAATTGCAAAGAAAATTTAAGAAATAACTGCATAACAATAGCAAGAAACCTGGTTCTGAAAATAGGCAAGAAAAGCACGAATGGTTTCTCTGTAGGGCTTTGAAACATCTTTCCATAAAGGATGTTCCCCTTCCACTATACTGTACCTGCTCAATTATCATCTTAGAATGCTAGAAAACAAAATTATATACTTTGATTTAAGCGAGCTATAATGCTTTATTTTGTTGCCAAATGAATGATGTGATCATATTTTTTGTTAGTTTCATAAGAAAATACAATACCATTCTAATTTGGCTTCACGTGCATCAAGAGGCAGGCGATAACCAAGTAAGGTTCGCACTGCAAGAGCCTCGGATGTACTTTGATCAGATAGCCTCAAACATCTTGACCTTATGTCTCCAACTGCTGGACCACCTGACACATGAACACCAACAATTTGCAGTCAAATCCCAAGAAAACAAAAAATAAAAATAAAAAATACATTAAAAAATTTATGAAATGTAAAACAGAGTAATTATAAAGAAAATGATACTTGTTATATTCACCTAAGACACGAACAATTTCAGCTGTGCTTCCACCATCATCAGAAACAGGAAGAACATGAGCAACAGAAGTAGTTAGCTTCTTTAACTCTTCAACAACACCATTGAAAGCAGTCCCCCCTGCAGACTTCACAAATCAGAACTGCTGACAACTTGAACTACAAATCATTGTTTTCTAATTACTTTTTATTGGATCTTTGTAACTACATGACACCAATACCAACTTACACTTTCTTCAAGATTTCATGACAGGAAGATAATGCTGGTAAACCTATTTTTACTAGATAACAAACCTTGGTCTAATCAACAGCACTGTGTGTATGAGCAAAAGAAATTATTAGAACCTTTAATCTACAAACAATCATTCGATGAAACTGTCATCGTTTCCGCACTAGAAACCCTAAACACAAAGAACCTCGCAAACAAATTAAAGGTATATTCCGTAAAATCAAGGGGGGTATAGATTTGTACCTGAGAAAACAAGAACGGAAGGGTGTAGGGAGGTAGCAGGGGGAGAATGGTGAATGTTTATGGCATTGAGGGGCGACATGAAGATGGATCTTGAAGACAGAGAAAATTGCATCAGATGGGTGCCGAATTTCTCCACCATAATAACACCAATTGCTTCAATCGGATCGGGATTCAATGAGATGGGGAATTCCAATGAACAGAAATGAAACCACACTGACCACTGCTAGTCCAGGGTGTTGATCGGGTCTAACTCGATCGGGTTTCATGTTAGTCGGGTCCAGTTAGTTGAGTTTTATGTAAAAATAATAACCCGAATAACGTTTGGGTTAGCTTGGTCTGACGGGTTATTCGGATTAATATTTGTTATTATCTTAACCTAATTTCTAAATTGCTACAAATAATTTATTTTTCAAATATATCATTAAATAGAAATTATGTTAAATCATATATACTTTGATTAATAGTCGTAGTTATATGTAGTTAACTTAATTAAATATTTTAGTAAAAGTTATATAGATTTTATATTTAATATGTAATACATATAAAAGGTAAACTTAGTTGACCCGAATAAAATATTTTAGTGAAAGTTATATAGATTTTAACTTAATCATCCTAATTGGGGTTAACCCGAATAAAATTTTAAAATATACTCGAAACCTGACCTATTACCCGTTCGGGTTAACTGAGTTGACCCAAATAACCTGACTAACATTTTTAATCCGAATAACCCGGTCCTATTAAGCTTGTTTGGGTTCGGGTATTTTCGACACCCCTAACTACTGCCATGAGAATATGTTGAAATTTGAATGACCCAAATGTCCCACGCACCTTGCAAGCTAGTCTATATGTAGTTACTTCACCTGTGACCATGATCACGCCAGGCATGCTCACGCCCGAGCTGTAGTGGAGAGAGGGTGCGATGGAGGTGTGACCAAGGGCATTCACATAACAGTCACTCCCATAACACATTGTCTTACCACTTACAATATTGTGTTTCCGGTTTTTTTTTATTTTGAACGGCAAATCGTTTCCGATCACTTGTGTTAAACTTTTTGAAATGTCATCAAAAGTGTGTGTTAAGGAGTGTTTACATTGTTTTGGCACCACACCTACAGTGGTGTTTAGCATGATAAAACTAGTGAACCTTAATTTAGTAATAGTACATGAAAGATTTGTCCTTATCAGTCTCAAGAACACTGTAGTCTAACAACACATGTTAATTAAGTCACATCTTTAATTATAAGCATGTTAATATAAGGGTTTCATGATGCGCAATTGTCATGGAAGCATTTGTCTTATGCGCAAGATCATTGAGTAGGTAATTCACATGAGGGTAAGATAATGCAACGTTGAGACAAGTATTGATCGAGGGATTTCCAGAAAAGGTAACGCACCATGTTGGGGAGGTGGTTACTTGGTGGAACTGGTTTGCCAATAAAGGAAAATGAACCGCCTAGGAGGGATCGTGGTCGAACGTTGTGGGTGATGTTGAAATATACCTAATAAATATGGTCTTTGGGATCATCTACTAATTAATATTGCCGAATCACAAGAAAAATCTAGAATGTAATGTCATCATATATCAAAGGAATCTTGTCTTTTTATATCTATCACATAATTTTCATCGAAACAAAAAAGAATTAAAGAAAGAAATATTACTAGGGATCATGACGACATCATCTAAAATGGTTGGTGCATTCTGATTGCATTTGTTTTGTGGTGCATCCATTTAACCAAAGTAAAGTAAATCTAAAGGTGGTGTCATGTATAATTTAGTTTAGATGCGAGATAAATGTAACGAACAAAATTAAATATTTAGAATTTTGGTGCAAGCTAGCATACGTCTATTTAGCCAACTGAGCTACATTACGGGGGCTATATGTTCATAATCTTGATTTTTCCCACTTGTCATATATTGCGAGTGTAACGCCTATGGGAAGATATGTCATGAATAACTTTTATCATGGGCGAAGCTTAATAGGGGCAAGGGAGCAACCGCTCCTCTATTTTCTGTCTGTAATGTTAATTTTCCGGCCGAAATGTTATTTTTAATTAAAAATGTTGGTTTCGCTCCCTTGTTTTAAAAAGTTAACATGTATTCTGAGTTTTAAAAATTTTCGCCTCCCCTCTGACTTTATCCAAGCTCCGCCACTAACTTTTATAGTTAATTCATTAAGAAAATACCAGAGGCGAAGGTTTTCAATTAGGGCTGTAAATGAACCGAACGAACATGAATGAGCCCTTGTTCGTGTTCGTTCGTTTAACTTTTAACTTGTTCACGAACGCTAACCGAACGATAATTCATGTTCGTGTTCGTTCATTAAGGAATTTAGTTGTTCACGAACACTAACGAACATATTATTTAAACAATAAAAATCAACATTCTTAATATCAACCATTGGAAATAATCATTTATAAGTATATAAATTAAAATATTATAGTATTAAACTAAAAATAACTTAAATATTATGATATTAAACTAAAAATAAAAAGTTAAAAATATATAACACATTTAATGAATAAATATAATAAATGAACTTAACCGAACATAACCGAACGTAAACGAACATGTTACCGAACGTTCACGAACACAAATGAACGAACACGACATTTGTTCATGTTCGTTCATTTAAATAAACGAACGGAATTTCTTGTTCGTGTTCGTTCATTTATTAAACAAACGAACATAAACGAACTTCCAGCCGAACGGTTCGTTGAACGTTCGGTTCGTTTACAGCCCTAGTTTTCATCAAGGAGATACCATGATATGAATCTATTATGCATGTCATGCCATAATTATTGTATCATAGAGATGACAGAGATTTATGCGATATGGTTTTCTACATTATTTGCATTTTAAACACCACAAAAGCAGCTTATATATTTTGTTTTTCTTAATGTTAAAACGAAATTTTAAATTTTACCATAATTAATGTTTTCAGGTGGGCAACTGGATGAGCCAGATCAGGTCAAGTTTACCTTCTAAATACCGGTAACATGTCAAAACGTATCATTAGTTTCTGATAAATTGTTAATACATTAAGAGTGTGTTGTATGAGATTTATATATATAGGAATGGGGTATTTTATTTCCAATATCACTTTGGAACAAAACATGCAACAAAAAGAACCCCCCCCCCCCCCCAGCAGCCGCCGAAACCTACTGGCCGGCGGCAAACGCTTCCTCCGGGAAAATCTTGGTTATCCCAGCAAGACTCTTGAACTGAATCTTTCCGGTGGGCGGATCCTCAACGATGATGTCATTTACAGGCGGCCACAACATCAACTCTTTAGCCTTCACTCCTTTCAGTTTCTTGATCCTCTTTTTCTCCACATAACCAGTGATTTCTTGGTCGTAACTAACGAGCTTTTTAATCAGCTTGTAGTTATGTTCGACTTTTTTTGCCTGCAGGATCCACATGTAACCGGTGGTTTTTACAAACCCGACCTCGATGACGTCAGCAAGTGGTAGGAGACCTAATGGAAGACCATGTTCTTCAAGAATGGAGACTGCAAATTTGAGACCTTCTTGATTGCCTTTCTTCACAGTTCCTCCTACCTTTGGATCCGCCATTGATTATTAGCAAGTGTTGGTGGGTTGTGATTATTTAGTTTGATTTGTTTTTATAAGGAAGATTATGAGAATGGGACAGTGTTAATTGGTGGATAGATCGAGGTGATCACAACTTCGAAACGTTCACCGGAGATATGCCGGCTGTCGTTATTAACCAAATACTTGTTTGATATCATAGGTTTGGCCTCGTTTGTCGTACGCATGTATATATGTGTCGGTTTGTCAAAATTAAAATTATACTAATTTTATAGTTGCTTTTTTGTGAAAATAGTGTTTAAAACGTGGATTGGTTTGATAATCATGCATCATGAGCCGAATTTCACGTTAGAAGCAACATCTCTATTCATATGGGTTAAAGGTAGCCATATACTAGAGCTAATAACTTTTAAAATGTATCCAACAACTATTTTATTTTTTTGAACTTGAAAGCTATTTAAATTTTTAAAATTTTAAAAGGTTATTAAGGTAAAAGAGAAAAGAAGATAAACTGTCGCGTTTCACTTTTTAAATGGTGTGAGATTAATAGTAAGCTTAGTTCCTTGTATATGGTTACTAGATTTAAATATTCACAACTTTAATTTATTGGTTGGTTATACTTCTAAATGAAGAAATGTTTAGTGACACTACCAACTTTCAACATAGTTTCTGGTGGCATTCTACTATGTTATTACACTTCACCAAAAAAATGTCAAATACGGTACCAATAGAAAATGTGTTGAAAGTTTGGGAGTGCACCAACAAGCTAACTTGCTAAAGGTTTAATTTGTAGTTTAAAAATAAGGTAAAATAAAATATATAGAAACTGTAGCACTTGCAGGTTGCATTATTTCTATAGGAAAATCAATTGAACAAGAATAATTATGTTCAGAATTTGCTAGATGATGAAGGTGCAGTTGACAAATTATGAAGTGTTCTTGAAAAAGAATAATCGATTGCTTAGAATAGAGTTAGATAATGTGAAAATTGTTTTCATTTTTTTTTTGTAAACATCTGAAATCTGTTTGAAATTTATTATGTATTTCTTCACTAATGTTTGGAATATGTTTTGGCTTGAACTTCACTTTAGATTATGATTATAAAATTATGCATGTTTTGAGTTTATTTTTTATTTTAAATAAATAATGAAATTAATGTAAATAATATAATGATTTATGTGCTACCAAAAGTAATATGTGTTTTTAAATATAAATGGTTTTTATTAATATGAAATTTGTGTCATAAATGTATTTTTCTAATTTATGGCAAAAGAAAATTGTGCCACTAAATAAATATAGATATTTTGTAATTAATATTGTGGCATAAATAAAAGTGCCACTAAAGATCATTAGAGAAATGAGTGGCACATAAAAAAGTGACACTGAAAGGATTTAGTGGCGATGCTTCTAGTGGCACTTTTATTGTGTGCCACTCATTGTTACGAGAGTCAATAGTGGCACTTTTATGGTTTACTGTGACACTTTTTGTGTGTCACTATATGCCAATTTTTTTGTAGTGATTTTAACGTTATTTTCACAAAATAAGTAAAATAATGTTAAAATGAATGCAATTTTACTTTGGCTCCTTGAGAGACCACACATATATACATTATACTAGGTAAAATCTCGTGTATTACACGGATTGAAAAAATAAGGAACCAAAAACATGCAAATTGTAGAGTTTAATAAACTCATGTTTCACACAAGTTGAATAAAATATAATATAATTTGTTAAGACAAAAAATCATCAAAATATGTTTAAAAAAATTTGATGTAAAATTATAAATTACGTTTTAATTTTGAATTTTTTTTCAGCCATGTGTTATATTTTTATGTAATGTAATAAATAAGTTTTAATTTAATTAAAGTATACTTACTCTTCTTTAACACACTAAAACTAAACTGACTTAAAATTTATATTAATACATATAACTTGAATTTATCTAAAATTACTTACTTTTATTATTTCAATATAGTGTATTTTTATCATTCAAATCATCCATTCATATTAAATGTTTAAAAAAATTTAAAATCACTTATAAAAAAATTATAATCTTTAATATTTTATTTTTAAATATTTAAGAAAATATAATTTGAATTTTATGATACTTGAAGAAATAAAAATAAGATGTTAAATAAAATATATGTTTATTTAGAAGTTGTATGAATATTTCATTTTAAATACAATTAATTAATAATATAATATTTTTTATTTATAGCTAAATAATAAATATATAAAATTAAAGAGGAGAGAGAAGCGGAAAAACCAAAATTTAGATTACTAAAATATTGACAAGTGTCCACAATAATTTTTATTTATTAGTATAAATAGATGTGCGCACCGCAAATGGGGCGAGTATTTGTTGCTATACATCTAAACTAATAACTTCAACCCTTGTTTCTCTAAACTAATTACCTATAAAACTGTAAAATTATTTATAAAACTATATAGTTAACTGTGATATTTAAAAAATAAAGTAAAAAAATAATTATAAACTAGCCATATATATATTCAGCTAGAAGTTAAATGAAGATAATGTCAATCACTCACTGTTGGAGGATATGATGTTTCAATGTTTCATTATCGACATCAGAACAGTCTTGTATCTATTACATAACGTCCTCACATCATAATTAAGCGGTCAATATAGCAACTACATGCATTAACATGTAGGAGATGTGTGATGTGTTAGTTTAACACATCCGTTTTTATACATATTCGAGTCTCTTTTCGTTAATTTTGTAAATATTTCGAGTCAATTTTAGTTCCTTTTTACATTTTAGTGTTTTTGTGCAAGAATGTGTCCAAAAGGAGTTGAAACGAGGGAAAACGGGCATCGGAATCAAGTGCGGTTGATAAAGCATAGAAAACGAAGAAAAGAACCCTAGGCGGTACGCCTATCGTGGATACTTGGTGCCAGGCGATGCGCCTTGCATCATCAGTCGCCAAACCCCCTTTATCCACGCGCATCGCCTAGTCGCACGCATCCCCGCTAGGCGATGCGCCCCAGATGGATTTCAAGCCCAAAACCCTAATTTCAAGCCCTCTATAAATTGATCGTATTCCAGCCGTTTGGGGGGTCTCCTGCTGCGTCTTTGGAACCTTAATCGAGCCTAGGAGCTGCCGGAGCTTAACCATGGAGTATTTGGCTTGATTAGGGCTTGTTGAAGTGAAGAAGGACCTTGCTTTTGAGTATTTTCTTTACCTTTTCATGTTCTTAGTTTAAATCAGTAGTATTTCATGTATTTAGACATATATCAGACCTGTTTTGTTACTGTTGAGATGATTGTTGGCTAGATCTATGGTTGTATCTAGGTTTGGGATGATAAAGTTTTGATCTTTAATGATTTTGGACATGATTTATGCTTGTGGATGATATATAAATTGTTATCAGCTGTAAAGTTTGAATCTTTGATGGTTTTTACATATGTTGAATGATTATATTTGGTGAATGTTTGATCTACATGTTTCTAGGAAGGTCTTTCCACACATAGATGCATGTTAGGCCTATTACTTTGTGTTCTAGGTTAGTTTATGGGTTGTTGATCACATTCCATAGGATTAGACTTCATTAAGTATTGTTATTAGCATGTGTGATCTAACCTAGAAATCCGGGAGGTGATAATTTAGATGGTTAGTCTCTTACACTTGGGATATTTAAGTTAAACGACCCGGGAAGGCGTTGTCTTAGATCTACTTAGTGTTAGTGTCAATCCATGTCAAAGTTGTAAACTTTATAGCTCTATAGTGTCTTACGATAATATCGGGAAATCCGGAAGGTGACCCGATAGACTAGTGCATACATTACAGCCTTAGGATTCCCAGTGGAGTCGCCTGGTATCTGATCTGGGTCCCATTAGGTATTCCTTGGTCAGTTCCTTTAGATCCTAGTCTTCATCCTTCATAAGTCAGTCCAGATCAACATCTGTCATACTTTTGATTCCCAGCCTAGATATACCAGTTTTCCTCACTGCAGTCAGATTCCAGTTTCATTATCAGTTTTAGTTTGTTGTTTTAGTATAGTTGTTAGTTTAGTGTGTTAGTCATTTCAGTTTGATCAGGTTATCAGTTTGCACCAAACCCCCCCCCCAATCTTTTACCTAGTTAGTTCACAGTCTAGGTTTAGTTTGTTATACTAGTGTCCATTGGTTCGATATCCGGACTTCCATCAGCTATTCTGTCACCGACAGGTACACTTGCCTTAGGAGCGGTCTAGTTTAGGATTTTCGATCATTACTAGGTGTTTAGGTTAAGTATAGGTCTAGGATTAGATTTGGTGTCTTTAGCTTAGGTTAAATAGATTAAATTTAGTCTTGTTTTTTGTATACTGACCGCTCGCATCAAGTTTTTGGCGCCGCTGCCGGGGAGGCCACACTGCACGCCTAGATATGAGCCCCTACATCTGCCACGTTGCTGACCGTCTTGGGGTATTCGACTAGTACCCAGTGGAGCATCTGACAGTCGGCCCCGAAACGGTCCCATATGCTTTACATGATATGCAGACGTCGGGGATAGTCACGTGGGACGTGCCACCCCAATGGGCGCCCATGTTGGACGATCCTCCTGCCCCTGTTCCCCCGTTGCCTCCGCCATCTACGCACCGCATCCTGCATCGGATGGAGAGGCCACATCAGGACCAGGAGCCACGACAGCCTGCACCTCCTAGACTTACTGTCCGATACCTACACCGGAGGATCGATATGATTGAGGACATAGTTAGGAGTATTGCAGCTACTGTCGGTGCTCCTGTTCCCCCTCGGATGCCAGACCCTCGCCTCCCATCCGACCACGAGGGCGGATCCAACATCGATCCCGAGGATGAGAAGGAGGATGACGAGGAGGATGACGAGTGATCTAATGTATTTAGTTTAGTTGATGTATTTTCTTTTCTTGTATTTGTACTCGGACGGACTTTATGTATATATGTCATTTTGGCTTAGTTTATTTCTTATTTTTTTGTGTTGTGGTTGTATTTACATTCATTTTGTGATTGTGGTTGTGTATATTTATATCTTGTGTTGGTTGTTTAATTTATTGTACAAATTTGTACATTGTGATTGTTGTGTATAATTGTTGAATTATGTAATTCATTTGTTGTATTATTAATGTTGTGATGTAAATTGTAATTATATTATTGTTGTATTAACAATTGTATGGTTGAGTTTGATTTGTTTATATTTAAAGGCGCGCAACTCCATTCACGACACGTCTTTATATCAGGGAGTCGTTGCTAACCTTTTGTACATGTGTTTTAATTTTTTTTTCTTTTTTTGTTTTTGTTCGCCAGTTCTGAATCCACATTGAGGACAATGTGTCGTTCTAAGTGTGGGTATGTCAGGCTGGCGCCCTTTTAGTCTTTAAATTTTGTAAAAACAAGTCATTGTATATATCAAGTCAAATGTTTATAAAATTTTGTAAAGTAGAATAAAATTTTTGAAATTTTTGTAAATAATCTAGAACTTGTAATTAAATAATGAAATTGTAATTATTTTAAGTTAAAAACACAAAAAAAAATTAAAAAAATCAAAAACTTTGCAAAAAGATTTTTCTTATATTTGAGTCAGTTGTAAATAATCAATCAAGTCAGTATGTGAGTTTTTTTTTTCTTTTTCAGTTAATCTAGTTGGTTTGTTTGATATCTTAATTTGCAGTCTGGTTTTAACCACTCGTACTCAATTACATTCGGGTGGCGACTACTCAGACTACTTCATTTGCAAACGGCCGGCTGTGGATTGACTTCTTTTCGAATTAGACTCACTCGTTCTGATGTTGCGTGATCAACTAAGTCTTTTCCACTTTTTACCTCAGATTTTATCTTTCTGTAAATATTTGTTTGTTTATTTATTTATTTATTTTGCATTTTCTGATTGAGTCTAGAGTTTTAGGATGTTTATAGCTAGAGTCTTGAAAAATGTCCTTGTTCTGGCTTGCATTTTATAAATGGAAGAAGATCGGACTATGATTAGGGCTTAGGTTTTTAGAGGCTAACTTGTGTATTGATTTGGGATTTGTTGGTAGGCCCAGCCGATAGAAAGTTCCTTAGAATTTGATAGAATAAACTTAAATTCAGGATTCTTGTGGGTTTAAGACTTGGAAAATTCGGGAAATCTGAAACTAAGTAATAGTGAATAAAGGAACCTCTGTAAACTAACAACCTAGATTTCTTAAAATTTAAACCTGGCACATATATTCTCTTTTTATGAAAATAAATCCGAAACTTATGGCGCCCGCTAAATAAAAGAAATTCCACAATCCACTAAGTGAGTCTGAGCCTGTGCAAATAAAAGAAAGAGAGAATAAGAACTAAAAAGCAGTTGTCATACCCCGGCTCATAACCGAGTGAAACAGTGCTGTAATACGCTCAAGTGAGGTAAAAGAAAAAAAAAAGAAAAATGAGAGAATAAAAAGGCAAAATGCTCACACATTCATCCATCTCCATTATTAGGTTAAAATTTTAACTTTGTCTAGGTAGTTTGCATACAGAGGTGGGGGTTAAGTTTTTTTATTTAACCCTGTGCCTTGAAAGCTGTTGTTTAGGATTAAGATAACTCGTTTTGACCAAGGGATGGGATCCATAAGATGACTGATTAAATTTGAACATAAATAAATCATGATTAGGGAACTTGAAATTGGTGTTTGGGTTTAGATTGGACCATTATACCAACAATCGCGGTTAATACACAAGGATTTTATCTTGTTAAATCTTTAGCAAATAAAAACCAAGCCCCTGATCTATGATTCCATTTTGTTAGCTTTTTCGAGGACGAAAAAGGTTTAAGTGTGGGTATTTTTGATGTGTTAGTTTAACACATCCGTTTTTATACATATTCGAGTCTCTTTTCGTTAATTTTGTAAATATTTCGAGTCAATTTTAGTTCCTTTTTACATTTTAGTGTTTTTGTGCAGGAATGTGTCCAAAAGGAGTTGAAACGAGGAAAAACGGGCATCGGAATCAAGTGCGGTTGATAAAGCGTAGAAAACGAAGAAAAGAACCCTAGGCGGTACGCCTATCGTGGATACTTGGTGCCAGGCGATGCGCGTGGCATCATCAGTCGCCAAACCCCCTTTATCCACGTGCATCGCCTAGCCGCACGCATCCCCGCTAGGCGATGCGCCCCAGATGGATTTCAAGCCCAAAACCCTAATTTCAAGCCCTCTATAAATTGATCGCATTCCAGTCGTTTGGAGGGTCTCCTGCAGCGTCTTTGGAACCCTAATCGAGCCTAAGAGCTGCCGGAGCTTAACCATGGAGTATTTGGCTTGATTAGGGCTTGTTGAAGTGAAGAAGGACCTTGCTTTTGAGTATTTTCTTTATCTTTTCATGTTCTTAGTTTAAATCAGTAGTATTTCATGTATTTAGACATATATCAGACCTGTTTTGTTACTGTTGAGATGATTGTTGGCTAGATCTATGGTTGTATCTAGGTTTGGGATGATAAAGTTTTGATCTTTAATGATTTTGGACATGATTTATGCTTGTGGATGATATATGCATTGTTATCAGCTGTAAAGTTTGAATCTTTGATGGTTTTTACATATGTTGAATGATTATATTTGGTGAATGTTTGATCTACATGTTTCTAGGAAGGTCTTTCCACATATAGATGCATGTTAGGCCTATTACTTTGTGTTCTAGGTTAGTTTATGGGTTGTTGATCACATTCCATAGGATTAGACTTCATTAAGTATTGTTATTAGCATGTGTGACCTAACCTAGAAATCCGGGAGGTGATAATTTAGATGGTTGGTCTCTTACACTTAGGATATTTAAGTTAAACGACCCGGGAAGGCGTTGTCTTAGATCTACTTCGTGTTAGTGTCAATCCATGTCAAAGTTGTAAACTTTATAGCTCTATAGTGTCTTAGGATACAAACGTGTGGAGAAATCCGGGAGGTGATCCACCCGTTAGAGTGCAATTGCATATCGGGAAATCCGGAAGGTGACCCGATAGACTAGTGCATACATTACATCCTTAGGATTCCCATTGGAGTCGCCTGGTATCTGATATGGGTCCCATTAGGTATTCCTTGGTCTGTTCCTTAAGATCCTAATCTTCATCCTTCATAAGTCAGTCCAGATCAGCATCTGTCATACTTTTGATTCCCAGCCTAGATATAACAGTTTTCCTCACTGCAGTCAGATTCCAGTTTCATTATCAGTTTTAGTTTGCTGTTTTAGTATAGTTGTTAGTTTAATGTGTTAGTCAGTTCAGTCTGATCAGGTTATCAGTTTGCACCAAACCCCCCCCCCCATCTTTTACCTAGTTAGTTCACATATTAGGTTTAGTTTGTTATACTAGTGTCCATTGGTTCGATATCCGGACTTCCATCAGCTATTCTGTCACCGACAGGTACACTTGCCTTAGGAGCGGTCTAGTTTAGGATTTTCGATTATTACTAGGTGTTTAGGTTAAGTATATGTCTAGGATTAGATTTGGTGTCTTTAGCTTAGGTTAAATAGATTAAATTTAGTCTTGTTTTTCGTATACTGACCGCTCGCATCAATGTGTCACGTTCTATTAAAATAATAACAAAATATAATAAAGATACTCTCGTTAAAGTGTTAAAGATGATTCAAAACCGATGTCTATAACAATATTTTCAATAATACTTGTAGTTTTTCTACTCTAGTTTTCAACCCGTTGTGTTTTCTACTGATTCTTGAATGCAACATAGATTAAATGTGTTGATGATTGTGATTGAGACACATGTATAATACGCTTTTCTTAAACTAAATTTTGTGTTTCTTCTCAAGACGAATGTGTTTGTCTCCTATGATACTACAACCGAAACAATATGTGTAGTGTTGGGATTAACTTAGCACCCAAAAGTGTAGCGTGTAATGAGAGAAAGTAGACGATAATGCAAGAAATTGTATAACATATGTGTATTATAAATCATGTAGTATTCTTTTTCGTCACTTTTTTAAACAAGGCACCAAATGTCTTGCATTTATACTATATGAAGATGATTAACATATGCAATCAAATCTTGTAATGTGAAGGATATTAATTTAGTTCAAGATTATACTGAACTAGAATTTGAATAGACACTCAATTCTATTGAACTAGTTACGAACAACTTGACTCGAACTACGACACACAGACTCGTACCACAACCGCACCTCCAACCTACATAAATTGAAGTAACAATATTACATTCATCTTAGCTAGATTTGTGAAAACTACGATTTTAACTAAAATACCAGTCATAAATCATAATCCAAAGATTGGTTAGTTTAGTTAAGAGCATCTATGATATGATGTAACGACGGTTTTCTCATGTTGCCCCTTCTCAAAATTGGAAGTTTGAACCCGTTCAAAGCAACATTTTAGTTTTAGTTTTTTTTTCCTTTTACTATTTTTAATTCAATAATAATAAAACTTAATTCATACTTCAGTTTTTTGTTTGTCGCATTCTTTTGCAAGAATTTATGACAAATAGGCACAATTGCAAATGACTTTTGGGTGTATGTTTTGATATTTGTGATATTTTTATCAATATCATGGTATAGTACTTATATTGTCAAAACGATATGACTCAAGTTTTTTAACTATGTGACATTGTGTGAGGGAGGTTCTATGTTGTTTTATATATTTTTTACTATTATTAAATGCGTTAAAAATAACAATAATGTTTTTTTTAATACATAATATTTTTTAATTCTATATTATTATTGGTCTTATATTTGTGTTTTTTGCTGCTAGATTTTATGATAAGCACTCCCTTTTCTCTTTTTGGTGTGACGGTCATTTTACGACGAGTACACTCTAAGCTTTTATGACGAAGTAACAACCGTTATTACGTGTTTTTATATTTGTATTTTGATATATATGATTATATCTTAATTCTGGTATTCACAATTGTAGCGTAATTCCTACTGCAACGCGCTAGGAGACACACTAGTTACATAAAAGTAGATACGTACACCAACATGGAGTCGCATTTCTTGATACCCGTTAATGTGTATTCAAAGATTACAATATCCTAAATTGTTTCAATTAGAAGAAAATAAATTAATATTTTAGTAACAAATTTAATGTAATTACATTTATTTCATTAGATATCAACATAACTCAAAATTGACGAACATGTGTTACCTTATTGGCGGGTTGATACATTTTTTTTTCTTTTTCTTTTTAACGGCGAAGGTCTCAATCGTGTGAACCCACTGTTTCCAGGCCATGTCACCAAGCTCTAGTTACCTAGACCTCCCATTTTTCGCTGCGGGAGAGATTTGAACACAAGACCTTCCATTTGAAAGAATCCTGGGATACTATTGAGACAATGCCTCATTGGCGGGTTGATACATCATCAGCACAAAATAATTACAAGTCCTAACCGATAGCGACCCATGTTGCCACGTCTAGCAACAATAGTAGAGTTTTATGAAAAGTGAAAGCACATTTAATTAAATTAGTTTCCGTTTAAAGAACTAGCAATCAATTAATAATTCACGAACAAAAAAATTAAAAAGAAAAATATAAATTAATTACAAGAAGGAAAGGAATGGAAGAATTAACATAGAAATAGCTGAAATTGGATTGGGACTGAAAGCCTGCAAGGTCAACTTCTAAGGTTGGTTTACTTGCCTTCTTGTCGGCTCAAACTCAAGTGTCACTCCAGTTACCTTCTCCATCATCACTTCCTACAGCCTAACAATTTTTATAAACACAAGGATAAACAATACCGCAACAAAGCATTTACTACAGCTTGACACTTAGGATAACACCTTTATCATCATTTATTTGTAAATTGTAATCATAATTTACACATAAATTCTTTATGATTAAACAATAAATCGTTGGACCAGAAAACGCATGGAAGGACCCGAATTGACCCAGTCCTTTTTGACCCATTTAAACCCAAAACCGCTTTCATTGTTACCCAATAAGGATGGAGAGAGGGAAACCTGGCCGATTGCGTGTGCCTTCTCAAGAATTGAAGTGACTTTAATGCTGTTAGGACCAGCTAGTGTAGTTGGCTGAGCTGTTGAAATAGGTCTTAAATTGCGCAACTGCATGCCATTAAATTATTAAAATTGCTAATTAACACATTAATCACATGTTGGAATTAGATACTGTATGTTCAAATGGAAGATAAATCTGCAAAAATAGATTAACATGATACATCTGACTCGTGTTACCACTTGTGACCATAAAAAGACGAGGATTTTTAAGTTTCTAAAGGAAATATTAAGTCGATTCTAAGTGAAATTTAGTGAAAATCTTTTTTTCACACTCATTTGATTAGTTAGACTTGATGCTTATGACAATTATATTATATCAAAAATAAATCTACAAAACTAAATCCAAAAGGTTCATATGGTAAGGGGCTACTCACTGTTGTTCTAATCTGCTGTAAAAAATCATCCTTTTCTTCTACTTTGCTATTGAGGATATATCCGTTTTGACTATGTAGATTCTCCCAATCTGGCTGCTCCAAAGAAAATGCTATATTCATACCCATTTGTCTTCTTTATATGCAGCATATAAGACGGAAACATATAAAAGTGCAAAGCTTACCTTCTGCTTAGGTGTAAGGCAGTTTGTTTCAACAACGTTACCCTGTTTAGGTGGAGCTGGTTTAAATGGTTGAGGAAGTGTAGCTTCTGGAGGTGTCATATTCAATGCATAAGTCAAGACCTCTGAGAGACTGTCGTCTTTTTCTATTGTTACACAAGGATTTGGCTTAATGCCCCGCCATTCAATTGGTGGCAGTGGCGGCGGAGGTTCTGTAGGCCCATCAAGGTCATTTGTTACCTGGATTTGTGAAGCTTTCATAGAATCAAAGTTTGGATTATCAAATGAACTTTGATGTCCATAGTTTTGATGTTCTGGGAATCTGATTCCATGAAAAAGAGAGCCGGAAACAGATTCAGCAGATGAGGTCCTGCGAAAACCGTCATCTAATTCATGATCCTTGATTCTAGGTGAGTCATTGGAATCCCACTGCTCAGAATTTGATTCAGATTGGTTACTATGACAGTCATCTGATGCATACGGAGATGATCTACAAAATGTGTCATCATCATCATCATCAGTGTCTGAAGCAAACTCATGTAATAAGAATGCAGGCTCTGGCACCAACTGAAATGAAGGAAACATAAGTCCATTGCTTCCATTATTATTTCCATCAGGGAATGCCAATTTCAGTTTAGAAGTTTCGAATCCATCAATAGGCTGGAATGAAATCCTCATCTGTTCAAGAGGTGGAGAAGAAGGTGAAATGAAGGTAGTCCCACTCTCAAATTTTTCTTTGAAAGGTATCCCTGTAACAGTTTGATACCCTTTTTGTATGCTTGTATTTCCGGGAACATCACTTATCACTGAGCTGGCAAGTCTTTCATTCCCAACAAGTGAAATTTGTTTCCTAAAACCATTCACTAATAGTCTATTGTGAACTTTATACATCCTAGATGAATTAAGAGTATCATTTTTAGGAACTATGAAGTCAGTTCCACGTGTCATTTTACTGGATGCCTCAGGTTTGATATCATTGTTGGTGTTTTGCTGACCTGAATTTTGTATCTCATTGGTATTAATTTTTTCCCCAGGATCTGATCCAGCAACAGCTGTTAAACCAAAATCTGGAGGTTTTGAAGGCTCTAATCCCAACAGGCCACCATTTGTCCAGAACATAACTGGATTGCTGACTGTAGTTTGGCCACCAGAAGTTGAGCAAGATGGCTTGGGAGACTCGCAAGTGCTTATAAGTTCTCTCAAAAGAGGCTGTGAGATTGGTTCCATAAAGCTGAAAACAGACTCTGTAATTGTAACATTTCTTTCAACTTCTTCAGATTTTAACTTTTCAGGTGTATCTGACTTCATTACATCCTCATGATTCTTAATGTTAGAGGAGCCATTAGCTTCCATATATGATTCATTGGATATTGACTTGTGGCTCAAGGAAGCAGGTTTCAAAACATGAAACTCAAGATTCATTGAATTATCATCTAGATTATTTTCTTTATTCATCTCATCCACATCTTTGTTGTTCACATTTGAGTTTTGCTTCAGTTCTCTCTTTGTGTGGCAATATAAATCAATATCAGGCTCTAATCCAACAGTTTTAAGTGCATCCATGTTATAATTTATTTCACTTTCAATCTCATCAAGCTGGCCCCTAATAATAACTGGTGTCAAATAAGGCTGTTCATTATGTAAGTCGGAGTCAATACGGTCAACAATTCTGGAGTCCAGATCTTCCATCACTTCACTATCCATCTTCTCAGTTGTACAAGGTCTCTCTGTTGGTTCGTTCAGTCGGCCTATAGAATCTATGATTTCTAACTTTTCATCCCAGGTAATGTAGTTCGACTCTGACCGACTATCCTCTGCAAAACAACTATCGTTGAACTTATCATCAAGGGAAGGCGAATCAAGATAAGAATCTCTCTTCACATGTGAAACAGAAGACAGTTCCTCAACATTGTTCTCTTCATATTGTGAAGCTGATCCGTTTTTTGAGTCGAAAGAAGTCAAATGGTCAATCTCAGGAGTAATTCCAAACTTTAGTGGCCCGTGAATTGTTGAAAACTCTTGAGATGGGGAAGCTTTCTTTTTCAAATTCGAAGAATTAAAATCAGTTCTGCAGAAGAAGAATTGAAATAATTATAATTATATAATACAGTAAAGCTTGTACTGCATTAACAATCACGCATTAGTTAAAGAGCAAATACCTCCCATCATGCATGATTAGTGGAGAGCCATATGCCACATCTCTATTCCTCAATGAAGATCTCTTTTTCTGCATAAAGCAAACATAATTGGGAGGATATCAAATACTTGATTGATATATGAGATTAATTGAACTAATAAATACAGATGCCTAAGTGGCATATGAAACACATCTTGTTTCTACGAGCCTTCTTTTCGGTTGGGACACTTTGAAGATGCGCTTCATAACGACCAGCTGAAGATCTTTTGAAAAAAGTTGGATCAGAGTATCTTTTAAAGCAAGATCCTGTGCCCCCAATATCAAATCTGAAAGTCAACCATGTAGGTCAATGCACCTACCAATCTTATAAATTATAACAATATATCAAACAGGAAATTCATACTTGTCAAGATTGTGCAAACATGGAGGATCGTAGCAGTTTTCATATGAGTCCATAATACAACAAGGCAAGTCACTATATATGAAATGGTTTTGTTCAGTTCCAAGTTGAGTATGCCATTTAGAACCTGCAAGCGTTATAAACGAACATTTTACAAAAATTATAAATTGTTTTTTTTCTTTTTCTGTATTTATTTGTTATTATTTGTATGTGTGAGTGTGTTTGTAGTAAAAGAAGTACTGTGAGTGTTACCAGCTGTATAGGCAAAATGCAAGTGACTTCTTTGTCCTAAAATAGCCTTCTCTATTTGAGGGAGTGCAGATTCAATGTTGTGTAGTCTTTCTACCAATTTATGGCTTCTTGAAGATGTAACTAACACTTGTTCTTGTAATCCATGAAAAATTTCTACTGCAAATCTATACATGCAAAAGACTTTATTACCACTTGTTCATGTAATTAGCACCCAAAAGCTAAAATATATGTGCACAATAGTCAATTAACAAAAAAAGGTTAAACCCCAACC
The DNA here is from genome assembly GCA_009363875.1 of Mikania micrantha. NCBI lineage: Eukaryota > Viridiplantae > Streptophyta > Magnoliopsida > Asterales > Asteraceae > Mikania > Mikania micrantha. The sequence goes on from CM018696.1 coordinate 84,378,567, forward strand.
AGTACACAGACACGAAAATTAGTGAACGGGTATACTTTCTATTCAACGACATTCATTTTGAAACACATTTGACATAATCAAAGCTCAAGGACTATCAAATTAAAATCCAGCAATACTTCATCATAAACTATAATATATTCATTTGATTTGCTACCTCCATTAAATTCTCATAAGTGTTTTAAATATCTGGATGAAATGCCGTATAAACAGTAAACCAAATCATGTACTTCCGGTCAGTTGATTTCAAACTCAGATTAACCTAATCGCTTCGAAATTCAAGTTATTCAACAACATTAGGAAAGAGAAGACGAGATAATTACTCAGCCAGATCGCCTAATTGACGTAATATTCCGACGAGACCAGCAACGGTAACACCGTCAAGCACCGCCTTCGGATTTTCTGTGTCAGTTTCCGTGTACAAGTTCGGCATGCCCAAGCCATACTCGTTTCTCACCTCCACCCTCATCAATGGCATCTTCTCTCTCCAAAATTGAAGTCTGACTAACCGGTAAGAATTCTGGTAAATGCAGCCATAAATGCGATGAGAGAGAGTGTGAGAGACAATTGAATGAAGGATTTTGTAGAGAGAGAGAGAGGGTGGAATGAAGATATTTAACTGCTGATATCATATGGGAGTGAAAATAAGCAACGAAGACGACGATGTTGCCAGCTCTTCAAGCCAAATTTTGGTTCCGTGGTGATATCATTGTTGTCGACATGTCATGCTTAAATTACTATTTTGCCCTTTCATATTTACTCTCGTGCATCTATTGTGGCTAACCAAGGGTTTCTAGCCTAATGGTTATCCCTTTAGCTTTCCTGTGGAAGGTCACGGGTTCAAATCCATCCCAAGACGAAATAGGGGTCCTTGGGAGGTCAGGGGGTTTTCCGGTGCGGTTTCCTCCTGGGGTGGTGGTGAGGTCTCAACGGAGGTCATGGTAACTAGAACTTGGTGACGTGGCCTGGAAATCAGTGATTCACATGTTGAAATCAAATGCCTTCAAAAAAAAATCTATTGTGGCCGTGTCTTACCTCTACTCAAGTTAAATAAATTAATAACCATTCAATAATAAAAGTTTATAAATTAAAAATGGTTTTCTATTTAAGAGCAAAATAACATTTTAGTCCCCATGGTTTGATAATTTTTATCATTTTAGTTCAATAATTTAAATTTTGTCGTTTTGATCATTATGGTTTCATTTTATTGTCATTTTCGTTCCTGTGGTTTGTTAAATTTTGTCATTTTAGTCGAAATGTTTAAATTTAATTGGGCTAAAATGACAATAAAATAGAAACCATAATGACCAAATTGACAACAAAATAAAACCTTAATGACCAATATTGCAAAATTTAAACTATTGAAATAAGATGGAAAAAGTTGTCAAAACATAGGGACTAAAATAACACTTTACTCCTTATTTAACATATGATTGAAATGAATAGTTAAATTATAAAATAGTAATATAGTTTTTTCAAAGTTTGGTTTCTAAACATTTTATTTTTAAAAAGTTGTGTTTTTAGAAAAGAGTCACCTTTTACAAATTTATCGGGAGTTATCTATTATTATATGAGTTGATAAAGAAAAAAATAATAATAATGTAATAATAATTACTTATAATTTATAAATTATAAAGAAGATAGTTTGAGTTAAATATTATTGAAAAATTATCATATTTTATAGGAATTTGGTTTTTAAGACAAGTGTGATTTTTAATATTAAACTACTTTTCTTATATTAAGATATATTTTTAAGTTATAATTTGTATAAACAGTATAATCAGTATTTAAAGTTATTATCTACTATATTTTTTTTAATATTGATAACTTTTTTTTAATTAGAAAGGTAAAAAAAATATAATTATGCAATTAATATGAAAAAGAAGAGGGAAAATTAGTATAAGGAGACTCTAGATTGGTGACAAGTGTCTCAAATAATTTTTATTGATTAGTATAGATTAATAAATTGAAAACATAATTGAGTTAAAGAAGCTCAAGAAAACCTACGATGATATTCAACTTCTTTTTCTTTTTCTGTGTTCATATATGTTCAATAAAAAAATTAAAAAAAATATATGTGTTTGTTACACATATATTACATATTTGGTTTTTACTGTTACAATATATAAAAAGGACATTTTGTAACAAGTACTTATAGTTTTATATTATTTACTATAATAAAATTAATTGTTTAACTAAATACCAAAAAAATCGAATTTTACATAGGTTTTCAAATTATCCTTTATATATACATTAGATAAATATAATAATTATGTTATTTGATCATTGTGTTTATCTAAATTTATTATTTGGGAAAACAATTTGTTGTCTTATAGTTATTACTTATTACTGTGTTTTATGTTTTTACTTTAATTAATTTTATCATTATTTTTTATTCATTACACAAATTTGTTTGTGTTATATTATTGTGTTTTACATATTATAATTATATAATAATTTGTTGTAAAAATATTTTGAAATAACATAATTTTTGTAATTTAATATTTAAAGAAAAATTATAAAATAACAAAAATTTTATGTAATAAATCAAAAAAAAATGGAAACAACATGAAAGGGCAAAAAATTACGTGCAAAAGATGTGTAAATTAACTTATAGTGCGTCATACGTGATAATTTGGCATGTGCATGAAATATACAAGCAAATATTAATCGTTTTGTACAAAATCTTAAAACATACTACGTCATAAAAGTCGTACTTTGTCAAAAAAACTAGTTGTCACTCTGCTGTAAAAAGTGACATTGTAAAGTGAGCATTAAAAAGCCATAATACAAATGAGATGCAAATAATAAATATACTATTAAAAAAGTAAAACGTTGCACTAAAATATTAAAAAAAACAGTTCTAAGGAATTTTTATGTCTAAAATTATAATGTTGAACTTTTACGACCAAAATAAAAAAAAAAAACCAAAAGTTTATTGTTGAAACATTTATGACAAAAATAAAAAACTAAAAAGTTTATTAAGTTTGTGTCTAAAATTAACATACTCAAACTTTTATGATAAACCTAAAAAAATAAAAATTTACTATTTAAATTTTGTGTCTAAAATAATAATAAAAAAATTGCTATTAATACTTTTGCTAACAAACAAAATAATAAAAAAAATAGTATTATATTGTTAAATAATAAAAATGTTCTAAAGCTTACTATTAAAACTTTGGTACTCAAAATGAAAAAAATATATATATTTTCTTGCTTTTCTTTTAATAATAACTAAGTTTTTCCTGTCGCGCGTTGCGGCGGGTTATCACATCACACTTCTAATAATGGTATTATATATTATTTGCAAAATCATAAGTTACATAGCAAAATTAAGTATCTCATCACGAACTATAAGCTAATTTCTCATTAAAAATAAAATCATACAAAATCCATAAAAATATGTTACGAAAATAATAGAAAAAATTACCCACACAGTCCTTTTCGCTGGCAACCAATTGGTTGACTTAAAAAAAACAAATCTCCAAGCAAACATCCATTTTTGTATAAGAACAAATAAATCATTGTTACCTCCTTCGAACACCACCGAAACCGTAGAAAGAACCACACTTTTACTCTCTCTCTCTATATATATATATACTATTTCAATATAATATACATATTTATACTAATTTGGTTGCATTTCAATATATATATTAATTACTATTTCAATATAATATAAATATTTATACTATTCAATTTTGGTTGCATTTTAATATATATAATAATAATAGTTGAAAAATAATAATAATGATAGTTAATGTTGTGGTTACTAGTACTACTATTGTTATTGATATCACTATTTATCCTTCTTCTACTCATGTTACTACTATAGTTACTACTTACTACATTGTTTTGTAGGTGCATGTTTTAGAAGGGGACAAAAGTGTCCTTTGGTCTGTGGTACAGTCTTTGCCAGGGTGTGTACATGTGATTCCCATTATACTTTGTGAAACTGATCGATCGAATTGATTACGCTTGAGCCCATAGCCGTGGGTCTCGTTGATATAGATTACGCCTTGGTTTAGAGATCAGTCAAATTATATGAAATTAACCAAAGTTTGGTTACCACGTACCTTTTGATAGATATTTTAGTATAATTGGATTGTTATCGATTAATATGAATCATTAAATTCATTAAACAATTATATCAAGCAAATGAGTCAGTAATCATTCAAACTAGCTTTATACCCGTCCGATGGCCGGATATTTTACTATTAAGCTGGGCATTTAATGTTATAATGATAATATTGTATTTATTTGATTGGGTATGTTAATTTAATGAAACGTTCATGGATTTATCTGTCATAATGACACAATAATATTTCTTTACATGTTAAACAAAAATAGTATTTGTTTTAAGATTAAAAAAATGGTAAACGTCACTATTAGGCGCCCCTCACCGACCGGTCATACGGTCAACATCACGAGGACTTGTTTTAATATTAAAGCACAACTTGTAAGGTTAAAAATAAACTTTACTAAAAGAACCATAAATAAAAAAAAAAAACTTTAATCATGCAAATAACGTCATAAAAAAAGATAAACACATAGTGTTAAATCATAAAGTAAACTGATAAACAAATAAGACATATAACCTGAAAACAAAACCATCGTTATAGTGCAACCACATAAACATCTTATAATAATAGGAAACAAAAAGAACTCATATAGAGATTGTAAAACACCAACAAACTACAAATGACAAATGGCAAAAGAAAAAAAAAAGTTGCCAATGAAGCAATAAACCTTCAAAATGCAGTCGTGAACGTCTACAAAATTTGTTGGTTTCAACTATACACAAGACACTAGAGGTGGCAATTTTTACCCAAATCAAAGAATATGGGTTAATTTGGGTAAACAATTGTAATATAATGGGTTGAATTAGGTAACATCATAATATTTAATGGGTTGAGATGGGGTAACACTTAAACATAATGCGGTTTAAAATGGATAACAAAAAAACTATGTAAATGCAATGGATTCAAACATTTTAAGAATGATTAACAACATATTTGATGAGAAAATCACTAAAAATTATTTAAATGGACTATTTGTTTACTTATAACACATCTTAAATTAAACTAACTTGATATTTTTTAAGAACAATCTATTTAGACCCGAATTGATTTTGCTTAAAAACTCATTCTGACCCGAACTCATTCTGACTCGAACCTGTTCTGACCCGTTACCCAACCAATCCCGCCCATTTTGCCAGGCATACAAGACACTTTAAAGTGTAGTTGCATTAATGATGGATATACATTTCGGCAGCTAGGAAGCATTAGCAGTTGTGTCTAACTGATAGTGACTTATGCTCATCACATCGTCACATGGCACTCAAAAATCCTCTTTATATACCATCAGTTGCAGTTGCATAACTTGCAGGTGAAGGCAGTTATAAGAAATTTATGAAAATTTCCTGGAAACAGAGAGGTGTTGATCCCAATAAAGTCGTTACATCTGCAAATTAGACTAATAAACTGATCTTGTTTGAGGTGCTAAGGGATACAAAAGAATTCAATTTGACTCGAATAACCTCAACCTTGTGATCATGAAATCAATTAGCATTAACACCAAGTCGGCAACATAAGAAAAACATAAGCCAATTGTTTTGATGCGCTATAACTTTTGTTTACTTAATCTTTCAAGTTGTCTAAAGTGTAAACTCTAAATCATACTATTTACTAAACGCACACACATAAATCAAATTAAAAATTTTACCAAAAACAACAAAAATGGAAGTTAAAGGAGTTTAACACATGCTTCCAACAGTTTTAACAACTTATTGGCAATGTTCTTGCAAACCCAACCCTAACTCTGTATTTAAAAAAAACATGCCAGAGGTTAGTTAGATCCATCTACCAATGCAAAGGGTGACACCCATGTCACTTTATGTCCCATCCAGACATTTTAAAACATTATTTAATCAACTACATTTAGGTCCCAAAACTTTCGTGTTTTACACATCTATAAACTTACTACTTGCTAACACATTTTAAAACAAAGTTTAAGTATGTTTACAAACTCCACAAAACATTTATTACACAAAAGTTCACACAAGTTTGGTTATTAAGTTTAAAACCATCATGCGAGCCTTCATGTTCGATTCCGATCACCATCACCGCTCAAACCGTCTCTTTAGTACCTGTAAACACCACATTTAAATTCACCGTTAGTTCATTAGAACTAAGTAAGATTACCTCGCTATTTCCTCAAGTGTATTCCATAACACCATATGGATACACTAATGATGTTTCAAATATAATTTGATAACATTATTCAATCGTATACAACACGATTTACTAACGGGTCGTTTCCACCTAACATCCTGTAAATCTCTCATTCATGCATAATCATTTTAATTTAACACAACACATACGTGCACACAAAACTCCAGTTGTGCATCATATTTCTCAAAAGTCAAACTTAAACAATTTGACTATTGAAATTAGATGTCTACACTCTTGTAAATCATCTTTTGTTCACACACCTTATGAATCTATTACATTAGATTTGCAAGTCTTATGTTCACACATCTTGTGAATCGAAGCATGCACATTACCAATTTAATGTCTACACTCTTGTAGATCATAACCTCCAAATTATGATGGTTGTTTACATTCTTGTAAATCAACTCAATCATTATTACTAGTTGAATGTTCACATCCCTTGTAAATCATTCAACTAAAATAATCGCACTATCCATAACCATTTATATTAATTTCACTCAAAACAACAAATCACATATATGCTAAATGCACAAATACTTGTATTATGGACTCACCCAATCCTACAACTACAAGTTCAATCAAAAAGGTAACTTACCTTTATCTGCAAAAGATCCTGCTTGATTATCCTCTCGATTAAAATCTCGTTTTCCTGTTAAACTCTATACGGGTCAATATATGTTTATATCCATTCAACCTTCTGTTTGAAATATTTGTATGAATATATATATTTATATATACACGCACATATATGTATATATATTCACATACTATACACATCCGACCTGTTCAAATTTGTTTAACATATTTATCATATTTCGTATGATTACTCATACTGATTACCTTTCACCTAACCTTCAGGTTTCAATCTTTCTAGGATAATCTGAATTTTAACTTTATACTAATTTGATCAAATTAACCCATTTGACTCGTTTAGGTTAAACTCATATTAATCTCATTATATGAGTTTTAAACAACTACAACATCTCAGTTTCTTCTCTATACTTAATTTCATATTTAGACAACATCAGAATCATATCTTTTCTTAGTCATCTCAAATGAGTCATCTTTCTCATCTCACCCATATGAACCCTAACTTGGGTTCTTTGCAAACATCATGATCCATACAACAAGGAATGTTTAAAACATACCAAAACAACTATACATGAATTTATGATCCCATAACTACTCAAAACTCAACCCAATTTCACGTTTCTAGAACCCTAGTTCATAACCCCATCAAATCCTTCAATGATGACTCAAAGATGAGAAAACGTGATTACCTCGAGTGGTTCATAACCTTGACTCGTGATTGAAACTCGATATGATGGATCGTCACTCGGACCTTCCCCTCTTCTCTTTTTTCTTCTTTCTTCTTCTCTTCTCTATTTTTTTTCTTCTCTTTTGCTTCTGTCGACTCCACTCCTTTCTATTCTTATTTTTTTTCTTCTTTTTGAATGTTGTTTGCTGAGAATCAATACCCACCACACATGTTAATACATATCCATCATGTATTTATTATATATATATATATATATATATATATATATATATATATATATTTGTGGTTTGCATGAAATCACGTTTCTTTTTCTTTTTTTTTTTATTTGTTGACCACACACACACATATATATATATATTTTATATATTTGTCATTATTATTATTATAAAACTTTAAATGTTTTAGGTGTTACACAAAGGGATTAACTACACACAATAATTTATAAATTATAAAATTATATGATATACATAGTTAAACAATAAATTGCATACCATATTAGATTCCAACAATTTGAACAAATACCAAACTTTTCCCAAATCAGCCAAAGTATCATCAGGAAGTATTGATGGTTTGTATTTAATAATCATAGATATGTGAATCAAGCAGTCACCAAGTTTCTTCAAGAAATAAATATCTACACTAATACATTTATAGTAGAACCAATAAAATCTAGGTCGTTAAGGCAATTGATATCCTTAAATTTACATTGAATAGTCTTGATTTTTGTCAGACTAATACTTTATCATGGTGCCTTTGCAAATTTCAATCACCTTCAAAAGTCAATTATAATGATTTTGTTACTGTAAAGAAAAAAAAACTAAAAATGATTGATTATAAATCCTTTACACACATAAGAGTGGAGTTATCGTACAAAGTGCTACTTTTGTAAAAATAGTGAGAAATGATCTGGGCCATGGATATGCTATCATCAATGATTAATAACACCCAATGGCAAAACTGTTAATTGTATTGGTCTTCATAGTTAGCAAAAGGGTAGAATAGGGATTACAGTTCAATTAACTTGCTGATAACAAGGAAATTAGAGATTCTATGGGATTTTGTTATGCTAATTAAGGTAAATTGTAAGGTAGTCTTGTTCATCGCATGCAATTACACCTGTCATATATTTTCATATTGCCTAAAAATATTAAAAATTCAACAATATCCTTTTTATACATTATTTTCACATTTGTCATATATTAGCACATGATAACATATGAAATTCCAAATCTAAAAATTTATTACTCATTACTACAAATGATTTTATATAACAGCACCTGTTAGTAGACATAAGTAACATGACAACACTTGTTAGCACACACATGTAACATTAATTATATAACAGCACATATTAGCACAAATATAATTTCATAGCATTAATTAATAAACAACACATATTAGCACAAAAACATAACATTATTTATTTAAGAACACATATAAGCATATACATAATTTCATAACGTTAATTAGTAGCACAAAAGACGTAACATTAGTAAACATTGTTTATTTAATAAAAAATTAACATTTTTAATTTAGCCACACATACAATCGCAAATAATAAATCAACAATAAAAATGAAGTTTTGGTTTGTTATTTATGAAGTTTTGCTTTACTATTTGCTGTTAACATTGATCTTCGAATACAAAATGAAGAATTTTTGGAATAATATTTTTTTATGTAATTGAATACCAAACTTTCCTTGTTTAATGGACTATTAATTCTGCATCAATATTAAATTGCCTAAATTGCCCTTTTCTAATAATTAAATAAATAGACATATGTCAACAAATGATTGGTTCTTACCATTTTTACAAAAAATCAATTTTGTATATGAACCTACCTCACACACATAATTCCTTTGAATATACATTACACACAATTCTCCATTGACCAACGTCGTGGTACCGGTCAAACTTAGAGAGAAACTGAGTTCCTTACAACCTAAGACTAGCTAGGGAAGAAGGGTGTCGAACCACGAGGAGTTAATGGTTGGTCTTTAACTTAAGTTGATATGTAAACATGAAATTTAAAATGAAAAGTTAATTTGGTTTCTTGATTGACTGTAAAATGCATAAACAAGTAAATTGAAATTGACTTTAACATATGTAGAAAGAAATAGTCACTTCCGGTTTCAAGTTCAATCCATTAGTTGCAAAACCTATTTCTATATTTGTTAATGATGAATTACATAGACATAATCCATATCAATTATATATCATCTAACATGAACACGATTGTGTCACACCCCCACCCCTCGTCACCTTGTGTCTGATCTGACGTCACTGAATCGGTTGCGGAAGCATAGTGGTGATGTCTCCGAGGTGAGGGGTGACTTACTTGAACCAATATCATAAGCACACAGATTAACTTAAAGTAAATACATTACCAGGGTGTCGCAATCACAACCACATTACAACTATATTTATTTAATTACAATACTATTATTAAAGTGCAAATAACTCAAAAGTGCATCCTCACCCGGTGGTCACTGTCTCCCTGCAAAAAGATTTAATTTGAAACGTCAGCACAAAGCTGGTGAGATCGACAGTTCAATTTAACACAATATGATATGATAAGCACGTTCTCAAAAGTTCAGTTCCGGATAACCATGGGACCTGTATCTAGTTCCTTTCGGACGTCTAGTCTGTCTCAAGATATTACCCGTCGGTACATATCTTAGTGCCTCATTATCTTAATGTCTATCACACCATTAAGAAGTTCGGGAAACAGATAACAAACATTCACACAAGGGGAGATGCAATCCTCCCAGCGAATGGGGTGTCAACCAATAGTACTATCAATGTTTTCTGCTCGGCCACACATGGGTTCACTAGATACAGTTCAGAAATGAGGACTTTCAATGTCATGATAGGGTTCAGTCTACAGGCCAAAATCCCATGAAATCCCACAAAAGTCACAACAATCACATGAAATCACACAGATATCAGTGACACATATCATATGTTCATTAACAGTTCAACAATGTTCCCCGATGTTTGAAAAAGATTAAAAATAAAAGGGGTTGTACGAAACTCACCTGGTAGTATAGATGTAGCAGAGTATCACCAAACTGATAGTATATAGATGATTCTGCATTTAGTTATCCTTAATAAGTTATTTATGTTCTAGTTTACTGATTAGATCCTTCTGAACGTTCAATGTCAAAGACATTGCTTATTAAATCATTAACTTGATATTAATTATATAATTAACTAATTTAAGGTTATATCATACAATGTATGATAATGTAGGAACCTACATTGCATTAGATTCCTAACACAAAGTTGATGACACTCTAGATTAATCAGAATAATCTCAGATTAACCAAATAGTTAATGTTGTTGATTATAATGCTAAAACAGTTTCTAGATGGTTTAATGGCTTAGAAGTGATTAATCCTTATTATTGATTACCCAAATATCATGAAATATCACAATGTAGTATTAAAATAGGTTTAATAACCATGTTTAACATACTAATCTGACTGTTATCACAAACATCAGATAATCATTCCAATGAGTATGTTAATGATTATGATTAGTTTGAAACACTTGGATTTAACCTTTGCATTTCAAAGATTAATCAAACTAATCACCTACATTGTTACAATCAAATGGTTTAAACCATTATAATCATAGTTATGATTTCATGCAAACCGGGCATTACAACGGATCAAAACAAGGATTTAACCGTTAGAACTTCGTGTTCTTCGTTTATAATCAATCCTAGCCATCATCTAGGCAATAATCAACAATCCTAACTATCTCATTACGTTCAAAATCAAGATCTAATCAATCAAAATCAAACTAGAAGGTTAAAACGAACCGTTACCTGTTCTGACGAGTTTGTGCGGGTAAAACTACGATCGGGACTTGTATATATGTTTCTAGGAATGATCCGGATGATCAAAAGCCTTTGAAATGAAGCTTGGAAGAGTTTTGAGATGAAATTTGCGTCTAAGGGTCGAGCAGGGACGAAAATGGTGAGTTCTGCAAGTTTCTACACGTTCTGGCTTCAAAAACCAAGTTTTCAGCCGACATAAGGGCCGCGCGCATCGCCTGGCTTCGCAGCCTGGCGCCAGGCGTAGCGCCCCACGTCATCAGCACATCATTTTTTTGTTCCAAACTTCGTTTCGCGATTCCGGGAGCATACGAACTCCGTTTTGCGCACGGTTTTCGCCCACGTTCATCATTTTTCACGTACTATCAATCCCCAATAACAAAAGTTACTAAATCCTCGTGGATTTCAAGCACGACCAAATGTGCTTACGTCATAATTGCCGAATTCCTCGTACGCAACTGTCACAGATTGCATCAATGATACATCTACAACACATTCAAAGTTTCTTTGAAGTGGAATGTAACTATTGTGCAACCTTGGATGTTCCAAAACAATCCATGACAAATCCTAAACCATGTAAACATCTGCAACACATCTAGAAGTTCTCTAGAATGGAATGATCACAATTGAAGATTTCTAAACATAAATTGTCATTCGAAGAAACATACAAACGATAATGCTTAACATCAACACAAACATTCACAAATGATGATCATAAATGTCAAACATTCAAACACAAACATAGAAATGGTCTTACAACTCGATTGAACTCTTACTCCGGTTGTGACTATGTATTGTTTAGCCTAACATGCTTACAATTGAAGAACAATGCTTGATCATGGAAGTTCTATGATGAAATCTTGATTAGGAATCTCCAAAATTGCTTCTAGGGTCGTCCTCCTCTGTTCTAAGGGTGATAATTACGAATTAGGCTCGAAATCCCCCTTTAGATTCATCAAAAACCGTCCAAAAACCGCTCAAAAACGACCTCCGGCGTACCATACGCCGGATTGAAGTATGGTACGCCGGGTTGAAGCATGGTACGTTGGAAACATTCTGTTGTACGTTGCACTATACGCCCATTTTCAACACTCTGGAGTACCATACGCCGGGTTGAACGTACTGTACGCCGGTCACTATTTCCATTTGTTTTGCAAGTCTCACCTCTTCCAGCACTTCTAAAAGCTCAAAAATCTCTTTTAAACATTACTTGGGAGTTTACCAACCAGTTTCCATCATTTCCCTGCATTCAAAAGTCCTCCAAAGTAATTCAATTTCGGGAAATTATCATGCAAAAACCATGATTTGTTCAACTAAAACTCATACACAAAAACCATATATCATCCATGCAAGGATGATGATTTCAAGAGGGAGTAATTCAACCCATATACTTATTCATGAGTCAACTTAGTCATTCGGGTAAATAAAATAGCTAAAAGCGATTTCATATCTACTCATAGAAAGTAATTTGCATTTCGTTTCATCCTTAGTGAGTATACAGGGCCCATAGTTATATGAGAAACCCATAGCTAAAACTCCTTATTACAAATTGTTTTTCAGTCCTAACAAATCTAGCAAGATGCTCATAAGGAAATATCCTCACCTTCAAATAGTCCTGTATTTCAAAATTTTCAAAAACATCTAGAAAATAAAAATAAATATATCAGTATGAATGTTATTTTTAATGCACAAAAGAAACAAACATGCAAGAAGTCAAGTTAATGAATCGAGCAGTCACAGAATATGACTTTATATATCCTTTTATCCAAAAATGATAAACAATTATAATGATAAAAGAGCTACTCTAATCCATTTGATTGCAGAGTAATCATAACAACTTGTGTAACCTTGATTGAAATATTAATATCACTAATTAACTATTAAACAATTTATATCATTCTTGTATAAATTGAAAAAAAAAAATACGAAGGGGGAAGATATCAACCTGAGGCAGGGATACGAGCATTCTTAACCCCTACAAGCAATTCTTGTACAGCAACCCCAACTAAAAAAAAATCTTGAATTAAACACCCAAATACCTAAAAATAAGAATCCCTAATTGGGATTGCAACCAAAGTTGCAGAGGTTCAATACGATAAACAACCAAAAGACAATAAGTGAGGTCGATGTATAAGAAAATCGGATTAAAGAGAAACAAAATCATTTCAAGAATGAGAAAGAAAATACAGAGAACGACAAGTCTTCGATTGAACGATGATGATTTTTTGTTTGATCCAGATTTGATTTCATCCCATGGTAGTCAGTGTTTAAGAGAGGTCATAGGATGGTTTTGAAGAATTACTGCATGCGACGGCATTTGAAGACAGGGTTGCTGATCCATAGTGTAGGTGACAGAGACGATGCTTAAAGAATCGGTGACCAGATGAGCTTTGAACAGACAGAGTTTTCGATTTGACCGACGGAGTGGTTGATGGTGAATTCATGATTAGTTACGAAGAGTTTATTGAGTTGGCAAATGAGATGTGGGAAAAGTTTTATCAAAGAGATTTTGTAACCGGTGTAAAACTGTAAACCGAACGAAAAAAGGGAAAGTGGGGAGATTTTGTAAAGAACCGCCGGTAACTGCCTCCTGAGAGGAGAGAGGTGTGAACCCTACTTCTTGAAAGTTTTTAAGGAGTTTGAATGGTCAAGATTAAAAGTTAGAGACTTTAAAAGGCCAGGATCTTTCCAAAAGTTGGTTAAATTAATGGTGTCACATTAATATATAATGTGGTAGTGGGGAGTTATCTTCAATAAAATATTGTAACCGTCACTTTTTAGGAGAGAGAATGAAAAACCGCCCTCAACCGCTTCTAAAAGCATTTTTGGGACTTTAAACGGTCATGATTGCATAAAAATTTGATTGAACGGTCAGGATTAGTCAGTTTGTAGGTTAATTAAATGGTGTCATATAAATATATAATTCCACATAAAACTTTTGGGATGAACCGGTAATTAGTAGGCCAGAAAACTGAAAAGGTTAGATCAGCTTAACCACTCAAAACAGTTTCGCCTCGAAACCGGTCAGAACCTTTTTAAAAAATCACTACTTTGTATTAATCTTTTGAGATGATAAATATGTTTTAGGAGAATCATAGTATCATACATTTACATAACTGCATATTCAAAAACTAGAAACAAATGTTTATAAATGTTCACACAGTTTTTTTTAAACATCAAACGTCCGGTCACCCGGGATCACCCTGACAAATAGATCACCTTTCAGCCCCAATAAAAAGCGTGGGGACCTGACCCACCTGTCCAATAGGAAACCTACAACTAGGAAAACCCTCTGACTCAACCCAGAGCAATATTTACTCTAGGTGACTCCAACCCAATACCTCTCTCATAAGAGAAGTCAAGGGGCTACCATTAGGCTAAGAGTCCTTTTGGTAATGTTAAACAGTTGGTTCCCGTTTCCAAACCATCAGCAGTTGCCCGGATTTTCAGACCATGAACTGTACAGTGTCAGGCTCAAACAGGCAGAACCATCGATTCGTTTCAGGTATAATGTCGAAGCAAAAGGCCAAATCGCATCCTAAAAACAGTCACTCATATTCACAGAAGATCCTATCCTCAAGTCTACCTGCATTTTTGTCTCAAGTCTAAAGTCAGACTAACAAGTAATCTGTCACATTAATCATTTGACAACAAAAACCAGCTGTTCATATGTTTCAACTTCAACTTTCGATAATTCCAAAACCCATCTGTTCATATGGATTACACAATATCCTATAACTATCCTTGATGCCCGACAAAATTTCCATGCCATCAACAAGAATGACCATATAATTGCACCAAATACATTGTCAAGAGTGGGAACTGGGAAGACAAATAAATGCTTGAAAAGATTCTAAATCCATAACAAAGCATAGACATCGTAGTCCTAATTCATAAGATTGGCAAAAACCAAAAACACAATAATACTCTATCCAGTAATCATACTTGTCCTCCGATTAAAAACAAGTTATGAGGTATAGAGGGAGTGTTTGAATGCGAATTTTAGCTGAATGGTGATGCAATAATTTGTTATGAGTGTTTGGGTAAACTAACTATCGATGATTCTGATTTCTCATTAATTTTGTTGAGTTAGAACTTAAAAGGAAAGCTAAGTGTTAACTACAAGAAAACAAATCACTAAAATTGAAGTAAAACTACCAACTACCAAGGGATTTTGGCAGCTTATTGTATAATGATCAGACTCTGATTCTTCAAGTTGCAATAGTTAGTCAGATCTGAAAATGCACCCTCAAAATGCTCTAAATAAGATAACATAAGGAGTGGAATTAACAAAATTTATTTAAAAGCATGTTGAATGTTATCCCCCTATCCCAATTCCTATATTTCTGAAAAAGGTCAAACCTTGTGAACACCATATGCATATCAGTATTCATTCAACAAATAAACAGGCAAGGTATACCATAGAACAGCTTTAGATTATGCTAATCATCAAGCAACTCTTGCATTCTAATGTAATTCACACTAACATAAACTAAAAAGCAGTTATAGATCAAGGATCAAACTTTTTGAACACCATATCATAAATCATTTATCAATAAACAACAGGCAGAGTATCTTACATAACAGCTATAGAGCATACTAAATATCAAGAATCTCTTGAATTCTAATATAAATCACAATCTAACAAACAAAAAAACGATTATAAGACCAAAGATCAGATCACCCGTCAGATCAAGGCGCTTTAGGATCAGTCCCGTGTTGCCAAACATAAACAAGCTCATCCCATCCAGTACTCGCCAATAATCCTTCAACAAGCACACTCATATCAACACCAACTGCAAATTCAGTATGATGATCATACCTACCAATCAACGAATCCTCAACCATATAATCCCACATACAAACAGTCATATCATACGAACAAGAAACAATCACACTCGCTCTATGAGGAGAAAACTTCACTTTCCTCACTGCATACCCATGTCCATTCAAAACCGCAACAGGAATTCTATAATTCCTAACATCCCAAACCTTAATCGACTTGTCAACAGATGAAGTAGCAATCACTGCATCATCATATTTGTTCCAATCACATGACAGTATTTCAAAGTCGTGAGCTGGGAGGATCATAGTCGACCCCGGCTCACGAACGTCCCATATCCGAGCTGTGCAATCACCGGAAGCGGATGCAAACACATCTGCGTGCCGAGGGTTCCACGCAGCGGAGTAAACACAATATACGTGTTCTTTGAACGTACGGACGGATGTGGGTCTATCAATCGTCCAGAGCTTGATGGTGTCGTCCCAAGAGGACGAAACAAACGAGTCTCGCCGGACGGCGTTGTAATCGACGGAATGAGTTTCACGGGTGTGTTCGGATAACGATCGGACTGGATTGGAAGTGGGTGGGATGGAAAGATCGTATAGTTTGACGGAACCGTCGGCGATGGCAGCGATTAAGAGGGAATCGTGAGATTCCGACCAAGAAACATCATAGACGCCGTCGGCGGTATCGAAGGCGGCGATCTCGGCGATCGGTCCGGCGGGGGATAGGTCGATGACGTGAAGGCGACCGTTGCCGAGGATACCGAAGTTTTGGGAGGTAGCCACAGCTAGACGTTGTTCGTAAAAGGGGCTGAATTTGACGGCATAGCCGTTGAACGGGGTTTTGAATGCCGGCATGGTTTCGTTGGGGTTCCGGTGACCGGCGAGCGTTCCGTTGGGACGTGTGATTGTTTATCTAGTAGAGGTCTAGAGGATGAACATGGGCTTGTTGATTGCTCTTGTATTTACATATTTAGCACTTCTAGTTTTGTTTGTATACGTTTTAGTTTCTCTTTGTGGCTTCTTTATTAAGTTTTGTTGTTTTTTGATTTTAAGGTGATTTACATATATGTATAGGGTGCGGTTATAGTAAAAAAAACTTAGATTGGTGAGAAGTGTGAGAAGGATTGTGTGCCATTAAATATATAATTTAATGATTGAGATCAAAGTTGTATTAAAAAAGTTAATGGAAAAGTATTTTAGTCATAGACATTTTTGTTGACTTTTTATCATGTTTCCCCTATTTTTTTAAATTATCATAACTTTTACATACAATATTATTATTTTTTTAAAATTACACCAAAAAAACGAGCATTTTCATCTATTAAAACGAGTATAATATTGTTATATAAAAAATTAAAAAAAAAACGTTTTCCTCTACCTTTTATATTTGTAATGCGTCATTGTGTCTAATTGTTTATTATTGTGTCGTTTTGTTTGTAAGTGTTTCTTTTTGTCGTCGTAGTGTCTAACTTTTTTTTTATAAATTCATGAGTTTTAAAAATAATATTGGTGAAACAAAAAAATCATGTACTTTTTATATGTAAATCATAATGATAAAACAAAAAAAAATCATTTAATACAACAATGTGTATATTACACAATTACCTGAACGTAAAACATAATGACGCGTACATTACACAACGACCTTAACATAAAATAAAATAATGACTATCACACAATGACTTGAACGTAAGACACAATGATGCTATATTACACAATCATCTAAAGATAAAAAACAATAATTAATATATTACACAATGATTTGAACATAACACACAATGTGTATATTACACAATGACCTGAACGTAAAACACAATGATACGTAGATTACACATTGACCTTAACGTAAAACAAAATAACGACTATTACACAATGATGCTATATTACACAATCATCTGAAGATAAAAAACAATAATGAATATATTACACAAAAAAAATGGTGAAGTCAGATAGAGGATAGATGAGAGAGAAGAGATGTGAGAAAGAAAAGAGATGAGATGAAATCTGAAATTAATTAATAAAAAAGAGAGGAGAGAGTGAAAAAAAGTCATTTATACCCTTTAAAGGGTAAAAGAGGTATTTTCTTCTCAAAAACATGATTAAAATATTTAACTTTAATTGTGGACCACATGTTTTTTCTGTTTAATTAATTAAAATTTAAAATAAGTTTGATCTAACGGTCCACGTAACGTTTAAGGTTTTCTCTTTAAGATCGGGTTTTCATAAGCTTACACATAAACTTTTCATTAAAATTGTACCATAATATTCGTCTCATTTTTTTTAAATTACACATAAGCTTTTCATTAAAATATTAAAAAGGAAATCATAGTCATTTTACTTTTATAAGTTTTTTCTCCCTCTTTTTTAAACTTTAATAAATTTTTTATAATATATTATTTTTTTAAAAAAATTGCACCATAATATTCGTCTCATTTTTTTTAATTCCGTTATACTCTCGACTAATTTTTTTTATTTTTTTTAGATGCCTTATATTTACATCATTGTAACGAGCTTAAATATAACAAATTTATTTGAAATTTTTTATAACAATGATAAATTACAGTGATTTATTTACATTGACGTAAAATTCGGTTTCGGTTTTTTCGGTTAATTCGGTTTCGGCTCGGTTATTTCGGTTAATTCGGTTTCGGTTCGGTTTTTTTTGGCTTTTTGCTCATCCCTAATTTGTAACAAGCCTAAATACAACAAACTAGTTTGAGTTTTTTTCGAACAATGATAAATTACATCACTATAATTATTATTGTTAGAGAAAAAAATCAAAATAATGTGTTATATTACATCACTGTAATTTATCATTGTAATTATCATTGTTAGATAAAAAAATAAAATAATGTGTTATATTACATAACTATAATTTATCATTGTTAGAAAAAAATTCAAAATAATGTGTTATATTTATGCTCGTTACATCGATGTAAATAATGGACAATGAAAAAAAATTAAAAAAACTACTCAACATTATAACGGGAATTAAAGAGAAAATTACATCACTGTAAATAATGTGTTACGTCACCGTTAATTATGTCATTGTAAATTACTTCATTTTGTGTTACATTACTTTAATTTACCGTAAATAATGTGTTACGTCACCGTTAATTACATTACTGTAATTAACTATTGTTAGAAATAAATTCTAATTAATTTGTTATCTTTAAGCTCGTTACAATGATGTAAATACATGATATAAAAAAAACCAGTCGAGACTATAACGAAATTAAAGCGAAAAATAAGACGAGTATAATGGTGCAGTTTTTTAAAAAAATAATACAGTATAAAAAAGTTATGAATGTTTAAAAAAAAGGGGGTAAACTTTGTATAAGTGACAAATGTTTTAAATGCCCTTCATATTAAAATAAGGAAATTGACACGTAACACGGTCCTATGCACTTACATTTTTAAAGTAACCAAAGGATAATAGTTATTTGGTTGTAACAAAAGATAATGTTATTATAAATTCCATCCCCTATATATATATATATAGGGAAAGGTATAATAAATAAAACTTTTTTTTGTTACAACTACATAACTCATTTCAACCAATAATAAACTTACACATAAGCTTTTCATTAAAATATTAAAAATGACATTATAGTCATTTTACTTTTATAAGTTTCCCCCCTTCTTTTTTAAACATTAATAACTTTTTTATAATATATCATTTTTTAAAAAAAAATTGCACCATTATATTCGTCTCATTTTTCTCTTTAATTCCGTAATAGTCTCGACTATTTTTTTTTACTTTTTTAGATGCCATATATTTACATCATTATAACGAGATTAAATATAACAAATTTATTTATATTTTTTTCTAACAATGATAAATGACAGTGATGTAATTTACATTGACGTAATTTACCGTGATGTAATTTACATTGACGTAAAATTCGGTTTCGGTTAATTCGGTTTCGGTTCAGTTTTTGTTTGGCTTTTTGCTCATCCCTAATTTGTAACGAGCCTAAATACAACAAACTAGTTTGAATTTTTTTTGAACAAGAATAAATTACATCACTATAATTATCATTGTTAGAGAAAAAAAATCAAAATAATATGTTATATTACATCACTGTAATTTATCATTGTAATTATCATTGTTAGATAAAAAAATAAAATAATGTGTTATATTACATCACTGTAATTTATCATTGTTAGAAAAAAATTCAAAATAATGTGTTATATTTATGCTCGTTTCATTGATCTAAATAATGGACAATGAAAAAAAATTAAAAAAAGTAGTCAACATTATAACGGGAATTAAAGAGAAAATTGCATCACTGTAAATAATGTGTTACGTCACCGTTAATTATGTCATTGTAAATTACTTCATTTTGTGTTACATTACTTTAATTTTACGTAAATAATGTGTTACGTCACCGTTAATTACATTACCGTAATTTACCACTGTTATAAATAATTTTCTAATTAATTTGTTATCTTTAATCTCGTTACAATGATGTAAATACATGACATCAAAAGAATAAAAAAAAAAACCTAGCGAGACTCTGACGAAATTAAAGAGAAAAATGAGACGAGCATGATGGTGCAATTTTAAAAAAAAATAATATAGTATAAAAAGTTATGAATGTTAAAAAACGGGGTAAACTTTATATAAATGAAAAATGTTATAAATGTCCTTCATATTAAAAAAAAGGAAATTGACGCGTGACACGATTTTATACACTTACCTTTTTAAAGTAATTACAATATATATATATATATATAGGGCATGGAATTTTTGATAACCCTCATCTTTTGTTACAACCCATTAACCATCATCCAATGGTTACTTTAAAAATGCAAGTGTATAGGATGGTGACACGTGTCAGATTCCTTTTTTTTTCATTTTTTAAATATAAAGGGCATTTAAGACATTTGTTATTTAAGTAAAGTTTACCCCGTTTTTTTTTAACATTCATAACTTTTTTATACTATATTATTTTTTTAAAAAAATTGCACCATTATACTCGTCTCATTTTTCTCTTTAATTTCGTTATAGTCTCGACTAGTTTTTTTTTATGTCATTTATTTACATCATTGTAACGAGCTTAAAGATAGCAAATTAATTAGAAATTTTTTCTAACAATGGTAAATTACAGTAATGTAACAAAAAATGAAGTAATGTAACACAAAATGAAGTAATTTACAATGACATAATTAACGGTCGCGTAACACATTATTTTATTTTTTTCTCTAACAATGATAATTACAATGATAAATTACAGTGATGTAAATAGAACACATTATTTTGATTTTTTTCTCTCACAATGATAATTATAGTGATGTAATTTATCATTGTTCGAAAAAAAATTTAAACTAATTTGTTGTCAATGTAAATTACATCACTGTAATTTAAACCAAATTCACAGAAAAAAACCGAAACCGAATTTTACGTCAATGATAATTACAATGATAAATTACAGTGATGTAATAGAACACATTATTTTGATTTTTTTTCTCTCACAATGATAATTATAGTGATGTAATTTATCATTGTTCGAAAAAAATTTAAACTAATTTGTTGTCAATGTAAATTACATCACTGTAATTTAAACCAAATTCGCCGAAAAAAACCGAAACCGAATTTTACGTCAATGTAAATTACATCACGATAAATTACGTCAATGTAAATTACATCACGATAAATTACGTCAATGTAAATTACATCACTGTAATTTATCATTTTTAAAAAAATTTCAAATAAATTTGTTATATTTAACCTCGTTACAATGATGTAAATATAGGGCATTTAAAAAAAAGTAAAAAAAATTAGTCGAGACTATAACGGAATTAAAGAGAAAAATGAGACGAATATAATGGTGCAATTTTTTTAAAAAAATAATATATTATAAAAAAGTTATTAATGTTTAAAAAAGAGGGGGGAAACTTATAAGAGGTAAAATGACTATGATGCCCTTTTTAATATTTTAATGTAATGCTTATGTGTAATTTTATGATTGGTTTAAATGGGTTATGTAGTTTTAGCAAAAAAAGAGGGTTATTTTTTATACCCTCCCCTATATATATAGGGCAAGGTATAAAAAATAACCCTCATCTTTTGTTACAACCCATTAACCATCATCTAATGGTTACTTTAAAAATGTAAGTGTATAGGATGGTGACACGTGTCAGATTCCTTTTTTTTCTTTTTTTTAATATAAAGGGCATTTAAGACATTTGTTATTTAAGTAAAGTTTACCCCATTTTTTTTAAACATTCATAACTTTTTTATAATATATTATTTTTTTAAAAAAATTGCACCATTATACTCGTCTCATTTTTCTCTTTAATTTCGTTATAGTCTCGACTAGTTTTTTTTTTGATGTCATGTATTTACATTATTGTAACGAGCTTAAAGATAGCAAATTAATTAGAAATTTTTTCTAACAATGGTAAATTACAGTAATGTAACAAAAAATGAAGTAATGTAACACAAAATGAAGTAATTTACAATGACATAATTAATGGTGACGTAACACATTATTTTATTTTTTTTCTCTAACAATGATAATTACAATGATAAATTACAGTGATGTAAATAGAACACATTATTTTGATTTTTTTCTCTCACAATGATAATTATAGTGATGTAATTTATCATTGTTCGAAAAAAATTTAAACTAAGTTGTTGTCAATGTAAATTACATCACTGTAATTTAAACCAAATTCACCGAAAAAACCGAAACCGAATTTTACGTCAATGATAATTACAATGATAAATTACATTGATGTAATAGAACACACTATTTTGATTTTTTTCTCTCACAATGATAATTATAGTGATGTAATTTATCATTGTTCGAAAAAAATTTAAACTAATTTGTTGTCAATGTAAATTACATCACTGTAATTTAAACCAAATTCACCGAAAAAACCGAAACCGAATTTTACGTCAATGTAAATTACATCACGATAAATTACGTCAATGTAAATTACATCACTGTAATTTATCATTTTTAAAAAAAATTCAAATAAATTTGTTATATTTAACCTCGTTACAATGATGTAAATATAGGGCATTTAAAAAAAGTAAAAAAAATTAGTCGAGATTATAACAGAATTAAAGAGAAAAATGAGACGAATATAATGGTGCAATTTTTTTAAAAAAATAATATATTATAAAAAAGTTATTAATGTTTAAAAAAGAGGGGGGAAAACTTATAAGGGGTAAAATGACTATGATGCCCTTTATAATATTTTAATGTAATGTTTATGTGTAAGTTTATGATTGGTTTAAATGAGTTATGTAGTTGTAGCAAAAAATGAAGGTTATTTTTTATACCCTTCCCTATATATATATGGAAAACATAATTTGGAAACCCCACCTTAGTGAGATAACCATGAAAACCCTTTATGTGGCCAAGATTTTGCCACATCACCAGCTTATTATTAAAATTATTTGGGGCAAACATGTCTTTTTACCCCTATGTACTTGTATGCATTTTTTATTATTTTTACAACATATCTTTCTATGATTTGAATTTTTCATACCATCTGCCATCAGTTAACGTCTACAAGCTACACCAGTGTTACGTTGTTGAGATTTTTTTTCACCTTTATTTCTCTGTTGTTTTCTACATTAAAAAGTAAATTAACGTTTTATTTTATACATGTTGTTTGTTACACATGTTTTTTTGTTACACACGAAAAGAGATTATGTTTTTTCACATCATTTTAAATTTTTAGGAACGTAACACTATGATTTGAATTTTTCATACGCATCTGGCCATCAGTTAACGTCTAGAAGTTACACCAGTGTTACGTTGGTGAGAATTTTTTTCACCTTTATTTCTCTGTTGTTTTCTACATTAAAAAGTAAATTAACGTTTTATTTTATACATGTTATTTGTTACACATGTTTTTTTGTTACACATGTTTTTTTGTCACACACGAAAAGCGGTTATGTTTTTTCACGTCATTTTAAATATTTAGGAACGTATTTTTCACCTTATATGGCCGTAACGACATTTTTTTCCAGCATACGTGTGTTGTTACGTTAATTTTACCCCCTTTTTTCTAGTGTACATGTTTTGTTACGTAAAGTTTACATGCGGTCTCAATTTTTTTTATTTTATTTAATGGGTAAAAGAGTTTAAATAATTTTGGGCTTTGTGTCCTTTTTTTTCTAGAACCAAAGACAACCTTTTGTACTATGTGTCATGTTTGTCTACAACTATCTTGTCTCTCATTAATAAAAAGTTGTTTTTTTTGTAAGAGTGTGTAACCTCTATTTGTACTTTTCATTTGACAAAATTACATTTTAGAAATTAGCCACTCCCTCCACGCCAAGGCCATTCCCACTCTGTGTTTTTTCACTTTTGAATTCCAAAACATCTCATTTCCTTTTCATGAACTTCATTTTCTCTTTTAAAGTTGTCTTTGTATGGATTCTACACTTGATCTTAACACGTTTGATTATTTGATTGCAAGCTACAATGAAGAATCGTTTGTTGCATCAGAGTTAGAAGGTGATAATCTATATTTATTTCTATAGTGTCTTCTTTTCTTATTATAATTTTTTTTATCAAGAGGATGGTTATGTTCCAAATTTATGTTTTTCTCAGTACATCCTATAAACGATGATCCAATTTTATCTGTTGATGAAGAGAATGGTTATGTTCCAAATTTGTCGTTGATACGTGAAGAATGTTATGAAATCCCATCAAATGGTGGTAGATTGCCATTTATTTACATGTGTTTCATTTTATTGTTGTTACAACAACAATTTTATTGTTTTTTTACGTTCAATCGTTTTAAATGTTGATGATCATTTGGTTTTCCCACCTGAAAAAGAAGTAACAACCTCTGAAGATGTTCAGCAAAGCAGAAAAGCAAACAGTAATTGGTTTGTGCATGGCATTTACTTGTATGCTACGTTCATGTTACGTTATTTATACTTCAATATTTCAATTTATGTCTTTTTTTATCATGCTAAAAAAGTAGAATATTTTGAAGGATGTTACACGTTTCTTACTCCTAACGGTACCAAGGTTTGGTGTCCAAATAAAGGATGCGATGTAAAACCAACTGTAGGTGCCACATATGGTTCTTGGAGTGATGTTCTTAGAATCTACAAGAATTATGCATAATGTTTGGGTTTTTCAGTTCGTGTTGGGCAAACAAAGAAGAACAAAAGCGATCAGGTCACACACAAATACCTAAGATGCAACAAAGCTGGTAGGCCTCAGACAAAGCTCGTAGGTCACATACAAATACCTTAGACGAATCTTTTATGTCTGTTAGGAACATGTCTTTTCAAGTTATGGATTGTAAAGCTCATATATCTGTCCAAGTTATAAAAGCGACGTCTGCTTTTGTTATATACAAGTTTGTTGAGTGTCACAACCATCCTTTGGTTGAGACATATAACCGGGACTTTACTAAAGCAGGTCGTAAGCTCTCTTTCTCCACCAAACAGTTTATTCATCACATGACACTGAACAATATTGGTCCTACTATAGCTCACAGGCTTCAAGTGTCTATGAAGGGTGGTCATCATAATGTGAAGGGTACCCCTACTGATTTTAAGAATTTTAGCCGGGCAATTCGTCTATTTATAGGGAACCGGGACTCACAGCTGCTTCTTGATCGGTTGCGTGATCGTGTTAAAAACCTCCCAGATTTTTTCTTTGATTTTTCTGTTGTAAAAGGGGAGCTTAGGCATGTGTTCTGGGCTGACGAGATATCGAGGAAGAACTACGAAGTTTTTGGTAATGTACTTGCATAGTTGCATTTGATGCCACTTACTACACTAACAAGTAATTTTTTGTCACAGAATATATATACGTATATATTACAGTTGTAATACACATAGTTTACTGTAGTTTACATGTTATTTACTATAATTTTACATTCATAAGTACAACATGATTTTTGCATCTTTTTACAGGTGTAATACATATATTTTTCTGTAGTTTATATGTTACTTACTATATTTTTACATACGTAGGTATAACATGATTTATGTACCTTTTACGGGTGTTGATCATCACAAGAATTGTGTAACTTTTGGAGCGAGTTTGCTATACAGCGAAACTATAGATTCATATAAGTGACTGCCAAATGCTTTTATGAAAACACACGGCAAACAACCGGTTTTGGTTCTTACTAACCAAGATCCTTCAATGAAGCAAGCTATTTCCCAAGTTATTCAAGGCTCACGTCATCGTTTATGCATGTGGCATGTCATGAAGAAACTACCACTCAAGGTGACAAAATAATAGTAATTTTAAGTTTATATGCTTCTATGTTTGTTATAATTTTTTTTGCTACGTAGGTATCTAGCGATTTGCTTAACAACACTGATTTCCGGGCTTTTATGCATCGTTTGGTGTGGAATTTGTTCATATCCCCCAATACATTTGAAACACGTTGGGCCGACCTTATTACAAGGCTCCAATTAGATGGACACAATTGGTTGAGTAACATGTATGCGATTCGTGATCAGTGGGTTCCTGCTTATTTCAAAGAAATTCCAATGTGTTGCCTAATGAAGACCACATCCAGGTGCGAGAGTTCCAATGCTTCGTTCAAAGTTAATTCCAGTGGAGCAAATACTTTAGTGCAATTTATCTTGTGCTATGACACTTCTATTGAAAGTCAGCGTTATAGGCAATGTTTGGCGGAGTATAAAACCTCATCTCGACCATATCAGTCTTTGTGAGGTTTAGAAATAGAGAAGCATGCATTTGAAATATATACCCGTTCGCTTTTTTTGGAAGTTTAGAAATAGATTGTTAAGGAGAAGTTGTTTTGCTATGTCTCTCACACCGAATATGTACAAGATAAAGTTGTATATTTTATAACTCATCTCAACAAAGACAACAGTGATTGTTAAGGAGAAGTTGTTTTCCTGGTATTGTTAAAAAAATCATTTAATTACATATATGTTTCATTAGTTTTACATGATAGATACTTACTTTTTACGTTCGTGTATACCATTTTTTTATGATTAGGATTACACACTAGTTACAGTTTTATTACGTTCATTTAGTATATGTTGTATTCTTTATTATTTTTCTGCTTCATTGAGTGTAAACTATATATATTTAACCAATGTTATCCAGGTATTGTTAAAAGGATCACTTGATTACATTTATGTTTCGATAATGTTACATAATAAATACATTATTTTTACGTTTTTGTAATGCTGTTTTTTTTCTATTAGGATTACACACTAGTTACAGTTTTATTACATTTACTTAACATATATTTTACTCTTTCTTTCAGGTACTTACTGGGCCTAGCAGTGGGAATTATGATTGTTCATGTCGCAATTTTACTCGTATTGGTTACCTTTGTAAACACATTTTTTGTGTTTTTAGGGTCAATAGAATAGTTCGGATACCACATGACTATATCTCGAAGCGATAGATGAAAGATGTTTTACCGAAAAGAATTTATGAAATTCAGTATCGTTATGGTGTAGACAATTCTCCTGAGTCGTTGCTGCGGAATAAGATATTTGGGTTAATATCTAATTGTGTCGATAGTCTTCGAAATGATTATGATGGTCTTGCTTTTATGCCAATAAAGTTAGGGAACCTAGTAGCAGTCTTTGTTCGGATCCAGTTGATTCAATCTCCAAAATTTCAAATGTTGAAGATATTCAAAACTTGGTGGAAGTTTGGATGTTGACTTGCAATGTTCAAACCCTCAGGGGATTCGTAACAAAGGTTGTGGCAAGTCATGTCGTTTGATTGGGGCCGGTGAAAAAGCCGTTGATAAGTCGCTTAGGACACCAAGGCTCTATCGCACATGCCAAAAGTATGTAACGGGGCACGACTCCCGTAACTGCAAGAAGAAGCGTACAGAAGCCGTTGACGTAACCGACGAGTAGTAGTAATATTAGTTGTGTTTGGGGGTTTTTTGTTTATCTATGTGTGTTTTTTGTATTATTTGAAATGTACGTCTCCCCCATTTTTTGGTTACCAGCAAAACACTCTAATTGTATGTTTTTAAGGATGTCCTGTACTTTAAAAAACGGGACGCAAATGCTATGTTTTTTGTTCTGGCTATCTCAATGTAATTGTCTTAGCTTTTGAAATTTTTTATGTTAAAGTGTTTTATATGTATACACAAAGTATATATGATGTAACAAGCAAGTAACTTAACTGCATTAACGAAAAAGAACCGAATGATAAAGTGTAAAGTGTTATATATGTATATACAACGTTTAAATATTGTAACATTTTATTAACTTAAGCGTAACACCCCAAAAGCACCCAATGGTGCGCATTCAATTGTTCTGACCTTACCAACTACCTTATTAAATAGGAAATTCCTTGGCTATAAATAAGCTAGAACTACATTTTTTTCAGATGAATATAAATTTTGGCAATGATAAAGTAGACAGTTTTTTTTTACTCCACCTTCTCCATTTTTAAGAGAGCTTGTATGCAGATATGTTTTCATCTCCTTCTTTACATGTTTATGAATTTTTTTATCAATCATATTTTATATAAGGCAATTTTTTTAATTGAGATGTTAAATCCCATACACAATAGTGAGTTGTTTTTTTATTTATTAAAAAGCAAATTTCCCCTAAAAACGTGTGGTGTATATAAAAACGTATGGTTTTTTTTATCAATCATATTTTAACATTTGGTTTGACAATCAACATATTTTATAATCATTTTTTTATATTTTAAATCTTGTCCTTTTTGTAGGGATCTACTATATCTTGTATGAAATCTTTTTGATCATACATAGTGTACTTTTGGTAGTATATTCGTTAATTTTTTGATTGAAAACCCATCTTATTTTTTGCATTTTTATATATTTTAAATCTTGTCTTTTTTGTAGCCATCATCACATCACATTCCCCCAAGTTTTGTACTTTTCTATTAAATTAAAGCAAATTGAAATTTTTAATAAAATCAAAAGCATAATTCGTCCATAATTCCAACCACGTACAAATCATAGTATTTAATGACACAAAAACTATAGCAATCCAATACCAGGTTACATGTCAGTTACACATCTCGTGCAGCATCTACAACAGCATTTCTAAGGAACACTAAAGCTAATATATTTGTATTTTGGCCTCAAATCTTAGTCAAGTCATGAAAATGAATAGTATGTATTCCATGCTTTGCTTGTAATCGGTTTTTATGGTTTTGGTGGTGTTCGGTGAAACTAACGGTGATTTATTTGTTCTCATAGAAAATCAATGTTCGCTTAGAGATTTGAATTTTTTTTAATTCAAAAGATTGGTTGCTTGTTAGAAGATTTTGTGAGTACTTTTTTCTATTATTGGTATAGATTTTTTATGATTATATGTTTTTGTGAAAAATTTGTACAGAGTTCATGACGAGAGCTTTGATCTTGCTATTTAACTTATGCTTCTACAAATGATATATAATATTCGTTATCGAGATTGTATCGTGATAAGTCGCCGCAACGCGCGGCAGAAAAAAACATAGTATATATTAAAAACCAAACATAACAAATAATATACTTTTTTATTTTTTTCAAGTTTGACCATCAAAATTTTTATATTTAACAATGTTTTACAACTTATGCATAAAAAGAGTTAATTACAGAGATTGTACGTACTTCATTCTGTTGCTACAAGACATTACACAAAAAGTACTCAGGTCTCTTAGCAGTGCAAGAGTAAACGTCAACCCCAGAGTCAGAAATGAGTGTGTGTATAAGTATGATGTTGAATGCCATTTCTTGTTCCTTCTAATGGTATTTATACGGGTTTTTTGGTGGTCTCTTTGTCACTCTCCCTTTCCATTTTGAGGAGTTTGTTATTGATCGTCCTTGCACTTCCCGTATATGATCTTCGGTTGGTTTCTTGGCAGCCGTTTCCTTCTCCAAAAAAAAGTTAAGTATTGGAAAGACCCACATGGTATTTCACACCTCTGAGCCACGGCTCTCATGGAGCGTACCACCTTATATTTTGGTAATATTACTCCGTAGTCGTGAGTTTGTCCGGATTGTAGTTTGTTAAAGTGGCATCCGAGGTTTTATCGCTAAACGATCCAGCCGTGGGTCCGAGCAGGTTCCTCATCCACAGCCTCCTCAACAATTGTTAGACCATCCGAAATACCCACCCTACCGAAATCTCATGCCATCGAAATCTCACCGATCAACGGGGTGAGAAAAGAGTCAACAGGGAGCAGGGGCCGCTGTCCATCACGAAGTGAAGCGGCCGGGGAGGAGGGGCGATGTTCAAGCCGTTTCCCGTGAAGCCGCCGGACCCGCCTGAATCGCGGGGGAGTACTACGAACGGTCGGTCTTAATGGAGTTGGTGATGTTCTAAGCCACCGCTGGCATTGTGGTGACCGAAGGTTACCTTATAACTTTCCTTCTTAACTTGTCACAATTCATACTATCATTTTCACCAACATTATTTTCTATTTTATCAAGATTGTTCCCTGTAACATTCCTTCAACATTTCTTCCGATGAAGAACAACGGTATTTATCTCTTTCAATTGCCTCTCCTTCATAATATCCCCAACTTACCTTTGATTTCCCAAACAAACCTAGCCTTCATCAAGCACCTAAATCCCAAATTTACATGTTTTGGTAACCCTAAATCACACTCTCGCAAGTTAAGCCGCCATGGAAACAAAGAATCCGCTAGGTGGGATGGATTTAGATAAGTGGTGATCGTGATAGGTGGCAGAGACGATGACACTGGATATATGACGAAGAAAGGCATAATGTTATCAGGTTTAATGGAAGCTTAGAAGGTAGACATTATGTTTAATTTCTTGATTTTATGCAACTTGATATTTTATTCAAATGTTTTTTAACATAATCATCATATGCCTTTCTACATTTTATTTACATATATTTGTTATTTGAAGTGGTTGTTTGGAATATTGCTTCTCTGCTAATTTCCTTGTTATGTTCAATAGCTAATGAGTAATGATAGATTGATTAGGGTTTCTCAAGGGAGCCATTGGATTGCTGTCTAACGTGAATAAACTTGTTTAGGAAATAAAGAACCAATTTGAGTAAAGGAACCAAATTTGCAAAACAGTACAAACTTCAATATTTATCAAATTATGTAAATTTACTAGTTGATATAATGTGATAGGTGAACAAGCAACATGAATGAAAATAGATACTCATCTGTAGGTAAAAGAAAATTGAGTTCGTTCTTATGACTTGATAGCTGGTTATGTTTGAGTGCTATGAAACATTACATTAATAAATTTGTTTTTTGTTTTTTATGTGTCATAATCTATGTCCGATTTCCTCATATCGACGGATATTGTTGTCTTAAAAGGAAGAATCAACAAAAGATGAGGTACTCAGATTATCTCATATATCTATCTCTTATTCAATATCGATGTACACCTTTTTGGTTTTGTAGAATCATGGTGTGAATATTTTCTTGAGAGATGGCATGAGAGGTCGATCAGGTGTGAATATTCACTATCAATGTAGACATTTTTGTTATATATTTATATGTTTTACTTGCTATATCAAATTCAAGTAAAAGTATTGCACTTTAGAAAATGATTTAAGAGATCTTTTTACTGCAATTTTCTTTCAGGTTGTTGGCCACACCTGATGTTTGTTAACAAGTATCCAGTTATTAAATGTTTTGTTTATGCTTTTTTATTTTTGTTTACTTTTTTATTGAATTAACTGAACTACTTAAACTGTGAAACTCTTTTTACTGGTTTTGGAACTATAAATTTACAAGTGATGTAATCTTGATTAAGGCTACCGTGTGGAATTCTTTAGGAAGAAGTTTGAGTACGAGTTACTTTATCTTTAAGGGCTTATAAATGGGGTAAAATGATCTTATGCTCTAAATTACCAAGGAGATGATGGAAACTCATACAGATTGAGCTTTTCTAAGTTTAGAAAGTTGCATAGTGAGCATCAGTTGGGGATTCAAGAGCACAAAGAGTGACATAAATTTGTTGGTCATTTGGAAATCTTGATGAGCTGTTCCTAGTGGGTCCTATTCTACTTTATCGTTAAGCCATACACAATTATAAATATTATTTGGTTTATTGTAAACCTATTAACATATGTTTATATTTTGTAGGAAAGAAGACGAGAGAAATTTGGAATAATACCTTCTCTTGAATAGCTCCATGCCACATAATCGAAATGGCTTAACCTCAAAGTAATTGTTGGTGACATACATAAAGATTAGATAGTGTCTGTGTTAAAGCAGCTGACTTTGACTTTGGCTAAAAGGTTAACCTCTAACCCAACTGCAATAATTAGAAAATTAGTGGTTATGTGAGTTATGCTACAGTGCTACCTTATGTCATCTATCCTCTTTTTGAATGATTTTGCTAATTAACTGTTTTATTATGACAGGGTGTTGCATTGTGTAGGTTTGTGATTTTTATAAACGCCTTAATGTGGAATTAAGTTGCACAAAAGAGGCATGGGAGGAAGTCTACAATGTATATAATGTGAGTATTCAGATGTTGAGTCATATAAGACATGGGTTTTGTCACCCTGGTGTTTTTTTTTTTTTAAATAGGTTGCAGATGTAGTTGACTTAAACTCTAATAAGGTGGTAAGTTTATGTCTCTGTTTTCCATTATTTAAGTTGTTCAAGGTGATTCAGGAATGAATGATACATGTGATTTAACAATTGAACCAAATAGCGGTGTTCATGGTGCTGGGGAAAAATCAGAAGAATGGTAACGAAATATGCTTCTACAGATCTGTATTATTGTTCAAATAAAAAATATTTTAAAGAAAAAAATATGAGATAATTTATTAAATTTGTAACATTAGTTTACTTTGCAGCTCCTTTCTTGGTGAATCTAGTGTAGCAAATGCAGCATGGGGACACAACATGAATGCAAATACTGAACAATGCTCTCCTATTTGAAGGCTCTCTCTCTCTTTATATATATAAGGGAGAGTTTATAAGAAAACTATCATTTTGGAGAAAACTAAAAAAACTAATCACAATCATTACCGGACGGATGGACACGGATGGATTTGATGTTATTACATATATGTAACTTTATGAGTTAATGCAAGACTTTTAGAGTTACATATTCGTAACTTCGTGTCTTTATTAAAATATTGTTTTTAATTATAACATTTTTAACCTTATAATAAAAAAATATGGAAAAAAATTATTGGGAAGTATGAGTTTTCTTGGTTTCCTTCAAAACGAAGAGTTTTCTTATGAACTTTCCTATATATATATATAGTGAGATGATCAAAAATTAACCCTTTCTTATTGCGTTAACCGAATAACTACATCTTATTACTTTGGGCACACATTAAAGTAAATCAAAAAGTTTAGTTTTTTTCTTATTTTTTTATTAATGTAAGTGGGCCCTACATTAATTATATTAATTAAAAAGAAAAAAGAAAAAAGAAAAAACCTACACCTTTATATTTACTTTAATGTGGGTCTCAAAATAATAAATGTAGTTATTCGGTTAATGCAATAAGGAAGGGTTAACAATTAATCATTCCTCTATACACAGAGAGAGAGAGAGAGAGAGACCTTAAAAACGGTGTGCTTTGAACTATATTTGCATTCCTGTTACGTCCCCATGCTGTATTTGCTACACTAGGTTCACCAGGTAATGAGCTACAAAGTAAGCTAATGTTACAGATTTAAGAAATTATCACATATTTCTTTGTTTAATATATATTTTTTGAACAATAATAAGAATATGCTAAATCCTATTTTGTTAACATTCATTTGATTTTTCAGACCATGAACAGTGAAGTTTGGTTCAATTGGTAAATCACATTTATCACACTTTATAATCACCTTGAACAATGACATAAACTTGAGAAACATACATCACCTTTGTTGAAAAAGGTACCAAATGTTATGGATACGACTGTATCAATGAATAATCAATGAGAATGCAACTCCACAATAACAGACACATCATGGTGTTAATCAGTGGTTCCCCCTCCTTAAGTAAACTCAACTAACAAAAAAACAAACATTAAATATTGGAAAACAGAGACATAAACTTACCACCATAAGCCTACAGTCAAAACAAACTGTATTCGCAAGAAGTTTAAGAAATAGCACCAGGAAGACAAAACCTAGGTTTTGTTTGACCCGACATCTGAATATCTAGGTTATATACATTGCAAACTTTCTCCAATGTCCCTTAGGCGCAACTTAATTGCGCATTGGGAGTTTATAAAAATCACAAACCAACACAGTGTGACATCTTTTTATAATAAATAAATTAATTAGCAAAATCAACAAAAAAAAAGGGATAAACGACAGAAGGTAGAATAACACACTTAAACCACCAATTTTCCTAATTATTGCAGCCGGGTTAAAAGTCAACCTTTTAGCCAAAGTCAAAGCAGCAAGAGAAGGTATTATGCCAAATTTCCATGAGAGTCTTCTTTCCTACAAAAGATAAACATATTTTAATGGGTAAACAATAAAACATATAATATTTATAACGGTGCATTGCTTAACGGTAAAGTAGAATAGATACTGCTAGGAATCGACTTATCAAGATTTCCAAACAACCATAGAACTTTTGCCACTCGCTATGCTCCCAAATTCTCTAGCCGATGCTCACTATGCAACTTTTTAAACTTAGAAGCACCATCTGTATGTGATTCCACCATCTCCTGAGCAATTTAAAACATAAGATCATTTTGCCCCAATTCCAGACACTTGGTCTAAAAATATCACATTTTTCTGTAAATGGCTCGTTCCGTATGAATACATGAGTTTATTGTATAAAAGGGTAAATAATTTGGGTTTAGTTTTAGATTATCTAGTTCGTCTAACTTACAACATGCAAACATTTTCTTAATGCCAATTGCCACAACAAAAAAACTAACATGGTCAGAGATACTGACATGTCATATGCCATGTCATCATTTGGATTAACATGAATAACTTAAAATTGAACACGTTGCAATTTGATGGTTTTCCATTTACCAAAAATTAGACTTACGTGAAATGGAGATCTACATAGTACAACGATACCTTAGAATGGATATCTCAATGCAAAAATCTTCAACATTCTGAAGAGTTGCTTCCTGTTCAACTAATACTTTGGTGGCAGCCTATTCCGTTCCAAGTGCCTTGAAAAACTTTTCCTAAAAATTCTAAAACATAAAATTCACTAATTTAGAAGGTAATAATCAGTGGCGGATCCTGAAATTTTTTTCAGTGGGTTCACTATTTTCTGACGTTTTAATTAAATAGAACCGGACATAAAAATTTCCGGGTCGGGTTGACGGTTTGGGTCTTGTAATGTTCTTTACATAATACAGTGCGATTATTAAGTCAATGATTAAAATTAAAAAACATCGTCATTAAAGAGTTCGAAGGTACAGAGTGTATTTTCGTTTAAGATTTCTAAGCTCTAGAACAAGCGAGAGTTAAGGGGGTCACGCGTCCTTACGGGTCCAAGGTGGCAGTCCTGCTGGTCATTTAGCAGGCAAGGGTCAAGGGGGCAACGCCCGTTGTAAGGTTCCGGGCAACGCCCCGAAACTTAAACGAAATTTGCTAAGTTCGTATGACAAATTAATTTGATCCGAAGGTTTAACCATTAATAACTACCATTTTGCTTGCTAAGTTTATATAACTGGAAGGTGATTTTAACACAATTATATAAAAATCTAATCATTGATTATCAAGATTCCTTTAGCAAATATTACTTGCCTCAATTAAATTGACAAATTGCTGTGAAAAAATACATTAATAATTCACTCTTAAAATCTGAATAGGTTCACCTCATGATTCACCCCTAAAATATTTAATGGGTTCACCCTATTGTTTAACTTTTTCGGAAATTTTTTTCCTCCTAACGAGTCGAAGCTCGGTGGGTTCCTGTGAACCCACTCCCTTCTACATGCATCCATCACTGGTAATAATGATTATGATTATGATAAGAAAAATTCATACATGTCGATTTCAACGTGTGATTCAACTGATTGTAAAGGAGCCATGGCTCATTCCCAATGGAAGCTGATTCAAGCAATTTACTCCATGTCGTAATCATATCAAAATTCCCTTCCATTTTTTCTGTTTCATTCATCTCATAACCATGAACACGAGTCCTATGCTTATGAGGAGATGAAGGTAAAGAAAAGGCCTTTGGAGAAATGGTTTGATTACGTGAACCAAACGCATGTAAGTATTAATAAATTAACACTTGAGATACAATATAACAGTTATGCGACTTCTGAATATATAGGTACATTTTCCTGATGCTCGGGACTAACGCCGTGTTCAACGACCGGTTCCCACGGCGGATGATTTCTCTTTAACGTGTCATTCATTGCTCTCATTTCCAACGATTCTAAATTTCTAACTAACAATACATAACCTAAACCCTAGATTGCTACCTGATAAAATCATTAATGTCGTTCATTTTTTAACGAGCAAAACGCCCTCAACATTATAATATATGAAAAGAAATCAGGTTAATTATCATATTCATACATCTGTCTATACAAACATAATTAGAAGATCGAACGTACCAGTAAATCTCCAGGCATTGAATCGTCCAACAATGCATCTTCAAATCAGCTTAATTGCAACTCTGTTAAGCATTGCGATCGTAACATGATACGAAAACAGATTTGCGAAACCCATAAAACAAACAGTATTAAATCATCGGATCAAACTAAATCAACATTCGTCCATCTCATATTACCCTTTGTGAATAAATACAAGTTATACAATGTAAAAATTGGGGTGTATAAAATAATATGTTCGGTCCTTATAATATAACTAGCTGCATATCTGTTCGGTTGCCAGGTATGTTAATACCATAATGACGTCACTATGCTATATTACATGTCTAAATGATTATGTAAACTTAAAAGTAGAGGTGACAATTTTTACCCATGTCAAAAGAAAGGAGTTGGTTTGGGTAAACAATTGTAGTATAATGGGTTGAAATGAGTAACATAATAATATTGAATGGGTTGAGATGAGTATCACTTAAATACAATGCGGTTCAAGACGGGTAATCAAAAAATATGTAAATGCAATGGATTCAAGCATTTAAAAATGATTAATAACATATTGGATGAGAAAAAAAATCACTAAAAATATCCAAATGGGTTATTTGTTTACTTATAACCAACGTTGTAAAAATCGGCTTAGACGGCCTCCAACCTTGTCAATTTTGCCAGGCGGTCTAGGCGGCTATTTTTTATGATTTTTTTGGGCAAAAAGGACCCAGATCAATGATTTATTGAGATATTTACCAACTCAAAATCATTAATATGTTTCTAAAGCATCGAATCTAACATCTGAAACATCAAATATATTTAAGTATATCTTTCAAATTATTTGAAATACTATATTATTGATATTGATGTGTGTATATAGTATATATTTGTAAAATTACATATAAAAATTCCAATCCGCCTAGCACCGATTAATCCCTAGATGGTAGCTCGCCGCCCGACTAGCGCCTAGCGACTTCTACAACCATGTTTATAACACATCTTAAGTTAAACTAAATTAATGTTTTTTAAGAACAATTCATTTAGAACCGAACAGATTTTGCTTAAAACTCATTCTGACCCGAAAACATTATGGCCTAAACCCGTTCTGATCCGTTAACCAACCCGACCCAACCCGCCTATTTTGTCAGGCAGACTTAAAAGATAGCTCCCGTTTTACACTCGTCCAGTGGTTGGGTAAATTAATGTTATAATTAATAAGGGAAACATATTTATTTCGATTGTAGATGAAAACAATACATGTTTAAGATCAAAGTTCTAGATGTAATTTAGGCATTGTCTTTATTCAAGTTAATGTTGTATGCATCTCGTGATGCATTACGCATTTACGCTTCAACCAAATCAACAAAGTTATACAAGGATATTGAAAATTATCATTCAACCATATATTATATTGTGTATCAATATCATCATTGAACATGAAATGACTGGATTTATACTTGGCCAACAACTCAAATGCAATGTGGCTTGCAAAGTCTTCGAACTGCAAATTTTAGACCATATCTACACAAGAGTGCATGTAAATAAATTACGGTAACTTGTCACCTTTTAGGAGAGAGAGAATGAAAAACTGTCTCCAACTGCTGCTTCTAGAAGTATTTTTGAACCTTAAATAGTCAAGATCATAAAAAAATTTGATCAAACGGTCAGGATTAGTTAGTTTGGAGGTTAATATAAATGTGTCATATAAATATTTAATTTATAAAGGGTTGTGTTATTCATACACCCATCTCACCCACCCCACACCCTCTATACGCCTTGTATAGGTCTATACGAGGCGTATAAGGAGGTAATTATTGGGTGTTAGAAATTGTCAGTGCCAATGATTGGGGACCTATACGAGACGTATAGACCTATACGCATCGTATATGTCTTATACGCGGCTCTATATGTTACCAATCATTAGGCGTCAATGCCAATGATTGAGGACCTATACGTGTAGTATTGACCTATACGCGAGACTATACACCACGTATAGAGTCGGTGGGGATGTTGAATTAAAAAAAGTTGGTGTTTGAATAACATGTGTCTTTATAAATAATCACACAGATCTTTATTGACCGGGTGCCTATGCATGCCCTAGGCAGACGCAATTGGGAAACGAATCTTATTAGATTTGGTAATCAAAATACAGATACAAAAAGTGGTGAGTAGATTTTGAGAAGATTCGTCTTTCCTTTCTTATTTTAACAAAACGGAAACACCTTCCTCTTGTTTCTAATTAATTACTCGTAATTTTGCTTTTAATAATTTAAACTTTAATCAATTATTTGTCGCCGTTTTAATTATAAAAATTCTTGATGAAGGTTTGTACTTTCAACATATTTTCCTCTAGCGAACCGCCATAAAAAAAATATTCTAACGGCGTTACCTTTTTTCGAGTTTTGAACGGATTTTTGAGAGATTTTGTTCCGATGGACAATACGAGTCGAATGAGGTATAACTTACTTCGAAACGTTGCATCAAATTTTCCATTTTGATGATTTCTTTGATGAATTGAAAGTTTAAACAACAAATAATAATAATTTAACTTTTGTGACAAAAACGTAAAAGCAAAAATGAACCATTCAAATTTTTATGACTAAAATTTCCTTTAATAAAATGGCCAGCTTTTTTTATAAACATATAAAAATTAAAAGATTAATATTCAACTTTTATGATTAAAATAAAAGAACAAAACGTTTATTATTTCTTCCGTTTGTTAATGATAATTAGCTTTAAATATCTAAACGATAACGATAACGACAACAACATTTCTATGATAATAATATACTTCTAGAATTAAGAAATGCATGTTTCAAGAACTACCACGTCTTTGTCTTTTGTTCGTTTATTTTAGGTTACGCTAGCTAGATTTCCCATAATCATTATATCATGGACTATTTGGAAAACGTGAAAGACAAATTCACATGTATTAAATTAGAACAAAAGAACGTTGAACATAAAATCATATGACTTGCATAAACACTTATACGTGATACACATATACTATAAAATTAAAATAACGTGTTACGTTTAGGTTCGTTACATTGATATAAAGCGAGATATTTGAAAAAGATAAAAAACTAGTTTAGATTAAAACGGAATTAAATATAAAAATTATCTCACTGCAAAAAATAAGTTACATATCTGTAAAAAATGTGTTTCTTCACTTAAATTATATCAATGTAAATTACATCACTGTATATTAGAAATTCTTTTGAAATACAGAGAAAGTGATGTAACATGTATACATAAATAAGATTTTACAAGATTACCCTTCTATTATTAAAATTTAATATAATATATTTTTTATTGTTAAGTTAATAACAATCATTGCATTTAAAATGAGATTTAATTAATGAGTTATCTCATATATGATGTGTTATGAAAACTTTCATGCCATATATATATATAGGGACGTGTTCTATTGAGAATTAAAATTTTGGTAAGAACTAAAGAACTGCATAATACACTTGTACATTATGCTTTAAGTTTTATACATGAGTTGGTTTTTTAACTGCTCCACTTTTTTTCTTGCTATTTTAAAATTTTTATGCGTAATGTACAGGTGTATTATGCAGTTCTTTAGTTATTACCAAAATTTTAGTTCTCAATAGAATACGTCCATATATATATATATATATATATATATATATAGAGAGAGAGAGAGAAATGATGAGAGTGATAATACCTCACTTTTTGTACTAATTCAAATTACTCCGCTATGATGAATTAAAATCTTGGATTTTTTTAACATAATTATAACATATTTATAATACTTATTGTCTTTTTTTTTATGAGTATATGTAATTTATCACCGTTTAAAAGGTAATGTTGTTATAAGTTTTGAGTCTAAAATATTTATATTGCTGATGTTATCTTTTAAATGATGATGAATTAACACAAGCTTATAAAAGAAAAAAATGTTTGTGTTACAATGATATTCAAAAAAATTTAAGAGCAAGTTATTTGAGTTATTGGAATAAGAACGAGTTATATTTTTTTCCCCAATCATATATATGTGTGCGTGATTATTATATCATTGTTACTTTTTTATAAAATATAGTAGTGTTTTTTTATAATCTTATGAAGTTGAGTTTAATCTATACAAGAAACAATAATGCATACAATAAACAATGTATAATATTAAAAATAAATTAGATTTTATCATAAGCATAAATGCACATAAAAAGCTTATTAACAGAGTATTTGAAAATTTAATTTACCAAGATAAAAAGAGTTTGTGGTCAATTTTAAGACACCAATGTAGATATTTTTCGCTCAAGGCCAAATTACAACAATACCCACACTGTACCTACTACAATCGTACAACACAATGGCCTTTTCGTACTTTTACTATTCAAGATATATTAGGGCCACCGGTTAGGTAGGACAGCCAAAAGATTCAAACCTCTATATAATAAGTACCAATTTCAAGATTCATATTCTAACCAAAATGGCTGCCCCAAATTCGATCCTCACTCTTGTTTTCTTCATCTATATTGGATCTTTATCGGTATCGATTACTTTGTCATCTTCTCTACCGGCCGAGTTCTCGATACTTGGCGATCAAGAAACCGATATTTTATCGACTGAGAAAGTGTCTGAATTGTTCGTGAAATGGAAAGAATTGCACGGAAAAGCATATGATCATGAAGAGGAGGAAGCACATAGGCTCGACAACTTTCGCAACAGTTTGAAGTTTGTTTTGGAGAGAAACTCAAAGAGGAA
This sequence comes from Mikania micrantha, assembly GCA_009363875.1. NCBI lineage: Eukaryota > Viridiplantae > Streptophyta > Magnoliopsida > Asterales > Asteraceae > Mikania > Mikania micrantha. The sequence goes on from CM018696.1 coordinate 84,419,866, forward strand.
GTCGGAGTTGGATCATACTGTGGGATTGAACAAGTTTGCTGATTTGAGCAATGAAGAGTTTAAGGAAATGTATTTTTCGAAAAACAAGGGCCTAGGAGTAAAAATTTAAAAGTAGGTGGTGAAAAAAGAAACATCACTTTAAGTTCGGGGACTTGTGATGCGCCCGCATCTTTGGATTGGAGGGACATGGGGATAGTTACACCAATCAAAGACCAAGGCCAGTGTGGTAAGCATTTAATTCAATTTTACTTGGTATTTAATATTATTAAAATAACTAATTAAAATATTATCAATATTATCAAAAATCTTTTTTTTTTAGTATTTAATATTATTAAAATAACATATTAATTTAAGAGGAAATTTAAAAGATGCTTCGTATGGTATGATAATATTTTGATTTCAGTCATTAGGTTTCTTAAATTAACAATATGCTTGTAAACTGTTAACATAGGTCATTTGGTCTTCATACAAGGACTGTACGACTGTACGTGTTAGAAATATTTAAAGTTTATGACCAGTAATTTATGAAATCAACAAAGTAAGAGTGAGAAACTACAATTTGTGACCATCTTGCCATAATCTAGTTGGAAAAAAATTGAGTTTCTTTTTCAATTCATCGTTGTCTTTTCTTTAGTAGAACTAGCTAGATGCAAATATTTATTATTTGAGTAAAACATATTAAATATGTTTAGTTAGGGTGTTTACTGATCATTAAGTGTTACCTTTTAATGGTTTATAGTTTTTGAATTATTAAGATGCAATCTTAATTCTGAAGTAAATGGTTAAAAGAGCACATCTTTTAACTATTTAGACTTACAACAATCTTTAGTGTAATTTATATAGAACTATTTAAGCAACACGGTTAAAATTGAAGCAAGTTGGTCTCTTTGTTGATACGAGATTTAATTTATAAGATTCATTTAGATAGTTAAACTGTTTGATAAACGGTCTCAAACTGGAACTAGCCATGTAACAAAACTTGTTAATTAAAATATATAAATTATTTGTTATTTTTAAATATTCAGTTATATATGTATATGTACATGTATCATGATCTTAATAAAAAATGTTTAGTTAGCAACCCAAGAAATTCGGTTAGTTCTCTCGCATTGCCTTAATGGTACCCTAAGATTCTTCCAAATAGGAGGTCTTGAGTTCAAATCCCTCCCGCAGCAAAATAGGGGTCTGAGGGAGATCAGGGGTTTTCCTAATAGGGTTTTCTCCTGGGATGGTTGTGGTGGCTTATTAGAGTAAGTTCAGAGAGACATTTACCATTAAAAAAAAGTTCTCTCAAATCACCTACTCCGGTTGTTGCTTCCCAAAACCATTGACCATTGTTATTTGTTAATTGGTATATCACGTATAACTTATTATATATCAATATGATAAATTAAATATATAAATATTATTAATTATTTACGTTCTACATATCGAACGAAGTTATCCCGTCATTTTTTTATCTGTCTGCTTTATTTTTTTTACGAGGGTCTCTTTAGAAGCAGCCTCTCTACCACATCTGGGGTAGGGGTAAGGTTTGTTTTCGTCTCACCCTCCCCAGACCCCACACAGTGGGAATATACTGGGTATGTTTGTTTGTTTGTTTGTTTATTTTGACAATTTTTTGGTTTTAAACTATTCTTCGTATATTAAATAACAACATTGTGACGCATTCGAAGTGATATATTTTACCTCTTTTCGTTAGGTGTACATATATTTCATAAAATGATATACACCTAAGTTTATTAATTTAAAATGTGTGCTATACGTAATTTCATGCTAGTTATACATGTATTTTCGTTTTAAAATAGTTAACCTATTATCAGATAATTTTTTTGACTGAAAACAATAGCGCTATTAGATGTCAAAAGAAATTAAAGCATGCCCTTATAAGCACCTTTTTTTCAACGACGATGTTCTTACGTACCACGTATGTTGTCTTAACCGGGCTCATCGGGCAGAGGTAAGACATAAGCTTCCCAGCTGCGCGGGAACCACGTGAAATAGGTAAACCCTCGCCCCCATTAAGATCGAACCGGGATAATCTCTAAGTTGACCCTTCACCTGGTGTTATTTAAATTTACCCCTAGATGGATTCAAACCCATCACCTTCATTATGAAACGTGTGAGCCCTAAACACTAGAATAAGTTTTCAGGACCTTATTTAAACTCAGGACCAATTAGTTGATGTATTGTCATTGTGCTTTATATAACTATTATAAATTAATGTGTTTAATTTTCTACTAATACTAAATAAAATTGCGAGAAATGTACAGGAAGTTGTTGGGCCTTCTCCGTGACCGGAGCCATTGAAGGCGCCCACGCACTAGCCACCGGTGAGCTCGTTAGCCTCTCCGAGCAAGAGCTTGTTGATTGCGACACAAACGATTATGGGTGCGATGGCGGTAACATGGACACTGCTTTTAGATGGATCATCAACAACGGTGGGCTTGATTCTGAAGCTGATTATCCATATATCAGCTCCAATGGTCGCAATGGTAAATGTGACAAATCAAAGGTACATCATATTGTTAATTAATTCAATGTTATTCAAGAATCAAGATCACACAATGTATATCTTGAATTTGTTTGCATATATACCAGCTAACGTACAATGATTCAATATGTATCAGTTAAAAACGTCAGTTGTATCGATCAATAGCTATGTTGAAGTAGACCAAAACGAAGATGCAGTCCTTTGTGCTGTGGCAAAGCAACCTGTGACCATTGGTATATGTGGTTCTGCTTATGACTTTCAACTTTACACCGGGGTAAGAATTAAGATCCGACCCGTTCCACCTGATCCATTCATATATATAATAGTAATTGAGGTTAATATGTTTTGTTTTGGGTATGGATCAGGGTATATATGATGGACAATGCTCAAGCAGCGCATACAGCATAGACCATGCAGTCCTGATTGTTGGTTATGGTTCTCAAGACGGTGAGGACTACTGGATCGTGAAGAACGAGTGGGGCACCTACTGGGGACTTGAGGGTTACATATTAATGAAACGAAATTCCAACAAGAAAAATGGTGTTTGCGGTATGTACCTTGAAGCAGTCTACCCTGTCTCATCCGCCCCATCCCCACCATCCCCACCGTCTCCACCACACCCACCGCCACCGCCACCACCGCCGGCACCCACGCCTAGCAAGTGTGGCGAATTCTCGTACTGTCCGGCCGACCAGACTTGTTGTTGCATCTTTGAGTTCTATAACTACTGTTTGATCCATGGTTGTTGCGGTTACACCAATGCCGTGTGTTGTAAGGGTTCCTCTGCTTGTTGCCCTAGCGATTACCCTGTTTGCGATGTTCAAGCGGGATATTGTTACAAGGTATATATCCTCTGCATACACACACATTCATACATAGTGTCGGGCCTAGAAATCTTTTTTTTGGGGTTAGAATTTTTTCGAATAATTATTTTGTCGTTAATTTTCTTTTACCAATTCGAATGAGGTCGGGTCGGATTACCCAAAAAAATGGTAAAACTAAATTGAATTACAAATACATAATAAAATCACGTCAAATAATCACCTCATTGATTAGGATGATTTGACAAATTGATTTTCTTCGACATGACTCGAAAGAATAATATTTAAATCACATATCAACTAGATTTTTAATCACACAAATAAGATTCAACTTTTGAAATTATATAATAATCACTCAATTTATAAATTACGGTTTTTTTTATATGTGAAGGACAACGGTGTATATTGGTAAGTTATTACTCTAGTCTATTTTTCTGGAGGGATCCGAACATCATTTCTGAACCTAAAATTCAATCACTTAATATACAAATTGGGTCTTATAACTTTTTTTAAGTAGGCTATGGCTAATTAGGTATTTAGATAAATTATTAACTACATATTGTGTTATTTAAGTATTATTTTATTATTTTTAGCTTTAAAATGATTTTAAATTGGGTTCATCTAGTTCGTCAAAAATTCATGGGTGTCGGTCAAGACCAGATCGTATATACAACATTAAAAATCTAAAGTTCATGAAAAGTCGGTTGACCCGCATACCCAATAACTAGGTATGCCAATACATGCATACAGACATACATGTATGATACTTAAAACATGATTTTGTACGTTTTAATTAGAAATCTGGAGATACTTTTGGAGTGGCTGCAAAGAAGAGACAGCTGGCTAAGCACAAGATGCCATGGGAGAAGATTGAAGAAGCTGTGGTAGAGGCCGAGGACCAGCTGCCTCTGGTGTGGAAGAGGAACGGCCAGTTTGTGGAAGCGAATTAAAGGGATGTACGTTAATTATGTTTTTATTTGCTAGACTATATCCCTTATTATATATCTTAGGGGTTTGTGTATTTACGATTAATTAATTACGGTTTTAAAAACTTTAATTAATTAAACATGTTACAGAAATCAGGCATGTATTAAATAATTAGTTGTGATGTACGTTAAGCTACCGCCATCGCTGAACGTAATTCTGTTCGATCGGACGTGATTCTTCAATATAAGTTGCGATTCTGTAATTAATATCTAATGGATTTCACTAACGATTGATATGTATGCATGATCATATGTATTATATGTGCATGATCTATATATATATGTGTATGTCAATTTAACATGTATTTTGATTCATTTCAATATTAACTGTAGCATTATTTATGGTATATCTTCATTTTAAAAGTTTTAGTTTTCTTTTTGAAAGTTTAGTTTTGAAATTCTAACGTGTAAAGTTTTCGGAGCTGGGTCGTTGGCCGTAACAAGTAGAGGTGGGCAAACCGGGTTCAAAACCCAACCCGAACCGGGTTCAAAACCGGGTTCAAAATGGACCGGGTTCGGTGGAACCGGTTTTGAGTTAAACCCGAACCGGTTTGGAACCGGTTTCACATTTGTAGATCTAAACCCGGTAGAACCGGGTAGGGTCGGGCCGGGTCCAGAACCGGGTACACCTACCGGGTTCAAACCGGGTTCGGTTTAAATTTTTTTTTTTTTTTTTTAAATTTGAATACATAAATAAAAAAAATAATATTAAAAACATTCATTATTATTTATAATAATTTACAATAAATTACATACATAACTTAAAAATAAAAATAACTTTTAATACATTTATTTATATTTCAATTATTTAAAAAAAAAGACATACATAAATAAATAAAAAAATACTTGATTTAAGAACATGAATAAAAAAAATAATGATATTAAAAAAATTCATTATTATTTCTAGTAATTTTACAATAAATTACATACATAACTACATAACATAAAAATAAAAATAACATATTTAACATTTATTTCTCTTTTAATTATTTAAAAAAATAAAAGACATACATAACTTAAAAAGATAAATACAAATACAATAACTTGAAAACATGCGTTTTATTCCGTGCTCGTTCCCGCTTGCGTTTGCGTACGTTTACGAGCACGAGCTTCTTGTGCAAGTTCTTCATCGGATATGTCGGGAGATAATCCTTCCTCCACCTCCTCTTCGTGTACCATTGTTTCAAGTTCGATTTCATCTTCGAGGTTTGTTATGTTTTGAATTCGATCGATCGCGTCCAAGTGATCTTTTAAGCAAATACACATCTTTACTGATTCTGGAGTAAGTCTTGTTCTTCGTAAAGATAATACCCTGCCACTAAGAGAAAACGCAGATTCCGAAGCTACCGTAGAAGCTTGGACGGTTAGTAAATCACGTGCCATAGTGGATAGAATCGGATAATCGGATTCCTTTCCTTTCCACCATGACAAAAGGTCTAAATTGTGATAATCCTCGGATTGAAAAGTGGAAACAAAATCTGTTCCAATGTACCTTCCGAGCTCACTTGAAGGGGTGTTACCCCTTTGTCGTTTTGCCGTTTCATTACGAACGGTATTAAATAAACTAAGAAGCGGATCACGAGGTCTACTACTCGAGCTTGATGCGCTCGTGCTCGTACGTATGTTTATATTAGGACCATATTTATTTAAATAAAATTCATACATACTTTGTAAACTTTTTTGAAAACTTTTTTTTGCATCATTTGAAAATTTGGATCTTCTTCATGAATATCCAAATTATCATTTATTTCGTCTATCAAACATTCAACTCCCGTAACATTTAAAATTGGGTTTAAAGCAGCGGCACAAGTAAACACGGGTGGTAAATCTTTAAAATATTTCTTTAATTTGAGTTTCATTGGACTTATAATTTCTTCAAACATTTGGTTTTTCATTTCAAAATTTTTTAAATTTGACGTCATCAAATACAATTCTGGTAACACCAATGGACTAGTAGGATAATAAACCCCTGATAATTTTGTAGTGGCGGTTTTAAAAGCTTCAAGAAAATCTTTTAAATCTTGAATATTCTCCCAAGCTAAGTCCGAAAATTGTTCGGCGTAACCACTTTCACAAAGACTCGTATGAAATGTTTGTAAAGTTGCTCTTTGTTTTAAAGCACTTTCAAACATTTTAAAAGTGGAGTTCCACCGAGTAGGTACATCCCAATTAGGACCATAACAAGGTCTGTTCGTATCTTTACACAATTTTTTGTAATCGGTAAATGTTTTTCTACTTTTTTTAAAAACATCATGTATCATATTTCTAAAACCATATTTGAAAGTTTCAAGATTCGGTGAAGAAAGACCGTCTTGCACCGCTAAGTTAATAATATGTGCTACACATCGACTGTGGAAAAATATACCATTGCAAAATGGTGTGTATTTTAATTTTAATTTTTCCACTGCAGCAGTGTTGTTTGAAACATTATCAAATGCTATTGAAAATAGTTTATTTTCCAACTTAAATTGTGTTATTACGAAATCTAATAGTTGAAACAAATATTCAGCCGTATGTGGATACGGGAAAAGTTCAAACGCAATCGTACGTTTCATCATTTGCCACGAAACGGGATCCACCCAATGGGCGGTGACGCAAATATACGATTCCGGTAAACCATGAGGTGCAGACCAAACGTCTGTAGTTAAGTTTACACCAGTGTTTAGTTTTTCAAAAAATAAGACCAAATCATTTTTTGCCTTGTTCCACATTTTTAAACAATGACGCCTTAGCGTCCTTCGACTTACATGATTATAACGAGGCTGAAGCGTATCTCGAATCATGTTTGTTAAACGAGGGTTGTCGAAATGTCCAAACGGCAACGCCTCTTGAATCACGAACTTCGCCATTCTATCACGAACCTCGTCTACGTTGTAGTGAAAAATTCCACCATCATTACTGATTTGTGTTTGTTGACTTTCTGGATCATTCTTCAACGCCTTGCAAAATGGTTTGGTAATATGTTTCTTCAAACTCGTGTTTGATTCTTTTGCAAGAAGCATACCACAATACTTGCAACGAGCCTTTTGAGACCCATCACTCATCTCAACTAAATCCCAGTTACACCATATTTCCATGTTCCTACTATGCGTAAGAACACGGACAACTGTAACTTCGGTGTTAGAACCTTGACCGACAGAAGATGTAGAGTGAGCCATTGCTTTAACAAGGTTATACTTGTTTAAAATACGAGTGTAATAAAAATGGATCGCGAAACAAAGAGTGTAAAGCAGTCGGGTGTACGAAACGAGAGCGTTTTTTGCTTAGATTGTTCGTTTTCAAGTGTGTAATCAAACTAAACCAAGCCACAACAATTTATACTAAGTTTTGGACCAAAAAACATCAAAAAAACGGCTAGAAATCGATCCAAACGGCTAGTTCAACGGCTAGAACTCGAAATTTTCGTTAAAACGGTCAAAACCGGGTTGAAACCGGGTTCTAGCTACCGGGTTGGAACCGGTTCGGGTTGGAACCGGTTTGTACCCGCCTGATAATTTTAAAAACGGAACCGGGTAGGAACCGGCGGGTTGAAGCGGGTTGGAACCGGGTTGGGGGTTGACCGGGTTGGAACCGGGTCCGGTTCCGGGTTGAACCCCGGGTTCGGGTTTGAAACCGGGTACGATGCCCACCTCTAGTAACAAGCCCGGGTGAAACACTTGTTGAATTATGCCTTGTAAAATGGGCAGGTTTGGTTGAGTAACGGGTCAGAACGGATACGTGGCAGGATGAGTGTGTGTTGGTATGAATTTTAAGGAAAATCATTTTCGGTTTAAATGGATCTCTTTTAGATGGATCTCTATAGCAAAAGTGTACTAATTTTAAAGATAAAAAATGCTCGTTTTTTAGATATATTTTTTTAAAAATAATTTCATTTGTAAAAGTTATAAACGTTTAAAGAATATGAGAAAATTTGATAAAAAGTCAATAAAAGTAAGCATTACTAAAACATTTTTCAACAACTTGATTTAATTATAGCTATTTATTAATGATTTAATGACTAAGGATCCTTTTTAGGTTTTTTTAGGTTAAGAGGTTTATTTAGTTTAACTTAACCCTTCATTATATAATCACAAAAACCATAACTTCCATCCTCGTTATTCATGTAACAATCAAGAGTTAAATGTCACAATAAATTGATAACAATAAAATAGACTTTTGAAATCTCATTAAACATCCTTAAGTTAATAAAATACACTTTTAAGATCTTATGAAACATTCTTAATTAAGTAGTCATATAAACTATCCAATTATTTATAGTTACATGATATAATTAATGTGGTTGTTGGTGGAGCTCAGTTGATAAGAGCTCAGGCCTCTCTATGTGGAGGTCATGAGTTCAAACCCTTCAAGTGACACTTTCAATTACATGCGATGAAAGAGAGAAGCTGCACCTCATTGAGGTCAGGGGTTCGAACCTGAGCATGGGAGAGGATTTACGACAGTGTGTCGGTTCTCGCTTATCTGGTGTGGCTGGGATGACTACGATGGGAATGCTATTGCCCACTTTATTGCCTCTCAAGCCGTTCAAAAAAAATAAAAAAATGATATGATTAATGACAACTTTTTTAATGGAGTCATTCATTTGATATTTTATTCATTTTAATGTCTTTTTGGACACAATAAATTATATTAAATAATCAAATTAATAACAATTAAATTTAACTATTTGTATCTGCAAACTATAATTTCCCAAAATTTTCAAACGATTTAAACGAGAAGATTTTAATATTTTATCTCTAACGATACATTTTTGTAATTTATGTGACTGGGAAAAAGAAAAAAGAAAACAAAAAGAAAAGAGGAAAAGTATGACACGAAAAGAATGAAAACGAAACTTAATTTGCATACATCGTCTAATTTAACTACTTTATTTTTCTTTTCATCGATGTAAAATTAGATATTATAACATACAAATTTGTGTCTAGAGTTATTGGTTTATAGAAGAATTTTATTATCTTTTGGCAAACGATTTTTTTTTCAAATAAACAAATTAATTAAGTCTCAAAACGTATAATAATTGTTGAAATGCATGAGTGGGCAAATACTAAACAATAACCACAAAAAGTTTACAGAATATCATATCCTTAATTTATACAAAAAAGTGTTGCCATCACATGACCACATGGTTTGAGTATTTGTGTTTTCTGATTGAAAATGAAACATTTGTCAATTTCCTGTATAATTTCTTGTTTCACATTTTTAATTAGGTAGAATAGGAAAACACGTTATCTTACATTTTCTGATATATGGTTTATTTTGACTATGATTGTTATAGATATGTTATGTGAATATAAATATATGTAGTATATATACATTTTTTTTTCTGCTAAACTAATTTAATAAAAAATATATATGAAACGCTATGAGGAGAATCAATTCATTCTTTGATAAGTGTTTTAACAAAATATTATACTTTCATATATAAATTATAAAATAATATAAAGGCTATCTAGTTGTTTGTTTTTTATTTATTTTTATCTTTTTATTTTTATTTATTTATTTATATATATATTTTTTCTTTTCTCTATTGGAATCTTCTTATTTTATGTAATCTAAAACGATCATAGTATACATAAAAAATAACCCTTACGATCATATAATTCTAAAATAGAGGGAATACTCCACCTAATATAAGTAAGTTTTTATAGTGTTACACTAAATTCAATCAAAGTTTTTGTACTTTTAACTCATTCAATTTTCAGTAGATATTCCAATCATATGTATTTTTTTTAATTAATTAAACTTTTTAAGTTTTGATTTTGGTTCATAAAAACCTCAAGGCCGTTCATGCGCGTCAAATCAACTAATTTAATTTTATTGTAATATTCAATTAAAACGACTATTAGGCTAAAAAAACCAATTTAAAACAGCGAACGTTCAAATAATACCCACATGTGCGAAAATGATGAGGAAATGGTTCATTTATTTGAAAACAATTTTCTTTTATAGTTACCCTATCGACCTATCCTGCTCTATGTTTTAATTTTTAAAGGTAAGGATATACTAAAAATGACACTTTTGTTTTTCTTTGAAGGTTTATAAATTGTGATTTAAAAGTTGGTTTTGAGTAAATTCATAAATTTTAATAAAAGTACTCTTCTGTTTTTCTAATAAGATATTAAGTATAGAGGTGCTCAAACCGGTTTTTTTGGCCAAACCGGTTCGGGTCCCAAACCGAACCGGTTTCTACAGGGGAGTGTGCAAACCGGTTTCTCCACAAACCGGTTCGGGTTATAAATCGGTTTCTACAATGGAAAACTCGAACCTATGGAACCGATTTGGGTCGAAGTGTAAACCGGTTTGGGCCAAACCGGGTCTTCAAACCGGTTTTTGATTTTTTTTTCTAACCCTTAAAACCTTAACCTTTAATAAAAACTTAAACTAATAAAACCTAAAACCTTAATACTAATAAAACTAATTATAAAACCTAAACCTTAATACTAATAAAACCTTAAACTAATAATTAATAAAACCTTAAACTAATCAAATCATAACTAATAATTAATAAAAACCCTAAAAAAACCTTAAACTAATCAAAACATATAATTAAAACATTAAACTAATAATTAACAAAAACCCTAATAAACCTTAAACTAATCAAAATCATAAACTAATCATTACTAAAAACCCTAATATAACCTTAAACTAATCTTTAATAAATATACACATAGGGGAAGGTTCAAATGGTAACCCACTCCAAGTGTGGTAACCTATTAACTCATTTTCATTGGTTGTTAAAATGAAGCCTTTTAAAATGTGTGGTCCATATTCAATCTGAAAAAGTCAAAAAAACATGTGAATGAGATTTGTTTAAGGGCATTTTTGACATTTAGTAGGGTGTACTTGATTCCTTTTTTAAAAAAAGTTTACCCCCCAATTTTTTAAACACTCATAACTTTTATATACATTATTATTTTTTTATAAAAATTTCACCATTAAATTTGTCACTTTTTTATCTTTAATTCAAGTATAATTTTTTCAAATTTTTTTAAAATTTTCGTAATTTGCACTGATGCAGCGACATTTTACACTGATACAACGATGTTTTACACTGATGTAACGAAATGCATTTTTTTTACACTGATTTGACATTTGGTGGGTGTACTTGATTTCTTTTTAAAAAAAGTTTACCCCACAATTTTTTAAACACTTATAACTTTTATATACATTATTATTTTTTTATAAAAATTTCACCATTAAATTTGTCACTTTTTTATCTTTAATTCAAGTATAATTTTGTCAAATTTTTTTAAAATTTTCGTAATTTACACTGATGCAACGACGTTTTACACTGATGCAACGACGTTTTACACTGATGCAACGACATTTTGCACTGACGTAACGAAATGCATTTTTTTACACTGATGTAATCACAATGATGTAACGAGCTGAATTTTTACAAAGTTTTCGTAATTACACTGATGTAAGGATCTGGATTTTTTCAAAGTGTTCTTAATTTTTTAAAATATTAATGAACTAATTTTTGTAGTAAAAAATAATTTGTAACAAGATGAAAAGATTTTACGTTGGTGTAATTGTAAACGCTCGAAAAAAAGAGAGAAAATCACGAACGCTCATAAAAACAGGTTAAACGAGATTTTGAAACATTTAAAACGAAAAAATGAGATAAAATTACGAACGCTCGAAAAAACATGTTAAACGAAAAAATGAGAGAAAATTACGAACGCTCGAATTTGTAACAAGATGAAAAGATTTTACGTTGGTGTAATTGCAGACGCTCGAAAAAAAGAAAGAAAATTACGAACGCTCATAAAAACATGTTAAACGAGATTTTGAAACATTTTAAACGAAAAAATGAGATAAAATTACGAACGCTCGAAAAAACATGTTAAACGAAAAAATGAGTTAAAGATGTTAAACATGTTAAACGATATTTTGAAACATTTTAAACGAAAAAATGAGATAAAATTACGAACGCTCGAAAAAACATGTTAAACGAAAAAATGAGAGAAAATTACGAACGCTCGAAAACATTTTAAAGATGGAAAGATTTTGAAAAAACGAGAGAAAATTATTATATTTATTGTTCGTTACGTTGGTGTAATTACAAACGTTCGAAAAAAATTCAAAAAAAAATTGACATGACTATTATGGAATTAACGAGAAAAATATAACGAGTTTAATGATGTAATTTTTATAAAAAAATAACATAGTATAAAAAAGTTATAAGCGTATAAAAATCAAGGGGGAAACTTTGATTTAAAAAAAGGAAAATATATATTATATTTATGATGTGGGTGAATCTGATTGGCTTAAATGGGTTAATAAAATGTCCATAATACCCTCATAAAATCAAAAAGGAATCTATGATGTGTAATAATCTGATTGGTTCAAATGGGTTAATAGGTTACCACAAAAATGGTGGGTTCTTATTTGAACCAAATCCTATACACATATAATACAATTTATTTGTTTAAGGTCTTATTAATAAGTATTAGTTGTTTTTACTAGTTTAAGGTTATATTAGGGTTTATTGTAATAATTAATCTATGATTTGTTTAGTTTAAGGTTTATTAGTTGTTTTTAATAGTTTAAGGTTATATTAGGGTTTCTAGAAATGATTAGTATAAGGTTTTATTAATGATTATTAGTTGTTTTTAATTCAGAGAGGAACCGCATCCCCACCAGGGCTGCCCTGGCAAGGAGGCAGGTTCCATTGCAGTGTACGGATTGTCCCATGTGTGGAAACGCGGAGGAGACTGCGGCTCATCTTCTAATATCTTGTGAGTTGTCATCGGAATTTTGGGCCCTTATTGCGCAATGGTGTAAAATTCCACCTATCTATGCTTTCGATGTTCGTGGTCTACAACTCATTTCTAAGTCCCTTCCGGTTGGGAATTGTATGAAGGAAATCATTTATGGGATCATCCTTACTGGATGTTGGGCTATATGGAGGGCGAGAAACCATAGGGTTTTTAAAGAGGAAAGATCCACGATTTATGGATTACTTGAAGAAGTTAAAAGGTTGAGCTTTCTATGGATCAATCATAGACATAAGCAAGATCTTTGGACTTGGGAAGAATGGAAGGTGTTTCGATTAAAGTCAATTATGTAACTGTGTTTGGGGTGTGTAGTTTTTGTTTTGGTGATGTTTTTCTTTGGCTAGCATCTTGCTAGGCCGTTTGGTGTAATGGTTTTTAATTTAATGAATTTCCGCTGTTCAAAAAAAAAAAGTTGTTTTTAATAGTTTAAGGTTATTTTAGGGTTTTTAGTAATGATTAGTTTATGATTTGATTAGTTTAAGGTTATATTAGGGTTTTTAGTAATGTAGTATATGAACAAATTGAAGTCAAACATAAATTAAATTACTTAAAGAGTTAAAGTCTTCAACGATTACAAAAAGCCAAATCGTAAAACATAATGATGAATTACTTGCGTCTTCTTCACGTTTAGTTTTCTTCCGAGCTAACTTGATAATATGCAGCTTCTTCCTCGTCGGTTATTCCTTCCGACAAACCCGCCTCGACCTCCTCTTGCAATAGCTCGCTCTTGTAATCCTCCTCTTGAAAATATTTTGTTTTCCAATTTAAAAGTTTTTATAACTTTGTCTAAAACATAAAATAAATTCTCACTCGTGTGAGGATAGTCAAATAACTCAAACGCGACCGTACGTTTCATTAATTGCCATGTATCGGGTTGTACCCAATGAGTGGTAACACAAATATACGAGTCGGGTGAACCATGTGGAGCGGACCAAACATCACAAGTTAAACTAACACCGGTTTGTAAGTTTTCAAAACCCAAAATAAGTTCGTTTTTAGCTTTTTTCCACATTTTTAAACAATCTCTTCTAATGATCAAACGACTTACGTGTGCGTAACGAGGTTGAAGAGTTTGTTGAATAAGTCGAGTTAGACGAGGGTTGTCGAAGTGGTTAAATGGCAAACTTTGTTGAATCACGAATTGCGCCATTTGCTCCCGAACGGCATCGACACTATAAGCGAAGATACTCCCGTCATTCGACATCGTCGGTTGACCTCGTGCTACTTCGTTCTTCAAAGCTTTGCAATATTTGAACTCGTGATGGTTTTTCAAAGTAGTATTCGCGTCGTGTTTGAAAAAACCACCACAAAGCTTGCAACGAGCTTTATTCGGACCGCTCGACATCCTACACAAATCGTAGTTTTTCCATATTTCAGGATTTCTCTTCATAGGATTAACTTCAACAACTTCAAGGTTTGTTGAAGCACCACAACCAATGGAAGAGTTAGTACTTGATGAAGCCATTTGTGAGCGGGTTTGCGTTTGGAGAGTTTGGAGAGCGTTTTTTTGCGTTTTGAGAGCGTTTTTTGCGTTTAAGAGTTGTGTGATTGAACCTAAACAACCACAACCTATTTATAAGGGATATATGGGGTATAGAATGCAAAAAAAAACCAAAAAAAGGTCAAATAGAGCCCCCAGCGGCTCTTTTTTCGCTAAAAAAGGTCAAAAAAAATATAGCCGTTAAACCGGTTCCTAAACCGGTTTGGGAGACCGGTTTCTAAATCGGTTCGGGTCCAAACTGGTCCAAACGGTCGAAAATCCAAACTGGCTACAAACCAGTGGTTCGGTTCGAGGGCCAAACCGGTTTGGCCGAAACCGTTTTTTTTTAATCTGAAATCGGTTTTAAAACCGGTTTTCTAACCCGGTTCGGTTTTTTTGTGCAAGTCTAATTAAGTAGAAAATTATTTGGGCCGAGCATGTGAAATAAGTGGGCTGGATAGTGGATGTATCAACTATCAAATGAAAGCCCATCACAAATTCAAAACTTCAATAGTTCAACTTCAATCCATGTTAACCTATGTTTGTAAGTTTTTTATATTTTTCAGATTCATTTCAATTCATTTATAATTTAAGTATTTAACCAAAACATAAATGTAAGCATTCCGTTTTTGATACACAATTGTAATTAGACGCCTGGATCTACAACCTAAATTGACATCTTTTAAATGTTAGATATTTTAGTGTAATTGAGATTAATTTTATCGATCAATACGAATTATGAAATTCATTAAATAAGTTGGATGTGGGGTGCACGCTTGTTTAATGTTTTATAATTCAAGGGGGTTCCAAGAGGAGGGGGTCCGGGGGCAGCGCCCCCAGATAGCGGGGTTCAAGGGGCGGCAACCCCAGGTGGGATCCAAGGGGCAGAGCCTAAGTTGATTTTACGAATTTTTACATAAAATTCGCTTTACAACTTTAGTGGCAAAATTGTGAAAAATAAAAGTTTTGAAAACTGCCTGAAGGCAGTTTCCAAACCGCTATTCCAGAAATTTGTAACACGCCGACCGATGGCGGAAACGTCGGGATGCCACGAGGAATGTGTAGATTGTTCATAAGCTCGTGGGAATCTAATTAAATCATCACATATCAATTAATCAACCAAATTAATTACATCAAAATCATGTTCATCATGAGCTAGTTACATCAAATACACAAAAGATTTAGCTAACTAACTAAATTCTAGTCTTCAGAATTTCAGTTATTTTAGCTAAGTCCAATAACCTAAGTGATGATGTCCCAAAAGATGTAGAGCTATCTTGCTCTACTTACTTCTCCTCATTCCCTGAAACATGTAGAAAATCAAGTGTCAACTACGAAGTAGTTGGTGAGAAATCATAAGTTTTTTTTTGTATTAAAAATGTTTATAAAACGTTTATGAATGTTTATAAAAGAGTTTATGAAAATTTATAATTTCCCCGAGAGAATCCACATGCGCACCTGCTAAATAATCCAACAATTCCAAATCCAACAAAACAACATCCAAACAATTCAAGTAATCACATACACAATAATCACAAGTAATTATCCACATATATTCAACCAATCACATCAATTCAATAAGTATCAATCATCATAATCATATCAATATAAGTTACCGTGGAGGACCTCAGTCAACTCAATCAACGGCGGAATCATCGCGGAGGACCGCAGTCAACTCAACCAACGATATTCCTATAAGTGTCTTCGTGCACTGCGGAGGACTGTAGTCAACTCAACCAACAGTGGAATCACTGAGGAGGACGTTAGTCAACTCACCAACAGTAACTCAATCATTTTGGAGGACCTAAGTCAACTCAACCAACAATGATTCACGGATAAGTAATAATCTATCTTAATCCATAATCAATAATAATCCATTAATATGAATATCATATTGATAATCCAGGTGTCACCCATGTGTTATCAAAATAATATTTAAATTGGTATACATGTTCCACCTCCGAGTTTAAAAACAGAATGGTTTTAAAAGGAGGTTATGAGAACTTACCTGAGTTCCTTAGAATCAGTATTTCGTGGTATGCGCGCTCACGTATGTGAAATCCAAAACAACTCAATAACCTGTAATTATCGTATGTTCGTGTTCATAAGCATATGTGTTTCTTTTTAATTTAGTAACCATAAATGTTTACTTTTAATTCATGAAGTGTTTCACTCACTTAGTTTATTTAATATAAGTTAAGTTGTAACACTTAAAATTTTATCAGTGATCATCATACCATTGTAGTTTAAACTCGTTGGTTTTAAATCGTCTAATATATGATGATTCTAAGAATACATTAAAGTTGTACAAGTTGTAAAGGTAATAACCTTATAAACTTATATACACTGTTGTCTATACATGCATGCATGATTAACTTATTCAACCATCATGAATTAAGTTATTAGGATCCCATTCAAGTTTTAAGGAGGCTATGTGTAAGTCTTTTACTATAAAAAAAGTTTCACATTATGTAAAATCTCATAATACAAAACTTATATTATTAAGAAAATATGGTCACTTAGTAATATTCATGCATGCATGTTAAAGTCTCATTAAATATTATTTATTTCAAATCATGTGTGTTCTTACAGTATCCCACCTTGTTTGATAAGGACTTAGATTCAACCGCACCTAGTCCACCCTTCCCCATTAGGTTCGCTGATAAACATGGGGTTTTAATGGTCTAAGATTTGGCCACAAGGTTCGGCCAAAAGAAGATTTAGCCATGCAAGGTTCGCAGCAATTTGGGTTCCAGGTTCGTGTCATCCTTGGGTCGCGTGGGTTCTAAGGTTCGGCCAAAGCTACTGGTTCGCCCAAGGGTTCGCTAGTTCCTGGGTTCGGCTAGATGAGGAGGTTCGATCAAGATATGGGTTCGGCTCCCCCCCAAGGTTCGCCACCGCATGGGTCGTTGAAGAGAGGTTCGTTCCACCTAGGTTCGGCTGCCACCTGATCACATGTTCGTTCCTCTCAACTTCAGCTGCTAGGGTTCGGGGTCTTCATGTAGGTTCGTGGTTCACATGTTAGCTTGAACAAAGGTTCGGTCAACCCTTCTTCCCAGCTATGGTTCGTTCCCTAGAAGGTTCGACTGATGGAAAGGTTCGGCTACCTGTGTGTCGTGATCCACTGCTCATCATCTCCTCCATCGAGCTACCTTTGTTGTAGGTTTGTGTTTTAGGGTTTCCTAGTTGTGTAGAAAGGTTTATCCCATTGTTTTCAAGTGTCTAGATCGACTAAACAACAAATAAGTTTAAGGAATCGCAATTCACACAAAACCAGAAAATAAAACGTCAGATTTACCTCGAAAAGTCGACAAATCATTGGATTTCTTCGTGGATTCTTGTTCTCCTCGGTCACACGGTCGTTTAGGCACCAAGATCTCGCGAAATGGTTGAGAAATGAGAGAGAGATCGTAGAGAGAAGTTAGAGAGAGAGTAGGGTTACGGGTTTGGTGATTTAGTGAGAGAAAGTTCTTGAGAAAATGAAGAAGAAGGAGTGTTTCTTCGTTCTTATACCCCGTATCGTTCCCACGTGCTCGGTCTTGTTTAATATGCGTTAAAAATAATTAGATGCTCGGTTTTTATCGTAAAACGCATTTAAAACGTAAAACATTTGAATACTCATGTTTCGTTTAATAATATGATTTTAAATAAAATTGTTTCGTAAAAATATTTCGTTTAACTTCGTTAAATCATTTATTAAGTAAAACGATTCATTCGTATACTTCTTAAGTTCTGATTCCTAATAAAGTTTTTAAATTCTTTTTCTTATTTAATATTGTTAGATATTATTTCATTATCTCGTTGAAACGCGTTACTTACGTACGTATTCGTAAAGATCGTCATCTTTCCGAATCCGACGCTCGTATCGTATTTCGATTTGATTTACGATCTATGGAATATCGTTTCAGAATATTATTCTTAATAATTATATTCGTGTGAATCGTCACCCACGCGAATACATTATTAAGTTAATATTTTTAAAATAACATTCACGTTTAATTTATAATCGTAAACTCACAACGCGTAATCAATTCCAATATCGTTTTCATTATCTTGTTATCTTTAGTATTATAATTTCCCACTCCAATCCCACTAAACCATATCACTGACACATCCGTGATGGACCGAAATATGTATATGTATAGGGCATATGTAGGGGTAGGTCTCAACCTCCCCAGCCACCGTCCCACCACTATTTCGATAAACCATGACCATGTGTCCTTGATTATGGTTAGAAACCAAACAATAACCAACTCTTGATTCCTTTCCATTCCAAACCAATAATCCATAATGTCAAAACCCGCGCCGTGTGCAGAATCCACGGCGCGTGACTATGTGTTCATGTGCCATTGTTGGAGAATAACCCATGATTAATTATGTTTCATAAAATTAAGTTCATTTAAACAAACATAACATACATATTATACAACAAGTTTATCATAAGATAATTATTATACAATACGATGTTTTTGTTTTCTCTCTAGGTCACAACTATTTCTGCTATTGATCCTGACCTAGATTGCTTTACTGAAGCTCCCGATTACCTGAAACATGTAGATAAAAGTCAACTACAAATAGTTGAGTGAGAATCATAGGTTTTGTTGATTCAAAATAATTGTTCAAACAATGATTTTCATGATGTAGTAATCACAAGTGATCAAACAGGTACTTTGAAATTGAATCTAATTGAGCATGCAAACATCAAACCTAATGATAAATGATCGTTAGTAATGATTGTTAGCTCACATGATGAAGTCCAACCCACGGTTGGAGCGATTTGTGATAATGATACTTGTTTTCCCGCATATGATCATACCAGTACTAATAAGGGCTTGATAACAAGTTAATGATATTTACATAAGAATGTCCTCAATAGCATCCACATAACCAAAGTTCCCAAGTGATAAACTTGATTTAATGATTTGATAAAAGATTTACTTGATAATAGTTTGTCATGATTTTCCAGATGAAATTGATATATGATTTCACAGTAGTTGATAAATGTTTATCATCCTTTTCCTGATGATACTGATATATGATTTCACAATAGTTGATAAAATATGTTTTAAAAATGTATCTACATGTTCCACCCCGAGGTTTGGTAGAATCTAAAGAGAGAAAGGGGCTATGATCTCACCTGTGTTATTGAAGTGTTTTGATTTTGAGGTATCACACAAAATCTGAAGAGAATTATGCAATTCATTAATGTTTTATGAGTTCCTTGTATTTGAATTGGATTATCAGAATATTCCTTGACTTTTGTTAACAAGGAATCGTAGTTTAAGTCATCAAGCTGATCTTAATCCTTAATCAGCATCCTTAAGTTAATATTGCACAAAGTGCGATAAACAAGGGACCTATAATGATTTAGGTTCCTATTAAGGAGTTTATGATTAACTGGATTAATCACGACATTTTTGGATTAATCATATAGATATTGATTGTTGATTATTTCATTAAACAATTTCCTAAATGAATTTCTGGCTTAGGAATAGTCAATCCTTGTTATTGATCATTTAGGTATCATGAAACATGAGAATGTGATATTAAAATATGTTTAATAACCATGCTCAATGTACTAATCTGACTGTTATCATAAACATCAGATCGTTATTCTAATGATTATCATTATGCTTGTCATTAGTTTGAAACACTTGGATTTAACCTAGCATTTCAATAAATGATCAAGACAATCACAATCATTGTTACACTCAAATGGTTTAAACCATTTTAATCTAAGATATAGTTTCATGAAAACCGGGCATTACAACGGATCGAAATAAGGATTTACCCATTAACAGTTCAAGTTATTCGTTTATAATCATTCATAGCCGTCATCTAGGCAATAATCAACAATCCTAACTATTGTATTATATTCAAAACAAGATTTAATCTAACCATTATCGAACTAGAAGGTTAAAATGAACCGTTACCTAATCTGACGGATTTCTCGGGCAGATATGATGATCGGGACCTGTAGATATGTTTCTTGGTGCGATCCGTGGGTTTAAACACCTTCAAGATGGAGTTTGGATAGTGAAAATTGGGTTATAATGGTCTGAAAGTCGAGTTTATTTGTTAGAAATGAGATCTGATCAAGAAAATCAGATTTTTATGCCTGCTGCTTCCGTCACGTACCGCCGAGGGTGGCAAAGAGGTTCTTCGCGTACCTCCACCGCCTTAGTCAGACACGATTTTGTTTTCGCGATTCCGGGAGCATACGAACTCCGTTTTGCGCACGGTTTTCGCCTACGTTCACGATTTTTCAAGCTCTTTCCAATGGTTATAATCTCAAGACCTAAAGAGTTCAAAATATTTGACCTCTTATTTAACGCTATATTCGATTTAGTGTATCTTGAAATCGGAGCCTCATTTCGCGATTTCGCTTACACTCATTCTCTTCATTTCCGAGTTATGATTCTAGACATGAAATCGGTTGGACATCTATTTGAATAAGCATTATGTGATGGATGTTTCTTTGCGATCTACTAACACCAGATTCCTAAGTAACTACAAGTCATGAACTGATATGATATGATATGGTCTTTTTGGCACATACGTAATAATGAATGTGGATTTCAAGCACGACCAAATGTGATTTCGTTATTGATAACGTAATTCTCGAATACAATTGTCACACATAATATATGAATTCAACTGCGATAAACTCTCTGGTTCTGTTTAGTTGTGTTTCAACTAAACTTCCCATGGTTTATGCATATAATAATATGCTCTCAATAATGTATACCAGTGATAATAACAGTCCATAATTCATAATCATTAATAATTAACATATCAGATCTTAACAGTACAAACAATTCTGTAATGCACTTGCCTGAATTACAGTGATGTTACAAAATTGATCGATGAAATAAGAAACACTGGTTCATTCTCGAATTTCACAAAAAATTCTCATACGCATTCTTGAATCGAAATTAAATTTTATCCGATCAAACATTTGAGTGAACCGCAAATAGTTTGATCTGAAAGTGCGATCCACGACTTTCAATTTCATCGGGTGTTCGTGTTCTGAACTTTCTCGACATTAAATGATTGATTATTCGAGCCCCGTCTATAACAACTTAACGCAAATTAGTTGTAGTATAAATAATATGGAGTTTTAATTATAAATAAATATTACCATATATACATTTCAAAGCTAAATGAACAATAATAATATTTTAATAATAATAATAATATAATACTTATAATATAATAATATTAAAATGTATTATTATTATTATTATAATAATAAAATATTATTATTATTATTATAATACAATAATAATATAATATTATAATAATAATAAATATTTTATAATATATTACTATTATAATAATAATAATAATAAATATTTTATAATATTAGTATAATAATAATTATTATAATTATATTATATAATCTTATTTTTTAATTGTTCGCGTTTCTTTAAAATATTACGGGTAAAAGAGACTTATATATAATTATGTGATACAAGTTTAGGCAATTTTTATTTATCTACAATTACTT
This sequence comes from Mikania micrantha, assembly GCA_009363875.1. Lineage (NCBI taxonomy): Eukaryota > Viridiplantae > Streptophyta > Magnoliopsida > Asterales > Asteraceae > Mikania > Mikania micrantha. The sequence continues at coordinate 84,441,940 of CM018696.1, forward strand.
TTAAAATGTTATGTGTTTTGTAATTTAAAGTTTTACGACGTATAGATAAATTTATGTTATATGAATTTCAATTTTTAAGATCATAATTTTATTCCAGTTCAATATGGGGTTACCGCCGCAACGCGTGTAGTAACTCCTAGTTATAATACATATGAAGATAACAAAGATTCGCTGGAAATTCAAATCGAATTTTGTCACTCAACAACAAAGACAATTAGAATAAAATGTAGTGTAATTTTCAACTGATGTGATGCTCCTTTTTATACTTGGCAATCTTGATGCATAACAAGATAACTAGGTAGAATTTGGTAAACAATAATTGCATTTTGGGTTGAAATGGATAACATTATGACATAGTATGGCTTAAGATGGGTAACATCTTAACACAAAATGGGTCAAGATGGTAACTTCAACTATGTGAACATAATGGATTTCAACGAGTAAAATAACTAATAATATATTTAATGAGAAAATCATTAAAATTTATTCAAATAAGCTATTTATTTAACTACAACTCATTTTAAGTTGAGCGAAATTGATTTTTTATAAAACGATCCGTTTAAACCCAAACGGATTTTGCTTAAGATCCGTCTTGACCCGCACTCATGCTAACCCGCACCCATTCTGATCCGTTACCAAATCCAACTCAACCCGCCTATTTTTCCAGGGATACTCCTTTTATGTTGTTGCATGTATTCGACCAAATAGAGATAAGGGCAGTCATATTGGCTTAGAGAATGAACTGGTCACACTTCGTCTTCTCCCTTTTCATTTTGAAGGCTGTAAAACACCATTAACAACTCATTGGAAAGAATCCAAGCAGGGGCGCATCTTAGTGAGGGTTGCGCCCCCTGTTTTTTCGTGCAGTATTGTATATTTTTAGATACATAGTGAATTTTTTTAAAAATCTTTATTTCGCCCCCCCTGAAGTTTCGGTCAAGCTCCGCCACTCCGTCACTGAATCCAAGCTCGAGGCCTCAAGACCATCCATATCCATCGATGCATGGAAGTTGTCATAATTTAACCCCAAAGGCCCAACCTATTGAGCCAAGCCTGGGCCCTGGTTATGGGTAGACTTAAGTTTTGTCAAAACAGCCTTTTTTCTATTCGAACCCATTTGGTATACAACATGTTTTTTCATGCAAACCAAATTCATATTTTTGTAAATTAGTTTGTTTTTATCCCCACCAATTATGAGGCGTACCTGCCCAATCTAAATTGTCTGTTCTACCTAGATTAATGATACTAATATACCGTGAACTTTTCAATTCCTGAAATTTAATTAATTAGTTAAGGTTTGTTCGTAGATATTCATTGATACTTTTCAATTACTAAAATACAGGAGAGTTTGATTTCTAAAATCAGGCTCTTAATTGCAAGCACACAAGGCCCGAGTTAGCCCAACAACATGTGACAGCACGCGTATTCAAGGCCCGATTAAGCCCAACAACATTCGTGCATTGTGTTTAATTATGTCATATGACATCTCATATTTACCATTGCGAGAATGAGTTTGAATCTGAGGCGGCTGCGAGGTTTCTTCGATTTTTTTTTCTAAACAAGTGTCGGTAAAAAATTATATACTAAAATAAGATAATTTGAAAAGTAATTATATATATTTTTTTTAATTCAATCACATATTATAATATGTTAGACTAAATTAACTATGTTAATATGTTAGATTAAATTAAAGAAAGTTATGATAAAATAATGCAAAATAAATAAATAAATAAATATAAAAAAAATATTCATTTTAATAAATATTTGTTAAATCATCCATTTAGATGAATAATTCTTTTGCCAGTCCCTTTTGTAAAATTAAAGGGTTAGAATATTGGTATACCTGAGTACGGATAGCAACAATTTTTGAATTTTTTAATATTAAAAAATGTTTAAAAAATATGTATAAATAAAAGTTATATGAGTATTATGACCCAATTTTTTTTTTGAACGGAGAAGGTCTCAATCGTGTGAACCCACTTTTTCTAGGCCATGTCACCAAGGTCTAGTTACCAGGGCCTCCCATGAGCCACCACAACCACCTCAGGAGGAAACACCACTGGGAAAACCCCTGACCCCTCAGACCCCTATTTTGCTGCGGGAGGGACTTTAACCCAAGATTTTTCATTTGGAAAAATCTTGTGGTACTATTGAGGTAATACATCTTTGTATTAGGACCCAAATTAAAACACAGATTTCTTGTCCAAAAGATCTTTGAGTTCGAAACCGAGCTAGTGTGAGGTTTCTTATCTGATAGGTTCCTCTCATCCAGTGTATGTCACGTACCGTCAAATACGTGTTTCGATAAAAAAAAAAAAAAAAAGTTGAAAAATATATATGTATTACATCTAACATTGATTAATTGTTTCTAATCTAGAAAGCCTTGAAAACCTTAAAAATCATCAAACTTCACAATCTTTTGTCATACTTTCTAAACTGAACATGAAACATGGACTGTGCAGCCAACAACTCGACACACTGTTTGGGATTCATCATATCCAACAACCCTTTCAACGTCTTCAACCTCACACAGTCACCCATCTTCATCAACCTCACCAGCCCACTCAACACCGCCACCAGTGCATCACCATCACCACCGCCACTCGCCACCCGCACCATCTCCACCATCCGTCGATCCGCCATCCCCACCTGCTGTCTCTCCATCTCCCTCTCAACCTTCTCTTCCTCCATCTTTATCATCACCCGCAGCACTTCAATCTTCTTCACCTGCTCCTCCGTCAAATCCACCAGCCCCTTTCCCGTCCGCCGGAGCGTATCCACGAACCGGAAAACCGCCGAAGGCTTCCAGCCAGTGACCCAAAGAAAAGCGTTTTCCAAAGGGGTGAGCCACACCGGCGTGAAGAAGGCACAAACGTCGTCGAGGGCAGCAGCCCATTTGACCCTGTAGTAATTCTTGTGATGGGTAGTTAATTTGGCGATTAGGGTTTCGTAATCGGGCTGGTGGGTGTAACTATCTTGGACGAGAAATTTGAAATATTCTTCCAACTGAGATACCCATTTCTCGTGGAAACCTGAGAACTTTTCTTCGGTTGGTGTCTTTTTCATTGTTATGGTTTCCTGTTGTTAGACCAACAAGTCGTGGCCGATAGTTTTGAGGTTGTATATATATATATACATGAATTTATGTGTATTGCACACACAGAGACATATAGAGAGAGAGAGAGAAAGGGTGGATGAGTGACACGCTTCGAGTTTGGGGAAATGCGTGGCTGAAGAAGCATGCTGGCATGCTGCATGGTTTAGGCTTCCTCTTTCACTCTCTCTCACACACACTATCTTTTATAAATATTAGGCGTTCTGTGTTTTGGTTTTTATAGTTTTTTAGTGCAACCATAAACCAAATTATTATTAATGGTTTTGGAATAATCAAAACAAATCGAATCATCAAAAATAAAAGTAAATCAAACCGAACCATTATCAACAGTTTGGTTTTACTAAAAGAGCATTTTGGACTTGGGCTTATGGACTCGTTAAAAATAAAAAAAAACGAACAATTTTATGATTTGAGAGCGACTGCTTACATTTTGAGCCCAAATCATTTACTTTTTGTAAAATGACGTCTAAATTATCAAACTTATCTATCTATCTAATTAATATGTGTGTATATCACACGGTCTGTTATGGTTTTTTAACGGCTAGTTTTTAGTGAAAACCGTAAACCAAATTGTTGACTATGGTTTCAAACTTTTGAAAACAACCGACCAAATTTTTAAAGACAAGTTTGGACATTTTCGCTATTTAAAACCGAACCATGAGCATCCCATACTAAATATATATGTAATGTAGGCGCACATTTTGTTTTAACAAAAAACAAATATATCTATCTCAAACTAATATATTATTAGTCTAGATTTTAACTTATTGTCTTTCACCTTAATTGCAGGAACTATATTAAATATGTTAATCCCATGTTAACACATCAATATATGCATGTGTGGAGAAAAAATATACTTTTGATATAGTTTTCTAACAATTAACAGACATCCATCTATACTATTTCTAAACTACAAATTTTTCATAAATTACATCATTCTTGAGTTTAAACTTAAATCACTTTTTCATTATCATGAGATAATCCAGAGTAATCATCGTGAAAGTTGCCCTATATATATTTTAACAGTTTTGGGCTGAATTGAATGCATGATTTAATAAACGTGTTATGAAAATGTTAATGACCTATGATTGATTGAGAATGAATCAATGTTTAAACTTGATAATGCCTTGTGAATTGTATTACTTTAAATAGTTTTTATGATGATGACTATAATGTATTATGACCGACATGATAGCTAAGTTGCATGTGATGTTTGTGATGTGTGAATTTGTTGCTCTCAAACAATCTCATGTTTAACTTTATGGCTTGTCTTTATGATGGTTATGTTATACATTTCCAATTATTGTTAATTGAAAATGTTAACTTACAATGATGCTTAAAGATGAAAATGTTTTATGTAAAGTATAAATCATCAAAATAATATATGATTTATTTAGCATGCATGTCAAATTAAAAGTTTAAAAAAATTAAGGAGTGTTGCATAAAGCTTGTGGACATAAATGAGAATGCTACCTGAGTTAGAGACTAGCTAGCATCTCGTCAATTTTATGTAGTTCATGATAGTTATACTCAAGCAAGACTGATGTACTCGACTTGAAAGTTTTTAACTGGATGATTATGCTACTTATAAATGAACTTTTTAGTTTATAAATTATACTTATATATGACGTATGGAACAAACTGAAAGATTTATAATATCATACTAAAGATGTTTCTTATAAGCACGTCATTAATTCTAGCAATGCTTTAGTAGAAATAGAACGTTTTTATTTGAAATTTTAAAGAGAAACTAATAATGTAAATATTTAAATTAGTTTTACTTTTATTAAGCTATACTAAAAAGTAGGGGCATAAAAAAAAATCCAAAAGAAAAATATCCGAAAATCTATTCCTGAAATATCTGAAAATTCAGATTCATATTTGAATATATATATATATATATATATATATAAATATAATTTCGGATATATGAACTATCTGAAATAATTTTTTATTCGAATAATTATTGTATATTTTAGATAGTTTTCGGATATTTTAGATACTTTTTGGATATCAAAAATATTTATTAACCATTCGAAATTTTTGTATATCTGAAATCCGGATGTCTGAAGTAGAGGAGGTTTGATTTTAAATGCTCCTACTTGAAAGCACAAACTATGAGTGCTATGGATGAAATATTTTTTTTGAAGAAAAAAAGAACAGCTTTTGTTATGTGTTTTTTCTCGATCATGACTAATTTGGGCTATTAACGGATCACTAAAGTATCTGTAACACCCCAACCTGATTAGGGCTGACGTGTCACTTATACGGAGATCAAAATTAATGCAACAATCCCAAAATAGTTAAAATGTAATAAAAGTCTTACATAAATCACCCAAAAACATAAATCAAAGTCTTATGATAAAGTTTATTACATTATTTGTAAAATAAATCCTTGATAAACTCTAGTCTCTCGTTCCTCAATTCTCAGCCTGGTTTCCTGGATTACCTATACAATACATATAAACACCACAAAAACAAATACGGCTGAGCCAAAGAATGCTCAGTAACGGATAAACAACAGTAATTAACAGAAGTTCAGAAGGTGGTGAAGATAATGAGAAATAATAATCATAAACAGATACCAGAAACATAATAGTAACCGAAACAGAAATAGTAAACAGTGGTCTGACTTGAATCAAAATAACCTTTCAGAAACAACAATATAGGTTATAATATAAGTCAGAAATAGTGGGAGAATCCCAGAATATACCACGAGCCGACTGTACATAAAATAGTGTAAGGTTCACGGGTAGCTACTCCCGCTTACCAGACACATGAGATAGTTAGTGTTGGCATACACGTCACTATCCCCCAGAAATCAGAAAGTACAGTTATAAATTATCCTAGGACCAGTCCATACGCCTCTCCAGAATTCAGTAGGTGCACAAGTGTACTATCAGAGTACTAAATAGAGACGCCGTGAACTCAACTAACCGCCACGGGTGGTTCCACATCATGGTTGCCGCCATGAAGGGCCTGTAGTCATCCTTACAGGTAGGGGCATGCTCGGGTAATAGATCAGAAATTCAGTAGGTTCAGTAAGTTCAGTAAGTTCAGTAGGGTAGTTAAACTACTAAGTAATGTCATAATCAGATCATGCAATAATGAGTACAATAATATAGACCTATTGCATGTTAAACGAAACACGGAAACACGATATCATATCGTGACAATATAGAAACAGAAATTAAACGGTTACAGAAACAGAAATACTAAGATTTAATTAAACAGAATCCGTACCGAAACGAGACAACAATAAATACTATGAGTTAAAGGTATAAAATCCGTACCTGGTCCTTAGCAATTAGTCAGCGATTAATCAAAACAATAATCGTGTAATCCAAATCCCCGCTAATTCAGAAATCTGTGTGGTTGGTTTAATTTCACGTTAGTTTAAATAACTATTGATTTGTATATCTCATTAGTTTGATTGTGGTGATTTTGACCCTTTAACACTTAACTAGTCGGATTGGTTTATTTGTAAAGTGTTTATATGTTTTAACGTTCGTAAATATTCACTAATTTCAAAATCAGTTGCCTAAGCCTTTTGATTGTTATTAAGCCATGTCGTACATATATATATATATATATTTTTGTACATTCAGATTCTAATTAACCAGGTTCACATGAATGAAAACAAAAGAAAAAGGAAAAAAAAATACTTTGGGATAGAGTTGAAACCTTGACTCTTTCACCCAAAGTTATAAATTTTAACCAGCAAGCTAGAATCATTTGTATAATCATATTATTTTTTTAAACTTAATTAGTCTGGCTCCCTTCTTCTTCATTTCATTCAAAATTTACAGCATGTTTTAAACTTTCCTTCTTGACCATCTTTTACGTTCTTATACCTGTATATTATATACATACATACTCATGTATGTAATATCTATTAATGATTCATAATGTCAAGTTACATTTCCATAATTGTTTTTGTAAGGTTCAAACTTTCTGGTTAGCTAAATCATATCGACATGGATTAATAATAAAGCCCAAGTAATAAGATGATCTAAGCATTCTTACCTTAAACAGTGACAACAAACGAGTCGATGAAAGGTTGTAACTGCGATAGGCTCTAATACTCGTTGATTCAACCGGATGTCGGGGTTTGTCGGCTTCGTTTACCGGTTTCAATCTTCCTCCGATGACAAACACTTGACGAGTTGGTGGTAACGTGATTGTTTACCTGGATGCAATGATTTTAAACATAACTTCCGGTGGTTGTACGGCGATTGGTTCTGAGTTCCCGGCGACAAAGTGGCTGATCGGTGGTTGCTAGGATGGTTTTTGTAGTGTATTTCTTGGCTTAATTGAAAGTAAGGAAATTGACGGGTACCTTAGTCGAAGCATCGAGAGTAGGCTGATGGTAGGGGTAAAAGATAATGAACCAAGATATGTGATTTTCATTGATATAACGGCCGTGTATTTGATCGGTTAGAGCTATTAATTACAACTTAATTTTCATTGATTCAGTTTTGTTTATTCACCCATTTCAGTTACAATTTAAACGTGATTATAATTTTCTAAGTGAACATCGCAGACTAGTGAATATAATTATTTTAATTCGGGTGTGGTTTTATCTATGGATTGGTTTATTAGCATTTTCAATTTGATCAGTTATGATCTTTGTATTAATCGTGTTATAGTTAAATATGATTTTCACGATAATGTTAAAGTAACCATTAGATCGTCAGTTACTTTTTACTATTCATATATGAGATGCACTGGTTACTAATTAGCTTGGTTGACACTATAACTCGAATGTTCAGTATTTAACATGTTAATTCGTCGGAACTTGTAACTGAATTTTTCGAACATTCTAAATTCATTTAATCATTAGAGATTTTTTTTTATTAATTTACGGGTATTATGGTATTATAGTATCATTGTGTTATTAGACATTATCAGTACTATCCGATCATATTCACTATCAAGTCATCAGTTCAGAAAGAAACTTAATACTTTGAGAAAATTTTCTTACAATATTAAAACCCAAACTTTAAAATTCCTGAGTTTTATATCGCCACTAAGATAAATTGTTACATGTATTAAATTTAATTAGCTTATATAGCTTAAAATGCATAGAAAATGGCAATTTTATTCTTGAAAAAAGGTAAAGGCGTCTTCCTTGGATATGATGTCATCCAAAGTGCCACGTAGTTGTGGACATGCCATGACGAAGAGACCATGTGGAGCTTGCTTCCACACCTTGGCTGTTCGTGACGAAGGGGTCTTCCAGTCACACGATACCCTCAGTGTTTTACTATTACTTTTAATTTTAAGGAAATAACTTTGTACCTTTTTTAAACTGAAAAAAATCTTATATTTAATTAACCACAAGCCTAATGTATAAAACCTCTTCTTCTAACATAATTCAAAATGTATATATAAATTTATAAATTTAGGAGAAGAAATATGTAATTACCATTTATTTTATCACATCAAACATAAGCGAGCGTACCCCCTATCTGACTTTTTTTATTTTTAAAACTTATACATTATATATATTAAAATACATTTAAATATCGTATGCGTTTATTTTGAAAAGCAGGTCACGCTCAGTTTAATTAGCATAAAAAAGTAAAATATAGAGCCTTTTCTAATTAAAAAAGCAATTTTATTAAAATATTATGAGTAGTAAGTAAATAAGACATGAGGCACCATTGATTGCATACTTATGTTAAAATAAAGCAATGACTTTCAACCTAGTGTATTATTTTTATTCACCTTATTTTTAATCCACGATCTTTTGTTGGGACTCATCTTGATCGATTTTATTAAAAATCTATTAATACTTGCTTTCTATAGAAACCAATTAGTTACGAAAAAACCGACACTGGTCCAGAACTCCAGATTTTCTAAGGATCAAAAAAAAAAAAAAAAAAAGGAGAGAGTGAAGAGCACACTTCTATTTATGTTCATGTTTCTAGACCCCTGACCCTTGGATTCATAGGTGGCCAATTTATATTTTAAGAGGAAAGTTTTTATATTCAAAGGCGGCAAAATATATTTTTCATTTTTTCCTTCCTTCGTCTTTGATTAAATTAATGATTTGACAGCTGTGCTTGCGGTGGTAATGAACAAGTCGATACTTTTTTAACGGTTTGGTACGATGACTTTAAAACGGGATTTGACGTTCTGGGTGTGCGTCTGAGCCCACTTTGGAGAAACATCTCAATTGGGTAAACCTCGTAATCTTGTCTCAACAAATACATTTCAGCCTGAATTCGAGCTCAAGACTCCTTATAAAAAAGTCAAGTGGGTGCCATTCAAAACAGGTCGATCCACGTCTGAAAAGATAATAATAATTAACAAAACAAGGGACCTAAACCTAAAATATCAAAAAGAAATAAAACAAATTTCAACGACTATGACTATCACATACAAGACATGGAAAAAAAGTGTCACTAACAGTACAGGAAGCCAGAAAAAATAACATTAATAAGATGAACCGAAAAAAAAAAAAGGAAAGAAACATCACAAATAGTACCAATTATGAAAGGGAAGAAATTGGAACCTGAGTTAATTGGAGGTAGAGGTGTACAAATCGGGTTTTTTTGAAACCGGTTCCGGTTCCAATCGGTTTCAGTTTCGGTCAACAAAGTTAATACCCGGTTCTGGTTCCAGTTCCGGGTTTTGACCGGTCCCGGTTCGGGTTTTGGCCGGGTACAGGTGGAACCAATTCTGGTTTTCCCGGTTCCGATTTCGGTTTTAATTTGTCTAAAAAACCGGACCCGTTTGTACCCATCGGTTCAGATATGACCGGGTCCAGTTCGGGTCGCCGGTTCCGGGTCCGTGTTTTTGCCCACCTCTAATTGGAGGCTGGTAGTTTTGAATTTGGATCTAATTTTGGGCCAATCGGGTTTTATTGGAACTGGGCTTTAGGAGAATCAGGAACCAATTTTGGGTCAATCAAGTTTTATTGAAACCAAGCTATTAGGATTTAGGAGAGTACGACGGATATGAGATTATGAGATGTGTAAAAGTATATGAAACCATATAGGATTGTGTTGGGTAGGAATTGAACCGATTCCAAAAACCGGGTAGAACTAGTTCAAAAAAACAGGTATGGCCATTTTGTATATACATAAAATTCAATTTTTATTTATATTTAATTGTTATATACAAAAGAAAATACATGTGTTAAAAGAAATTCATTTTACAAACTAATATGATTTTAATTTTTTATTTTAAGTGCCGTCTTCAATGTCTTTAGCCATATGCAATCTACATTTATGAAGAAACTGATGCATCAAAGTCTAATTATTCATAAGATACGTAAAAAAAAACAGCCCTTATTTAGCTTTTCATCATGTATTGTTGTTTCAAGTAGTCTTTCGTCTTCGATGATTGTTTAGTCTTGTATATGAACGATTATGGCAAATTGATCTTTTAAGAAAATGCATAAAACCAATCCTATCACAAAGAAAAAATACAGATTTCAAAGCTACCACCAAGTCAAATATCAAAATTGGCATAATCTTCGGCATTCATAGTGGATAAAAAACTTGTATAACTCTAGAGCTCGTATGATAGGGAGTTACCTTTTTATCATTTAGACGTCTCATTTTAAACGATATTTAATAAATTAAGCACCAGGTCCCTAATCAACAAGTTACTTGACCCCATGTTATTGACTCATGTGTCGTATTTTACTAAATAAAATTCATAAATTGGTTAAAGATTATGTTGGAAAGCACGTTTTGTTTCTATTGCAAAAAGTGTGTCTTCTTCTTGCAAAATGGGTATTGAAGATGGCTGATGTCGTTAGCCAAACAAGAGTGCATTTATTCTGAATCATAGATGAATTAGGCTTGTGATTGCCACATAAATATTCATACCCAAATCTTTTTTAGGTAAAGACTCAAAGAGGCGATGCCTTGTATTATTAACAATTCAAGTTGTACCCATGACTTGAACCATAAACTTTAGGTCACAAAGCAACAGCCTTAGCGGACTATCAGTTGCTCTAAGGATCGCCCTTATTACGTATAAGAACGTATAAAGTTATATTTATGTTTATGGATATGTGTGTGTTTGAGTACTCTCTATGAATCCAGAAGTATCCTATTAGTCAAAACATCCATACAATTGAGTAGGATATATATGAGCCATAGAATTCAAAATGTTCTATAAATAGCAATTTGATTACATAATCACGTATTTGAGCCATAGAATTGATCCTTTTCTTTGACATGATGCATGATTTCTGACCTGTTGCAAAGAAAAGCTGTCTTTTGATCCCCTAGTTGAATGCCCATGATTTCCTTTACGTTTTCTATCAAGTTTTCTGTTCTTTTGGCGTTTAAACAAACCTAAAAGAACAAAAAATTAAGATGGAAAACAAAAAAGGAAATATTTTAATGCAACGATACGAGATAGGGAAATTGCTCGGACAGGGCACGTTTGCAAAGGTCTATCATGCACGAAACCTCGAAACTAACCAAAGCGTCGCGATAAAGGTGATTGACAAGGCAAAGATCATGGAGGCAGGTTTGATGAATCAAATCAAGCGAGAGATATCCGTCATGAGGCTTGTAAAACACCCGAATGTGGTCCGTCTTTATGAGGTGATGGCAAACAAGACCAATATATACTTTGCAATGGAATACATCAAAGGAGGTGAGCTTTTTGATAAGGTTGCAAAAGGGAGGCTAAAAGAGGAAGCAGCTAGAAAATATTTTCAACAGTTAATATCAGCCGTTGATTTTTGCCATAGTCGTGGGGTCTGTCATCGTGATCTAAAGCCTGAGAATCTCCTTGTTGACGAATCTGGAAACCTTAAAGTCTCAGATTTTGGTTTGAGCGCAGTGTCTGAGTCCAGGTGGCAAGATGGTCTGCTACACACCATGTGTGGAACACCGGCTTATGTGGCACCTGAGGTGATCAACACAAAAGGGTATGATGGTGAAAAGGCAGACATTTGGTCTTGTGGGGTGATCTTGTTTGTTTTGCTTGCAGCTTATCTTCCATTTTATGACATAAATTTGATGACCATGTACAAAAAGATTAGCAAAGGTGTGTTTAAGTGTCCACAATGGTTCTCTCCAGAGGTCAAGAACTTACTTATAAGGATTCTTGATATTAATCCAAACACAAGAATCACAGCAGCTGAAATTATGGAAAATTCTTGGTTTCAAAAGGGTTTCAAGAAGATTAAAATCCCAAATGGAATCACAATGAAAAACAATGCAAAACGAAACATTGATCTTGATCTTGATCTTGATCTTGAAAACATCATTCAAGAAACTGAAACTCCAAGTGGAAGTAGTGCTGATCTTGAAAAACTTGAAAAGGTAGAAACTTCAAAGCTTCCTGCCACAATGAAGCCACCATCAATGAATGCATTCGACATCATATCACTGTCTGATGGATTAAATCTTTCGGGTTTGTTTGAGGATGATGTTCCAAGTGAGAAGCTAGAATCGCGTTTCATGATGAAAAAACCAGCAGCCACAATCATGTCAAAGTTGGAAGAAGTAGCAGTGAATGAAGATTTTAGGGTTTTGAAGAAGTTAGATGGGACATTGATCATCCAAGGGAATAAAGAAGGGAAAAATGGGAAGTTAGCCATAGATGCAGAGATATTTGAGTTTGCACCATCATTGCATATGGTGGAGGTTAAGTTGTTGTCGGGGGACACAGTTGAGTATCATAACTTCTGTGATAAAATGTGAAACCTTCATTGAAAGATACAATCCTGCTATCAAAAGATGAAGGATGATCCATCATTTCATCACAAGGATTTATGAATCTTGTATGTTAGATCGACTAGGATTTAGTATGCATTTGATATCTTCTATGTTAGATTATCAACTACGCCCCGTTAGCGGTGCGCACATATAATGTATATATGTGTCGACAGGTCTTGAGGGGCAAAAGTAAAATTGCATTAATTTTAACGTTATTTTACTTATTCAGTGAAAATAACGTTAAAATCGTTTCGGACGGTTGATCAAGCATCATGAGCCGAGGGTCTCACTGGAAGCAGCCTCTCTACCCCTACGGGGTAGGGGTAAGGCTGTCTACATCTCATCCTCCTCAGACCCTGCCTTAGCATGCTAATGGCGGGATATACTGAGTACGTTGATTGATTGATTGATATATATGTTAGATTATCAACAAAAGTATCGACTACCATCGGCCTGATTGGTTAGTCAAGATTCATGTTGAATTGCCAGAAATCAAACAAAACTATAACAAGATGCAAGATAATTAGACAGATTTTATAACTAAACACTAGCAAATTAGCATCAAGAAACCTATAAACAGGATCAAAAGGTGTAATAAAATGCGATAAGATCATACCCTTTGAACTCCTGATTCTTTATTCATTTCGTATCAGAAAGCAAGCGTGATGATCGATCCACCATTATTTTCTGATGATGAAAGAGTTAATTACACATATGCTTCATATGCATGGTATCTATATATTGCAAGTTTAGGATTTTTGAAATTTAAAGGTTCTTCTTTTGTAAAATAACTTATGCTTCATATGTATGATCATCCCTCATTGCTTCAATCAGTGCCTCTGCTTAACCTCTCACTACTTCAATCATCCCTCATTGGCTCTCGATTGACCTAGATGAAATCAATCGGTCCAAATAAGGATTTCTAACGAAAAATTAGTCACATGCTTGTGGGTGGTTACTAGTGAGATAGTAGAGATGTTGTGATGAATGAAAATGAAAAATAAAATGAAAGAGTTACAAATAGTATGCAGATTTTAATAAAGGTGTAGGAGTACTTTAATTTTGAAAACTTTAAGAAAAAGTATAATAGGTACTGAATTACTAATGTTAAAAACCAAGCTTGTTACGTTTGAGTGTTTTCCTCAAGCTCATAGAGAATCTGTCATCACCATCGAGATAGAATGCCCATGTTTACCATTGATAACAAACCAATTATGAGGCCACCCTTAGACACTTTTGCTGGTGTCCGGAAAAGACAGAAATAACAAAGAAGTAATCTTGCCAAAAATAAATTTTATTAACATCTGGTGTTCGTCCATTGATAAAAAGTCCTAGACTTCAAGAATGACAGTTTTGATTCAAAGGCTATTTGAACATATATTTTGTTTTCTTGAAATTCATATTTGTTGGTCATGTCCATAACTTCATGATTATCAATCTCTGCTCTGAAAATATGAGTTTTCTGAAAATTTACTTTTAGACCCCAAGGCTACCTAGAAACATATCATAATTCTCCTCACATTAAGGATAATTAATAATTATGTTTCATTATTATTACATCATATCTTCTGAAAAAGGTTTGAAGTTATTTTAAATGTATTATCTTAACTAGATGAAGTACATGCTAAAAAGATGATAATTTGGTTGAAGAACATGACGAGTTGTTAACATTCAGTTTGTTAGGTTTGAACAATTTACACTAAGTTGTCCCTCAGAAGTTAGATACTTAGATATGAATGAAGATTGAAAAGGAGAAAGTAGAGGAATATGAAATATTAGCATCTATGGAATTTTCTATCAAAAGGCTTATAGACTAGTGTTACACCATTGACTTCTATTATGAAATGTCTTAGTTTCAACATGATATTTTCTTAATATGGGTTTTCTCTTGAATGATAAGGTCAAATTGTCTATTTGCCAAGTAATACTCGATTTTACGGTTAAAATAAGATACCATATGTTATATACAATAAATACGCACAAACAAACCGTCACAAACTATGGAAGTATTTTCGAGGGGCATTTCTGTCAACACACTGCAAATTATAACGGACCACCACTTAAAGCCTAAAAGCAAAGTTATGCAACCTCACTAAACAAACCAATCAACTTTATTTTAAGGGCTTTTCAATTTCACCATTTTTCTTTCCATCTCATCGGTCACCACATTCAGTCATATTCACCATCAGACCCCTGTTGCGAACAAGGAAGAATACAAGTATACAACCCATTTGTGCTGGTTCAGCCATTGATTTAACACATTTGGGACAAGAAAGAATCCAAGAATCTTGAGTCATTGATTCAACGCATTGAGAACAAGAAGAATGAGATTATTTCTTAATATGTTTGCTTTTAACTTGTCATTTTGACAAATCAAAATCATAATCCAAACAAAAAAGATTCTTGAATCTGCTTGTGCAGATTTAATCAAAACCCCATTCGAAACAAGCAAGAATAATTTCTAAAGAATCTTGGTTTCCCCATCAAAATCACGTTTTGTTTTTCAATCTTTTATTATTCTGTTACATTTGAACGCCATGGCAGAAGTACCAAAAGCAGAGGAAATCACCCATCTTCCAACAGGCCAACTTCAGGGATTAAAGAACTGTATAGACTCAAATTCATCATGGGGTGCGTAAATTTCACAACTGTGAATCAAAAAGGGACATGATCGCATAGTCCAATTTTGTCAATGTCAGAGCTTGAACCTTTGACCTCCTCAATATTAAAGTCAAAGGTACCAGGGGGTCTAGATATCTAAAATCTGAAAGGGACATGATCGCATAGTCCAATACGAAGTCAATGCTATTGCGGAAGTTGAAAACATTCTATGTATAGAAATGAAAGGGATGATCCTTTTATCATTAGAAGGGGAAAAGGTAAAAAAAAAAAAAAAAAAAAAGCAAAACAAACAAACGCAAAAAATTTTATGCTGGGTTTCTTTGATCTTGCAGAGATTTCTTGCTAAGAAGCGAGCCATTCAAGGCGCACAAATTGTGGCATATAGTCAGTCAGCTGTGGGCTATATGTTCAAGGTGAGTAAATTAATTTCATAAAGGAACAATGTTTCAGCTGTGATTATGTCTTTGCAATTATATTCTTATCAACTAATTTTAATCATTTCAGATTCTTTAGTCCTTTTGGTATGGTTCCAGTGATTGCATTGGTTGGTTTTGGACTATTTGACAGAGGATTTCCTGTAGTATATATAACACTTTCCTTGGTTTAGTTTGAACCCATATACCAGAAGATGTACATGTTTCCTTCATAATGTAAATAGTTGGTCTCTCTATGAAACTTGAATAAATTAACCAAATACCAATACCATGTTATCAACTTTGACTTTATATATGACTCTAAAAGTCAACATTGTATTTTTTTTTTTGACACAACTGCTTAATCTTTCCTCAAATTGTTTATAGATCGGAAGATGTGTGGAATTTGGCAATACCAATGCTGCTTTTCATCACATTCTCTAAGGTACCTGTCGGTGCCTGTTAATATGATTTAATTGCATTGAATTTAAATGAATTAAGAGTTGTAATCTTCATGTTCATAATTTCCCGGTGGAAAACAGTACCTGAAACAGTTTCCAAAACAACTGCCAATAGCCAATAGCATTGATCTGGGCATATGCACACTTACTGACCACAAGTGGTGCATATAAACATCATCCAGTACATACCCAAATGCACTGCAGAACTGATGAAGCCGATCTCATATCTGCTGCACCATGGTTTGTTGATTTGGGTCATGAATGATTCGTTCTTCTGATGTAATGAACTGTAAGCAAGTTTCTTTCAATAATGCAGGATAGGGGTGTGCATGGGTCGGTTTGGGTCGGTTTTTGGCTTAATCCAAACCCAAAACCGAAATTTCGGTTTTTTCGGTTTTTAAACCCGTTTGGGTTCGGTTTTTTCGGTTTCTATCTTTTCAAAACCCATTTGGGTTCGGTTTGGGTTTCGGTTTTTTTGGTTTTTTCTACTTAGACATTAAATTATGCTTATAAAAAAATAAACTAAAAAATTATATTTGTATTAAAAATATTTTAAGTACAACACTACTTAATATTTAAAAATATATACAGAAATATTTAAATTTAGTAAAAATAATACGTGTTTTTAGTATCCTAAGCCAATAATAATTATAAAATTTTGACTTTTATTTAACTTTTGATATCAAGAACTAAGAAAATAAAAATAAACGGATTATAAATTGTTGAAATTTTTCAAAGGTAATATATATATGTGCATATACGCATGTATTCGGTTTTTTCGGTTTTTTCAGTTTTTCTTTAAGGTAAAACCAAACCCAAACCCAAACCCAAACTTTCGGTTTTTAGAAAACTTACACCAAACCCGTCGGTTTCTATTTGGGTTCGGTTTTTTCGGGTTGGATTTTTCGGTTTTTGGGTTTTGGGTCGGTTTTTTTGGTTTTATGCACACCCCTAATGCAGGATAAAGATCCCATACCCACTTCAATGGGGAGCACCAACATTTGAAGTTGGGCATGCTTTTGGTATGATGGATGCTGTTCTAGTTTCCCAAGTTGAGGTTAAAATCTTGTGATCTGTTTTGTAGTTTAAGTCAAATCATGTGGATTAAACAAATGTAACATAAAAATGTTTACTAATGTAGTCAAAGAGTCGTTCAAATCTCAGCCGGTTGCATGATCTTCTTTTCAATATTAGGTAAAGGAAAAACATGCTACATCAAAAGTTGCGGTTTGCAAATCACATTTTCTTTATAACATTAATGTATAACCTATAGGGAAATTTGGAGCTTTGTTTGCATCGATACCTTTCTTGATCTTTGCTGCTGCATATTGTGTGCTATTTGGTTTTGTCAGTGAGCATCTTGGCTGGTTTAAAGTTAATAAAAAGAACACAGAAATGTAAATTAATATTTTGTTTTGTTATTTTTATTTTGGCAGCTTCTGCTGGGTTGCTCGTTTTGCAATTCACAAACATGGACTTGATGAGAAACTTGTTCATTGTGGGTTTGTCTTTCTTTCTTGGTTTGTCGATTCCTGGGTACTTACAGCTAGTGCTCTTCATGGTCCTTCACATACAAAAGCCGAATGGGTAAGTTGGTCTTTTCCCATCTGGTGTTTTCAGTTTTAATGTACGAAGCCCGGAAGGGTAATTTAGTCTTTTTCACATATGCAATTCAATGCTTCAATGCTTTCTTCAACACCATCTTCTTCTCCTCCCCCATGGTGACATTGATGGTGGTGGTGTTTCTTGACAACACACTTGAGTTGAAAGACAATGCTAAAGACAGAGGGATGCCATGGTGGGCTAAGTTTAGGACTTTCAAAGGCGATAGCCAAAATGAGGAGTTTTACACCCTCCCTTTCAATCTTGACAGGTTCTTTCCACCATCATGAGACTCTTTTTGAGGCCGAAAGTTTAACTAATAGGTGCAGTTTTGTCGTTTTGCATGTTCGAGATTGTCCTTATCACAATCCCTTTTGATGGTTTTATGAGAACAAGGTAGTTATGGTGCTTAGCTGTTAATTTGTGGTAAATGAATGTTCTTATGATGCAATTCAATGAAGGAATAACTCAAAACTGAAAGGAAAAAAAAGTTATTGAATAACAATTACTGAAACCTGCACATACACTCTGGGCATCTTGGTTGTCTGTAAATGCTTCGACCCCAACCTCTCAATCGAACACTCTGTGCTCCAGTTATCATTTTTGTCACTTTCCCTTCAAAATCCTTCCAATTTATAGTCTGATTCTTTGACAAGATTTCTGAAAGTCTCTTCTTGCTGGGCCTTAGTGTCGGGGCATGGCCCCCACCATAGTATGTTCTGAAACCAGACACCAAGGAAGATAACTGACTGCCTGAATCTGTTATAGCAAATACATCTGCAGTGGCACATGCAATGAAGTCCAGTGCTGCTAGCTAAAAACAAAGGTCAAATTTTCTAATGTAAGCGCCATTACAAATGACCAAGATATTGTAAACATTTTGTAGACCAAGAAAAATCAAATAAACTGATTTTTTACCTGAGAAGAGAAGTTTTTGAATGGTGCGAGTTCACTAGGGGAGAGGAGATCCTCTTTTGTGACAACATGAGGATACAAATTAGTCAGCGGTTGCATCCTTGACTTTCCGCCATATATTTGGGATCCAGCAAGATATATATATGTTTCACTTGTAAAACCAAGACCAGCTAGAACAAGTGCACCTTCTTCTGGTGTTAATGGACATCTTCCTGAGCTCCTTAGTTCTTCTGCAGAAACAGGCCTAACAACATAATACATGTACAAAATTACAAAAAATGCCCTCATGGTCTGCCTTATATATTTATGCTTCTCATATTCTATTCTTATTTATTATGTAGTCTTGCAATAAAAATTTGAATATACTGGGTAAAAAGTGTTTTGGATGTTACTCACTTTGACTTTTTCAATCGTTGCATGAGCAATGGAAAGTGAATTTCTCGGTAAGATTGAAGTTCAGTTTTCTCATCTTGGCCACCACCAAAATCGCATAGAGAGTAGGCAACCATGTCAATTTCAAATCTCAAGTGCAAAGCAATATATCTGAGCGGTTCTGTATCATTATGGGGCCCGCTTAACCTATCTGTGATAAAGTTTCCTAGTAGTTCTTTGTCTAATTTGTTCCTTGGGCCGTCATATTTTCTTATCCTTTTTATCAACAATGAACCAATTTCTTGGATTTTGGGCACAAACTTTAAAGCATGATAGTTGCACTTGCATCTTAACCTCTGCAACAAAGTCAATATTTTAATTCGCACAAAATAATATTAATGTTAAGCTTAGGTAAACTCTATAATAAGAAATTGATTAATGAAAAGTGGTAGTTCTAACATGGATTTCAGAAGGTAAAGGGTCAAAGCCAAGCCGATTTCCATATCCAAGGAAATGAACAACTCCATTTTTTAACAACAGAGGAAGTATTTTCTTTATATACTCCTCTGGTGTTGCCTCCTTGCTGATCTCTGCATCAGTTATCTGAAAAATTAATATTAATAGTAAAAACATTTAGCAACATGCTTTCATGAGATGGATGGTGTAACAATTAAAAGTTAAAAAGATGACATACCAGACTACCGATTTCTTTGAAATCTAGTGATTTTAAATGAGGTGGGAGATCCTTTACAATATTAACTTCATCCTTTAATGATTTCATGAAATATTCTTCTTGATAAATATCACCAAACTGGCTGAATCACACACACAAGCATCATATTTTCATTATTTTTGTTAGCAAAATTAAGGGGATAACATCCATCAAAAGACAAAATAAAACAGATAATCAGATCCACATACCTAGGGTCCTTCCATACATTGCTGAAAAGAAACCTTGGAATAACTAATGTTGCATTTAATAATGATGCTACAGCGACAGCATTACACACCTACATGGAAAGATACAATTTTATTTTGTGTATATCTACATAATAAAGGCCATGAAGTGAAATAGACCTTTTCAAGATTATATGTATTTTTAGTGAGAATAAATTATAAGAAAAAAGAACAAATTCTATACAATTGAATTCTTGCGCATGGTCCATATCTCTGCATAAATCAAAAGGCTGCCAACAAAATTCAAAAACAGAAAAAACTTCTACTTACAGCAACCCGTTGTTGATTTAGGCCTCCATTTGCACTAACCAATATATAACCAGTGTTGCTTTGTAGTTTTCCTGTCCTAACAAAATTTGACAGGTAATGAAACGAATCATGCAAAACATAACCAAACTTAACAAAAATGAATTTTCATCTAGGCACCCGTTTGAAAAAATAAAAGGTCATTTTTTCAAGATCAAAGGAACAACTTTCAAATCTAAAATATACGGTAAAATCATATTCATGAAATCCAATACAATTAATAGTTGTTGCAAAAGCTCTATCTCCAAATTGAAACATATTATGAAAATTAGTATATTATACCCCAAACAAATGAAGCAATGGAGTATACAAATCACCAAGATACAGTACATAAAATTTTACCAGCCCTTGTTGATTCCTTTCTATCTGCACAATGACTCCAGATGGATGCTTGACGAAAAGACTCCTTCCAAAATTTTGATTCATCTTGTTTAAGCTCTCTCTACATTAGAAATTAGCCATCCATCAACATACAAAACATATCAAGTTACCTAGATTGATTAGTGATCGTAATTTCAATTCATTAATTTATGAGTGGGTCTATTTGGATTGTTTGTGATCTCACAGATGGATCATTTAATTTTTTTAGCTAAAAAAGGAATGGGTCAAATGGGTAGAAATTCACCCAAAGTGTAATTTTAATTCATACAACTTCCTAAACCATATTATTTAAAGACATATTAATGTTGTAAAATTTTAAAAGCATTAGATTTTTATAAAAAGTTTTAAAGGATGAATACATATGTTTTCTGGTCAACCCAGACTGATCAGACACATCTAATCCAGTACTTATAATTGACCTGTTACAACCCATAGCCAAAGGTGTCCATGTTGCCACTCTAATATGAATTGCATGAGATGAACCAAGAGCTGCTTCATATAAATTAAACAAACCAAAAACCCCTTATGAAAGAATAAGCAAGGTTGAAACAAGAAATCCAACCTCTACAAGAGCACTGGAAGCCATTTCAGTAAGGCGATCATACATTTGCACCCCATTTTTGCCACCATTATCTCCAAACTTCAAGGGAGCATGGTCAGTTAATAAAGCATTAGTTTACAAAAATTGTCATCCAACATCTTGCAAACATAACTTATTGTAATTATATTTTTATATATGATACTGAATTATTCAACTTATAGACAATTGGTTTCTAAGTGTTGAGCCATAGACCTAAATCTGGTATACCAATGCATACCTGGGACAAGAAAGCACAAGGGTGTGTTGAGGCTAGTAATTGCACACAAAAGTAAAATAATTTTATCATGAATTCGTGATACTATAAACGAGATCCTAGGTTACTCCACATATTAACCATGTTGTGACATGGAACCAAAGCAGTGTTTTCTTTTATCCAGTCTACACACAAATTACTTCAAGAAATATGACGAATAAGAACATACAAAAATCATGAACACATACCTTGTCACTAGAAAAAAAATTCAGCGTGGAATTACTTTGGATAACCGAGGGTTCAAATATGGAGCCGATAAGAGAATCCAAAAGAAAAAGAAAAATCATCAATGCAGCTGTGAAAACAATTGAAGAAAAATGTTTACGGAACCATGTATGGCGTTTACCAACATAACCACCCTTAATAGAACCCAATTTCATTGAGTTGCTATTTAACCCGTGAAATAACTCAAACTTATCCCATTGGTAAACTCCTCCTGATATTCTCCTCACTTTTGCAGGATCACTTCCTATCATTTTCTGAAATCTAAACTGATAACTAAATGCATCTTCTTGTTTGGACTCTTGCTTTCCCATTATGTATGAAAAAACTTCACTTATAGTGACAGTTTAATATACAAAACTATTCAAACTACTTAACTCTGCCAAAAATTCAATTTTAAAAACAACCAAATTGAGTTTAATACACAGGGATGATACTAAGTCGCCGCTTGTGTTCCTTTCAGATACCATTGAAGTATATTTTAAATCGATAAAATGTGAATGTCAATGGTGGTTGTGAAAAAACAATTGAATAGGTGAAAAGGGGCATCCAATTCTGAATTGGAAGTGAAGCTAAATTAGACGAAAATGAAAGGTAAACAACAGATGGAATAAAGAATTATATATAGACATATAGTGATGAAGTAATGTATAAGATATATATAAAAAGGATATCGAAGGTTGCGTAAACTGACCTGTTCATGGAGATTGTTTGCAGATTAAACATCAAATGCAGCAGAAATATCACATCTGCAAAACACCTACTTCTCACCGAACAGCAGATTGAACGTTGAAATTTGAACGTTACATGTTGAAGTTTTTTGTAACAATAATTTGTAAATTGGCACAGTAAAGATGAAACCCTAGAAATCGCCATCACAGGTTGTAGCGAGGTTGCTGTTGGTTGTTGTGGTAAATTACACCAAACCGTTGAGGATGTTGGTGATCTCACACCTGGCGCAATATGATATAAATTATTAATCTTTAGATCATTTTCTATTTTGAATATGGTATATCTTTTGCCCCCTTCATAACTAGTTTTATAACCGTTCGGTAGATGGGTATTTTGACTTTATAATAGAATAAGTATATTTATTTGAATTTTAATGAAAAACATTATTTGTTATTGAAACAAAAGAAATAACATAAAAATATTATTTTTTAACAAAAACATCATTTGTTGATCGAGTATTTAAGGTCATAGTGACATCACCATGATTTTTATTTGCATCCTAAAAATCCTTTTTGTTTAAGAGTAAATTCTAAATTGTTTGATTATTTGTTTATTTTTCATACAAATTTTGTGATTCAATAAGCATGATTTCCTAACTTGTACCTACGTATTATTATTTTTATTATTAAAAAATGGTATTAATAATAATATGTTTACATAAACTTAACAAGATTTGAAAACAAATAATGATATAAATAATTTTTAAAATATTTGAAAAAAAAAACTATCAAACAACAAAATTATAAAAAATACACTTTAAACACGTAAAAACTAAAAAGTCTAAATCTATAAAATGAATAAGATAATTTTTCATAATATATATTAACATTAAATTATTAAAAGAAAAATAAATAACCTAACAAAAATCCCTTAAGAGGATAAAGTATAAAAAACCTGCAAGAAAATAAATATAATATATTGATAAAAGTTATGCATATGATATGACAAGAGAAAGATATACATATAGGACTGTATTTGTAGGATACTGCATTAATAAGATTACAGCTTTTAATTTTAGTTTTCTTTATTTTCTTTTGGATTAAAAATACTTTCCTATTATTTTAGCACTTTCTTATTAAAGATTTAAAATCAGACCCCCACCTTTCCTCGCTGGTATGCTCACCACTGCACTTCGTCACTTCTATAAGCATCCCACCAGCAACCACTCATCTTGTTGCGTCACAATCACCAACAACCCAACCTCTCGTCAGTTTACCACCGCTAGTCATGCCATCTATCTCGCTTCACCATTGGTAGCTGCCAAAACCCCCCATCGCTTCACCACCACCAGTAACTGCTCCATCTCACTATGGAGGTCCTTCTCCTTCGATCCCCTAACCGTCGTGAAAGCATCTTTGGTCAGCCCTGCTAATCTTTCCCGTTGGAGGCCGGTGTGAGAGTGTTGGTGGTGGGGCGGTGGCTAGGGATACACCGGAAGACAGAAGGTGTGGTGGTGCTGGCGTATTGGCGATGTTGCGGTCCGGTGGCGGTGGGTAGAGATACACCCGAAGACAGCGGGTCTGGTGGTGCCAGCGTATTAGCAATGGACACAGACATGCCAGATTGCCAGACGAGGAGATTTAAGGCGAGGAGGTATATATTACGTGGGACAGGTGTAAGTGATCCGTAGAAAACCACCGAAAACCAGCGTAAACCGTCGGAAACCGCCGCTTAGGTGAGGTAACTGCCTATTTTGAAGGGTCAAGATTTAATCCTCTTGATTTTGGACGGCTGAGAATCCAGGTTGAGGTGGTTGATTCCACCGTGGTCTATATATTAATAATTTATTCAAAGCTTGAACATACTTTTTAATTTTATTTTTGTTAATATCAAAATTATCTTTATGCCCAGTTAGTCAGTTACCGGACTTCAGATTTTTTTTGTTATGATGTCACTTATTTTCAGTTATCTTATTTCTACCAACTCATTTTTACAAAA
This sequence comes from Mikania micrantha, assembly GCA_009363875.1. Taxonomy (NCBI): domain Eukaryota; kingdom Viridiplantae; phylum Streptophyta; class Magnoliopsida; order Asterales; family Asteraceae; genus Mikania; species Mikania micrantha. The sequence goes on from CM018696.1 coordinate 84,466,525, forward strand.
TTTAAATCGTTTTCGAGTCGTCGAATCGGGTAAGATTTTGGGTAGTTCCATAACTAAACATTGTCATAATTTAGAATTAGAAAAAAAAAAAACCTAAATCTGAATCCTAAACTATTTTGAAAGAAATCATATAACATCAAATGAAATTTCGAAATATAAGAGATATTCAATGAGGTCTCGTTACTTTGATCTAATACAAATAGGTCCACCGTTGTTTATGGTGATCATTATGTTTGGATGTGAACTCGAATTTTGAACGAGACATATGCTAATATTATGTTTAATATGGTAGATATCAAAGAAAAATAAGATTTTGTTTAAAATTACATGGACATCTATCTTTTGTATTGGAATTTTTATTTATGCATTTTATATTATATTTTATTTTTTTATTTATTGTGTAATAAAAAAATAAATTTATTTCATAAATTGTGCTTTTTTATATTTTTAACACTAAAGAATAAAATTTAATCTAAAAAGATAAAAAAAGTATATTTTCTGTCCTTTTTTCTGCACTATATATATATATTGTATTTAGAAATATTGTAGAAAATATATATAAATATTATATAAAATTGCAAATACAATACAAAATTTTTTTGTTTTTATGTTTTTAGTTTATCCTAGTATCCTACCGTGTTTAATATATGTCGGTATGCTACTATAGGTCACACATATGTAAATTACAATTGTAATTATGTAGATGAATCATCACGTAAGTTATAACTAATTGCAAATGTTATAATGACAATCACTCAAGTTATACGATAACACACTATTTTTTTTTTTTTGTAAAACTATTTTTTTAGTATAACAATATTATAAAAATAATTAAATGGTTAATTTTCACGATGTGTTTTTTTTAAATAGGTCATACAAAAAGCTATATGTATTTTAAAAAATTAAGTGAACCTCAAAAAAAATGTCAACAATTATAGGCAATACCAACTTTACTCTTCTACATGACAACATAAGAACATTTTTTCATTGATGATAATTTCATCTTCGTATTTGTCGATAGTTCATAAGCCATACACATACGCTATACACACCAGCGGAGTGTTCGAGTGATACAACATATATGAAATCAAAAAGAGAATTATTGATTGTGTCATTTAAAAATGTAGTAATTTGTTGGTTTCGTCCTTTAAATTCAAAATTACTAGGGATGTCCTAATTTTGAAAATTTTACACTGGTTATGTCCTTTATCACTAACCCCGTTAAGTTATTCCGTTAAAACTCCCATGTGCCAGTCACATGAGGGGTAAAATGGTCAAATCCCCATCTTCTCCTTCCTCACCTAGGGTTTTCAGATCTGAAGTAGAGTAGTTGCATAAACTACTTCATGTGTGGGGTCACAGTGACTTGTTTCAAACACAGTCTCTATTCCCGAGATCCATCGGTGACTCTCTAATGGGTTAACCTCACCCTGAAACTCATCGGGTTTACATACCATGAAATCTTTGTAACTTGCCCTCTTTGTCTCCTTTCCTTTATTTGTTTTGCTTGATTCGTTTCTTTCTCATTCGTCTCCTCGTTCAAACTTGAGTTACCCTTGGATAACTCTTATTGAATTATTGTTCTCATATTCTCGAGAAAGTGTGGAATCGTAACTTCAAACGCTTTTGCTACTTCCTCCGAAATCTACTTCATGGTTTCTTCCTTTAATATTCCAGCTACACCTTCACCATTATGTGAAGACACATTATCTTCACTTTCGTATCCTTTCACAATTTTTGGTGTTTCTCCACCTTCAACCATAATCTTCAGCTGAAATTTTCTCATATTAGGATATACATATTTTATAGATGCATATATTTTTATCACCACTTTATTGCTATATTAATTTAACACCATTCATTAATATTTAACATTCATTTAATCACCACTATGTTAATGCCACAATATATGCATTATAATAATGCTTTCATAAATTTAATTTTATTCACCTCAACATAATAACGCTTAATACTTTAGAACGATGATCATAAATTACCTGAGCGACATATATAAATCATAACATTGGCCAGGTGTGATGATTAATATACTTCATTCACGTAATTATATTCACATTATTCTAACGTATCAAATGTCATATTAAGATGAAATCAACATACCTGTAAGCTCGTGCAATATCTTTGGAACGTCTCGGATCCAAGTTTCACCCTTCCGATTTACGAGCGCAAAATGTTTGAGTTTAAGTATCTTTACTGCCAATACTTAAGTTTCTCAAACCAGTGCTTTGATACCAAACTTGTAACACCCAACTTTTTATAAAGTTTATTTAAAATAAGAGCGGAAACATGGTTCCAGATTTTTTAAAATTTCGGCATGACCCATTTTTAAAACATCTATTTCCTTACGAAATAAACATGTTCAAAACCAACAATTTACACAATAACAAACTATTACCACCATCACTAATTCGCATCATAGTAACTAGTACTATTTGACAACAACCCTATAGAAAACTCCGACTCGTTATAACTATTTACTAAAACACTTAACCACAGGTCATGCGAAACATTAGATAACCGATTCGAGATTCGTTCCATTTCTTATTGCATTGGAGCTTTACCTACAAATTACACCCAGCGATTTAAATTAGCAAAACGCTAAGTAAGTAATCCGAGCCACCGTATTTGTACAAAATAATAGTTATCACCACCCACGTTAATTAATATTTGCCACCTTTTTGTTTAAACTGACATTAGTCAGGGTCCACCATCTACCCTATAGTAAGAGAAATCATCCCTTACATATCCACCATCTATAATATAAGGGAGAATATCCCTTACATAGCTATCATAAAAATAATATATATATATAGATATATTTTACCACCATAAGTAAGGCATAAACCTTACATTTTTACCACCATAAGGAAGGTATAAACCTTACATTTTTACCACCATAATCATATACAACCATAATCATATACCACCATAAGTAAGGTATAAACCTTACATTTTTACCACCATAATCACATACCACCATAAGTAAGGTATAAACCTTACATTTTATCACCCTACGTATATACCGCCATATGTAAGATACAACCTTACAGTTTACCACCATATGTATATACCACCATGTTAGGGGTTTATTCACTATTCAACCACTATATTTACATTTCCACATGTATTCTACTATATTATTACACCATTATCGATTAACCACCATTGTCAACACGACCATAACATAACATGAATTCTAAACCAAATCATGTTTATATTATTCCTCATATATTATAGTCGGATTAGACTACTTACCTCAACTAGAAGATGATCTTGCTCGATTATCTTCTTGATTAAAATCTTGATATCCTGTTAAACTTTCACTGGTCAATATATATATTTCTCTATATATATATATATATATATATATATCCATTCGCCTTTTATATATATATACGCATACACACACACACATATATATTCCACATATTATTATTATCCGACCCATTTCGACTTGTCTAACAAATTAATCATTTTTCCCAGCCACTCTCATGAACCTTAAATTGGGTTTCTTACCATATCGTGACCCTAGACATCAAGTAATGTCTAAAACATCTTGAAACAACCTAGCAAGAGTATAGGGTCTTATAACTAATCATAACTCAACCCAATTTCACGTTTCATAAAACTTGGTTTATCACCCGCCTTTGAGGATACAACTATAGTGATCTAAGCTCGATGTTACGGATCGTTGTTTGAATCTTTCCCCTCTACTCTTTTCCTTCTTCCTTCTTTCTTCTTTCTCTTTCTTTTTTTTTCTTCTGTCGTTTGTTCAAATGAACACCCCCTATACTTTGTTCCAACGCCTCTTTTAAAATATCTTTGATTAATTTAATATATGTATATATTTTTGTGGCTTCACGTCATCCACAAATATATACATACATTTTTTTATTAATTCACTTATTATTATTATTATTATTATTTTATTTACTTATTTTGTTTATTATTATTTTATTTTATTTTATTTTTTAATAAAACTTTGTTTTATAAAATTTAAACATTTTAGGTGTTACACCGGTTCACCCAAAAACGGCCCAGAACCCCTAACCGGACAGGTTCACCCACCGGTTCCCGGTCCGACCGGCCGGTCCGGGTTTCAAAACATTGAGTACTTGGTGTTCAAAAAAACTGAAAACTAAAAGTTGGATTCGTTTTGCTATGCAAGTTGAAGAGCTTAGTTTAATGTTTTGGAATACGGAATGTGAAATCAAACTTATTTGGGTTGTTCAGATCGATTCGGATCAGATAAGTATATATGTTTTTCAGGTCGGATCGGGTTTCTGATAGGCTTCCAAAATTTTCAAGTCCGAATAATCCAATTAAAATAAACCGAACAAGCCGTTATGTGACCCGAAGAAAGCGTAACGAGCCAGGTAAAATTTCATTTCACGTTTTCACCTTTTTCGTATCTTCAAGGCCGATGATAATTTTTTTCAAGTTTCATGGAAGAAATCATCGAGAGCTATGTTGTAGCAACAGAAATGGCTGAAGAAATGCAGAATCAATCTGAAATCTCCCTGAAACGGATAAGATTTGATGAAATCACCGACGACGAAACAGGCGATGAAGATCGAATCAGTAGGTTACCAAATTGCTTACTTGTTGAAATCCTTTCTCGTTTACCTGCCACAAAAGACGCCATTAAAACTGGTACACTATCCAAACGATGGAAAAACCTATGGACTTCTGTTTCTAATCTCATCTTCGTTCATCATGACGAAGATAACCTGCGTTCCGATTTCTATTCTTTCGTTGACAAAACCCTAACTCATTGTCGCCAATTGAAGCTAAAGAAATTCAGGGTGTGTAGCAGCTACGATTACCGGTTTGAATCTTAAGTCAACAATTAGATTCGTTATGCTATACACTGTAATGTTGAAGAGCTTAGTTTAACGTTTTGGAATATGGAATGTGAAGCTGAGTTTCTGCTAGATCAGTTTTTTTTCATCAATTCTTGTTTTACTGATCTGACTTTATCAGGATGTATGTTCATTCCCACTGGGGCGATTAGTTGGAAAACCTTAGCAGTTTATGCATTTTGCATGGGAAATTAGATAAGAATTTGATTGATAACATATTATCTGGAAGTCCTGTGTTGGAAACCTTGGTGTTGGACAATTGCTATGGTTACAGGCGGCTTGATATCACCTCAAAGAGTGTTAAGAACTTGGTGTTCTCTGGATACATGATTCCTGATGATGTATCTGATGATCTTGCTGATGTTATTGAAATCAATGCTCCTAACATTTTGTCACTAACAATTCAAGATGATTTGTTGTTGTGGAAGCTTTTGTTGGTTAATGTATATTATTTAGTTGAAGCTGATTTAGATTACACAAAGGGTGGACACTATGATACAAACCCTAAACAAGCCGAAGAAGACATGCTTAAAGAATTTATACTCAATCTTCGCCATGTTAAGGAGCTCAAAATTGGGATTTTCTGTTTTAAGGTAAACTCAATGTCTCTTTTGGGATAATTTCTGTTCTTTTGGATGACAAATATAATGTCATAATTTGTTCTCTGTTTTTCTGATTTTTGTTGGCAGGTTCTATCTCGTTTGGAAGCTAAAGGTTTCATTTTTTCATCCAATTTAAAGGTTCTTGATGTTACTTCTTCACCTTGTTACTCTGATAATGATTCTCTAGAGCTTAGTGATTGGTCCAATAGTGATTCGGCTGTAAGAAGGGATTGGGAGGTGCTTTTGATTGATGATGGGTGATGAGGTTAGTTGATTAAGGGCACTTTGAATTCATGTTCAATTACATATTGTTGGAGTATTTCAATACATATAAATTTGCTATCCAAAGTGATTTTGATTTAACAGATTCTGAATATTGCTTATTTTAAGTTTTAAACTACAAAAAAGGGTTTATTGTTGACAAATTGTAAAAAAATATTCTTGGCTCCTAAGACTTCCACTGAAACAAGTTACTTGGAGAGAGGAATTGAGAATATTCTCTGCCGCAGCACACACTGAATAATTTCATCTCATTCAACTAACATATGAGTTTAACGTACAACATAGATAAATGACAATATGAATAAATTGTTAAATTCTTCAACAAATGCACCAACCATATACATTCTTGAGTCATCATTGTTGCCGCTCTATATTCTGCTTTTGTAGTCGATAGAGACATGGTCGGTTGCTGCTTACTACACCAAGAAATAGAGATTGACCCAATGACCCATACTTAAAGATATATCTGGTAGTTGATATTCGAACACCTAGATCCTCGGCGTAATCGGCATCACAATAACCCATAAGTTTGGGTTCAAGCTCCCTCTTAAACATAACTCTACTACCTATAGTGAATTTTACATATCTTAATACCCATAGAGCTGCATGTAGATGTGTGACACCCCAGTCACCTTCACGTCCCCTCAGGACATTTTACAACATTATTTAATAAATTACGTTAGGTCCCAGTCAAAACAAAAACGACTTTTGTGTTTTACAAATTTTTAAACATACTATTACCAACATCTGTAAAAAAACAGGTTTAAGTTTAAGCATATTTACAAACTCCACCAAACATTTATTACACAAAAACTTCACGCATGTTCAATTATTTATATATTAAACCATCACACGAGCCTCCACGTTCGATTCCCAATCACCATCACCGCTCACCCTACTCCCTTGTACATGTAAGCACCACATTTAAATTCACCATTAGTTCATTAGAACTAAGTAAGATTACCTCGTCATTCACCACGTGTACTCCATAACACCATATGGATACACTAATGAGGTTTCAAATAAAATGTTGATGACAACATTTAACCACATACAAAACGATTTACTAACGGTTCGTTTTCAACCACAACCTCAATACATCCACCATTCATGCACAATTATTGTAACTTAATATAACACATATATAAACACACAAAACACCAATTGTGCATCATATTTCAAATTCACCATTTGTTCACACACCTTGTGAATCACATGTTCACACACCTTGTGAATCTTTTACATTGGAATGGCAAGTTATATGTTCACACACCTTGTGAATCCAAACATGCACATTACCAATTCAACATCTACGCATTCGTAGATCACCACATGTTCACACACCTTGTGAATCTTTTACATTGGAAGTGCAAGTTATACGTTCACACACCTTGTGAATCTAAACATGCACATTACCAATTCAACATCTACGCATTCGTAGATCACAACATGTTCACACACCTTGTGAATCTTTTATTTTGGAATGGCAAGTTATACGTTCACACACCTTGTGAATCTAAACATGCACATTACCAATTCAACATCTACGCATTCGTAGATCACCACATGTTCACACACCTTGTGAATCATGCAACAACAATAACCACAATCACGTATAACACAATCACTTGTAGTATGGACTCACCCAGTCCTTAATTACAAGTTCAATCAAATAGGTAACTTACCTTAATTTGAAGAGTTATCAACAATTTCCAACTCTTTCCCAGGCCTTCTAGAATTAGATTCACCTCCTCTTCCTATTATATATTCACATATAACATAATTTAACAACATGAACACAACATGTGTGTTATTTATGTAATCTAATGCATTCGACCTGTTTCATTCTATATATTTTTTTTAGTTAAAACCTCGTTGAGGCTTTTACCAACAACCCATGTGTAGAAATTAATCTACACATGTTCTTTATCATATCTAAATTATCACCACATCGTTAATGTTAGAACCATTAACTTTCAACTTTACACGTTAAATTTATCATTCTAAAGAATGATCCAAGACCATCACAACCACTCTTTAATCATCCCACTAATAATCATACTCAACAATATGAGTTTCATAACAAACGGGCATTATAACGGATCAAAATCAAAATTTCACCGTTAAAACACCTAGTCCTTCGTTTCTAATCATCCCAGATCATTATATAATACACAAAACTATATTTAATCCGTATATTATCAAAATAAATAGGATAAAACGAATCGTTACCCTTCAAACGGATTTCTGGTTGTAATACGATGATCAGAACTCGTAGAAACGATCCACGGCTCAATCCAAACGTCTGGATAGCTTCAAAATTGATGTTGGGTGCTAAAAATTCATGTATGTGTGTGTTTAGGGTGAGAATGACCGAGAAAGAAATAAACATAAGTTTTCTGGTGCAAATCTTCGAAAATAAGCAATCTGCAGCCGCCATAGCCGCCAGGCGCATCGCCCCGCGTGGAGGGCTGGTACCAGGCGTACCGCGCGGATGGGGCAAGGCCAGATATTTTTCCCTCTCCCGCGCGCATCGCCTATCGTGGGCGTGTGGCTCGGGGCGTACCGCCCGAGGTCATTTTTGTCAATTTTTCGATTTTATCTTCGTTTCGCGATTCCGGACAATCCGGAACTCCGTTTCGCGCTCGGTTTTCTACCACTTTCATCATTTCTCACATATTTTCAATTTTTAATAAAAATAATCATTTTATTAATGATTATCTCAAACGTATACGTTTTATTAAAATCGGGTCGTTACAAATCTCCCCTCCTTACAAAGGTTTCGTCCTCGAAACCGGTTATACATCAAAAAGAAAAGGATAAAATTTCCTCATCTCATCTTCTGACTCCCACGTTGCGTCAGATCCTCTACTATTTTTCCATTGGACCTTTACTTGGTTCAAGGACTTATTTCTGAGTTGTTTGACTTTTCGATCTAATATAGCTACCGGCTTTTCCACATAGTTCAACTTGTCATCAATTTCCAAGTCTTCTAGTGGCACATAAGCCGATTCATCAGCTAGACATTTTCTCAGATATGACACATGAAAAGTATCATGTATACCACTCAATTCTTCTGGTAGCTCAAGGCGATAAGCAACATTACCTATCCGAGCTATAATTCTGAATGGTCCGATGAAACGTGGACTTAATTTTCCCCGTTTCCGAAAACGAATTACACCCTTCCAAGGGGAAAACTTTAGCAACACAAAGTCTCCCACTTGAAACTCAATCGATCGTCTTCGTTTATCAGCATACGACTTTTGACGGTCTTGTGCCGCCTTTAAGTGAGCTCGAATTTGATCAATTCGTTGATTTGTAACTTTTAGTATTTCTTTATTTTCAAGCTCTCTCGGGCCAACCTCTCCCCAGCAAACGGGAGTACGACATCGCCTTCCCTATAACATTTCATATGGGGGCATTCCCAACCCAGAATGATAACTGTTGTTGTATGAAAATTCCGCCAGAGGTAGATAGTCATCCCAACTACCTCCAAAATCAATGATACACGCTCGTAACATATCCTCTAGCGTCTGAATGGTTCGTTCACTCTGACCATCAGTCTGAGGATGATACGCCGTGCTCAACAACAGTTTCGTGCCCAATTCCTTTTGAAAATTCCTCCAAAAATGTGAAGTGAATCGTGTATCTCGATCGGACACAATCGTCACTGGTATTCCATGGCGCGACACTATTTCTTTCACATACACTTCAGCCATCTTCTCAGAAGAATACGATTAACGAATAGGAATAAAATGAGCACTTTTAGTCAACCGATCCACAATGACCCAAATCACGTCATACCCCTTTCGGGTTTTCAGGAGTTTAGTAATTAGGTCCATTGTGATATGTTCCCATTTCCACATGGGGATTTCCAAAGGCTGTAATTTGCCATAAGGCTTCTGATGCTCAGCCTTAACTTGTAAACAAGTTAAACATTTTTCAACATATTTAACAATATCTCTCTTCATACCTGGCCACCAGTAATTTACCCGAAGATCTCGATACATTTTAGTGGCTCCCGGATGAATTGAATATCTTGATTTATGAGCTTCCTCCATCAAATCGGTTTTCAAAGAACAGGTGGGAGGTATCCACACCCTGCCCCATCTTGTCTTTAAACCGCGACTATCTTCCTCCAGATTATGAGATTGCCCCTTAATTCGGTCTCGTTTCCAGTTTTCTTCTTTTAAAGCTTCAACTTGAGCTTCTTTAATTTGATCCACCAAATCAGAGGAAATCACAATCCTCATTGCTGTAACCCAAATGGGTTCATGTTCTTCTTTCCTACTCAAGGCGTCCGCCACCACATTGGCTTTTCCCGGATGATAAAGGATTTCACAATCATAATCCTTGAGTAGTTCTATCCAACGTCTTTGCCTCATATTTAATTCTTTCTGTGTAAAGAAATATTTCAGGCTCTTGTGATCAGTGTAAATTGTACATTTTACACCATACAAGTAATGCCTCCAAATTTTTAAGGCAAACACCACCGCTGCCAATTCCAGATCATGAGTAGGATAGTTTACTTCATGAACTTTCAGTTGCCTCGACGCATAGGCAATCACTTTACCCCTTTGCATAAGAACACAACCAAGCCCAAGATAAGATGCATCAGAATACACCACAAAATCATCAGGTCCATCTGGTAAAGTTAATACCGGTGCCTGAGTTAACTTGAACTTGAGTTCATTAAAAGCTTTTTCTTGATCATCACCCCAAACAAATTTCACATCTTTTCTTGTCAGTTTAGTCAAAGGAGATGCAATTCTTGCAAAATCCTGTATAAACCGCCGATAGTAACCGGCTAGACCAAGAAAACTTCTAATTCCAGTAGGAGTTTTAGGAGGACTCCACTTCATCACCGCTTGAACTTTCGAAGGATCAACAAGTATGCCATCAGCACACACCACATGTCCCAAAAACTGGACTTCACGCAACCAAAATGCGCATTGAGAAAATTTGGCATACAGTTTCTCCTTACGTAAAGTTTCAAGGACTTCACGCAAATGACAAGCGTGATCACCCTCATTTTTAGAATAAATAAGGATATCATCGATAAAGACAATGACAGATCGATCCAACATTGGGCGACAGACCCGGTTCATCAAATCCATGAACGAAGCCGGTGCATTTGTCAACCCAAACGACATCACAAGAAATTCATAATGACCGTAACGAGTACGGAAAGCAGTCTTGGGAATATCTTCCTCTTTAACCTTGAGTTGATGATAACCCGAGCGAAGAACGATTTTAGAAAACCACGACGCTCCTTGCAACTGATCAAAGAGATCATCAATTCGAGGTAGAGGATATCGATTTTTCACAGTCACTTTGTTCAGCTCTCTATAATCAATACACATTCTAAGGCTTCCGTCTTTCTTCTTAACAAAAAGAATTGGTGCACCCCACGGGGAGATACTCGGACGGACAAAACCTTTATCTATAAGATCTTGTAACTGTGTCATCAATTCTTTCAATTCAGATGGTGCCAACCGATATGGAGCTTTAGCTATGGGTTTAGCCCCAGGAATGAGATCAATCTTAAATTCAACATCTCTATCACAAGGAATTCCCGGTAAATCATCCGGGAATACATCAGGAAAATCCCTGACTACTGGAACATCATTAAGTTACTTTAACTCATTCCTTACATCAATAGCATAAGCTAAGAATGACTGACCCCCATGGTTCATGTAATTCATAGCTTTAGCTAAGGAACACAATATGGTTCCACCTCGTTTCTCTCCCTGAATACATACTTCATAACCACCCGGAGATATTAATTGAATAACCTTTCGGTTACATACAATGTTAGCTCCATATTTAGACAACCAATCCATCCCAATCACAACATCAAATTCTCCCAAGATCATTGGAATCAAATCAACCTCATAATCCTCACCATCAATGGTGAGTTTACATCTATGATAGATGTCATACACTAAGAAACTCTTAGAATCAGCTATTTCTACCTTTAGTGGACAAGGTAGCTTAGCTAGTACAAACGAATCATGATTCACAAATTTCACAGATATAAAAGAGCGACTAGCTCCAGAATCAAACAATATATAAGCAGGCAAGGAATTTATATGATAAGTACCTGTCACCACGTCTGAAGTGACTTTAGCCTTTTCCGCCGTAATTTTGAAGGCTCTACCCTTTGGTGGGGGTATTTCAACCTTCTTGCCACTACCTTGGGCCTTAAAAGACCCACCACTCGTACCTCCTTGACCTTCCCCTATCAACTCTGGGCATTCACTTCGTCGATTGTGACAACTAGTACCGAACCGTCCGGCAAGTCCGTACGGTGTGTGTACTTTCACCAATTACTGTGTGTAAATACAGTACATAAACAGTCGTATGACAACAGAACTCAGAAAACAAATCACGGTTGTATGTGTTTAAGTGAAAACTTAAATACAGTAAATACAACAACTCAAGAGAAACAGCAGTGTACAATCGAATAACGAAAACAAATCGGATGCGATCTGATATCCATAGATGACAGGAATCAGATGGCCGACAAACCAGTCTGAAAACAACATGATAACAGGAGGCTTAGTTGATCCGATAGTGAGGAAACACAATTCAAACGTAATTTACAGTGTCGTATCAGAATAACGAACTGACAGTGTGTTTGCGTGGGTGACGATTCACACAAACATATCTGTGAGTTTAACGTTCTGAACGATAACTGATAAGTAGAAAACCAAATCAGAAAGTGAAACGTACGATCGTGTTCGTACAGTTAGCGCTCTGTACGAAGACGCACGTAAGTGACGCGATCTGACGAAACGGAAACGAAAACACGACTCGAACGATAATAAATTTAATAAAATAAAATAATTAACATTTTACAATTTTGAAACTCATCAAATAATTAAAATAAACTTTCTTTTATTTGTTACAATTTAATTACGCGTAATTTTCCGGTTACGCGATGAAACCGCGAACCGAGCAACCGAAACGGACCCGGACACTACACGGGGTATAAAAACCCTAAAATGAAACCATTTCACTCATTTTATTATCTTCAACCTCCCTCTCTCTCTCAAACCCGGCTACCACCCTATCACCACCAAAAACCACCTTCAAAGTCTTATATCTCACTCGTTCGTGGACCAAATCGCGCGTTCTTGGTGTCCACGCGTAGCCCTCGACCTCCTCTACTTGAAAGTACAACGGATATGAAGCCTAGACCACCGAAATTCGAGGTATGACTCAAGGAAAGTAGCGGGAATTAGGGTTTTCGCTTGGGTTTGTTACACACACACACATAGCCGTCTCCTTCACCTTCTTGCTCGAACCCAGCTCTCTAGAGACACGATCTACATGTGGTAACACCAATGAAATGACTAAAACAAAGGTTCAAGCTGTTGGTGGGGATGAGCATACGCAGGTTCGTAGGGGACCAAGCCGAACCCTAGTTGGATGCGTCGGCCGAACCCTTTCCATGCTCAGCCGAATCCCCATCCTCCCGAACCTTTCATGGGGGCCGAGCCTTCGGGAACTCACGAACCCACGTAGTCACGAATCTTCCATCACCTGAACGAACCGTTCCCGAACCCTGGCATGTAGCCGAGCCTGCATGGCTGTCACTAAGCCGAACCCTAGCAAATCTGGACCAGCCCCCCCCTGTCGAACCTAGGCGAACCTTGCATAGTAAATTGGTGGCCGAACCTTCGGCTAAAGAACCATTAAGGGTTCGCTGCTTTAGCAGCCCAAAGAGATTATGATTGGCCCAAGCAGATGTGAAGCCCACCACCATTTCGTGATCTGCATGGTTTATTATGCTACATATGCTTGATTAATTTTTCACACATTATCAACTGGGCCCAACAACAATTATATTTAGCCAGTAATCTTCTGTCGGCCCACTTCTATACACGATCCACCTAGCATCATCGGCCCCACAGGAAGCTCACGTTCCAACTATTTTGTTGCAGCCCACATCTTGGCCCAACAGTTTATTCAGGCCCAATATCTCTTGTAATCAGCCCAACTCCACTTATTTGGCCCAATTACCTTGTGCGGTCCACTTATTACAATCGGCCCAACAGGCCCAGCGTGCCTTAACCGGCCCAAGGCCCTCTCATCCTTCGGCCCAATAACACATACACGGCCCATGTTGATGAACCACAACAATGGCTCGACCCAAGAACAACATTCGGTCCAATACTTAGTGTTTAGAACAAACAATTAAAAAGAACATAAATGGGTGACATTCATGTGAAATTTCAATAAACTACTATAAAGGAATGGGAGTTGTAATCTAGTTTTCTCTCAAAAGAGAATGGCAATCAAGTGTGTTGAAACAAATAAGGGTAGTAAATTATTGAATGATCACAAAAGAATTGAATTAAAGTCAAAGTGAAAGTATGTAAATCAAACCCTTGGGCATGCATTACAAGCATACACTAATTGTAAACTAAACTAACTAAGTGTCCACAATGTGCATTTAAATGAATTGGGTCGAATGAGGGTCGAGACCAAGTGGTGACCACAAAGTTAGAAACAACACATACGCGCGTGAAACACTTTACAACTTATACTTATGGAATACATACAACATGAAATCTATACAGGACCGTGAAAACAAACTCAAGTACAACAAGAGCACGTGCATTCCTTCTTTTAAGCTAAGTCAACCCTACAACAACAAGGTGAGTTCATATGCCCCTTTTCTTTTAATCTTTATTGATTTCAAAGCTCGGGGCTGAGAAACATGCTAAACTTTTATTTACTTAAAAGTTTTCATTAAACATATTGCTTATTTTATAATTTAGATAATAATTGTTTATCGTTATTATCATTTATCATTACATGCTTGATTGATTGACCTTATCATAACTGAAATAGCTAGGATGTTACCTGCTATCTTAGAATCAGGATCCATTAACACCATAGAATAAAATAAGTTGTTAAGAATATATCTTACGACTGATTATTATTCTTACACGATAGAACCACGGGAAAAACCAAGGGATAACCTACTGATTACAGTTAGAAACACCCCGAATGATCATCATGATAACAAAACTTCATGATAACAAAATCATTCACTCAGTTCTAACATCGAGTTATAAGACAAGTTCTTATAACACCTTGTTATAGTCATTAAGAACATTTTATATAGAGATAACAGCTGAGACAATCACCGGTGATATCGAGGAGGATATTACGAGCACACACATCTGGGATGGCATTCCCTACACATATACTATTCTATATACTAAGACTCTAATTAGAGTACCTGCTCTAACCGTCAGAGTATGCCGGTTACACTAATCATAACACAGTCAAGTGAATCATGAACTTTAAATCATCAGAGCTAGAGGTAATCTAGTGAACTATTACCGGGCACAAGCGGTGCTATCATACCTACCGGGCACGAGCGGTGCTATCATACCTATCGGGCACGAGCGGTGCTATCATACCTACCGGGCACGAGCGGTGCTATCATACCTACCGGGCACGAGCGGTGCTATCATACCTACCGGGCACGAGCGGTGCTATCATACCTGCCGGGCTAATCCGTAAGGAATAGCTAACAGAGGCGATTATGTCTCTTACTTTTTTGTTGGTTTATCATACCTACTGTCACACCCCCAAATTCCCACTCGTGGTGTCAGTCCACGTGGGTGTGACGTGGCCAGGATCATAGCTCATGGTCATATAGAACGACTCTATATGAGTTACACATTCACACAGATTGTAAAGCAATACTAGTTTCATTCAAATAGCAGCGGAAAGTGTTAAACATCAGAAATACATATATTTGCAGCGGAAAGTAATTGTTTGCAACAAACACTACAAACGTTTAAATTGTTTTAAAAACAGATCAAATGCACACAACGCCTAGGACACGAGTCTACATGCTGATCAGACTCCTTAATGCGTCCTTGTGTGTACCCTAGCGTAAGCTCCGTTAGTTACCTGAGAATACATGCGAAAAGTGTCAACTAAAAAGTTGGTGAGTTCACAGGTTTAGACAGACAGAAATAGTAAACAGACATATACTGGGTATGTTAAGTTTAGTTGGATACTACGATCCGTGGAGTGTGTCAGTTCATCTTACCGAAACTAGACTGTTCCCGTCTGCCTCCGCGAGTCATCGCTGAACTCGCAATTCACATCGAAATTACACTCGTTATGACCTCCAGTCAACATTGGTGCCGAGTGGGGTTAGTCAAACCCAGTAGTACTACATAATTACGACTCGTTTGAATACACAACTAACGGTAAGGATAAGTGAGGACTTTATGCGATTATAGTTACACTCGAAAATAGTTTTCACAACATACCAGTCATACATCTAAAACAGTTGCATTGTATTCTCACCCCAATAGTTTAACAAAAGCAGTTAAAGAGTAAAAGTGGGGCCGTAAACTCACCTGAGTTTGAGTAATGCGTTAGCTCAAAAGAGTAGTGTAGCTCGCCGGCTAGTAATCACCTATATCATGTAGGTGTTATGAGTTCGTGTTTGCGTATGTGGGTCTCACCGGACCGTGTTAGTGTTCAACGACACTAAGTGGTTATGTGGATCGAGTTGACCGTGTTTGACCGTGTCGATCGTGTTTGACCTAACGACCCGTTGGTGACGGTTTGGATCAAGTGTTCGTGTATCGTACGGTTTTAGTGTCATGTGAAGTGTACGGATACCAAAATCATTCCGATAAAGAAACTTACTATCTATGGTAAGTTTCTATTTTAGGAAAGTTTCCATATTTGGCAAGTTTTGCATAAAATCATATTCCGATTATTCTAACATGCATATTTATCCTAAATGAGCATGTTATCACATAGCACATAGTTACACATAGTCGGTTTAACATAGTTTGCGCGTAAAAGTTTCCATATTTGGAAAGTTTCTAAAATAAGCATATTTTCACAAATTTAACAATCAACATCGCTTATTATCATCATATTAGTCCTAACTAGTCTATCAATCATGCTCGTTATGTGACAATTTATAGAATTTACAAATAAAGTTACTATATTTAGTAACTTATAGAAATAACTCCAAATCAAGCTTCCCAATACTTATTCCTTCCAATAACATCATATAATCACTAAATGAACATGTTAGACTCAAAACATTATCATACATTTTACCCATTTGAAATCTCGTGACAAAAAGTTACTATTTATAGTAACTTTTATAGAAATCAATCTTTTGACCACTCTAAGCATTCCTATGCATCAAATCATCATCATCATAGTTACCAAACATCATTTTAAACATAACATATAGATCTAAACACTTGCATGTTACCATTTCATCAAAAAATCACCAATATGCAACTTAAAAGTTACTATTTTTAGCAATATGCCCAAATAACCAATTTTGACATCATCCAACATCTTAGATCATGTGGAATATCATCAATATCATTACTAACAACATTTCAATATCAAAAATCATCAAATACCTCATGGATCGTGCATGCATGTGGATTAAAGTAGCCATTTACTAACAAAATCAACAAATCTCTATTACATCCTAACAATTTCATCATAGTTCATCACCATAACACCAAATCAGTAGCAAATACATTCAATAACAGATGATTATCATACAAAATTCGTGACAATGGTGGTGGTGGTGATGCATGTGGCCTAAATGGCTTGCATGTGTGTTTGTGAGAGTTTTTAGACAAGATTGACCATAGGAACTACCTTACAATGCTTTGATTCCACGAAATAGGGCCTGGACAGCTTCTGGAATGATGCTAAGGCTGCTGGAACCGATTCGAAGCAAGGGACAAGCAAGTAGGATGTTCTTGGAGTCTCCACAACACCTTGAGTCTTCAAAGAGGGTCTTCTAATGGTTCTAGTTGGCTTCTTGTTGCTGGAGAACGTTGTAACAGAGTGAAAATGGTCGAGGGTGAAGGTTTCAGTCGATAGGTTGCGGCAAGGAAGAACAGGGATGATTAACCTTGGTTTTATAAAGATTTTTGCGGTTCTAGGCCTGTCGCGTACCGCGACACCGGCCAAAAAAGCATCCCCGCGTACCGCGGCGTTTAAAATAATCATTCTGTTCCCGAAACACGCCGCGTACCGCGATGGTTGAAGATGATCGGTCGTCGCGTACCGCGACGTTTTTCGGAGAATTCAAATTTCCCCGCTCAAGCTTCGCGCATCGCGAAGGCCCAATTGGGTGCCCATCGCGTACCGCGATGGGTCTCGGTTGAGCCCAATAGGCCCAATTTCATTGTTTTGAACCGAATCTTTCGTATTTCTCGAATACGATCATCGTTTCTCGACACATAGGCCTTGTTCTAACTAATTCAGGCTCACCGAACCTAAGTGCAGTGTTTTCGTGTTACAGTTTGATCCGTTCACCAACGTTCGTCATTCAAGACACGTGCGAGTTTCGTGCGATAATTCATCGAATTATCGGTGTGTTTAGACTGTTGTGCCACGTGTCACACTAAATGCATTTATTCTAGTGCCACGTATGAAATAATAATAAACATTATTATTAAAAATAATAGAGTTGCTGACCTGGAAATTACGAGGTGTCACATCATCCCCTAGTTATTGGGAATTTCGTCCCGAAATTCAGTTCACGTGCCGGTGTTGGTTTGTTCGGCGAATAGATGAGGGTACTTATTCTTCATCTGATCCTCCCGTTCCCAGGTGTATTCCGGTCCTCGTCGTGAGTTCCATCGAACTTTTACAATGGGTATCTTACTATGTTTCAACTTCTTGAGTTCCCGGTCCATAATTTCCACCGGTTCCTCAACAAAGTGAAGCTGTTCATCAATCTGGATTTCCTCCAAAGGAATCGCGAGCGTTTCGTCTGATAAGCATTTCTTGAGGTTTGAAACGTGGAACACATTGTGTACGCTACTCAATTCTTGTGGTAGCTGTAGTTCGTAGGCCACAGGGCCTATTCGTTTAGTGATCTCAAATGGTCCTATATAGCGAGGACTTAGCTTTCCCCGTTTCCCAAATCGAATCACTCCCTTCCAAGGCGAGACTTTAAGAAGTACTCGGTCTCCTACTTGGAATTCCAAAGGTTTGCGCCTCTTGTCGGCATAGCTCTTTTGTCGATCTCGAGCTGCTGCCATTCTGTTGCGTATTTGCACGATCTTTTCGGTTGTTTCGTGCACGAGTTCGGGTCCGGTAAGTTGGCTTTCCCCAACTTCCGCCCAACAAAGTGGTGATCTGCACTTGCGTCCGTAAAGTGCTTCAAATGGTGCAGCTCCAATACTGGTGTGGTAGCTGTTATTATATGAGAATTCTACCAAAGGTAAGTGAGTCTCCCAGCTGTTACCAAAGTCAATTACACATGCTCGAAGCATGTCCTCCAAGGTCTGGATGGTTCGTTCACTCTGACCATCCGTTTGTGGGTGATAAGCAGTACTCATATCCAACCTCGTCCCGAGTGCCTTGTGTAAGGACTTCCAAAAGTGAGCCGTGAAACGGCTGTCTCGGTCTGATATTATGGAGGTCGGGACTCCGTGTCTGGATACGATTTCCTTCAAGTAGATTCGGGTCAACTTTTCCAATTTATCAGTTTCTTTGATCGGCAGGAAATGTGCTGATTTTGTGAGTCGGTCGACGATAACCCAGATGGTATCGCAACCACTCGTAGTCTTTGGTAGCTTTGTGATAAAATCCATGGAAATCTGTTCCCATTTCCATACTGGGATTTCCGGTTGTTGGAGTAGTCCGGATGGCTTCTGGTATTCAACCTTGACCTTTGAGCAAGTCAGGCACTTACTCACATACGTTGCGACTTCTGACTTCATGTTAGGCCACCAATAGGTTGTCTTTAAATCGTGGTACATCTTGTCAGAACCTGGATGGACTGAATATCGGCTCTTATGGGCTTCATCCATTACTACCTTCCTTAAGTCTCCAAAACGTGGAATCCAAATACGATCCATCAGGTAGTAAGCTCCGTCGTCCTTTTGTTTCACCTGTTTATCCATCCCTCTCATGGCTTCGAGAGTGAGATTTTCGGTTTTCAACGCTTCTTGTTGTGCAAGTCGAATTTGGTTAGGCAATTCGGAGTGTATGGTGAGTTGTAGCGCGCGCACGCGTTTGGTTGTTTCTTTCCGGCTTAGTGCGTCGGCGACTACATTGGCTTTACCGGGATGGTATTTGATTGCACAGTCATAATCGCCTATCAGCTCGACCCACCTGCGTTGTCTCATGTTTAACTCTTTCTGGTCGAAGATGTGTTGTAGGCTCTTATGATCAGTGAATATCGTACACTTGGTGCCGTACAGATAGTGTCGCCAGATTTTCAGTGCGAACACTACGGCTCCCAACTCTAGATCGTGAGTTGTGTAGTTCTTTTCGTGCACTTTCAATTGTCGTGACGCGTATGCTATAACTTTCTCGCGTTGCATCAGTACGCAACCGAGCCCTTGCTTTGAGGCGTCACAGTATACCACAAAGTCCTCGCACCCGTCTGGTAGCGATAAGATTGGTGCACTGCACAACTTCTGTTTCAATAGGTCGAAAGCAGTTTCCTGTTTTTCTCCCCATTCGAACTTCTTGTCTTTATGCGTAAGGGACGTCAACGATTGTGCGATCTTCGAGAACCCTTCGATAAACCGCATGTAGTACCCGGCCAATCCTAAGAACTGTCGTACTTCAGTTGGAGTCTTAGGCGCTGCCCAATTCTTGATTGCCTCGATTTTGGCTGGGTCTACGTGTATCCCTTTCTCGTTTACTATGTGTCCAAGGAACTGAACTTCGCGAATCCAGAAATCACATTTGGAGAATTTCGCGTATAGTTGTTCCTTCTTTAGTAGTTCTAAGACACGTCTCAAGTGATCGGCATGTTCTTCCTGAGTCTTAGAATAGATCAGGATGTCATCAATGAACACGATTACGAACTTGTCGAGATACGGTTTACACACCCGATTCATGAGATCCATGAATACTGCTGGTGCGTTAGTCAGTCCAAAAGGCATGACCAGAAATTCGTAATGTCCGTACCGCGTCCTGAATGCGGTCTTTGGTATATCGTTCTCTTGTATCCTGAGTTGATGGTAACCCGATCTCAGATCGATTTTCGAATAGAAACTTGACCCTTGCAACTGGTCAAACAAATCGTCTATTCGGGGTAGAGGGTATCGGTTCTTGATCGTTACCTTGTTCAATTCTCGATAGTCTATGCACATACGGAATGAACCGTCTTTCTTTTTCACAAACAAGACCGGAGCTCCCCACGGTGAAAAACTCGGTCTAATAAATCCCTTATCCAATAACTCTTGCAGTTGATTAGATAGTTCCTGCATTTCTGTAGGAGCCAGTCGATATGGTGCCTTGGCTATCGGTGCTGCTCCTGGCGTTAGATCTATCTGAAACTCCACTTGTCGTGCCGGTGGTAGTCCCGGTAGATCGTCAGGAAAGACCTCTGGATAATCGCGGACAACAGCAATGTCTTCAATCTTTCGTTCCTTCTTTGGTTGTTCGGAGATAAGAGCCAGAATAGCCGTGTATCCTTTCTTTAGGTATTTGCTAGCCTTCATGCAAGACATGATGTTTAGTGGTATCCCGCGCCGTTCTCCCTGGATTGAGATCTGCTCTCCGCTTGGCAACGCAATTCGCACAATCTTCTCGTTACACACGATCTCAGCGTGGTTTGCAGATAGCCAATCCATTCCAATCACCACGTCGAAGCTCCCGAGAGTTACCGGCATCAGGTCAATCACCAGTTGATGGTCTGCTAGTGTTAGAACACATCCCTTGATGATATATTGTGTTTCGATCAGTTTGCCGTCCGCTAACTCTACGGTATACTTATAGTCTAGTGGTGTCGGTGTCATATTAAGTAATTTGCTAAAGTCACTAGAGATAAAGCTCCTATCGGCACCGGTATCAAATAATATGCTAGCATAGACATTATTTAAAAGAAACGTACCGGTGACGACATGTGGATCGTCTTTAGCTTCTCCAGAACCAATCACGAAGGCTCGCCCTTTTGCTGCACCACCTCCACCCTTCTTCAATTGCGGGCAGTCCCTTCGTATGTGCCCCGGTTTGCCACATTCATAACACCCCTTGAGAGTGTTTTGGTTGTTGTTGTTGGGGTTTGATCGGCATTCTTTGGCCATGTGCCCGTTCCTTCCACAGCTGGTGCACTTGGTCCTTTTGCATGGGCCGAAGTGACGGAAGTTACAGGTATTGCATATTGGGCTGTTGCCCTGATATCCCCCCTTGCTTTGGTTGTTTGGCTGTGTGGCGGTGAAGACTTTGGCAGGTGTGGGTCGGTGTTGAGCTGGTGGTGGTGGTGAGAAAACACGGTTGTTGTTGGGTTCCCACTTTCGCTTGGGCTCTTGGGGTTTTAGGTGTTCACCCCTTTTTGGCAGTTTCCCTTGGGCTACCGCCTGGTCAGTCAGCTTGTGCGCCAAGCGAATCAGTGGTTGGATGGTGGTGTGATCGGCTGCTGTCACCGTGCTCTGTATTTGCTCGGGCAATCCACTAATGAATTGCTCTATCTTTTTGTACTCCGGCGTCACCATTGCCGGGCACAACTTGCACAGTTCGTGAAATCGAGTACAGTATTTCTCGATTTCAGATCCCACCATCTTGTGCGTCCAAAATTCCTCCTCAAGCTTCCGGATTTCATCATGGGGACAGTATTCCTCGTGAAGCATCCTTGTGAAGTTCTCCCAAGGAATGGAGTTTGCGGTATCCAGTCCAAGCGTCTGGACATGAGTATTCCACCAGGTGAGGGCCGGTCCCTCCAGTACTCCCGTGGCATATTTTACTCGATTCCCGTCCGAGCATTCGGCCATAGAGAAAACTGACTCCACTTTCTCTATCCATCGAAGCAGTCCCACTGCTCCTTCAGTGCCCTGAAATTTGTGAGGATGGCAGCTCAGGAATGCCTTAAACGAGCATCCCTTGGCCGCTCCTCCCTGGGGTCCTGTGCATCAGTAGTCCAATACAATGTGTTAGTGTCTAGGCTGTCTATTCTATGCTAGTTACGTTAGGCAAAAGCTAATACCGTTGTTAGTGCCACTCGTCTCACTGGTATGACGGTTGGCTTCGTACTCCGCAAGTACTTTGTTAAATTTCCGCTCGACCATCATGTCGATCCGTGCCTTTTCGGCCTTGCGTTTGAGTCGAAGGGCATTGGTTCCTCTTCCCGACATGTTTCTATATAGAGAGGTTAGAGTGTTAGTCATCAGATGCTAAGTGTTAGCCAAAGTTAGGATTGTTGTCATGTCAAATGTCAAGTTAGCTATCATAACAAAGCTTCAAATAACAGTAGTAATAATAAAGCAGATAATAATAATAAAACATAATTTCCATTAACATCAATCTTGAAGTACAATAATTTGAAAAGAAAGTACAATGCGAGTTCTCCGAGCACATCCCGCTCGTCTAGGCTAAAATGAGATAAAAGGAAAGACAGTACAAAATAAGGAAAATCTACTAATCCGAGTCCATGGAGACATGGGAGATGTTACTAGCTGCGTCCCCATCCTCGTCATCGTCCTCCTCCGGATCCTCTTCGGGATCCTCGTCAAACTCTCCCTCTTCGAGGTCCTCGGCCTCGAACTGTGGCTCATCGTCCTCGGCTGGTGGCTCCTCGATAAATTGCGCCGCCCATGCGTTAAGCATGGCGTCGCTCGCCTGCACCATCGCCTGCGTCTCGACGATGTCCGTCCGGTTCTCGGTAATACGCCCGTCGTGCTCCTGCACAACATCAACTATCTGCCCATGCTGGGACATGAGCTGAGCCACTTGGAGACGTAGTGTCTCCACCGTCTCCTCTAGACGATCCTTCTCCTCCTCCAGCCGGTCACTTCGCCTTTCCAGGCGATCGTTCTTCTCGCGAAGAACACGCACCTCGTCGGATAGCTCGGCACTCCTCCGAAACTCCCGCCGGGTTACGGCCACATGAGCCGCGAAGGCTCTCTCCATCGGCATCCCAAGTGCCGGTAGTCGTGGTCCCTCAGAGGTATCACCTCTGTACCGCGGGGTAGGTACCCGCTCAGCCACTATCCACTGTAGTAGGAGGTTAGGCAGCCACCCCCAGTAGCGCTCCCGTGCTAACATCTGGGTCCTCCTCTCCATCTCTGCATCTACCTGAGCTACTATGCTGTCGATCCTACGTCGACTGTCCTCGGTCAAATCGTCAATGGCTGGGCGTTTGCCCGGGTTCCTGTTAGCGTTCCCGTTGTTGTCAGCCATCCTGTAAATTCTCAGATTAGTAAACAACAGTTCGACAATAATAATAACAACATCAGTGTGCAAGTTCTAGTGTAGTGTCTAATGTAGAGCAGTGGCTATAGTCTAAGTTTACTATATGCAAACCTAGTTCCCTATAACCAAGGCTCTGATACCAGTCTGTCACACCCCCAAATTCCCACTCGTGGTGTCAGTCCACGTGGGTGTGACGTGGCCAGGATCATAGCTCATGGTCATATAGAACGACTCTATATGAGTTACACATTCACACAGATTGTAAAGCAATACTAGTTTCATTCAAATAGCAGCGGAAAGTGTTAAACATCAGAAATACATATATTTGCAGCGGAAAGTAATTGTTTGCAACAAACACTACAAACGTTTAAATTGTTTTAAAAACAGATCAAATGCACACAACGCCTAGGACACGAGTCTACATGCTGATCAGACTCCTTAATGCGTCCTTGTGTGTACCCTAGCGTAAGCTCCGTTAGTTACCTGAGAATACATGCGAAAAGTGTCAACTAAAAAGTTGGTGAGTTCACAGGTTTAGACAGACAGAAATAGTAAACAGACATATACTGGGTATGTTAAGTTTAGTTGGATACTACGATCCGTGGAGTGTGTCAGTTCATCTTACCGAAACTAGACTGTTCCCGTCTGCCTCCGCGAGTCATCGCTGAACTCGCAATTCACATCGAAATTACACTCGTTATGACCTCCAGTCAACATTGGTGCCGAGTGGGGTTAGTCAAACCCAGTAGTACTACATAATTACGACTCGTTTGAATACACAACTAACGGTAAGGATAAGTGAGGACTTTATGCGATTATAGTTACACTCGAAAATAGTTTTCACAACATACCAGTCATACATCTAAAACAGTTGCATTGTATTCTCACCCCAATAGTTTAACAAAAGCAGTTAAAGAGTAAAAGTGGGGCCGTAAACTCACCTGAGTTTGAGTAATGCGTTAGCTCAAAAGAGTAGTGTAGCTCGCCGGCTAGTAATCACCTATATCATGTAGGTGTTATGAGTTCGTGTTTGCGTATGTGGGTCTCACCGGACCGTGTTAGTGTTCAACGACACTAAGTGGTTATGTGGATCGAGTTGACCGTGTTTGACCGTGTCGATCGTGTTTGACCTAACGACCCGTTGGTGACGGTTTGGATCAAGTGTTCGTGTATCGTACGGTTTAGTGTCATGTGAAGTGTACGGATACCAAAATCATTCCGATAAAGAAACTTACTATCTATGGTAAGTTTCTATTTTAGGAAAGTTTCCATATTTGGCAAGTTTTGCATAAAATCATATTCCGATTATTCTAACATGCATATTTATCCTAAATGAGCATGTTATCACATAGCACATAGTTACACATAGTCGGTTTAACATAGTTTGCGCGTAAAAGTTTCCATATTTGGAAAGTTTCTAAAATAAGCATATTTTCACAAATTTAACAATCAACATCGCTTATTATCATCATATTAGTCCTAACTAGTCTATCAATCATGCTCGTTATGTGACAATTTATAGAATTTACAAATAAAGTTACTATATTTAGTAACTTATAGAAATAACTCCAAATCAAGCTTCCCAATACTTATTCCTTCCAATAACATCATATAATCACTAAATGAACATGTTAGACTCAAAACATTATCATACATTTTACCCATTTGAAATCTCGTGACAAAAAGTTACTATTTATAGTAACTTTTATAGAAATCAATCTTTTGACCACTCTAAGCATTCCTATGCATCAAATCATCATCATCATAGTTACCAAACATCATTTTAAACATAACATATAGATCTAAACACTTGCATGTTACCATTTCATCAAAAAATCACCAATATGCAACTTAAAAGTTACTATTTTTAGCAATATGCCCAAATAACCAATTTTGACATCATCCAACATCTTAGATCATGTGGAATATCATCAATATCATTACTAACAACATTTCAATATCAAAAATCATCAAATACCTCATGGATCGTGCATGCATGTGGATTAAAGTAGCCATTTACTAACAAAATCAACAAATCTCTATTACATCCTAACAATTTCATCATAGTTCATCACCATAACACCAAATCAGTAGCAAATACATTCAATAACAGATGATTATCATACAAAATTCGTGACAATGGTGGTGGTGGTGATGCATGTGGCCTAAATGGCTTGCATGTGTGTTTGTGAGAGTTTTTAGACAAGATTGACCATAGGAACTACCTTACAATGCTTTGATTCCACGAAATAGGGCCTGGACAGCTTCTGGAATGATGCTAAGGCTGCTGGAACCGATTCGAAGCAAGGGACAAGCAAGTAGGATGTTCTTGGAGTCTCCACAACACCTTGAGTCTTCAAAGAGGGTCTTCTAATGGTTCTAGTTGGCTTCTTGTTGCTGGAGAACGTTGTAACAGAGTGAAAATGGTCGAGGGTGAAGGTTTCAGTCGATAGGTTGCGGCAAGGAAGAACAGGGATGATTAACCTTGGTTTTATAAAGATTTTGCGGTTCTAGGCCTGTCGCGTACCGCGACACCGGCCAAAAAAGCATCCCCGCGTACCGCGGCGTTTAAAATAATCATTCTGTTCCCGAAACACGCCGCGTACCGCGATGGTTGAAGATGATCGGTCGTCGCGTACCGCGACGTTTTTCGGAGAATTCAAATTTCCCCGCTCAAGCTTCGCGCATCGCGAAGGCCCAATTGGGTGCCCATCGCGTACCGCGATGGGTCTCGGTTGAGCCCAATAGGCCCAATTTCATTGTTTTGAACCGAATCTTTCGTATTTCTCGAATACGATCATCGTTTCTCGACACATAGGCCTTGTTCTAACTAATTCAGGCTCACCGAACCTAAGTGCAGTGTTTTCGTGTTACAGTTTGATCCGTTCACCAACGTTCGTCATTCAAGACACGTGCGAGTTTCGTGCGATAATTCATCGAATTATCGGTGTGTTCAGACTGTTGTGCCACGTGTCACACTAAATGCATTTATTCTAGTGCCACGTATGAAATAATAATAAACATTATTATTAAAAATAATAGAGTTGCTGACCTGGAAATTACGAGGTGTCACACCTACCGGGCTAATCCGTAAGGAATAGCTAACAGAGGCGATTATGTCTCTTATTTGTTTGTTGGTTTATATTACATGCCGGGCTAATCCGTAAGGAATAGCTAACAGAGGCGATTATGTCTCTTATTTGTTTGTTGGTTTATATTACATGCCGAGCTAATCCGTAAGGAATAGCTAACAGAGATTTTATGTCTCTTACTTTATTCATTGGGTTATTATACATGCCGGCTGTTCCATAAGGAATGGTTAACAGAGATGACTATATCTCTTTCCTATTTACTTGATGGATATACATACGGGAAAATCATGGGTGAAAGGAAATGGGTATCCATCGTTGTATTACAGGTAGTGTCGAGTGCAGTTAAGCATGTGGTGGGGTGGCGTCTGGGCTTGACCTTTTCGTATGCCCCTATATATAAGCATGCTTGACTGGATGAGACATTACCTGTACATATAACCATGGAGAGGACATTGTGTGAAACATGGGATTCAATTATCAATACAACTTGTGTGAAACGTTGTGAACATGACTGACATAAATTCAATGGTTTTCAAATACTAAACTTATGAACTCACCAACCTAGTGTTGACTTTGTCTTAAATGCATGTTTTCTCAGGTGACGGACAGGTGTAGATACATAGATGCAAGTATTAAGATAATGGACTTTTAGAAGACCTAGCTTATTTTGATTGCATACTTTTGGGATGACACAGTGAATCATTTTTGTATATCTTGTACAGATACAAGATATAAACGCATTGATTCTTTTGATTGGATTTACTTAGTTAAATTATGAACACGTACTGTGTAATTTAACTTTGTAATTCTATATTATATGTCAAGTTAGCATTTCTCATTATTTATCATGTGCCATGTAAACAATCTGATCATTTCGATTATCACTCAAGATATCACGCCCCGGGAACCTTCCGCCCGACGGGAAAACCCGATCCGTTCCCGCCGGCCCGGGGTGTGACATCGATGCCCCGGTTTATAACAGTTATAGCACAGATTGAGTGTACTGGCACATTGAGAGGCAAGATGCCCAGGCTTGCCACATTTATAACACACAACTGATTTAAAATAACATTCCCCAAAATGTTTCTTCCCACAAGTTAAACAATGTCTAGCTTCTTTCAAAGAACTAGACTTTTTAAGTGAACTAACAAATTTCCCCTTATTAGAGGACCCCACGTCCCCCTCTATTTTTCGTTTCTCCCCACGATCTTCTTGTCTTTTTAACTCCAATTCACGCTCACGAGCGCAATCAATCAATTCAGACAAAGTTTCAAACTTTGATGGTATGAGAAACTCCCGGTACTTAGCATTCAACATACTATGGTACCTGTTAATCCACATTCGTTCAGTCCTAAGAAGATCAGGACAAAATTTAGCTTTATCATAGAACACTGCAGTAATAGTGTCTATATCCTCCTCCTTGTGCCTCATATGTAAAAATTCCTCAGTAATTCTATCAATAGCAGCCTGAGGACAAAATCGTTTAAGGAACAACTCCTTAAAGGCACCCCAAGTTAAATCTTTTATACCATCTCGACCCTTCTCCTTTCGGAGAAGTTCCCACCAATCTTTTGCTCGTTCTTTCAATTGGTTTCCAAGAAACATTACCTCGTCAGAAGGATCACAATGACACGTTTCAAACGTGCTTTCCATATCAGTTATCCACCTTTGGCTCAACAGTGGATCCACTTCACCTTTAAATTCCGTTGGCTTACAAGCCACAAACTCTTTGTAATTAACCTTTTTAGAAGGTTTTTCTTCACTTATTTCATCTTTAAGAGTTGCAAACTCTTCACTTATAAAGTTCTTTAATGAAGCTTGTAATCCATCTAGACGAGTTGGTAAGGTAGCTTCAAATGCTTTAGCTACCTCCTCCCTCACCATCATTTGCAGTTCGGTGAGTTGTTCTTCCTCATGTCCCATCCCCTTGGGATTATGTTCATCAGCCATTTTATGACTGAAATAATATAACATATCATTAGTTTACATATTATACTCCACATATATGCAAACCACATACTCCAAACCATACTCGTTCTTAACAGACTTATACATTACATATTCATGTGTCTTTATTGAATATTCACACTCTTGTGAATTACTCAATTATTTAACTAATACTGACACATCTGTGATTTTAACCAATCACACACAACCTGTCTTCACATCCCACCAATACCTCCATATACTGATGTGAAATAATGTCCCTCAGGATACGTTCATATCGTGTATATGTTGCTAAGCTGGCCAGACATAGCAAGATATGCACCATATACCCATGTCCTTACGTTCACTATTTCACACAAGTTAGGAATATTGGTTTATAACAAAACAATTTCCATATCATATAACAATTTACAGATACATCATACCTGGTGAGTTCGGCTTTGTGATCGGATTTCGAATCGAACGGCTCTTCCCATCTATCAAGAGCTCAATGGTTTGAGTTTAAGTGTTCATGACGCACTCAAATCCCTCAAACCGTTGGCTCTGATATCAACTTGTGACACCCCAGTCACTTTCACGTCCCCTCAGGACATTTTACAACATTATTTAATAAATTACGTTAGGTCCCAGTCAAAACAAAAACGACTTTTGTGTTTTACAAATTTTTAAACATACTATTACCAACATCTGTAAAAAAACAGGTTTAAGTTTAAGCATGTTTACAAACTCCACCAAACATTTATTACACAAAAGCTTCACGCATGTTCAATTATTTATATATTAAACCATCACACGAGCCTCCACGTTCGATTCCCGATCACCATCACCGCTCACCCTACTCCCTTGTACCTGTAAGCACCACATTTAAATTCACCATTAGTTCATTAGAACTAAGTAAGATTACCTCGTCATTCACCACGTGTACTCCATAAAACCATATGGATACACTAATGAGGTTTCAAATAAAATGTTGATGACAACATTTACCACATACAAAACGATTTACTAACGGTTCGTTTTCAACCACAACCTCAATACATCCACCATTCATGCACAATTATTGTAACTTAATATAACACATATATAAACACACAAAACACCAATTGTGCATCATATTTCAAATTCACCATTTGTTCACACACCTTGTGAATCACATGTTCACACACCTTGTGAATCTTTTACATTGGAATGGCAAGTTATACGTTCACACACATTGTGAATCCAAACATGCACATTACCAATTCAAAATCTACGCATTCGTAGATCACCACATGTTCACACACCTTGTGAATCTTTTACATTGGAAGTGCAAGTTATACGTTCACACACCTTGTGAATCTAAACATGCACATTACCAATTCAACATCTACGCATTCGTAGATCACAACATGTTCACACACCTTGTGAATCTTTTATTTTGGAATGGCAAGTTATACGTTCACACACCTTGTGAATCTAAACATGCACATTACCAATTCAACATCTACGCATTCGTAGATCACCACATGTTCACACACCTTGTGAATCATGCAACAACAATAACCACAATCACGTATAACACAATCACTTGTAGTATGGACTCACCCAGTCCTTAATTACAAGTTCAATCAAATAGGTAACTTACCTTAGTTTGAAGAGTTATCAACAATTTCCAACTCTTTCCCAGGCCTTCTAGAATTAGATTCACCTCCTCTTCCTATTATATATTCACATATAACAGAATTTAACAACATGAACACAACATGTGTGTTATTTATGTAATCTAATTCATTCGACCTGTTTCATTCTTTATATTTTTTTTAGTTAAAATCTCGTTGAGGCTTTTACCAACAACCCATGTGTAGAAATTAATCTACACATGTTCTTTATCATATCTAAATTATCACCACATCGTTAATGTTAGAACCATTAACTTTCAACTTTACACGTTAAATTTATCATTCTAAAGAATGATTCAAGACCATCACAACCACTCTTTAATCATCCCACTAATAATCATACTCAACAATATGAGTTTCATAACAAACGGGCATTATAACGGATCAAAATCAAAATTTCACCGTTAAAACACCTAGTCCTTCGTTTCTAATCATCCCAGATCATTATATAATACACAAAACTATATTTAATCCGTATATTATCAAAAAAAATAGGATAAAACGAATCGTTACCCTTCAAACGGATTTCTGGTTGTAATACGATGATCAGAACTCGTAGAAACGATCCACGGCTCAATCCAAACGTCTGGATAGCTTCAAAATTGATGTTGGGTGCTAAAAATTCATGTATGTGTGTGTTTAGGGTGAGAATGACCGAGAAAGAAATAAAAATAAGTTTTCTGGTGCAAATCTTCGAAAATAAGCAATCTGCAGCCGCCATAGCCGCCAGGCGCATCGCCCCGCGTGGAGGGCTGGTACCAGGCGTACCGCGCGGATGGGGCAAGGCCAGATATTTTTCCCTCTCCCGCGCGCATCGCCTATCGTGGGCGTGTGGCTCGGGGCGTACCGCCCGAGGTCATTTTCGTCCATTTTTCGATTTTATCTTCGTTTCGCGATTCCGGACAATCCGGAACTCCGTTTCGCGCTCGGTTTTCTACCACTTTCATCATTTCTCACATATTTTCAATTTTTAATAAAAATAATCATTTTATTAATGATTATCTCAAACGTATCCGTTTTATTAAAATCGGGTTGTTACAAGATGTGGTTTTCTTGGAGTTGTCATATACAGACTTGTTTCTTGCCACCCCTTTTCTCCTTTCTCCGTCCTCCGGTCGCCTTTTTACATTTTTTTGCTCTCTTACTTTGACTTCTTCCCGCTTTTTCACTTCTTTTCCTTTGATCCAATTGTATTAGTAGTCGCTTTCAGTATTTTGACAAAAGGGGCTGAGTTGTCCTCTCAGAAGAAGAGACACACGAAGAAAGCAACGCCATGTTTCGTTAGCGTGAGATTAATCAAGCATCCGATTAACTTTCGGTGCTCTAGTATCCTCAACTTCTCTTCCTTCATTAGCATACAACTTAAAACTAGCTTCTATTGATATTGTAGCATGTTTACACGATTTCGTTCCGAACTGTTCCTACAAATTAAGTGAATATCTCTTTTGTGTAGTATATATCCATCACTTTTATAGTCTAGCTTCGAACCAAAAAAGTGAGCTAATTTTCCAATGTCTTTCATTTTGAAGCATGTGTTAAGATTGGATTTTAGTAGCTTTATCTCTTCCTTTACATCTCCATTGATGATTAAATCATCAACATACACAAGAACCACCACAACTTTGTCATCACATTTTTTTCACAACACAAGCTTGTATCAGCATTTGCCAAATTGTTCCTATTCTGCTATCTTATCAAATTATGCTCTCAGCGACTGATTTAACCCGTAGATAGCTATTCTTTAGTTTGCGTAGTCAGGATGATTAGCACTTTCAAACCACAAGGGTTCTTCAACATATGAGCTTATTACGAAAACATAATCCTTAAAACATGTCTACATCCAGAACCATACACAATGCACATCAGTAGATGCGTAAAGATGATTAAGATGATAATACTCCAACGCAAATCATTTTTCTCACTTTTGCGTTCTAAGAATTATGTTTACAAGTTTCTGGTAAATGAAGTGACTAAAAGACTAGAAATTTTATTTTTCATTTATCCAAAATCATCTCTCATGTGGTATCTAATTACACACACATTGTTTATATATACAACTTACAAAACAAATATGTATAAGATATCTATTGATAAGGTTGTTGATGTAACTTACACCTATAAAAGTTTGTGTATAACTATTGTTTTAATATCATAAAAGAAAAAGGAAAAACTTTACCATGTTGTTAACCAATTGCTCATAATATTGGATAAATTTCTCCACCCACAAGTCATTTTAAACGACAATCATTTGTCAAATGATCATATACAACCCATTTAACTCATATGAATATTGTAAAATGACATTTTTTATCTAGTTAAAAAAAGAAAAATCTTGGCATCTACAAAGAAAATAGGGTGCTATAATACCCAACTACTCGCACATCTTATATGTTTCGTATAGGCTCATACAAGACATATAGAGAGTCGATCATTATATATCATAATATCTTTGCATCAGTATTATGGTTTCGTATAGGTTTACAGTAGAAGATTCACTTTCGAAGCAATACATGTTAGAGAGAATCATACACATATATGAGTCATAATGTTTTGTGGAATGTTAAATTAAAAAAAGGGGTGAGGAGATGACCAGTTTAAGAAAGAGTGGTCACCAATGGTGGGTTATGGTGGTTGTGACAAGGAATGTTAAATTAAAAAAGGGGTAAGGAGATGACCAGTTTAATAAAGAGTGGTCACCAATGGTGGGTTATGGTGGTTGTGACAGGTGATTATTGATGGTGTTGTAACTATTGGAGAATAGATCCGATAATTCGATGGGGCAAGAGATTTGGAATTGGATTATTAGTTGGTCGATAAGAGTTTAGGGGGAAGGGAGTGGGGTGGCGTAAGAGGATGGTGAGGTATACAATGGTCTTAAAAATTTAGCAATAAAACTAACGGTCATCCGCTTCCAGATACCATAAGTATTACATTTTTTCAAACTGCTCGAATTAGAGTTGTGGTTTTTCAAAATTAGAAACTGTACGTACAAAATTGACATAACACATGAACCAATTGTGTAATTAACGAATGAAAAAAGACATATATAAAATTTATTGACTTGTCATAGCAAGTAGACATTAACGCCACCATGGTAGGAGCGTCCAAAAAAAATAAATCAATGTGTATCCGTAACAAAAAAATAAACTGAATATTGAATTCGGCTTTCAATTTCATATGTTTTTGTTGAATTCGGTTTGTTCGTTTTACTCGGTTAACCTAATTTAGATATAAATTTATTATAATAGTATATAAGGTTGAATTCGATTTACTTGCTTATTCCGTTATTTTTAATTGCTTTATACGGATTTTAAAGGTTATTTAGTTTTTAACTGGTTTATTCGATTGATTTCGTTTGTTATTTTATCCGAAACCAGACCAAACTAAATTCGGCTTAGATGACCTGGTTCCCACTTCCCAATACCGTTCAATTTGATTTTTGGTTGGGCTAAAAATATTTCATAACTGTTTTAGACCAAACCAAATAAATCGTTTAAATCCCAAACGAAATTGTTTCACATGCTACACCATGCTAACCCTCTTGTTTATGGGTTGCCCGACAGGCTTAAAAAGTAAAGCTATGGCTTGAGACCCTCAAAATGAAAAAAAAATATCAGAATTAAAAAATACAACAATTTTATACTCTTAGGTGCGGTAGTTTTGAGTTTTTTGTGGAAAAATGTAATCATGCATTAATCAATTTTTTTTCACTCATTTAAAAATTGAACTTTTAAAGTACTTTTGATTCTTACACTTTTTTTTTGTTTCTACATATTGATTAATATGATATTTTGATTTTTTTTATGTTAGCCATCGATTGAATTTTTAGGTGTTTTTTATCTTAACTTTGTTGATTTTTGTTGTTATTTATTTAGTAATGTGATGTTTTGATACCAATTGATTTATTTGATTTATGAATTCTTTACTTTTATTAAAGGCTAATTTTATTTTATTGAACATTTATTGCATATATGCTATTAAAATTATTTATGACTATATGTTTTGTTAAAATCTTCGATTGTTAGTTGATATGATAATAATAAATTATCCTTTTTTTAGTTGCAATTTTTGTTGTATGTTCAATACAATTTTGTCGCTTCTGTTTGCTATTAGCTAATTAGATATTTGTTATGCTATTATCAAAATATTATTATGTTAAGTGCATTATTAACATTTATTAAAATTGAAAGCAAAAATATTTATCACTAAATGGACCTAATTTTATTAGTCGCTTTGGGTTCCCAGAATGATTGTGCCGACCCTGCATTGCTTCCTCCTCCATCATCGTTTTTTTGCAGCTCAACGCACCACCCATCATCTCCGCAGCTCTTTTTAAAAGCCCACATATGTAGGCCCTGTTTGTGATTGTTTATTTAACTTTAAAATGACTTTTTGTCAAAAGTTTTTATTAACTTATGAATTTTTGAAATGACGTTTTTAAAAAATGTGTTTGATTAGCTTTTTAAAAATTAATTTTCAAAATAACCAAAAGGACATTTTTCTATTGACACTATTTTAATGTTATTGGATAAAAGATAGGGGTGTGCATGAAACCGAAAAAACGACCCAAAACTTAAAAACCGAAAAATCCAACCCGAAAAAATAGAAACCAAATATAAACCAACGGGTTTTTGTATAAGTTTCCTAAAAACCGAAAGTTTGGGTTTAGGTTTGGTTTTACCTTAAAGAAAAACCGAAAAAAACCGAATACATGCGTGCGTGTGCGCGGGTGTATATTACCTTTCAAAAATTTCAACAATTTATAAGTTGTCTATTTTTATTTCTTAGTTCTTAATATCAAAAGTCAAATAAAAATTGTATATTTTATTATTATTATTGGTTTAGGATACCAAAAACATGTATGATTTTTACTAAATTTAAATATTTGTGTATATATTTTTAAACAGTGTTGTAAAAATCGGCCTACCTAGGCGGGGCTAGGCGGTCTGGTAAAAATGGACCAAGTTCATGATTATTTAGATATTACTCAACCCAAAATCCTTAATATGTTTCTAAAACATCGAATCCAGCCACTTAACATCGAAATTCATCTCTAAACTTTGTTTAAGTTTGAACTTTGAAGTACTTGACTTAATATGTTTAAGTTTATTTTTTTAAATTATTTGAAGTATTATATTAAACTATTGATATTAATATGTGTATATAGTATATATTTGTAAAATTACATATAAAAATTTCAATCCGCCTAGCGCCGATTAATCCCAATTAATCCCTAGGCGGTACCTTGCCGTCCGACTAGCGCCTAGCGACTTTTACAACAATGTTATTAAATATTGGTACTTCAAATATTTTTAACACAAATATAATATTTTAATTTGTCTTTTTATAAGCATAATTTGAGGCATAAGAAAAAAAATTGAAACTCAAATCGAATCAAAATGGGTTTTGAAAAGATAAAAACCGAAAAACCGGACATAAACAGGTTTAAGAACCGAAATTTCGGTTCTGGGTTTGGACTAAGCAAAAAACCAATACAAACCGACCCATGCACACCCCTAGTAAAAAATAAAGAATGAGGTATATTTATAATTTTATATCAATAAGTCACAAGTCATTTAGAAAAACTAAAATTTTTAGATTTTAAAAACAACATTTTACCCTTTAACAAAAATTCATTTTTGAAAGTCCTTTTGTATTTGACAAACAACTTATTAGCTTTTTAAAAAATGCAATAACTCAATAAGCCATTTTTATATAAAATTTCGTATTATAATTTGGCCCGAACTTAATTAAGTCCGTAAAATACTAAAATATAGGGTTTGAAAGGTGGACAACCGATTCTCCACCGTGAGTTCGTGACGTCCGTGATTTCAACACCACCCGACTTTCATCGCATCGCAGTTTTCCTACGGCAAAATTTTGATCTGTTCTTCATCGTAGCTTCATACACCACAAAGATCATCAATACTCCATCTCCATCAATTTACTATTGGAATATCGCTGTGGGCTAGATACGATTGTAGTTTCGTTAGGTTTACAATCGATTGCATCTATTCCTTTGGTTTCGCTACTGAGGTTTGACTGATTGTTCTTACAGTTTCACATTGTTGATTATATGATTCGTCTTGTTTGTCATATAATACGATTTCAGCTCTAAAAACCCTAGATTCGATGCTACTTTTTTTTCTTTTATTGAATTTTAAACTAAATTCTGAGAAATGCAAATAGATATACTGCATGCAGTGGCGACGGAAACACTGTTTTTGTTACAGTTAATTAATGCTAATTTATATGAAGTTTAAAATGTTGAGTTGCAGAAAACCGGAAATTTAAAAGATAGTAAGTTTTAGATCTCGAAATCAAATCTTTGGTAGGAAAAACAATTCGAATCACTCTTTTTGCCTCCAGTTTATTGTTTAAACCATCTCTGCATCTGCAGATTGTGTGGATGTGTGCATGTTTATGATGCTATTATTCTTATTTTAGATAGAGATGCCATGGACATATATGTTGTGAATTTTGTTCTTTAAAGCCCGTTGTAAGTTTTACTTTCTCTCTATCTTTAAAGCCTGTTGTGAATTCTGTTCTTCATGGACAGATCTATTACCTCATTAGAAATGGTGGAAGAACGACAAAATCCCTCCGAATTTCTCCCGAAACAGATTAGATTTGTAGAAATTAGGGCAGACGAAGATGAAGATCGAATCAGTAGGTTACCAGATTGCTTACTTGTTGAAATCCTCTCTCGTTTACCCGCCACAAAATGCGCTGTCATAACAGGGGCGCTCTCCAAACGATGGAAACACATTTGGACTTCGGTTCCCAATCTCATTTTTTCACATCATGGTGATCCAAGCGGGAATTTCATTTCTTTCGTGGACAAAATCTTAATTCAACGTGGCCAATTGAAGCTCAAGAGCCTCATAGTTTATAGTACCTACGATGATCGTTTTGAATCTCAGGTCCACAATTGGATTCGTTATGCTCTAAACTGTAATGTTGAAGAGATCAATATGTTTTTTTGGCATACAAAGCGGCAAATTATGTTTCTGCTAGATCAATGTTTTTTTACGAATTCATATTTTACGGATCTGAATTTGACATTCTGTCAAATTAATCCTGCTGGCGCGATTAGATGGGAAAAACTTTTGAGTTTACACGTTTCGAACGTGAATTTAGATGAAGATTTGATTGAAAATATATTATCCGGGAGTCCTGTATTGGAAACTTTGGTGTTAAATGAGTGTTTTGGTTTCAGGCGGCTCAATATCACCTCAAAGAGTGTTAAGAAGTTGGTGTTCGATGGATGCTTTGCTAATGCTGATGTTATTGAAATCAATGCTCCTAATATATTGTCACTAGAAATAGTTGATTATTTGTATTTGCGGAAGATTCTGCTGATTAATGTGTCTTCTTTAGTTGAAGCTGATTTAGATTATGCCCTGCGCGGGGAATATGAAATAAACCCTAAAGAAGCCGAAGAAGAGATGCTTAAGAGATTTATAACCAACCTTGTCCATGTAAAGGAAGTCAAAATTGGGGTCCTCTGTTTTAAGGTAAAATTAATGTTCTTTTGTTATAATTTTTCTTTTAAGATCACCCTAGTATGAATATAATTTTGTTTATGCCAAATCTAGCATAAAATAGGTTGGATGAGGATTATAATGTTATAATTTGTTCTCATTTTTTTTATATTGCTTGCAGGCTCTGTCTCGTTTGGAAGCTAAAGGTTTCATTTTTCCATCTAACTTGAACATTTGTGATGTTAGCTATTATCCTTTTGAGTCTGATAGTGATTCACTTGAGCTTAGTGATCGGACCAATAGTGATTCTGATGAAACCAGAGATTCAGAGATGCTCTTGCTTGATGATGGTCCTACGGGTGAAGAGGTTAGTTGATTGATTGATGGCACTCTGAACACATGTTTTATTACATATTGTTGACACATTTAAATTTGTTGCCCAAAGTGATTTAGATTTAGAATATTCTGAATAATTCTTAAACAAAAGGTTTATAGTTGACAAATTGTAAAAAAAATATTCTTGGCTCATATTCCTCACATGTTTAACAAGTATTGGTGCCCAAGCTTCTAGTCTATGGTCTTCTTATTCAATGATAAAGTTGTATGATGTTTGCCCGTTTTATGTTCTCTTCTTCATGTTGGTTTAACTTTTTATTATCAAATTCCACTTCCATAGTCTACTAGTATACAAACAAACTTACTCAGTATATTCTCACTTTTCAGTAGGGTCTGGGGAAGGATGAACACAAACCTTACCTCTATCCCAATTGGGATATTCTACATGTATCCGGTTCTTAATTCTTTTCGACCATTGATTCATCTAACTGCCTTTGAATTTAATGTTTTAAAAAGTTATAGAAGTATAAATTTTACTATCATTTGTCCAGCAATATATCAAGACCCAGCTAAGTATGGAATTTCTCAAAGAAATGAGTGTTGGTTCTAATCTGACACATGTTTTTTGTTTAATGACAAAAGTTTGACCTGTCTAGGGTTTCAACTCTTTAAATTGTCTGCTGCTTTCAGTTACAAGAGCGAGTTGATGCTATCACCAGCAGTAGTTTTGATGATGATGAGGCCGATGCTTGATATTCTTGGAAATACGAGTGATGTTGGTATGTTCGATACTCATTTGGCAGTGGATTCTACAATTTGATTGGGTGAGAACTGAAAGCTGTTTCCTCTAAGGTTGGTCAAGAAGGGACTACGATTTGGTTGTGTTTGTTTAACTTTTATGTGTAGTATTTATATTCGAAACATAGAGTGTTTCTTGTGACAATTTTAGGTTGTGTTTATTCTTTTGTTATTGATTAATTTTTTTTAAGAGTAAAATGTCATTTTATTCCATGTGGTTTACAACTTTTTGTCATTTTTAGTCCAATAGTTTAAATTTTGTCATTTTGGTAATTATGATTTTATTTTATTGTTATTTTGGTCATTATATGGTTTCCATTTTATTGCAATTTTAGTCCAATTAAATTTTAAACTTTTGGATTAAAATGACAAAATTAACCAAACCATAGGGACAAAAATGACATTAAAATGGAAACCATAATGACCAAAATAACAAATTTTAAACTCTTGGACTAAAATGACAAAAGTTGCAAAACATGGGACTAAAATGACATTTTACTCGTTTAATCATATGATGATTTGTTACGAATTGTCAGATGGTGCGATATCCTCACAGTAGCTAGTGTAAATAGGAGAGTCTTGTTGGTGTAATTAGGCGTAGTTGGTCCACAGGGTTAGTCTATCAATTAACAACACATGCTATGTTTTGAGTTTACAAGTTAAAAATCAACAATAATGTAATGAACTTGTGTTTAAACACGTACAAACTGTTTTCCAAATTCCAGCACATGTGGCAATGGTTTGTTGGTTGGAAGGTGAGGCGATAACTCAAATGAATATTCGGTTGGTGGGAGGTAAGTAAAGAGCGAGGGTAGATGAGTTGGCGCTAATGTTCACTCATCGAGGGAAGGAGGGAGGGAGACGCATGGTTTGTGAAGGAGACAGACAGTTTTTTTTTTTGTTTGGAAGGTCATGTTTCACGTATGTTGTCTTAACCGGATTCACCAGAGACACGCCCCCTAGATGGCTAGATACGCGAAAACCTTGTGAAATAGGTAAACCTCGCCTTCCATCGAGAAACATGGGATAAACATCAGCTATTTAAAAATTATATAACATTGACCCTTTGTTGTTAACATTGACCATACATAAAATCAAGATATTTAAAAATTATATAATTGCATAAGTATTGTTAAATGACTCTACTCTATACCAAGCAATTTGAATTTCATACCGATGTTTAATTAAGATAACGTTTCCTTAGTAATTCCACTCATATCACTCTCTCAAATCAACATTGATATGCATATGAAATTACATTGAGTTGTAGTTACATCAATAAAACGAACGATATGATGACAATATTCGATGCATGCACGAATTGTACTAGCATAATAGTTGTTTTATTATATTTTAATGCATGAAGTTTAAACCAGTGTTGTAAAAATCGGCCTAGGCGCCCTCCAACCTTGTCGATTTTGCCTTAGGCGGTGTCTAGGCGCTAGGCGGCCTACTCGGATTTTTTTTTGACTTTTTTGAGTTTTTTTTGACTTTTTTTTAACTTTTTTTGGGTAAAAATAGACAAATTTCATGATTATTTAGATATTTCTCAACAAAAAATTCTTAATAAGTCTCTAAAACATTGAATCCATTTCTAAACTTTGAACTTGGTGTATAAGTTTGAACTTTGAAGTACTTGATTTAGTATATTTAAGTTTATTTTTAAAATTATTTGAGTTATTATATTAAATTATTGATATTGATGTGTGTATATAATATATATTTGTAAAATTACATATAAAAATTCCAATCCGCCTAACGCCAATTAATCCCGATTAATCCCTAGGATGTACCTTGCCGCCCGACTAGTGCCTAGCGACTTCTACAATCATGGTTTAAACATATCTATAAACCATCCTTATAGCTCACCCAAACATATAAAAACTAATATAACAATATAAATAAATGGTTTTTATTTGATGAAACTGATCCAAGCATATTGATGCTATTTAAGATTACCATATAATTCACTATTTTGAATCACTTGTAAGATCAATCATTTCAATGGCGTTATACAACTTATTAAAAGATAAGATCACGGATGACACGAGTTCATAGCCATATATTTTAATGACACGTAGAGGAAAAGGTGGGGCAGTGTCAAGCTTATTGCTCCTTTATGAAGTGTTAAATCATCTCGTCTTTACTAAGTACATGTCTCATAATACCTTTATCATGTCAAGGCTGTGGAATTGTGACCAAAGAAGCATACATTTTTTTTAACAGTGAAAATTTTATAAATAGAATAAAC
Organism: Mikania micrantha; assembly: GCA_009363875.1. Classification (NCBI taxonomy): domain Eukaryota; kingdom Viridiplantae; phylum Streptophyta; class Magnoliopsida; order Asterales; family Asteraceae; genus Mikania; species Mikania micrantha. Next base: position 84,508,041 of record CM018696.1, read on the forward strand.
CAATCAAGATGTTTGATAATAGTTTAGGGGAAGAGAATGGGAAGAGAGTGGGGCGGGGTGGGGTGGCGTTAGAGGATGGTGAGGTATATAAGGCCGTCCGCAGCATCAGCCCCACCCACCTTCGCGGCCCTGCCCCTTCCGCGGCCACTAACAAGAACACTGCCCCCCTGCGCGGCCCCCACTAGGTGCGGCTCCACGGCCCCCGCTCCCCGCTGTGAATCTCGCTTTCTGATTGTGTCATTCAACACTGATTGGGCCACATCATATAGTGGGGAAGAGTTTTCAGTGGGATGACCACTGTGGGTTTTAAAATTTTTAGTGGGGTGATGACGTGACAAATTAATTTCGATGGGATGGATTTTTAGTAGGGTGACCGCTGTGGATAGCCTAATGAATGATCTTTTTTCTTAAAAAAATTTATTAGTAAAACTAACAGTTATTCGCTCTGGATGTATTAAATTTCCCAATCTTGGTGAGGTATATAATGGTCATTTTCTATATTAAAAAAATTAACTGTAAAACTAACGATCATTAGCTCTAGATACACTCAATATTACATTTTTACAAATTTTTCAAACCAAAGTTAGAAACCTTGTGTTCAAATTGATAGAACACATAAACCAATTGTGTAATAAACTAATGAAAAAGACAGATATAAAATATTGAATAAAATTTTTAAATCGTAAACCAAGTCTTTGTACGCCGCTACACCATGCGAACCCGGCAACCCTCTTGCTTCCCACTTCATCCCCGTTTTTTCCGGCTCAACGCACCGCCCATCACCTCCACTCCAGGTCCTCCACTTCTCTTTTGAAAAGCCCACATATGTAATTTGGCCCGACCTTAAGGGCATGTTTGGGATTGCTTATTAAGTTTAAAAAGACTTTTTGTTAAAAGTGCTTATGAACTTATGACTTTTTGAAATGAAGTTTTTAAAAATATGTTTGGATTAGCTTTTGTGTATGAAAAGGTCGAAAAATGACTTTTTAGTCATAAAAAGTTAAAAAGCCAGAAAAAGTAGCTTCTTAAAAATGACTTTTTAACACTGTTCAAAAAGTTAAAACTAAAAGTGCTTTTAAAATTACCAAACAACTTTTTAACTTAATAACTTTTTCATTAAGTCAATAAGTTAAAAAGTTAATTTTGAATGGAATCCCAAACATGCACTAAGTCCGTAAAATATAGGGTCGGAAAGGTGGTCAACCGATTCTCCACCGTGATTTCAACACCACCCGACTTCCATCGCATCGCAGTTTTCCAACGGCAAAAATTTGATCTGTTCTTCATCGTAGTTTCATACCACAATGGTCATCTATACACCATCTCCATCAATTTACTATTGGAATATCGCTAGAGGCTAGATACGATTGTAGTTTCGTTAGGTTTACAATCGATTGCATCTATTCCTTTGGTTTCGCTACTGAGGTTTGACTGACTGATTGTTCTTACAGTTTCACATTGTTGATTGCCTGATTCGTCTTGTTTGTCAATATAATACGAGTTGAGCTCTAAAAACTCTATATTAGATGCTACATTTTTTTTCTTATATTGAATTTTAGACTAAATTCTGAGAAATGCAAATAGATATACTGCATGCAGTGACAACGGAAATCCTTATTTAATATGAAGTTTAAAATGTTGAGTTGAAGAAACCGGAACTTAAAAAGATAGTAAGCTTTGAATCTCGAAATCAAATTTTGGTAGGAAAAACAATACGAATCACTGTTTTTGCCTCCAGTTTATTGTTTAAACTATCCCTGCATCTGCAATTGTGTGGATGTGAGCATGTTTATGATGCTATTATACTTATTTTAAACAGAGATGCCATGGACATATATGTTGTGAATTTTGTTCTTTAAAGCACGTTGTAAGTTTCACCTTCTCTCTATCTATTTGTTAGTTTTACCTTCTCTCTATTTATAAAGCCTGTTGTGAATTTTGTTCTTCATGGACAGATCTGTTGCCTCATTAGAAATGGGGGAAGAAAGACAAAATCACTCCGAATTTATCCCGAAACAGATTCGACTTGTAGAAATTAGGGCAGATGAAGATCGGATCAGTAGGTTACCAGATTGCTTACTTGTTGAAATCCTCTCTCGTTTACTCACCACAAAATGCGCTGTCATAACAGGGGCGCTCTCCAAACGATGGAAACACATTTGGAATTCGGTTCCCAATCTTATTTTTTTACATCATGGTGATCCAAGCGCGGATTTCATTTCTTTCGTAGACACAATCTTAACTCAACGTGGCCAATTGAAGCTCAAGAGCCTCATAGTTTATAGCACCTATGATGATCGTTTTGAATCTCAGGTCCACAATTGGATTCATTATGCTCTAAACTGTAATGTTGAAGAGATTAATATGCTGATTTGGCATACGAAGTGTCCAATTATGTTTCTGTTAGATCAATGTTTTTTTATGAATGCATATTTTACGGATCTGAATTTGACATTCTGCCAAATTAATCCTGCTGGGGCGATTAGATGGGAAAAACTTTTGAGTTTACACGTTTCGAATGTGACTTTAGATGAAGATTTGATTGAAAATATATTATCCGGGAGTCCTGTATTGGAAACTTTGGTGTTGACTGAGTGTTTTGGTTTCAGGCGGCTCAATATCACCTCAAAGAGTGTTAAAAAGTTGGTGTTCGATGGATACCTTGTTAATGCTGATGTTATTGAAATCAATGCTCCTAATATATTGTCAACTAGCAATTGTTGAGTATTTGTATTTGCGGAAGATTCTGCTGATTAATGTGTCTTCTTTAGTTGAAGCTGATTTAGAGTATGCCCTGCGCTGGGAATATGAAATAACCCCTAAAGAAGCTGAAGAAGAGATGATTAAGAGATTTATAATCAACCTTGTTCATGTAAAGGAAGTCAACATTGGGGTTTTGTGTTTTAAGGTAAAATTAATGTTCTTTTGGTATAGTATTTTTTTAAGATCACCCTAGTATGAATATATTTTTGATTATGCCAAATCTGGCAGAAAGTAGGTTGGATGAGGATTATAATGTTATAATTTGTTCTCAGTTTTCTATTTTTGCTGGCAGGCTCTGTCTCGTTTGGAAGCTAAAGGTTTCATTTTTCCGTCTAACTTGATCGTTTGTGATGTTAGCTATTATCCTTTTGAGTCTGACAGTGATTCACTTGAGCTTAGTGATCGGACCAAAAGCGATTCTGATGAAAGCAAAGATTCAGAGGTGCTCTTGCTTGATGATGGTCCTACGGGAGATGAGTTTAGTTGATTGATGGCACTTTGAATCCATGTTTTATTACATTTTGTTGACACGTTTAAATTTTGTTGCCCAAAGTGATTTAGATTTAGAATATTCTGAATAATTCTTAAACAAAAGGTTTATAGTTGACAAATTGTAAAAAATATTCTTGGCTCATATTCCTCACATGTTTAACAAGTATTGGTGCCCAAGCTTTAGTCTATGGTCTTCTTATTGAATGATAAAGTTGTACGATGTTTGCCCTTTTTATGTTCTCTTCTTCATCTTGGTTTAACTTTTTATTATAAAATTCCATTTCCATAGTCTACCTGTATTCAGTTCTTAATTCTTTTCGACCATTGATATATCTAACTGCCTTCGGATTTATTAGTTTAAAAAGTTGTAGAAGTATAAATTTTACAATCATTTGTCCGGCAATATATCAAAACCCAGCTAAGTATGGAATTTCTGAAAGAAATGAATGTTGGTTCTAATCTCACACATGTTTTTTGGTTAATGACAAAAGTTTGACATGTCTTGGGTTTGAACTATTTAATTTGTCTGCTGCTTTTAGTTACAAGAGAGAGTTGATGCTACCACCAGCAGTAGCCGGGAGGATGATGAGGCCGATGCTTGATATTCTTGGAAATACGAGTGATTATATGGTTTGTGGGCGACTGATTGAGCATGTTTATAAGCATTGACCATACATAAAATCAAGGTATAACAACATACATATTTGCATAATATAACAAGCAATTTGAATTTTACAGCGATGTTTAATTACTATCTGTACATTATGAGAAACCTGATAATTACTAATAAACAGTCTAAGTAGTTTTTTATTTGTGTTTAGACTTTTTTTTGTCTGCTTGCTTCTTATTTGGGCTCACTTTTTTTTTTGTCTGCTTTCTTCTGAATCTCACGAAAAACTAACCGTCGTGACCCTTGAATTAATTTTCAAAATTTTCTTTTTAGACATGAAATTTGTACTTTTTATTTCTAGATCTTCTTTCATTTTATTCACATATTTTTAATGTTTACTTAATTTTTGCATATCATTACATTGTCAGATAATAGACATGATTATATTAATTTTACCGTAATTATCTCATGAACGTTTATATAAATATTGAACTCAAACGGTTAAATAAATTTTACACGCTATTTACAAGCTTATAATGCGTCCTTATATTATCGACCATTTGTATCGTTTATATCATTTGGGTTGTAATTACTTCACAAGCATTATATTATTATATACACAAAAGACAAACGTAATTAGTGTTTGTAAATTGCAACAGTATACAAATATTAATAATTATAATTGAATAATCATATGTTTTGCAATATTTCTTACGGTTGACACTTGTTTTTGCAAAGATTCAATTAATTGTTTTAGGACGAACTAGTACTCATTATTACCGCTATTTTAATCCGTGTTTGATATTCATGATGTTGTTACTGCCATCGTGATAATATACACATATTAACAGAGTGGTATGACTCAGTATTTTTAAGTACAATCTTAATTGAGTAGATAAAATGTTATTTTCTGTTCAATATGAGATTACCGCCGCAACATGCGGGGTAAATCCATAGTTAAGATAAAATTTCCCTACTAATTCCACTCACAATATCACTCTCTCAAGTCAACATTGGTACGCATATGAATTAAGTTGTAGTTACACGTGTGTTTGCATTAAATTCTAATTAATTGCGCATATAACCACAAGTTACACGGCACCATGGTCGCGTATTTCACTCAATTACATCAAAACATTGTAAAAGAATTGTCATACATAAACCATCTCGTGTGTTTCAGGTATCATCAATAAAACAAACGTTTTGCTGACAATATTCAATGCAAGCACCTACCGTACTAACATAATGGTTGTTTTATTATATTTTAATGCATGAAGTTTAAACATATCTATAAACCAACCTCATAACTCACCCAAACACATAAAACTAATAAAAACCCCATAACTCACCTAATCATATAAAAACTGATCTATCAATATGAATCAATGTTTTTTCTTTGTTAGAAACTGATCCAAGCATATTGAAGCTATTTAAGATCACAATATCAATCATCATTTTGAATAACTTGTAAGATCAATTATTTAAATGGTGTTATGCAACTTATTAAAAGATAAGAGCACAGATGACACAAGTTTATAGCCATATATTTTAATGACACATGAGAGGAAAAATGTGGGACACATGTCAAGCTTATTGCTCCTTTAGAAAGTGTTAAATCATCTCGTCTTTGTTAAGTATATGCCTCATAATACCTTTATCATGTCATTATATGGATACAGTAGACAAGTTGTGGATTTGTGATCAAACAAGCATTCATTTTTTTTAAGGGTGAAAACTTTATAGATAGAATAAACTAAACAAGATGTTAGATAATAGTTTAGGGGAAGAGAATGAGAATGCTTTCCACTGATATTTTTAAAAGCCCACATATGTAATTTGGCCCGAACTTAAGTCCGTGAAATATAGGGCTGTAAAGGTGGACAGCCGAGTGTCCACCGTGATTTCAACACCAACCGAGTAACCGACTACCATCGCATCGCAGTTTTACTACGGCAATGTTTTGATCTGTTCTTCATCGTTGCTTCATATACCACAATGATCATCAACGCACCATCTCCATCAATTTACTATTGGAATATCGCTGGGGGCTTGATACGATTGTAGTTTCGTTAGGGTTAGAATCGATTGCATCTATTCCTTCGGTTTCTCTACTGAGGTTTGTTCTTGCAGTTTCATATTGTTGATGATTGTCTGATTCGTCTTGTTTGTCAATAAAATACGAGTTGAGTTTTAAAAACCCTAGATTAGATGCTACTCCTTTTTTTTAATTGAATTTTAAACTTAATTTTGAGAAATGCAAATAGATATACTGCATGCAGTGACGACGGAGACACTGTTTTTGTTACAGGTAATTAACGCTTATTTAATATGAACTATGACGCTTTAAATTTTAAAATGTTGAGTTGCAGAAACTTAAAAGAAACTAAGCTTTAAATCTCGAAATCAAATCTTTGGGGAGAAAAAAACACACATATTAATGAAAACAATTCCAATCACTGTTTTTGCTTCCAGTATATTTTTTAAACAATCTCAGCATCTGCAGTTTGTGTGTATGTGTGCATGCTTATGATGATATTATACTTATTTTAGATAAAGATGCCATGGACAGATATGTTGTGAATTTTGTTCTTTCAAGCCCGTTGTAAGTTTTACCTTCTCTCTATCTTTAAAGCATGTTGTGAATTTTGTTCTTCATGGACAGATCTGTTGCCTCATTAGAAATGGTGGAAGAACTACAAAATCACTCTGAATTTCTCCCGAAACAGATTCGACTTGTAGAAATTAAGGCAGGCGAAGATGAAGATCGAATCAGTAGGTTACCAGATTGTTTACTTGTTGAAATCCTCTCTCATTTACCCACCACAAAATGCGCCATCAAAACCGGGGTGCTCTCCAAACGATGGAAACACATTTGGACTTCGGTTCCTAATCTCATTTTCTCACATCATGGGGATCCAAGTGCCGATTTCATTTCTTTCGTGGACAAAATCCTAACTCAACGAGGCCAATTGAAGCTCAAGAGACTCAGTGCTTATAGCACCTACGATGATCGTTTTGAATCTCAGGTTCACAATTGGGTTCATTATGCTCTAGACTGTAACGTTGAAGAGATTAATATGATGTTTTGGCATACGAAGAGTCCACTTATGTTTCCGCTAGATCAATGTTTTTGTATGAATTCATATTTGACAGATCTGAATTTGACATACTGTCAATTTAATCCTGACGGGGCAATTAGATGGGAAAAACTTTTGAGTTTACGTGTTTCGAATGTGAGTTTAGATGAAGATTTGATGGAAAATATATTATCCGGGAGTCCTGTATTGGAAACTTTGGAGTTGAATGAGTGTTTTGGTTTCAGGCGGCTCAATATCACCTCAAAGAGTGTTAAGAAGTTGGTGTTCGATGGATACATTGTTGATGGTGATGTTATTGAAATCAATGCTCCTAATATATTGTCACTAGCAATTCTTCATCATTTGGATTTGTTGAAGATTTTGCTGATAAATGTGTCTTCTTTAGTTGAAGCTGATTTAGATTATGCGCTGTGTGGGGAATATGAAATAACCCCTAAAGAAGCCGAAGAAGAGATGCTTAAGAGATTAATAATCAACCTTGTCCATGTAAAGGAAGTCAAAATTGGGGGTTACTGTTTTAAGGTAAATTTACTGTTCTTTTGGTATTATTTTTTTATAAGATCACCCTAGTATGATTCTAGTTTTGTTTATACCAAATCTGGCAGAAAATAGGTTGGATGAGGATTATAATGTTATAATTTGTTCACACTTTTCTATGTTGCTGGCAGGCTCTGTCTCGTTTGGAAGCTAAAGGTTTCATTTTTCCATCTAACTTGATCATTTGTGATGATAGCTATTATCCTTTTGAGTCTGATAGTGATTCACTTGAGCTTAGTGATTGGACCAATAGTGATTCTGACGAAAACAGAGATTCAGAGGTGCTCTTGCTCGATGATGGTCCTACGGGTGATGAGGTTAGTTCATTGATGGCACTTTGAATCCATGTTTAATTACATTTTGTTGCGAGTATTGCAACAAATTTAAATTTGTTGCCCAAAGTGATTTAGATTTAGCATATTCTGAATAATTCTTAAACAAAAGGTTTATTGCTGACAATTTGTTAAAAAATATTCTTGGCTCATATTCCCCGTAAGTTTAACAAGTATTGGTGGGCCTGGTGGCTTGGTGCCAAAACTTCTAGTCTATGGTCTTCTTATTCAATGATAAAGTTGTATGATGCTTGTTCTTTTTATGTTCTCTTCTTCATCTTGGTTTAACTTTTTGTTATCAAATTCCACTTCCATAGTCTACCTGTATTCAGTTCTTAATTCTTTTTAACCATTGTTTCATCCAACTTCCTTTAGGTTTAATGACTTAATTAAAAGGTTATAGAAGTATAAATTTTTCAATCATCTGTCCAGCAATATATCAAGACCCAGCTAAGTATTGAATTTCTCAAAGAAATGAGTGTTGGTTCTAATCTCACACATGCTTTTTGTTTAATGACAAAAGTTTGACCTGTCTAGAGTTTCAACTCTTTAACTTGTCTGCTGCTTTCAGTTTCAAGAGCAAGTTGATGCTTCTACCAGCAGTAGCCAGGAGGATGATGAGGCCGATGCTTGATATTCTTGGAAATAGGTGTGATTATATTTGGTAAGTTGGTATGTTCGATACTCATTTGGCAGTGGGTTCTGCAGTTCGATTGGGTGACAACTGAAAGCATTTTCCCCTAAGGTTGGTCAAGAAGGGACTACGATTTGGTTGTGTGTGTTTAACGTTTATTTAACTTTTATGTGTAGTATTTATATTCGAAACTATTGTGACACTTTTAGTTTGTATTTATTCTTTTGTTATGGACTTGTGTTTAAACATTTAAATTGTCGTTCTCAGTAACATGTAAATGACGACTGAATATAGGTAGGATATGTGTCGTTGGTGATATTGGGTTGAAGGATCATCTAGGTTCGATATATGTTTATTCTTTATAGTTGATTTACGCTTGTTAACGCTTACAAAGTCATGCAACTATACATTCCAATATTTCAACCTGAAACCGAAAGTGATTACGTGTCTCTTTTATCGTGTTTTTGTGTTTTTCATTTCTTAGATTGCAATCAAGTTTAGCCCTTTTTTTAAAAAAAACTTCATAACTTACCTAAACACATAAAAACTAATATATCAATATGAATCGTGGTTTTTCTCTGATGAAACTGATCCAAACATATTGAAGCTATTTAACATCACAATATCAATCATTACTTAGAATCATTTGTAAGATCAATCATTTGAACGTTGTTATGCAACTTATTAAAAGATAATAGCACGAATGACATAAGTTCATAGCCATATTTATTAATGACACATGATAGGAAAAGGGGGGAAACATGCCAAGCTTATTGCTCTTTTAGAAAGTGTTAAATCATCGTGTCTTTATTAAGTACATGTCTCATAATACCTTTATCATGTCATTATATGAATATAGTAGGCAAGTTTTGGAATTGTGACCAAACAAACATTTTTTTAAGGTGAAAATTTTATAGATGGAATATACCAAGCAAGATGTTTGAAAGTACACCCCATGTTGGCATGTTATAATTTACCACAAGTTATAGCTTCCCATCACAATTTGTTTATAATATCTAAAACAATTCCAAGAACTCCAGTCTATATCATTAAGCTTAGCTTGGTTTCGGATCCACAAATAGCTTAAGACTTTTATATCTTCCAAAATTTTGATAACATCTTGATTCGAGTTATTAAACACTTTGTTGTTTCGTGCTCTCCATATGCTCCAGACTGCAATGATCATGATTCTTTGCAAGACTTTGATCTGTGAATTCTTTCGTAATAATCAAAAGGAAGGTACAAGATCTCCTCTAGTGACATATTCATTAAATGATGGATTTTACACCAAAAGGGCAATATGTCTCCATACCTCAACTGTTACTTCTCATACTGAGAATAAGTGTTTCATTGAAGCATCTACTTTGTCACACATCGCACACCGAAGAGAATCTAAACGAATACCTCGTAGAGAAAAAGCATCTCGACTCTGAAGTCTATGGAGTAGCAATCTCTAAAAGAAGAAGTTAACTTTTTTGGGCATCAACTTATTACCTACATGATAGTTACCAAAGTGAGCAAACACATTATTTTCTATATCAAGTCTTACCGAATGAGTGGAGAAGGATACATATTCTTCATTGATAAGATCACCCAAGTTGATAGATAGTCCAAGTATATTTGAAACAATAGAGCAAATTTTTTTTATAAATACCTTTTCTAATATTGCTTTCCACCGCCACTTGCATACCAGTGCAAGGTTAGCTGCCCTTAGAGAGCTGATGCCAAAACCACCATTAACCCACCATAGCCATAAACCTTTCCCACACAACCCAATTGATTTTCTTGTTTCAAGTTGATCCTGCCCATAAAAAACGCCTTCGAATACTTTCCAGTATTTCGATAACATTAAGTGGTGCCTTGAATAGTGAAAAGTAGTATATAGGGAGGCTCCCTAGAGGGTCAACCGTCAACCTGCCAGCAAAAAATAATGTATTAGATTTCCATGTTAAGAGCTGAGACTCAAAGATATCAATCACCGGTTTCCAGTTTTTTATGTAGTTCATATTGGCACAGTTGGTATACCAAGATGAAAAAAAATAAAAAAAGACCCAATTTTGCATTTAGTGCATCAAGCCAAAGATAATTGAAATTCATCCAAACCAATGCCATACACATTGCTCTTTGAGTCATAAACTGCCAAGCTTGACACTGGCTCGAAGTATCTCGATATTCTCACCGGGTTCTTCAAATTCGAGATTAACCTTTTCCCAAGGAATATCACATCATCCACAAAAAATAATCGTTGATCAAAAGGCCGTCACTAGGTAATGAAATCCCATGGTAAATTACATGCCTTTGACATTACCACCTTTAATACTTCCATAGCTAGGATAAATAAAAAAGGAGGAAGGGGTTGTCTTGCCTTACCCCTCTGGTGTTAAAAAAATTCTTTCATTGGAGCACCATAACAATACCAAACATCTGGTTGATGATAGTATACCAACCATTCATTAAGATTTTCAGTATTTTATGTCATCAATGACGTAATACATCTTGTGATTACATTAATCACTTTAGTTAATGTTTGTACCTTGTTAAAATAAACGGGTACAATCAAGTGCTTATTTATGCTCCCCTAACACACAACACCTCTTTAGTCAATACATTGCCTTGTGGTACAAATGCCACATTATTTATCAACAATACGAAGTAAGCAACTTGTAAACGCTACCAACATATCATATGAAGATAATGTTTAACCTATAAAAACATTTTAACATAAATGTTGTTGATGCATTGTTTGAAATACAATTAAAGCAAAGGTAAAAATACAACAAACTTCGCTTACAATATAAATGTTTAATAGTTCGTGTGTCTCGTATAAATACCATGCATTGTAGTTTAAATAAATTCATTATGTAATATAAACAAGAATGAATACATACCATTCTTATATCTTAAAAATCTATTATCTTCATTCAACTTCAACTTTCTAATTATTATATTGAACAAAAATACAAACATTTAGTGTTTCTTAAGCTAGTATTAAATATTTCAAAACGAACTACTTGAAATTTTGGATGTTAGTGGTTGTAAAACATTTATCCCCATAATTTACATGAGCATTGCAGATTAGTGTGATGGGTGGAAAAAGAAGAAAAGAATAAAAAGAGTGTTTTGTGGGGTAAATCACATTCTCTCTCATGACCTCAGAACATACCAAAAGAGAGTGGAGCTGTATTCACATGTAATTGTTTGTCATGGGGTCTCTTTATGACCGCAAAATTTATTAAAAAAGGATTCCTTTTTGCTTTTCTTTAACCCTCCAAAACAGGAAAACAATTTTTCCTCCTTTTTGCCGTCACGCTCAGTTCGCCGGAGCCCAGAATGCCCGGTGCCGGTGGCAAAGTATGTGCATCTTTCTTTCACAACCAATTCTTCTGTAAACCTACTTTCTTGATTTCTACAAAATTTGGGTATTTTTAAGGAAGTATAGAAAGATAGCTCGATTGTGTTGTAGCGTAATGAATTGAGGTTAGAGTTTCTGATTCTTGGATCTTTGAGTTGGATTTATGGAGTCAGGGCTAGATTCATAGTTTTCATAGTTTTATTTGCTGTAAATGTGATGTTTTGATGAAGCTGATTCGCAGTGTATTAGGGTTTTAAAGGTCTGTATTATAGCAATTTCTGTTGGATTTTGTGTTGATGTTTGTTGATTCTTGCTAGATCAGTGTTATATTGGAAGATTTTGATTTATATTTGTATTTTATGTTCATTTGAATTTTTTTCATGTGTCCCTGATTTGTGCAGTCGATCTGGTACCATATTGTTTGTGTGTGTGTGTGTTCTTTTTAATCTTTTTTTTTTTTTTTTTTTTAAATTTTTAGCTTTCTGATTCTAATGGAATCAAATTAGTTTCTAAAGTCGTGTGTTTTGAAATGGGTATTGGGTCACTGTTCTTGCTAATCAGTTTTCGAAAGCAGTTTCGTATCCAATCAAGCTCAAATTTACCATCTCATAAGGTTGCAATAATCAGTCAAACCCATAAAATTATAGATTCATGTATGTTTGCAATGAATAATGATAAATATAATGTCAGTATAGTAGGACTAATATGGTAAAGTAGGGAAAATAATAGGAGGTTAACAAGACACATATGATACGATCATAGAAACTCTACGTCGGTGAAGTAAATAGCAATTCTTGCTTGTTTTATATTACTATAAAAGTAATACAAAAGGTTTCTTTCTTTTTCCCTAATTAATATCAATTATCAGCAAGTTGCCATCTAATTAATTACTTGATAAACCTTGCAGGAAATGTCTGCCCCTGTAATTGATGGGAATGAAGCTGAAGCTGGTCATATCATATCAACCACAATTGGAGGCAAGAATGGAGAACCAAAACAGGTATGATCCATTTCTTATAAAGTTTTGTGTTAAAAATATACCACCGACTACAATTGTTTGGTTCATAAAGTCGAATCATGTTGGTCAATTGGGATCACATGTAATTGGTCAATCATGATTATATGAAATCTATACTGGATTTCTTTATACTTTTAGTTTTATTCACATGGATGTGCATTTATTGTGTATTTATCCAAAACTTACTAATAACCACCTAAAGAAAAATGTTTCAAGTCATGAGTCGTAACAATCAACTAATAGAACAAGATTGCATTCTCATGATGTATATATAAATATATTTTGATTAATTGTGATCATAATCATAATAATACTCATTGTTTTAACATGCGTTATTAGGAGCGCATAATGCGTGCATCTATTGCATTGGTTCGGAGTTTTCAATTCTTATTGAATAAATCTAACCATCAATTTAGCAAATTTGACCATGCATTGAGCAAATTTGGCTAGAGATGATGAAAATGTCTTATATTTTAGTGTTTCGAAGTTAACAATTTAAAATATCGTCTTTAAACAATTTTTTAGTATTTTTCTAATAGTGAATGCCTTGCATACTAGATATGTGCTCATCACACATCACGCATCGAATTTTGGGATCAAAAGGCATCGGATCCCAACACAAATTTTAATTCCAAGATCATAGCCATAATCATATTCATAATCAAATTTGTCAAATAATTAAACTGATTATTTCAACTTCATACAGACCGTTAGTTACATGGCAGAGCGCGTTGTAGGGACTGGATCTTTTGGAACTGTTTTCCAGGTAAACATTGTTTATCTCTACTTTGATCTTTAAATACTTGTGTTTCACTATTTCTTCTAATTTTTTATTATTTTAGGCAAAATGCTTAGAAACCGGAGAAACTGTTGCAATAAAAAAGGTTTTGCAAGACAAACGATACAAGAACCGTGAATTGCAATTAATGCGCACGATGGACCATCCGAATATTGTTTCCTTAAAACATTGTTTCTTTTCTACTACAAGCAGAGATGAGGTTTTTCTAAACCTAGTCATGGAATATGTTCCAGAGACGATTCACCGAGTTTTAAAACATTATGATAATCTACACCAAAGCATGCCCCTCATTTATGTGAAACTTTACACATATCAAGTTAGTTTTTTCCTTCATCACAATCATCAGTTTTGTTTCAACTGTTTTTGCGGGGACTAACTTGTAAAAGTTTCAGATTTTTAGGGGGCTGGCATACATGCATATGGTTACTGGGGTGTGCCATAGGGACTTGAAGCCTCAGAATGTATTGGTAAGAGTTTTTTCTTTTTCATTTTATTTTTTATTTTTTAATCTATTGAAACTTTTTTTTTACTTTTCCACAGGTTGACCCTCTGACTCACCAAGTTAAGATTTGTGATTTTGGAAGTGCGAAAATGCTAGTATGTTACTTGTTAACATTATATATATTTTTATTTGTTCCATCTCTCGCAAAGTTTAAAATTTTCAAATATAATTTCATGAGGTTAGTGTAACATGATTGCTTAATAAAACATGGTGTTTGTTTATTTATATCTTAAAGAAAAGAAACAAGGCTATTAAACTATTGCAAAATGTTCAATTTGGTCAATAAATATGAAAACATCAAAAAAGGTTACCCGAACTTGTAATCGGTTTCTGTTTCATCCTGAAATGATGTAATGTTAATTATGCCCTTGACTTCAGTTTTTTAAAATCTAAAATCCACCTTAAAGTTCAAACTTATTAGAAATAGTTTTTTAGTTGGTGCAATCATTTATTGTAACCACACCCACTGTCATTTCGCTCTCTCCCCTCACCTATAATAGTCTAATTTCACATTTTTAGCTTTAAAGTGCTTAAAAAATATATATATCAGGGGTATTTTTGTCATTTTAATCAGATTTGGCGTAAATGAACGCAATTGCATGGTTTGGTGCCCTCTATAGACTTTATCTCATTAATTAGCTTTTAATCATGAGTAATGATAGTAGTCCATACATGCTAGGTTTTTAATAGAATTTCCAGATTCTGCAATAAGAAAGCTACAATAAGTATCTTTCTCGGGATGCCACGTCATATTTGACTATATATTTTTATCTGTGTTAGGTGAGGGGAGAAGCAAACATATCATACATATGTTCACGTTTCTATCGTGCACCTGAACTTATTTTTGGTGCCACTGAATACACAACATCAATTGATATCTGGTCTGCTGGTTGCATTCTGGCTGAACTTCTTCTGGGACAGGTTTGCAACTTAAAACAGTTCTCATAAATTGCAATAATCGATTAGTAATTTTAATGTTCTTACAGCCACTATTTCCTGGAGAAAGTGCAGTGGACCAGCTTGTGGAGATCATCAAGGTGCAGTAATCAGTAATATATCCTTTCTTTTTTTTTTTTTTCTGTAATTTGATTTTATAATTTAATGGTTTGGTTTATATCAGGTTTTGGGCACACCAACTAGAGAAGAAATCCGTTGTATGAATCCAAACTACAATGATTTTAGATTCCCACAAATTAAGGCTCACCCTTGGCACAAGGTATGATTTAATACCTGTTAATCTATGTTAGATAATGAAAACCTTAATTTGCTTGATGTATGTTTGTTTTAAGGTTTTTCATAAGCGTATGCCCCCTGAAGCAATTGATCTTGCTTCTCGCCTTCTACAGTACTCTCCAAGTCTTCGCTGCAATGCTGTAAGTTGATTTAACAATAAGGTTTTTCATATGCTATCGCTTGTTGTGTTTTTATTAATTAATTTACTCTTAATTAATTCTTAAAACTATTATTAGCTTGAAGCATTAACACATCCATTCTTTGATGAGCTACGACAACCTAATGTTCACTTGCCAAATGGTCGACCGTTACCTCCTCTTTTCAACTTCAAACAAGAGGTATGCATTGTGCATGTTAGTCAGTTCTTATTTTTTAGGGTGATTTCTTTAAAAAAAATCTTTTTTTTTTCTTTTTTTTTTATGGGTGGTTAATCAGTTATCCGGAGCATCCGTGGAGCTGATAAACAGGTTAATTCCGGATTACATGAAGAAGCAAATGAATCTACAGTTTGTGCAGCAGCAGAGTGTTGTTGGGTCATAGGTGGTCTGTTGTATGTGTTTGTCTGAGGAAAATGAGAAGTTGGTTCTGTATATGTTTTTTGTTTCTCCAAGATCCAAATGTATGATGAAATGAAATGCATTTTTTAGGTAGAATTACAAAATACAAGAGATGATGGTAGGTTTGGAGTTTTGGTTGTTTCCTGCTTTTCAGCCTTAGTTATACGTGCTTTGTATTTTCATTCAACTCAACTCATACTTATAAGTAATTGATGTTACCTTTCGCCTGTCGACGGGGCGACTCAGATGGGATCGGTTGCGAACATGATCTGTTATTGACGTGAATGATTTATATATATATAGATATGGTTGGTTTTCATGTTGAACTGGACCACGGGACCAGACCATGCGATGCATGGTTGACGTGACTGGAACCATGCGTTTGGCGTGTGCTTTTAATTAGCTGTAATAAATGTTCCACATTTGTCAAAAATGCAAATAAATGTCTCATCTAATTATACAGTCAATTTTTTTTAATCCAAATTTCATGCTTGATTTTATTAGGTTCTTTAATGTATGTAATAATAATTAAAAAAACTAGAATTTTATATGCAATTTGCAAAGTTTACTTTAAATAATAGCTTTCTTTATTAATCGAAAAGTTTAGTTTGTTTAGCTAAAAAGGGTAAATCTGTAAGTAAGTGGAAAAAAATGAATATTTTTCAACCTAATTTATCATTTAACCAACTTTTGATAGTATTCACTCTAATTCAATTGAACTAGTCACGACATGGCACCGAACTATAAAATTGGCAAAAATTATAATAAAATTAAAAGTAAGAAAGCAAAACTAACACCTAGCAGTAGTAATAATAGCAATACAATTACATATTAAATTAAATAGTGTTTTCCATAATATAATATTGGAGTCGAAAATGCGTATTATCACACAATTTTTGGATAATATTATCGCTAACAACTACGTTGTTTGTTGATTAATCACATATACTAACAATATAACATTTTCATAATCTTTTTATATAATTTTATACAATATAATACATACATACTTAACATTTTCCTACCAATGAGGCATTGCCTCAATGGTACCCTAAAATTCTTTCAAATGTGAGGTCTTGGGTTCAAATCCCTCCCGCAGCGAAAAAAAGGGTCTGAGGTGGGTCAGGGGTTTTCTCAGTGGGGTTTTCTTCTAGAGTGGTTGTGGTGGCTCTTAGGGTTGACCCGATTAAGATCTTCGCCGTTCAAAAAAAAAAAAACTTAATATTCCTGATCTTATTGTGTTTGCCCGTTCATTAATTATACACCATTTGGGTTTTAGCATGCCAAAAGCAAGTTTGACATCTTTTTTTTTCTGACTCCTAGCCTCTTTTGACACTAAAATTTATATCTTCAACAATTTTGGAAAATAATGCCTTTGATAGACGAGATGTTGCTCGAAACATCTCATCATCATACTTTGGATAATCGACAAAGTAGTAATTTATTAGAGAGATGCTTAACTCCATTTTTTACAATTTACTCAATCTCAATTTCTTTTATGTACACATTATTAAAGCAAGTTAATAATTTTTCAATAAAAAGACAGAAAGCAATGTCAGAAAAATAAGAATACAGCCCTGATAAGGGGCCTGTTAGGGAGACGCCTAGGTGGATAACTGGACACCCGTCAATACGGCCCGTATCGGGCTTTACGGGTCGTATTGAAAAGAATATTCTGACAAAAGCTGACACGTCAAATCATAGGTCTGACGCAGGTCTGACACACCCCATACGGCCCGTATGTCACAATACGACCCGTATACATGTGATTTTTTTTTTTTTTTTTCGTTCAAAAAAAAAGATACACTACTGGAGTAATACTAGTGAGTAGGGTATCTTTCCTTTGATATAGCTAGCTAATAAGCTATGTGGGAATAGGGTTCTTAGCGGGTCTGATGACAATTGACAAGTGTCTTGACAATCAGCACAAGACTCAAGGAAAAAATGACAGAGTTACTGTACAGAAAAGTGAAGAGAGAGAGAGAGTAAAATTGTGTATTAAATGAAGAGAGAGAGTAAAACTATAATGAATGGAGAGAGAAATTATGTATTAAATGAAGAGAGAGAGTAAAATTGTTTTGTTTTGATTTTGGTTCTGATTTTGACCCTATACGAACCGTAAAGGGCAATACGGGTCGTATGTTCTTTTAACCGCCAGACAGTAGCCTGACAAAGTCTGACAAAATCTGACACACATACGACCCGTAAAGGGTCATACGACCCGTATAAGCCTAGGAGGTGTCAACTTATCCATAGGGGGTGTCCAAATAACCTCCCCCCCTGATAATCAACTAATCGATAATTTGTCAGTTGACTGATGACAGAAAGACAAGGGAACCATCTTGTCATTTTTCAAATCTCAACAATCTCTTTCCTCACAAATTTTTAATTCCATTTGAAAATTGATTTCCCCAATTTCTAAACATCACTCCCAATGCTTTCTTAACTCATTTCCCTACGATTAACATTAAAAACAGCCAGCAAGCAGCTAAATTTTATCATTTTAGTTACTCGAGGAACTTAATTCCAAGAACATTAAACAAAAACGCAACATTTTGTTATTAGAAGTGACCCAAATTTCCGTTTTCTGGATCTTTTTGCCAGAAATCGTACTTTGTATTTCCAGAATCGATCAAGGATAATCATTAAGGATATGAAGTTTGTAATTCTGTGGGTGATTTTGTTTGGGCTTTCGGCCTCAATGGTGGGTGCTTCTGATAGCCTACTTTCTCCAAAAGGGGTTAATTATGAAGGTTAGCAGTTCTGGGGGCATTGCATAAATCAAAACAGAAAAAGATTGCATTTTTATAAAAACCCATGCTTTGATTTGATTTTTGGGTAGTTAAGAAAGTGTTTTGAGGGTTGTATAACTTATATTAACTGAAAAACTGTCACTTTTTTTTTGAACAGTGGCTGCATTGATGTCTATGAAGGGTAAAATGATTGATGAATACCATGTGCTTGATGGATGGGATATTAATTCTGTTGATCCTTGTACTTGGAACATGGTTGCTTGTTCTTATGAGGGTTTTGTAATTTCTCTGTTAGTTTTCAAATTTCCTCTTCTTTTTCTTGATGTTTTAATCTGTACGTAAAACATTATACGTTTAGTTTTCATTCTAGGTACTTTAAAAACTATAATCATAACAGCTCGAAATTGAGTATTGTGGTTTTATATTTCAAAAAACCCCTTCTAAAGCATATCTAAAGTCCGAACACCTCTGAAGTGTCATGTTGAGTTCTGTTTTTTTTTTTGGGTTATTCTCTTTCCACTTTTTTATGTAAATCACCGTGTTATATTGGCAATTTCGCAATAATGATGGTTAATTTTTCACAAAATGTTCAAAGATTCAGTTGACCATTTTCAAATTAAAGATTTTGACATTCCTTTACACTGACAATACAAATACTTTCATGTATATTATGTGCTCCAGAATCATTATTATCTCAAATATAGAAAGCAGATTGTATTGATTTTGATGATGAAATGTAGTCATTTGAATCTTCAAAGCTAAAAAGTTTACTTAACTTGAAATTTCAGATTGAGGGAAATATTATTGTATCACTATGCATATTGCATCTAACTTTTGTGTTAATGTTTTCTTAAATGCTTCTCAGTGAAATGGCTAGTACCAGATTAGCAGGCACGCTATCCCCAAGTATTGGGAACTTAGGACACCTTCGCACATTGTAAGTCCATTGAACGCATTCGTTACATATATACTGGGATTTCTTTAATTATTAGCTTTCTATGTTTTATTTTTAGACTTTTAGATTTTATAACTGATAAACATGTTCTATAATTAAAATTTAAAATCCATTTCTTGTAGGTTACTTCAGAACAATGAATTATCAGGTCCAATCCCAGCTGAAATTGGAAAACTTGCAGAACTAGAAACTCTTGATTTATCAGGCAATCAATTTGTAGGTGAAATTCCAGGCTCTTTGGGATCTTTAACTCGTCTAAGCTATCTGTAAGTTTTGTCCAAGTTTCCATTTTTTTTTATTTACTTCATTCTTATTGCGCAACTAATAATTTTTGACACATTTTTAGGAGACTAAACAAAAACAAATTGTCAGGGCATATCCCTGGACCTGTAGCGAACCTCACAGGTCTTTCATTCTTGTATGTTATTCTCTATGTGCAAACTTGATACCAATAATATTGTTACAATGAGGTTAACCTTGCTTCTATGAATATGAATATATTATGGATATTGCAGGGATGTGTCATTTAATAATCTCAGTGGGGCCTCTCCAAAAATAAGAGCTAAAGATTACAGGTAACGTTGCTCTTTCTAATATTGCTCTTTGTAGTAAACTGTTCATGTTATCAAATATGGAAAGCATAAACCATATCAGATTCGCTAAAAACTATCAGATGGTTTAAAATTTATGTTTTCAAGATTTTGCACGAGTCATGTTGCTGACACAAACTTGTATTAATACCTGGTATTACAGGATGATATGATCCAACCCACGTGTCCACGTCTACTCATTAGTTTGCTAATTTCATGTTTTGTTTTTTAAATCATGTTCTCCATGTTCTCCTTTATGATAGGCAGTAGATTAATTTTTATTTTGCATATTTAAATGGTGTAAGTTTGATTTTCCTATGAAGAAGAAAATTTAATCAAAGTGATTTTAGTCTCATCCTCTTATCTTTGTTCTTGAAGTTTAACCCACTCAATGGTTATTTATCTTGGGACTTATCACAGGATCACAGGGAACAATTATCTTTGCACTTCATCATCCTCATTAAGTTGTACCAACGTCCCCCAAGTGGCAAACGGTAATCTTTTTTTATCAGTTGTTGTTTCATTTGTTCTTAAATCTTTTCAATAGATATCTGCACTCATTAACTTATTAACATGTTTATTTGGGTTGCGTTTTTATCCCTAATGGGTCAAATTAAATAATTAGCAGAAAGAGAAACTGTTCAAATGGGTCAACAAACTGGCCCTAAGTCGCTAAAAGTTTTTTGTTAATGACTCAATGTATACAATCTCCTAGTCACTTTTGAAAGTAGATTATTGTTGGATTAATATTGAACATGTTGATCATATACAGAAGAGTTTAATAAATGGATGGAAAGTGTTTATGGGTTAGCACAACTGGACTTGCATATTAAAAAAGTTTGCTTTATGATTTACTCTTTTGGCTCTTGTTGCAATACATTTGTTTAGCGGCTGCTGATATGTTTATCTCTTAGCTTTTAGTATCTATGCCTTATATATACAAATAATTTCTTGTTTAAATTGCACAGAAAGTAACTCACAAAAGAAAGTAGACAATCGGCACCATTGGATCATTTCTGTTACACTTGGAGTTACTTGCACGTTCTTGGCTTCTATAATTGTTCTTGTTTGTGGGATTCATTGGTACCGATCTCGCCTTATATGTACATCCTATGGTATATTTTCAATAAAATAATTATCTTTTAAAATTCAAGCAATCCCATGGTGCATTCTTCATGATAAAAGTTAAATGTTTCAATAAATTGCAGTGCAGCAAGATTATGAGTTCAATGTTGGTCATTTAAAGAGATTTACATTTCGTGAACTACAAGTGGCAACCGGGAATTTTAGTTCCAATAATATTTTGGGTCAAGGCGGGTTTGGGGTCGTTTATAAAGGGTGTCTTCTAAATAGGAGCTTGGTGGCAGTGAAAAGACTAAAAGACCCCAATTTATCAGGGGAAGTACAATTTCAGACTGAACTTGAGATGATAAGTTTGGCACTGCATCGAAATCTTTTACGTCTTTACGGGTTTTGTTTGACTTCCGACGAGAGATTACTTGTTTACCCTTATATGCCAAATGGCAGTGTTGCAGATCGCTTGAGAGGTAACTAAATAAGGTTAATCCTTTAGTACAAGTGTTGACTTTGTATTTATGGTTGTCAAACATAACAACTTGAGATTCAAAATTAAGTAGTTATTTATTTTACATTCTTGACACTTGTGCTTAAAAAATAAGATATGTATTACATAAAACACGATGCATAATAAAAAAGTTCGTTTGACTCTGAAAAGTCAACTGTTGTAGGACGGGAATAGTCAAATTATCATGAGTCTTCCGATGGTTTTTCTTGATATTTCCCGACGTCGAAACTCACATTTTTGAAATATAAAACGAAAATACTTCCTTCATTTACATTCCAATACCTTTAAGTTAAATAATACTGGTTCTTACATGGTTTAGTGACTACTGCATCTTTATGTAAAAAAGTGGCAACTTTTAGATGACAATAAAGTTAAAGATTTCACCATTTCGACTCTTGAAAGTCAACCATAATAGAAAAGACCATAAACACAAAGTATTCTAGTTTTTTTATGCTTTAACTTTAATTTTTATAAACAGACAGTGGTCGAGGAACACCTATTTTGGACTGGAATAGAAGAATGTATATAGCCCTTGGAGCTGCAAGAGGACTTCTATATTTACATGAACAATGCAACCCTAAAATAATCCATAGAGATGTAAAAGCTGCAAATATTTTACTAGATGAGAATTTTGAAGCAGTTGTTGGTGATTTTGGTCTGGCTAAGTTATTAGACCCCCGGGATTCACATGTCACAACGGCGGTTCGTGGTACTGTGGGCCACATCGCACCAGAATATCTCTCCACCGGTCAATCTTCTGAAAAAACTGATGTTTTTGGTTTTGGCATACTTCTTTTGGAACTCATAACAGGACAAAAAGCATTAGATGCTGGCAATGGTCAAGTTCAAAAGGGAATGATTCTTGATCTGGTAAGCATACATGTTGGTCAAATTTTTTTATCAAGGTCAATGTTTGATCTGGTTGACTTAAAATATACAGGTTAGAACTTTATATGAAGAAAAGCGGTTGCAAATATTGATAGATAGGGATCTAAAAGGTTGTTATGATGAAGTAGAGCTAGAGAAGGCTGTTGAACTAGCACTTCTTTGCACTCGAGCACACCCGACTTCTAGACCAAAGATGTCAGAAGTCATGAAGGTTTTAGAAGGTATCACAGGTCAACCCTGCAATGTGGACGACACACAAACAGGATCCACCCAACAATGTGATGCAGGAGCTTTTAGTTTTTATAGAAGTTATAGTGATGCTCGAGACGGGTCTTCGTTTGTAATTGAAGCTATGGAGCTTTCGGGACCTCGGTAACAGCTTGGTTTGCTATGGTGCAGCAATGAATCAATTGTGAATATTAATTTTCTTTTTATTTTTTTATTTTTTTATTTTAGGAAGTTCTCTTTATTTTGGATGTGTTTAGAAATGCAGTCATAAGTTTTGTTAGGGTTGAACTCGTGTGTATTGCACATAAAATTAATCATTTAATCTCAATGGAATTGAAATCTGAATTTGATTTGTATCGTTTAATACATACAGAGTCTAAATTTCATTTCTTAATGTGTTTGGTTTGCATAATTTGTTGGAATTAAAATTATGCCATGTCATCAATTGTGCACCTAATCAAGTAGTTCTGTTTTTAATCATCATATTAACAAACTATGTTAGAAACCCATGTATTACATGCGTTAAACAAATTTAATATGTTATAAATAATTTTTTTATGAAGATTTGTATGTTTTATAACAATAATTGTTGATAAAATAATAAACGACAGATACTTAAAAATAATAAATTACAAATTATAAAATTATATTTTAAGACATTATATAATTGAAATTTTATTATAAGAAGATTTATATATTTGATATTTAGTTGTATAATTTAATTATTCAAAATCATTAATATTTAACTAATTATAAAAGTTAATTAGTATTTAATAAGAGAGATAAGAGGGGAAAAATTTATAAAGTTTATGAGGAGGTGATATGCGTTTAGTTTTGCTATTCTTTTATTAGAATAAAGATAATATAAAGATTTACGCTTCGTCTTGATATTAGGATTTATATGTATACTAGAACATAATAATAAGCTTTTTGTTTGACTTGAACCAACTCACGCAGAGTTCGTACACGCAAGATGACAAGGTGAAATCAATGATCATATTCTTTTATAAAAAAAGGATAAGATTAGTATGATGAAATATATAGTCCTTGGTTCATTCATATATGTTAAAACCAAGTTTAAAAATCCGTTTGTAAATTCATGCTTAGGTCAATCATCATAGATAAGTTGTATATATAATGAGTGATAAATGATATCATGTTTAAGTTTAGCTGATTTCAAAAGTTGATTAACAAGTGTTAAATATAAGTCACTAACATTTATATAGACAAAACAAAATAATTTGTTTCAAGTTTAAAAATGTTAATTTAATAACATTTTCTATGAAAATCATACATACCTATGATGATGTCATTATTATTAATGGTTATTTACTTTTATTTCTGCAGTGATCACAATTCCGTTGTAGTCTAGTTGGTTAGGATACTCGGCTCTCACCCGAGAGACCCGGGTTCAAGTCCCGGCAACGGAAGTTTTTTTTATTTTTCTTCCAACAACCGGGGCAAAACTGTCATTTACACAGTGCTTTGAACGAAACCCTAATAGGCTTTAAATTTGCGATAAAAACCTTTTACATCCTGATTTGTTCCCATTTTTCCTCCTGCCGTCACAACCCTACGCCGCCGTACTCCTCCTCAACGCCAATGGTAAATTTAACCTGTATCTCAGTTTGGTGATTTATAGTTCAATTTTTTTGTTTTAATCAAATAATGCTTTTGTTTGGATGATGATTTAGTTGAATTGATTCTGTTGTAGGCATCAGATAGGAAGCAAGCGAATCCTATGAGGGAGATTAAGGTTCAGAAACTCGTCCTCAACATCTCCGTCGGTGAAAGTGGCGATCGTCTCACTCGCGCTGCTAAGGTCGATTCTATCTCTTTATCTCTCTATGTAATGTGTTCATATTCATCTGATTGAATGCTAAATTGGTTTCTTCATGCTGTTTTTGAGATCAGGTTTTGGAACAACTCAGTGGCCAATCGCCTGTGTTTTCCAAGGGTAAGTTGATCTTCAGGATCCTTATTTCTTATTTTGTTGTTGGTTTTTTTTTATCGTGCATCTGTTTCTATGTTTTCTTAACATTCCTTTTCATTTTGGCTTGAATTTTTTGTTTATTTTAATGTCCAGTTTTAGATTCTTAAAAAGTGCTGTTGTTTAATAATGTTCTTCGGCAGATGTGTTTTGATGTTTGCATCATGTCTGATATACATTTGAAGTGATTTTGTGGACATTTTTGTAGTTACTGCTGTTTAATCGAAGAGTTGTGCAGTTGATCTGATTGACATGCATTTAGTTTGTTGTCATAAGCCTTCGAAGTCCCTTGAATGATTTGTATGTTGTCTTGTTTTTTGATTGGTGCAGCAAGGTACACCGTGAGATCTTTTGGCATTAGGCGTAACGAAAAGATTGCATGTTACGTCACTGTTAGGGGCGAAAAGGCAATGCAGCTCTTGGAAAGTGGGTTGAAGGTGAAGGAATATGAGCTTTTGAGGCGCAACTTCAGTGATACCGGCTGCTTTGGTTTTGGTATTCAGGAGCACATTGATCTTGGTATCAAGTAAGTCAGTGTTATGAGCTATGAAGTCTGTTGGTTGGTTGAATTTTTTTTATGATGTTAATCATATTATCATATGTCAGGTATGATCCATCCACCGGTATCTATGGTATGGACTTCTTTGTTGTTCTAGAACGCCCTGGCTACCGTGTGGGTCGCAGACGTAGGTGCAAGGCTCGTGTTGGTATCCAGCATAGAGTTACCAAGGAGGATGCAATGAAGTGGTTCCAGATGAAATATGAAGGAGTCATCCTCAACAAATCTCAACAGATTGGAGCTTAGAAGGCGTACAGTAAGTTATCTTTTGGTGGGTTATTGTACGACAGGTTTTTAGGTTTTTTATTACATCCATTTTGTCTTTCAATCTTGCATTTTAACTACTTATGTTGTTCTCTTGTTATAGTGGTTGCTTTTCTCAGATGTTTTTTTACTATTAATATCTATGAGACATGGAGTTTTGATTTTATTGCTATCATTTTATGTTTTATGCTATATTGCAAGTATGTTCATATGTTAATTCTTTCTAAGAATACTCAGTTTTGTTGTTGGTGTGTTGAGACTGGTAAACAATACATGCCTAGGGTATCTTTTCAGGAAACACTGCTTACTTTCATAGAAAGTTAGTTAATCTTTACGGTTACATCCTTCAAAAAAAAATTGTCACTTGCTTCATTTTGATTAGAAAAACAGATCAAATCACACACTTAATAGGTTAGTTACACCAAGGCCTTTTTAAGAAAATAACCTATAATAACCAACATAAGGTTGGTTTCACAAAGGTCTTTTTTAAGTACAAGTCAAATCTGTACATTTGATGGATCTAAGATTCTCATATATATCGTAACTAGTATGCATTTCACATATATTTACTTGAATTACAGCCTAACAAAAGAATAAATTCCTGTTGGTCTATTTGTGCCACAAGCTGGTGCAGAAGAATCCCAAGGCAACTAACAAATGCTGAAATGTTTTTGAGTGATGAACAAAATTTCATCCTTACCCTTCAAGTTCATCATTTGATGGATCTAAGATTCAGATCCGCTGAATGCTTCTAACCATGATCCAAGTGTAGTAAATACTGGAATTGCAAACATTAGTTCAGAGATTAAACTCCATGATGAAGATAGGTTTTGATAGAGGAATCTAGTCACCATGAAATAGGAAACCTCCGTTGAGATTTTTTGATGAGAAGTTTAATGTTATGGGTCTATTTTAGGATAAATGATGAAGTGGATATGGCACGATTGATTTTATTTTTATAGATTTTGTTTAGGGATATATTCGAGGAGAGGTGGGTTTGTAGACTTAGAAAGTTTTTGAAGTTTTCATTATAGGGATGATGAAGAATGACAATTGCATTGATGGGGGTTGTTGCTGATGTGTGATATTTAACTATTTTCTAAATTTACAGTCATAGGTATGTTACACTCCTAATTCCTAAATCAACACTATTGTTCACATGATACCAAATCTTCAAACTTAGGGCTGTCATAACGACCCATTAAGACACGACCCGTTAAGACACGAAACACGAACTGGTTAGACACGAACACGACACGAATTCTTATTGTTTCTGTTTTTTCAAACACGAACACGACCCGTTAAAAACACGTAAACACGAAAAGACCCGTTAAGAAACGTGTTAACAATTAACACTATAAATAACTTGTTAAAGAACTAGGGTTAGACAATTAGAAATTTTTTGAAGCTAATCGGTTACCCATATGGCGATATATTTTATGATATTATTTATTTGTAATTTTAAAAGGTCTTAACAGGTTTTAACGGGTCTTAATATCTCTTAACTGATCTTAATAGGTCTTAATAGATCTTAACAGGTCTTGACGGGTCTTAGCGGGTCTTACCTGTTTAGACACGAAAAATAAACTGGTCTTAACGTGTCGACCTGTTTTAGACACGAAACATGTTAAGGGTAAATACGAAACATGTTAAAGTCAAGTCATGTCATGTCGGGTTAACGTGTTTGTGTCTGAAATTGTCAGCCCTACTTACAGTGACCCTAAATCAACTAATTTTTTTTATATTTTTTCACATCTTAATTTATGTTTAAATAATAATTTAGGGACAAAGCAACTTTTATTGAACATTTATTTCGTGAGTGAAATATATAACCTCAACGTCATAAACTATCATTTTTAATAATTACTCTAAGATCCATACTCTTTTATCAAATACTAAAACATTTTCTAAATGTCCATACTTGCATTATACTATTTAACTAATTGAACAAATTGATTTTTATTTAAAAGAGAAATGAAAAAAACAATATCTATTAAATGTAACTTATTAACATTTAAGAGTAAAAGATAAGAAAAACCAACTTTTAGATGTTTTTAAAAAATGATAGGTTTCCAAAAAAAAAAACTCTTATTTATTATATAGTATAGATAAAAAATGTTGATAATAATATTTTCTTTTTAACCTATATATATTTTTTTCAATTATACTAACTGTTTAATATCTTATTAATTTAATCATATGTAATACTTATGTTTATGATAAAGTGTTTATGATAAAGTATTCACACAAGTCCATAATTTTTAATAAAATGCTTTCTTCAAAAGATTAACCCTCTTGACAAATATAAACAATCAATACAAAAGCTTATATATAAACCAAGTTTCAAAAATTACATTCACGAAAACAAAATGATAGCTTGCACTCAACAATCGATTGCAATGCATCCTTGTGTAAGACTCGAATCACCTTTGCTAACAAACGGGTCAATCTTGACCCACACAAGTGAGAAAACAGAGGCCAACAACACTGACCACAATATAACAATGGTGGGAGTCCGGTTTTGACGACCCATCAGACCTTTAAGGAACGGGTACAAATGAAGAATCACCCAAAACGCGAAGAACACTTTCCCAAAAAGCGGGCCCCACGCCTCATACCCTTTGTTTAGTGCATCCGAAAAACCCGCCACAACGCCTACCAAGTTCAATACAAGAAGTGTGGTAGGAGGGATCAAAACTGTTGTCCATTTGATCATATAAAGCTCCCCGAACTCCAAGTCATCCGCTGCTTTCGCAGTCACTGTGAAATTCGTA
Source organism: Mikania micrantha (assembly GCA_009363875.1). NCBI lineage: Eukaryota > Viridiplantae > Streptophyta > Magnoliopsida > Asterales > Asteraceae > Mikania > Mikania micrantha. Next base: position 84,536,554 of record CM018696.1, read on the forward strand.
TCGACACCAGCCAGCATTTTTAAAAAACCTTGGAAAACCGCGAAAAGATGGGCTGACACACCACCGATGACCCAAAACTGCTCGTTTCTCCAGAGTGCTTCGATGCTGACACCGCTCCATCGAATTTCAAGGACACTTGTGGTAATAATTGACAAAAAGAGGCCAAGAAACCAAACTGCTGCCAGGTTTGAAAGCTAGATCAAAGCAAAAACATGTCACAATCTTTAGAATAATAAAAATAATAATAATTATTATTATTGCGGGTTTTAAGTTGCAAAAATTGTTACCGTTGGGATGATGAATTTTCCGGTAAGAAGGCAGATAGCAGGCAGTGTGCAGTAAGCAACAAGCGGGAGAGAGGTGAATGGATAGACAATGGTGTTTATATATGCGAGTCTTTGAAGCAATTTAAGGCGGCCACCACCCCAACCATACCACAGCGGGCAATGCCTGCTCAAAAAGATCTCAACTGATCCAAGGGCCCACCTCAAAACCTGGTGCAACCGGTCTGATAAGTTGATAGGAGCTGAACCTTTAAATGCAGGTCGTAATGGCATGCAGTATATTGACCTCCATCCCCTGCAATGCATCTTGAATCCTGTTAAGATATCCTCTGTAACTGATCCATAAATCCACCCAATCTGTTGATCATTGCAAACAGTTTTGAACAAGAAATGATTAATAATTTAATATCGGTTAAATATGGAGGGAAAACTTATATATATGAATAATTTACCTCTTTACCCCATGCGGTTTTCTCTTCATACCCACAACTAATGACATGAATTGCTTCATTGATCATGGTTGCAGGGTTTGCAGACTCGGCTAATCCACCATTTTCCATTAAAGTTGACTCGATAAACACAGAAGACATTCCAAAAGTTTTCTCAAAGCTCATTTGAGAAATGAGTAATGAGCGTTCATAATCATCATAACCTGAAAATTTTAAGATTGGGTTTTAAATTGTTAACCAAAGCAGTGTTGTAAGTTGTACCGAAGTAAAACTTACTTTCTATCTCCTTAAGGTTAAAAATGGCCGCATTTAGATCATCTCTTCTGGATTCACGTTTAAACTCTTCAAGATCTTTTTTGGGCTTCTTTGGCCCACAACAACAACACGAAGATGAAGAAGGATTTGGTAATGTTGGTAGAGACTGAGGACCATAACCATATAGAGCTTGCCTATAGAAAACACAACCTGTTCCTACATAAACCGGTCCTTGAATGCCATCTAATCCTTTCATGTTAACCTGAATATTACAATTATAATTTGAACAATCAGAAATACTAAAAGAACCCTGCTAGCCAATGATTTTTATTGAAACATGAGACTTACATCAAAGAAAACCGTATTTCGGTTCGCATATCTGTCACTACGGTCAATGCCATCAAACCTCTGAGGGAATTGAATATAGCAAACATCACGACCAATCTGCGGGTCCATCAAGAAACACATAGCCTCTCTAACCGCCTTACTATTGTTCACATAGTGATCGCAATCCAAATTAAGAATATATGGTGCATTTGTCAGAACTGCAGACACCCTCACCTAAAAAGAAAATATAAAAACTTACTTCACCCTGACTTATTCAAACAGTATGGCGTGAGTGTTTTTTGTCAACTCACCAAGGCATTTTCAGCACCGGCTTTTTTATGGTGTTGATATCCTGGCCTTTTTTCTCTAGACACATAAACTAGTCGAGGTAGCTCGTTTCCTTCTATGTCATGGGCACCACTGTGTCCCAGGAAGACCTGAAAATGCACAAATTCGGATTAGCTTTAAATAAAAGGTGACAAAAGTTTAAAACAAGAAATGATAAAGGGTAAATTGGTAATAAACCTGAATCATGCCCGGGTGGTCTCGTGTATTATTTCCTGGCCAAGGTGTTCCATCTTGCATTGTCCATCCTTCTTCTGGAGTTTTCTGAGCTTTTGCTACCAAAGCATTTACACGTACTTTGTACTCCTCATAATCTCTCTGCATTTATAGAAGTTATTAATCATATTATACTCCAAAACACAAATCTTGGTGTTTTCTTGCTTCTTCAAAAACTTACTTTCATTGCTCTACGTTCTTTGACAAATGATGGTTGCACTTTATCTTTCAAGTAATCAATCTTCTGCGAGAAGTAAAATTCAGGCGCACGAGGTTCTATTGAGAATTTTTACAGAAGGGGACCCACTTTCTCGCAAACTCTGCTGTTTCAACTAAAGATTCAAATGTAAGCATTGCAGCACCATCATCAGAGACATAACAGGAGACTTTATCAACGGGGTAATCAACAGCCAGGATTGAAAGTACAGTATTGGCAGTAATCAGAGGAGGTTCTTTCAATGGATCAACTGTACTCACAAAGAAGTCAACAGCTGCAAGTTCTGAAGGCTCACCCTCTCTTTCATACCTAAGGGGTATAAGAAAAAAGTAATTAGCCTAAAGTTAACAGGACATTATTAAAATCTAAAACTATCAATATGTTACCTTGCAGATAGCTCATCTATAAATGTAATTCTATTAATAGGATACCATTTAGGGAACTGATCCAATACCCAAGAAATAGCAAACCAGATCTCACAAATAACAGAAGTAAGCCATAAACCATAAGAACTTTCAACTGGATTTGTGATTCTATAATGAAAGAAAAGTCCCAAAATGATCAATCGAAGAATAATCACAACTCTATAGGGTGTGATTTGGCTCTTTGGAATTGGAATTATTTGTGAAAGCGGTTGCATTGCATTCGGCTCTGCAGACCTGCAAAAACAAAGATCGTTTCACATTAATTATTGTGGAAGTGTTTGCATAACATAATCCCACTACAACATCAAACGTTTAGTCACATTGATTGCATAAATTTACATCTTTTAATTACTTCTCAACTGCATAGACAAATAAAGAAACAAAAAGAACTAAAATGTCATATACGTACTGCTGCTTTTCATCCATTTGTTGATCTACAGGAACTTGAATTTCTTTAGCAACCTTATTGCTGCCCTTTTTCTTCTTGTTTTTCTTATCTTTCCAACTTTCAACCCTGTTCTTCCAGATTGGGTTCCCACCTTCATCAATCATCTCTTCATAATAGACAGAAAATCCGAAAACTAATTAGCAAAAATGATTTCTTTGATGACAAATCAAAGTGCAGAAATTCCCTCATGATTCAAGTTCAATGCACTCACCACTATCCACTGTCGATACAGTGCTTATATTTCTTGCATGGATTCCAGTATCCTTTAACAAAGAAGATGCAATTGTAACTCAAACATTCTTATGGACATAAACCATATTCAAACATGTTTAGATTTTGGTAAGGATGATTATCTCATTATGTCTATGAATTCTACCTGATTATTACTGAGATGATCAGCCATAGTATTGCGGGTCACAGGCTCATTTTCTGCCACTCCAACCTCTGTCAAATTCCCTTTGTAATCATATAAAATCAGTGAGAGATTCTTTACAATTAAACATTTATATATTCATGGTGTTTACATATCATAACAACTTGAAGGTGAAATTCAATTTATAAGTTCATATGCAAATCATTAATAAAATTCCCAAAAATGAGTCTATGTAGTAACTATTACCATTATAAGGGGTACCACATTGTATGCAACCAGTGTGGCCTTCCTTGATCTCATAATCCAAACATGACTTGCAAATCGGGAAATTACATTCATGGCAACCCACAAACACTCCGGTCCCATCAGAATTAAACCCAATTTGTTCGCCACAAGTGTTGCAAACTGGCGTCTCCGGCTGCATCATTTTGATTTCCACTGATCCCAATTAGATGGAGTTTTCTCTCGCAAACACTGCGAGATTCGATCGAATTGAGTCCTCTTGTTCTTGTTCCGATTCTTTATATCCCTAGGTATGGTATGGTGGTGTGGTTGGTGAGCCATTAAAGTTACAGTGAAAATGAAGGATTGCTGGTATGGAGGTTGGGATGTTGGTGTCGTTCTTGAATTGAGATCTCGAAGCAAACGAAAGACGATTTTCGTGGTGTGAAGATTTGAAATTTTGCGGGAATTTGAAGCAATGCGGTTAGAGTTGCAGAAGCGTCAATGACAGAGGAACAAATAATTGTACAAGTGTCGAAGCGAAATATACAAATACTTCTTCTATTTGTAAAAGCAGTTGTTCACCCATGGTTATGTAATCTCTCTTGTATTAAACGGCGGTTATCAACGGTTTAATTAAATACACTTCTTATCTTAAAAAGTTTAAGAATGATTCAAGACCATTAGATCATAAAAACAAATTTGTGGGGGAAAATTCAAAATTTTAAAGGAAAAAGTTGTTTTAAGTAATTAATCATGACCACTTTTCTTCCATCTTTTTTAAAGTTTATAACTTTTAAATACAATGTTATTTTTAAAAATATATATATTATTAAAACAAGCATTTTTATCTTTAAAATAAGTATAGTATTATTATAAAAAATAAAATTGGTTCAGTTCATTGTATCTAATTATTAAATGTTTGTGTATAATCATTTTTTTTTTGTGTTTTTTACAAGGAATTGTGACTTTTATAGGTTATTGTGTATTTTTAAAAGTCATTATGTCATTCATACTCATCATTGTGTCATCTTTATTTGATATTATGTATTCTGCAACATCATTGTATCTTGAATTGTTCATGGAAACACAACATTGAGCATGAAAAATAAAAGACACAATGACCTATACAAAATACACAATAACATGTATAAAAGGCACAATGACCTGTAAAAAAAGACATATATACTTATAAGAAAAAAAATAAAAAAAAAACTAATTAAACACAAACGTTATAAAAAAGACACAATGACAATAATTATGTATTATGCTACATTATTGTGTCATTCATACTCGTCATTGTGTCATCCTTGCTTGTTATTTTATATTCTGCAACATCATTGTGTCTTGAATTGTTTAAGAATACACAACATTGAGCAGGAAACACAAAAGACATAATAATATGGACAAAAGACACAATGAACTAAACAAAAGATACAATTACTTATAAGAAAAACAAAACAAAAGATGATTATACACAAACGTTTCAGAAAACCACAATGATAATAATTATGTATTATGCAACATCATTGTGTCATTCATACTCGTCATTATGTCACATTTGATTGATATTATGTATATATCAACATTATTGTGTCTTAAATTGTACAGAAAAAGACAACATTGAGCAGTAAACACACATGACATAATGATATGAACAAAATATACAATAATTTGTATAAAAGACAAAATAGATTGTACAAAAGACATAATGAACTGAAATTTTTTTATAGTAACAATATTCTCATTTTGAAGATAAAAAATGCTCGTTTTATGGTTTTTTTTTCAAAAAGTAATGTCGTATGCAAAAATTATAACGTTTAAAGAAAGTGGGAGACTTAATAAAAAATCAACAAAGGTGGTAATTACTAAAATACCCTTCAACAACTTGGTTTAATCATAAACATTGATTAATAATCTAATGACTCGTGATCATTCTTAACTTTTTAGGATAAGAAACCTATTTAGTTTAACTTAACCAAATCGAAGGTTTTACACTCTTTCAGTTATTCAAACTGGATTTGTGACATAAAACGAGAACGGTGTTAATGTCGACGATTATTAAATATGGTTTTGATGGAGGGTGAATGGAATGAACCTAATAATCTTTAATTGGTTGATTTTGATTATAGTTATATGCTTATATTCCTTGAATTAGATAATGTTGCGTTTCGGTTGTGTTTCAGGTTAAAAAGCTAAGAACCTGAGCATATGACGATAAATGAAGTCAAGGAAAGATGAATTGGTGATTACATGATGACAGAGAATGGAAAAATGAAGATTTTGGTCCAAACGGGAGATTAAACGGAGTTCGTATGAAGAAATAAGAGCCAAAACAAGTTTAACGTGAAAACCGGACCAGAGGCGTACCCCTATGACTCAGCCGTACCCCCTTGGTGCTGAAACCTGAGTTAACAGAATTCATGAGGCGTAGGGGGTACTGCAGCCCGCAAATTTGTTTTTTATTATTATTTCAATTTAGGGTTTTGGGGCATCTATCATCCAGCCTCCAAGGACCTACCTAGTGCGAAAAAGAGTTCCAAAGGCCGTTCTTCATCCATAGTCATCGATCGGGGTCATTTCTAAGGCGAATCAAGATGAAATCTTCAACCGAATCATCCGAGATCAACCCCGTAATGAGTGGCTAATTCCTTTTGTGTGTTCTTCTAGGTGAACGATTCTTGTAATTGGATGATTAACTTTGGTTTTCATGTTTGTTTGGACTTGTAATCTAATTATTTGATTATTTTTACTTGTTAATTGATTGATTGGTTGTAAACAATTGATTTTTATTATAAACTTGATTCATTACTTATCAGTTCCTGAGAGTTCTAGTAATTAGGATTTATTAAGTTATGTTTTGGGTTAATAATTATCAATTGATGTTCATATGATAATCTTCCGTTGAATAACCGAAGCAAGTAGTCTTTGAATGTCACAGTCTTTGAATCAACGGAATCATGTCTATGTGATTTTCCAAATTGAAAAACCAGATTAGGAATCTAGTTTGAATCGGGATCCTAGGGGAACCACTTTGCTGTTAATTGAACCTTTTTCATTATTGTTTAAAACCATTTTAGTTAATTGCAATTGATTTTCAAGTTTAACAAACCAACTCTTTAATTTAAGTTTACATTTTCCGTTTTAGTTAAGTTTAGGTCACAAATCAAGTAACAACTACACCATCCACATAAACTCTTCATGGTTCTATACCCGACTTACCCTAACTAATAAGGTAATTGAGACTTGAGTTTTACTCTTATTTTTGACTGACACTTCGACATCGGCCATATTTCACACAATTTTGACTAAAAAAATTCAAATGAGATTTAGGACATAGGACAAGAACGTTTTTAATACAATTGATATTTCATCCTCGTGTTAAATAATGTATGCCAAAAATTCAACAATGAGCCAAAAAATCACTGTGTGTAATATATGTTATAAAATGACCTTTTATATTGTAAAAAAGTAAAAATCAAATATGTAACATATGTGTAACAAACACACACACACATATATATTTATTTATTTTATTTTCATATAACAACATATATATTAAATAACTAAACACAAACAAAAAACGAAAAAAAATTGAATGTTATATCAAGTTTTCATGAATTTTTCTCAACTTAAATGTATTTTCAATTTATCATTCACACACACACACACACACACACACATACATACTGTTTGTATCCTGTAAAAATATGATCTTAGAAAGAAACCTTTAAACCCTATTTAAACCGTTCATATTACTTAATCATTCTCTTGCATGTTACCCTAATAAAAATGTATTATTATAAGGTGAATAAATCAATTTCAAATAATCACAATAACAAGTCATGATAATTGAATTTATAATTTGTTTTTTCAATATACTTTACAAATATAAATAATTTTTTTCATTTATGTCGTGATAATTGAATTTTTTTACTTTTTGATACATAGATTTCATAAATTACTCTTATGATCTCAAACTTTAAACATTTGTAATACATATAGCTTTTAAGTCACTAAACTACCCTTACATACTTGATCAAATTACCCTCACATAAGGACTAGACATGTTATAAAATGTGTAAAGTTTGGGATCGTATAAGTAATTTATAAACGTAGAATACAAGAGTGAAATACTATCAAATTACAAGTATCATCTCGGCAATTTACTCTTCTTATAATTATATAAAATACATAATTACTTCAAATTTTAAAGATGTAAATAAAAATAGAAATCAAATGTGAATGTTTTTTTAAAAAAAATAATGAAGGTATAAGCAATTTTATTTCATTAAAATAAAAAGTGGGGTGTCCAAATAAAATCCCCTTAATTTAATATATCAGGTTTCAAAAGATGTGTTACAAAAATTATCCTAAATTTGATAAGAAATTATATTTCCTATTTATTAAGCATTTGCTAAAATTTTAGCTACGAATACTCGATCGTACAAAACAAACACAAAGCATAAATTAATTATAGTGTCACTCATATCTTCACAACTAATTAAATAATGCAATTTTTTTTGGAGAAAGCTTATATAATAAATCAATACATTTTTTAGGAGAAGTTTTAAATGCCATTTTAGTTTTATTGTTTGTTTACCAAGAATTACCGAACTTCGCCAAAAGTTTTATTATCTTTGGTGTTATTTATAAGGAAAACATAAATATTTTAAAATATTTGTTAATTATTTTTCGAGTGACATGAGCCGATGGTGTGTTACAAATTATATGTAGTCATTTAATTTAATCTAGAAATGAATAAGGTCTTGTTTACACACATAAATATAAAGCATGCGGATTGCATTCCTTAAATTATATTAGAGGATATGTCATTGGAATTCAAAGGCCTCTTACTTAAACACAAAGATAGCATAATAGTATAATACAAAATTAAAAAAAAAACGTTACCTACACTCACACACACACATATATATCTAATTTGTATTTTGGAATGTTTGTATGGAGGGTTTCGAAAGCCAAAAGTCACTATAACTTCTTTGAAAAAGAAAACCTTGGAATATGAAACTATCGACAGGCTTACAAACTCAAGCTACTTTTGGATCTCGATTAAGGACTTCAATGGAACCCCTTTAAAAATTCTGGAGAGCATATATCGTATTTGGGGACCATCTCATCAAAAACTTGCAGATGTGAAGCAAAAGATCAAAGGCATTATACCCAGAATAAACCAACTTATTTCAAACGAATATTTACAAAATAAACCAGTATGAGCTCTATAAAGAGGCACATAATATGAGTTGGAAACCATCAAGATACGAGCAAAGGGATCGAGTGGTGTAGATAGTGATCATACTGCAGAGGAGAATAACAATGCAATTCTCCTTGGGCAAAAATCAGAGCATTTCCATTATTTTGGAGCGAAGGTTAATTTTGCCAAAGGAGAATTGCCCTGCCATTCTAAACCTCTCGCGTATAAGAAGCAATGTGCAACAGGCTGGTCAGAAAATATTATTTTTGATTGCATACGATCACAAGAAATCAGGTACTTTTTTTTTTTCTAAAGATGAATTTATGCCAAGATGAGATGATATAAGACAAATCCCAATGCTCCATGTAAGTTGAATAAATACTTTGTACGCATGCTACATGGTGGGACTTAATTTGTATTTTGCATATGACCATTGTTTTTCTTGTCAAGAGTTTTAATATTAATGGGATCGAAAGAGACGTATTTACTCCAATATATTATATCGCCTGAATTCTCGACAGCAAGCAAGTCATTGATTACTCTACTAAAGTTTTCTTAAAGGGTTATTCTAGATTGCTCTTATTCTAACGCATCATCCATGATTATCGTAGATTACTCTTATTCATAGTCAAAGCAACACCAAAATGCATTGATTGTATTTGAGACATAAGCCCAACATCGCTCATATATTTATGCTTGATGTTGAATTTGACTAAATTGTTACTAATGCATATATATCATATATATATAGTCTTCTTGTTAACTCCATTTAAGTATCACATAAATAACTATTCACATCACCCATAAGTCACATGCCAGTTGTGTAACTATCACTCACTTCTTACTTATCACTCAACTCTCCACTCCTCACAAACACATGTGACCACCATCACACAGCATCCGTCATGCACGGCTCACACCAAGGGTGTAATAGTGATTGGGTGCGACAAGGGCGTGACGCCTCATTACACGTGGTCTGATAGTGAGTTGATGCAGAATCCTACTTGTTTCACTAGAAGAAAACTGACATGCATAGTGACACGAGAGAAAATGTAAAAATGAAAATTAGTCACTGCACGCAAATGATCGTAACAAAAAGAGGGTGAATGGGAAAAAAGTTGTCTTTTTGATACCTTTCTAAATAAGTATAAACAAAGCAAATTTAAGCATGCCACTTTTACCGAAATGATTTAGAAAGTGTGGGAAAAAGGAGAACTATTTACTGGCTTACAGTTTAAACTCGGTTTTTACAAGTGTCAAAACTTAGATACAAAGACAATTTTGCGTGCTACTTTTGTCAATAAATGAATTTTTCATAGCGGATAAAAACATATGGGCAAAACGATATATGTATGTATGTATGTATGTACACACAAATAATGTTAGTATCTTAATTAGATCAGTTCAATAAAAGTTTTTATAATAAAAATTTAAAAATTATAAAACAACTTATTAATATAAAATATAATTGTAATTAATTATCATTTTATATTTTATAGAATAAATTAATAATATCATGTTTTAAATATTAATTTTTTTAAGTTTGCTTTCTAATTATTACATTGTCATTTTTAAAAAATATACGTTACTATCTAGGTATTGATATTAAATAGTTATTATTTAAAACTCTTAAATTATAATATTTTGAAGTAAAATATGATTAAATTTACACACACACACATATATTTATATATATATATACACACACACACACACATACTAGGTTGTAAACCCATGTATTACATGGGATTGAGTACAAAATATTATACAATTAAAATATATTTATAATAAATAATTACATAATCTACTATATAAGAATACATTTCATATAAAAAATGAAAACTATAAATCTCTAAAACTTTTTTGTATACAACATTGGACGTACTGTTAGTAATATTATCATCTGTATTAAAAATTCAAATTATTAGACCATCATTACTTTTAACTCTGAATAAACAACGTATAGTTAACCGTGTCAAAAAACTTATTATAAAATCAAGATCATACAATTATATTAATTTACACTTCATATCAGAGTTTGTTTTTTCTTCTTATCTCAATTTAACAAAATTCTTTCATCATTCTTGTTCAAATGTGAGATTGGAGGTTTTTTCACATGATTGTATTTTTATTAACATTTAATGATAATTTAACTTAATTAATTTACCTCATTTAAAGTATGAATTAATTATATTGATTAAATGAAATTAAGTTTTAAAATTCGTATCTATCTATTCTAATAAATCAAACTTTTTAAGGACATATGACGTGATTTTAGAGCATCTCAACCAGGATTTCACGCCCCTCTCTCTTATTAAATACACATATTAAATAATAATATTAAACATTAAATACTTTTCTTACATTTTTAAACTAAAAAACAATTTTTTTAATACATTAAAAATATATTAATATTATAATTATATTAAAAAAACACATTTTTAAAATCCAAATTATTATAAAATATACAATTTTTTAAAAATAGTATTTTAAAACAAAATGTTTAAAGAAACAAACTATGAAAAAAATTAGCGTGTACAGAAATAATATAAATATTTTATTAGTTCAATTATTAAATTATACAAAACTTTAGACATATTTTATATCAAAATATCTTCTTATATTGTCTACATTTTCATATGATTATTTATTTTAGGTTATTCAATCAACCCGTGTAATACACATGCTGCTAACCTAGTAATTAATATAGTGTTGACATGTGACACACATATGATGTGGATAGCCTAAAATTATGACATGTGGCCAAATTGTTACTCTTTTATTAGGTAGTATATATATATATGTAAATAATTTAAATAATAAAAAAGTAATATTATTTTATAAACTTTTGTTTATTATAACGGTTTTTTCGTAAACATTTTTATTAAAAAATATCATTTTATTGACAAAAGGTGGATTAATACCCCGTATATGAAACGAATAAAATAAATAAATATTAAGTAATTAATATTGAAAGTCTACAAAGAATAACAAATGATGATTATGCAACATATATCTCTCTCATTAAGAGTGGTTAGCGTTGGTTTCTCATACCCTTTTGGCTGAAATTTTTAAACGAGGATTTAGAGCATAATGCCGAAGAGGTTTGGATGCATATAATAATTGCATCGAAATTTAAATGAGTGTCACAAATTCAAAAATCCTGAGAAAAATTTTAAACTAAAAAGTTATAAGTTAGACGATAGGGAGTTTGTGGAACATGGACGGTGCTTTGTCGGGACCGCGGGGGGGGGGGGGGGGGGGGCTGTTATTTCGTGTAATAGTGTACATTTCGCGATACGTAGTGTAAAAATTTTTAAAAAAATATTATTTAACCCCCCTGAAAAAGTTTCGTCCCCATAAACTTTTGGTCAAGTTTCGCAACTGTTGTAGAAGGAAGTGATTTGTTTGTTTAAATTTAATGTGTATATTAAATTGTATCTATGTTTTTTTCTCATACATACATGCATGCATGCATTATCAAACAAACATAATAACATGTTAAGGTTAACGTTTGATTTACATATAAGTAATTTTATTTTTGAAACTCAAGTTTCGTTTTGTTTGTTTTCGTAGTTATAATTTTTCTATTTCAGTAAAATTTCATGATGGTAATACCAATGTTAGTAGTATTGAATATAATTATTATTTCAATCTATAAAAATATCAGTTATAACAAATATTCTTATTATGTTCCTTTTCTATCAAACATGATTGTGAATGTTATATTTATTTGAAGACAACAAACTACTACGCTTTAGTAGTTTATAAGATATATATTATTTTATTTTTTTTAATGTTTTAATGGATTCAGTTATGTTGTTTACATGAGGATGGATCCAAGATGCAATTACAGGTAATTTAATGTTAGCACAATGCAAGAAAATGAAATGCAAAAACAAAGGCTAAGTGCCACTATATCAATATATAATAGCAAGTTTATTAAAGTAATATCTATAATGAACTAATTTATCGAAGTGCTATATTAATGCTATATATGACAAGGAAAAAAATAATTGCACATTATAATTATGTGGAACTTTGAGAGTACGTTGCTGTTATAATAAGATAAACAAAAGTTCCTAATAAAAAGTTAAAAGAAAACAAACAAGAAGATAAAGGAAAAAAAAAGAGAGAAAAAAAAAAGTGTTTTAGTTTTATCCCACTTTTACATTAATTGCCGTTTTGGTATCATGTTGACATGTTCTTTTACTGGTTCATGGGCTAATGGCTTAATTATTATAAGTTTAAAATGCGGTCTTAAATTATTATAACTTAATATCTTATAAACCCACTGGTTTATAAATAAAATTTATGTACTGTCATAATATTTTCATAAAATTATATAATTAAAAACTTTTATACATAAAACAATATAAAATAAAAGTACAATTATAATTTATATATCTTTAAACACTTTTCCATACACCACATTTGTTATTTGGTTTAAAATTAATAAAATGTGTTAATGTATTAACCTTATATATTCAACTTAAAAAATTAACAAAGGTGTTATATATCGATAAATTTAAGTACTTTTCATAATCATCATGTTGTTAATAGAATTAATATTTTAAAAATAACAAATTTTGTTATAATTTGATATAAAACATAATGCATGATTGTATATTTTTTCCTAAAAAAATAACATTAATAAAATTTAACATTATATTATAAACTTAATAGAAAATTTTTCAAATTAAAAATCTTTAAATTTCATTGATGAATTTTTTAATAAATTAAAAAAGTTGAAGTTTGATTATATTTAAATGAAAAAGTTGAATATCAAATGAGAGGATGATATTAAGAAGTTTGATGTGTATCTTTTTGAAAACATTTAGTAGTCTAACTTGAGAATATTAAATATTAAATAGAAAAAAAAAATAATTCTTGTATTAAAGCATTTGCGTGTTAAAAAAACTTGAGAGGTGTCTAGTTATCATAATTTATATATTTCAACGATGCGTCTTATAGTCTCTGATGCACGTCTTATAAGTTTTGTGTAGTCTAACATGCCTTTTTTATGTGAGAATATTATATTGATTGACATCTAAATTGAGGATGCACATGACTGAAGTAAAATACACGTCTTGCCACATGAATCTAAAAAATGATAAGATAATTTTAGTGTCATTAAGACAATATTAATATAAATAGATTTGTTAATTTATAACCTATAAAAAAGTTAAAATAGAATGTTGATTGAGTAAGCATGAATGAAGTGTATATTTAATCAAGACTATCATAACTAGGTGATTTACCTCTAAAGAAATTAGAGGCAAAGCTCCTTATAGGAGAATCTCTTGATCTCATACTCTAAACAAGGAGGATCCCTGGTAATATCATTTGATCGCATTTGTCAATCAAGGGGATCCATTGATCCCATCTATTAATCTGAGAAAGGATCTTATTTTCACTAATTGATGGAGTTGCCAAATAAATGTATAACCACCATGGTTTGTCGAACTATTGTAACAATTAGTTGTGTTGGCTCCCTACTTTATAAAGAAAGTTCTTTGGTCAAGTTTTGGGTACAATAAGACACGAATTCTAACCTGATTTCCTATTCGTTCTTCAAACTCTTAGAAAATTAGCCGATTGAATGTTTTAAAGTACCAACAAAATAATTTCAATTTGAGAGTGACTACACATTGATAGAATGAAGGAGGTCAATGACAATGGATATGCTCTAAATAAGTAGCATATCCAATTGATGTGATTCCATTCCCTCTAAATTGAAGTGACATACATACACGGAATATACAATTGTATGGTTTTCTTGAAATCTTATACTTTCCAATATAGGCATCTATATATGTTCACTTATTTACCTCTCTCATGTTAGCCGTGGGACCGGTTGGTAAGAAACGCCTAATGGTGGCGTTCACCATTTATTTAAACGGATTCCAAGTTTTTGCCGTTTTGGAATAGCAGAATAAGTTTGGCACGTGATACCAGTCATGAAACGATAATTTAAACTTTTGGTTGTCTCTAGAATGAAAACTTCCACCAACCAAATTTTTAACTAACCTCACAAAAGATTTAAAAAAAAAACCAAGATCATGTGATAAGTAATGTTGGATAATGCACCATCTCAGAAGGTTTTTCAATTGTGATGTTATTACATGTTTTACAGCATTTTTTTTATTTGTAAGGAACCACAAGGGTCCAAACCGTATTTTTACTAATGAAAATAAATATGTAATACACAATAAATTACATTAAAGCATATTTTTTTATACAAAATCTTTATTTTATTTTTAACTCTAATGTGAACACATATTTAATTTCAATCTTTAAAATGACGGGCTAAAATTGAATTTAAGAATTAACTCATTAAAATTAAATTATTATAAAATACATACCAAAAGGTCATATTATATTAGATATAGGTTAGGGATTTGGTTGTGTTAGTCATAGATAATTGTATCATGTTGTGAAAGGCATAAAAACACATATTTTGGTGTATTGAATTGTATTTGGTAGTAACTAGGTTTAATCCCACCCGCGCGTTGCGGCGGGTTATCACGGTACGCTTCCGATAACGGTTATTATATATCATTTGCAAAATCATAAGTTACATAGCAAAATTAAATCTCTCATCACAGACTCTATACAATTATATATATATATATAAACATAAAATTATACAAAATTGAAAAAACAAATTTTAAAACTTTTAGTGGCCAAAATTAAATAAACAAAACTTTATATTATATAAAAGTTTTAGTGACCAAAATCGAAAAAACAAAACTTTATATTATATAAAAGTTTTAGTGGCCAAAATAAAGAAAAAAACCTTAAAAAGTTTTAGTGGCCGAAATCGAAAAAACAAAACTTTATATTATATAAAAATTTAGTGACCAAAATCGAAAAAACAAAACTTTACTATTAAGTTTTAGTGGTCAAAATCGAAAAAACAAAACTTTATATTATATAAAAGTTTTAGTGGCCAAAATCGAAAAAACAAAACTTTAAAAAGTTTTAGTCGCCAAATTCAAAAAAACAAAACTTTATATTATATTAAAGTTTTAGTGGCAAAAATCGAAAAAACAAAATTTTATATTATATAACAGTTTTAGTGACCAAAATCGAAAAAACAAAACTTTATATTATATAAAAGTTTTAGTGGCTAAAATCGAAAAAAGAAAACTTTAAATAGTTTTAGTGGGCAAAATCGAAAAAACAAAACCTTATAATATATAAAAGTTTTAGTGGTAAAAATCGAGAAAACAAAACATTAAAAGTTTAGTGGCCAAAATCAAAAAAATAAAACTTTATATTATACAAAAGCTTTGGTGACAAAAATCGAAAAAACAAAAGTTTACTATTCCTTTCAGTTGGTTTTTTATATATACTGGGTTTAATCTCACCCGCGCGTTGCGGCGGGTTATCACAGTACAGATCCAATAACGAGTATTGTATATCATTTGCAAAATCATAATTTACATATCAAAATCAAATCTCTCATCACAAACTCTATACATTTATATATATACAAACATAAAATTATACAAAATTGAAAAACAAAATTTAAAAGTTTTAGTGGCCAAAATTTAATAAACAAAACTTTATATTATATAAAAGTTTTAGTGACCAAAATCGAAAAATAAAACTTTATATTATATATATAAAAGTTTTAGTGGCCAAAATAAAAAAAAAACGTTAAAAAGTTTTAGTGGCCAAAATCGAAAAAGCAAAACTTTATATTATATAAAAGTTTTAGTGACCAAAATCGAAAAAACAAAACTTTACTATTAAGTTTTAGTGGTCAAAATCGAAAAAACAAAACTTTATATTATATAAAAGTTTTAGTGGCCAAAATCGAAAAAACAAAACTTTAAAAAGTTTTAGTGGCCAAATTCGAAAAAACAAAACTTTATATTATATTAAAGTTTTAGTGGCAAAAATCGAAAAACAAAACTTTAAAAGTTTTTGTGATAAAAATCGAAAAAACAAAACTTTATATTATATAAAAGTTTTAGTGACCAAAATCGGAAAAACAAAACTTTACTTTTAGTGGCCAAAATCAAAAAAACAAATTTTATATTATATAAAAATTTTAGTGGCTAAAATCGAAAATAGAAAACTTTAAAAAGTTTTAGTAGGCAAAATCGAAAAAATAAAACTTTATAATATATAAAAGTTTTAGTGGTAAAAATTGAGAAAACAAAACATTAAAAGTTTTAGGGGCGAAAATAAAAAAAACAAAACTTTATATTATATAAAAGCTTTTTGGACCAAAATAGAAAAAACAAAACTTTACTATTCCTTTCAATTGGTTTTGAATATATACTAGGTTTGATCCCACCCGCGCGTTGCGGCGGGTTATCACAATACACTTCCGTAGCAAAATCAAACTCTATACAATTATATATATATATATATATATATAAACATAAAATTATACAAAATTGAAAAAACAAAATTTAGAAGATTTAGTGGCCAAAATTAAATAAACAAAACTTTATATTATATAAAAGTTTTAGTGACTAAAATCGAAAAAACAAAACTTTATATTATATAAAAGTTTTGATGACCAAAATCAAAAAAAACAGAACTTTACTATTAAGTTTTTGTGGTCAAAATGGAAAAAACAAAACTTAAAATTATATAAAAGTTTTAGTGGCCAAAATCGAAAAAACAAAACTTTAAAAAGTTTTAGTGGCCAAATTCGAAAAAACAAAATTTTATATTATATTAAAGTTTTAGTGGAAAAAATCGAAAAACAAAACTTTAAAAGTTTTTGTGGCCAAAATCGAAAAAACAAAACTTTATATTATATAAAAGTTTTAATGACCAAAATCGAATAAACAAAACTTTACTTTTAGTGGCCAAAATCGAAAAAATAAAACTTTATATTATATAAAAGTTTTAGTGGTAAAAATCGAAAAAACAAAACTTTAAAAAGTTTTAGTGGGCAAAATCGAAAAAACAAAACCTTATAATATATAAAAGTTTTAGTGGTAAAAATCGAGAAAACAAAACATTAAAAGTTTTAGTGGTCAAAATAAAAAAAAACTTTATATTAAATAAAAGCTTTGACGACCAAAATTAAAAAAACAAAACTTTAATATTCCTTTCAGTTGGTTTTTTAATATATATTAATATATTAAAATTTGCGCGCACCTCTTTAACGTAACAATTTTTTTTTTTTTTATTTGTCATATAAAGTTGCTTAAAACTTGAGGCGAATATAAAAACATATTGTAACTACTTTTGTTCTAACATATGACGCCACTCGGAGTGGAAGGGTGGGAAGAGCCGGGGAGGCTTTCACCAATTTGGGGAAGGATGGGAACACCGCCCCCCGGATTCGGGGTGGGGTAAATCGGGAACTACTCACCGAATCAAGCCGAGCGTGGGGAGGGGAATTCGATCCATGGGTTTAAACAAAAAAAATCCATTTTTTTTCCTATTTAAACAACTCTAAACAACCACAAATCTCACACTTTTTTCTCATTTTCTACAATCTATACACTAAATTTATAAAATTTTCAAGTAAAATGGAATGAGGTTCATCCCATAGTGGGTCGTCAAGCAAGAAATTTAGAAAACCACGACCAAAAAATGTTTAAACGGCTCAAATGAACCCGTTCAACACACCCAAGTATCGTCTACAAATGCCATCTCCGAATTAACCAAACTTTTACTACGGGTATCGTCCACAAATGCCTTTCTAGGTTTTTTAATTTAATTTTTTAGGTTGTATTTTTTTTTTGTTGTATTCTTTTTTTTATTTTAAATTTAATGAATCTTTTTTTATTTTATTATTATTATTATTATTTATTGTTAAAATAATTAATTAAAAATAAGATTTGAAAATGGGGAAAAGTGGGAAAAAATAGGGCGATACCGTGCAAAATGGGGAAAGTGGAGAAAACTGATGTGACGCTGATGTGACAATGAGGAAAAACGGGAAAGGAAGGGACGACTCTTTGTGGCCTAACACCCCCAATGCATAAAACACGGAATGAAATAATATATGCAAAATGGAATAAAACACACACACATGTGTATAAACATGAAAATGCGTCAAATAAACTTTAAATAAGGGACCTAATACTAAAGTAGTCAGAAAATTGAAATAAAGTAAAAAAGGCATTTAAATAAAATATGAAAATAGATCAGATTATTACTAAATCGACTAAATGAAACATATGAAGTCGTGACTGGTCAATTATTATAAATTGAAACGCAAAATAGATTACGCTATTACATCTTATAGATTGCGCTATAAGAATTAGAGAGAATTATTTTAATAGGAAAAAATATAAAAAAGTCACAAGCGACATTGTATGATACAAGCCTGTCAAGCCATATGGTGTATTTACTAACTTCATTACGCGCATGACATCGATAGCATTAATGTAGTTTAGTCATAGTTGTATTGAGAGGCCCTCAGAGCCCCTCGGTTGGCAAACATCATACCCATAGTCTTTAAACCATATTTACATTATTACAGCAGCGGAATTTAAGGTGATTACATATAATATTATACAAACCTAAACAAACATTAATACATAGCTCATATCTTTATTAGGTTTATAACATAGCCAGTCTATGCCAATGGTAGTCTTCAACGTATGCCATGAGTCTTCCTGGTATCATTTCTCAAACTATTCAACCTGATATGCATGTAAAACAAGTCAGCTTTATGCTGGTGAGTTCTAAGTTCATTTCTTAGAAAATCCTTATTCATTCAAGTCATCAAATAACATAATCCAGATACATAACATACATGTTCTCATATCATAATTTCATCACATACATAACATCATAACATAATTACATAACATACATATCATCATAACATCATTTATACAGTGAAGGAACTTCACCGTCGACTGCTGACCCTGAGGTCAAACAGGCTTGTGCAGCACAAGGCTCTTAACTATCAACCCGAAGTCGATAACTTACACATGCATAAGATTCCATCAACTGGCGACACACAGTCGGCAGGCCCGTGTTTCCACAGGACTCTTAATCCATCAACCGAAGTTGACGGCTCATACCGGTACAAGACTTCTTTACATACATAATTCATATTCATAACATGGTTTAAATCATTTAAACCATCATAAACAGAAGCGGCTCCTTTCACCGCAGTGCTTAAGTTCTGCCCAACCGCAGCTGGCAAAACCACATTTCCTCCTCGACCTCGGTCGAGTGTCTTATACAAAATAATCTTTTCTTTCTCAACCGTAGTTGAGACTTAAAACATTCGTTATATCTTAGCTGAGATTCTAAAAATCATTTACTTCTCAATCATCATTGAGACTTAACATATTCATTACATCTCAGCTAAAATTCTTAAAATCATTTACTTCTCAACCGTAGTTGAGACTTAAAACATTCTTTACTTTAAAACATTCTTTATCTGAAAACATACTTTTCCTGAAAACATGCTTTACCTGACTATAATCAGGTTAAAATCACTTTCATACAATAACTTTATACATACATACAACCATTTTCATAAAATAACTTTATAACATGCATATCAGCCCAAAATGATAAAACATTTAAAACAGGGCTATAAGAACTCACCTGAGCTTAATAAGGCACAATCTGCTAGTTTTCTTCCTTTCCTTACTTTCTCACATTCAGAATGATATCCTATTAATATGGATATCTTATCATAATTATAACTTTATCATATAATATAAACCCTCTTTTCAGGGTTTCTAAACCGGTAGCACAACGACTACGTTATAGTTATCTCCAACACAAATGTTTAGCTTACTATAATGACCCGAAGAATTTTATAAACTTAATATTATTTATCTCAATTAATAATAACTTGAGATAAATTTGTAATACTTTTCATGAAGATGCTCAGATTTACGATTATCGCTCGAAACTTCGGCATGTCATAACTTTCAATCGGAGCTTTATTTCAAAATTTCGCTTCCACTCATTTTGACCATTTTTATCTCTACAATATTGTTATGCTTAAAAATTACCTATTTGCTCGGCTTACATAAGCGTATTCTCTTATTTAATTAACTCGTCTTAGGGCGTTGCTAAACTTACTGCATAATACATGAGTTTAAGGCAACCAAAAGAGTATACATATTATACCCTCATAAAACTCATGAAAACCTGATCATTATCTAGATGTAATTGGGCTTCAATCGGATCAAGTTCATGTTCATCATACAAAACCAAAACTCCATCTAAACATGGTATCTAAGCATGTTGTTGGTTTCTTTAATCAATCAAGACTAAACTAACACGAGATGAGGATCATGAACACATACCTTAACGATTGATCTATTCTTCTTGATGTTCTTCTCTGCTCGTACGAAGAATACGTCGGTCAGATTTGAAACTTGCTTCTTTCTGAAGCTTATCAGCTTGTTGCATTAATCAATATATACACACACCTTTGCCGACATTGAACAAGATTTTTATGTTGAGATGTTTATGAATTATTTGAAATTTACACTTAAGCTCCTTAAACTTTGAGCAGTTATTTTTAAAACCCCCTTCTACTTTGCTCACATATTTTTAATATTCACGAGCTTATATCTTGTTCATACTTTATCGTATAACGATCCCGCTTATATTAATGTGATCGTAATCACTTCAGGATTGTTCATAAAAATTACGAACTCAAACGGTCATAGAAATTTTTACACGTTATTAATAAGCTTTATAACGTGTCCATACGTTATCGGATATTTTTATCGTTTATATCCTTTTGATCGTAATTACTTTACGAACGTTTATATAAATTTTGGTCATAAACGGTTACCGAAATTTCACACGTTTATTATTAGGTTGCTAAATTTTCGGTTGTTACAAATCTACCCTCCTTACAATAGGTTTCGTCCTCGAAACCTGTTACGTTTCAAACAAATGTGGGTAGAGTCGTTTCATCTCCTCTTCAGTTTCCCATGTAGCCTCAGATCCCTTTCGGTGCTTCCATTGAACTTTAACTTGTCTAATCGTCTTGTTACGTAATTGTTTTTCTTTCGTATCAACAATTGCCACCGGTTCTTCTATGTAGTTTAACCTTTCATCAACTTCAATATCATTCAATGGCACATATGCTACATCATCTGCTAAACATTTTCTCAAATGTGAAACGTGAAATGTCGGGTGAATTCCACTTAGTTCATCTGGCAAATCTAATCGGTAGGCTACCTTACCGACCCGTGCCATTATTCGAAAAGGTCCAATAAATCTTGGACTCAGCTTTCCTCTTTTCCTAAATCGAATAATTCCTTTCCATGGTGAAACTTTTAACAGTACCTGATCACCTACCTCAAACTCTATTGGCCTTCGCCTTTTGTCAGCGTATGACTTCTGTCGATCCTGTGCAGCTTTCATTCGCGTTTTAACTAGTTGAAGCTTTTCTGTCAAATCTATTACTGCAACTTTGCTTCCTACTTCTTTCTGTCCTATTCCTCCCCAACACACAGGTGTCCTACAACGCCGTCCGTACAATGCCTCGTATGGTGGCATTCCAATACTAGCATGATAGCTGTTGTTGTACGAGAATTCAACTAGTGGTAAATGATCATCCCAACTACCACCAAAATCAATAATACAAGCTCTGAGCATATCTTCTAAGGTTTGGATAGTCCTTTCAGACTGTCCATCTGTTTGAGGATGATATGCAGTGCTGATATTGAGCCTTGTACCCAACGATTCATGAAACTGTTTCCAGAATCTTGAAACGAATCGCGTGTCACGATCTGACACTATAGAAATTGGAACTCCATGTCTTGTAATTATTTCTTTCACAAATAATTCAGACAGTTTCTCCGAAGTATAAGTCTCACGTATAGGTAAGAAATGAGCACTTTTCGTTAACCGGTCTACAATCACCCAAATAGCATCATGACGTTTCGCCGTAAGAGGCAACTTGGTAATAAAATCCATAGTAATGTGTTCCCACTTCCATTCTGGGACTTCTAAAGGTTGCACATAACCATAGGGTTTCTGGTGTTCAGCTTTTACTTGCGCACATGTCAAACATTTGTTTACGTACTGCATTACATTAAACTTCATACCTGGCCACCAATAATCCTTTCGGAGGTCTTGATACATTTTCGTTGCACCGGGATGAATAGAATAACGTGACTTGTGTGCTTCGTCTAGAATCCTTGACCTGATGTCCCCATTTCGTGGAACCCACATTCGACCAAATCGGATCTTAACACCAAATTCATTTTCTTCTAAATTTTTAACTTGACCAAAGATTCTTTCGAATCCCACCTTTTCTTCCTTTAATCCTTCCTTCTGTGCATCCTTAAGCTCATTCAAGAAATCTGGTGTTATCACCAAACTGTAAGACTTAACTTGTATAGCAGAGTGTTCTGTCTTGCGACTTAGTGCATCAGCCACCACATTGGCTTTTCCCGGGTGATACAAGATCTCACAGTCATAATCTTTAAGTAGCTCAAGCCATCTTCTTTGTCTCATATTCAAGTCTTTCTGTTCAAAGAAGTATTTTAGGCTTTTATGATCTGTGTAGATTGTACATTTAACTCCATATAGATAATGCCTCCAAATTTTTAAAGCAAATACCACAGCAGCTAATTCTAAATCATGTGTTGGATAATTAGCCTCGTGGCTTTTCAATTGTCTTGAGGCATACGCTATTACCTTTCCCCTTTGCATAAGTACACAACCCAAGCCCAGATAAGACGCATCTGAGTATACCACCATGTCTTCATTACCATCTGGCAATGCTAAAATAGGAGCTTCGGTTAACCTCTTCTTCAGTTCTTCAAAAGCTTGGACCTGATTTGGACCCCAATCATATTTTACTTCCTTCCTTGTCAATTTTGTCAACGGTGTAGCAATCCTAGAAAAATCCTGAATAAATCTTCTGTAGTAACCTGCTAATCCGAGAAAGCTACGAACTTCCGTTGGTGTTTTCGGAGGATTCCATTTCATTACTGCCTCTACTTTAGCTGGGTCCACCATTATGCCTTCTGGACTAATAACATGACCTAGGAACTGAACTTCTCGTAACCAAAAGGCACATTTGGAGAACTTGGCATAAAGCTTTTCTCTTCTTAGTATTTCAAGTACTTCTCGTATGTGACAAGCATGATCACTTTCACTCTTTGAGTATATCAAAATGTCGTCAATAAACACAATCACTGATCGATCTAACATAGGTCTGCACACCCGATTCATCAAATCCATAAATGCTGCAGGAGCGTTCGTTAACCCAAAAGACATTACAAGGAACTCATAATGTCCATAACGTGTGCGAAAAGCTGTCTTCGGAATATCTTGTTCTCTCACCTTTAGTTGATGATACCCTGATCTGAGATCTATTTTAGAAAACCAATTTGCCCCTTGCAATTGATCAAATAGATCGTCAATTCTTGGTAACGGATACTTATTCTTTATTGTGAGCTTATTCAATTCCCTATAATCAATACACATTCTCATGCTTCCGTCCTTTTTCTTTACAAACAACACTGGTGCACCCCAAGGTGACACACTTGGTCGTATAAAACCTTTATCTAGAAGGTCTTGTAGTTGGGTCATTAATTCTTTCATCTCTGTTGGAGCCAGACGGTACGGTGCCTTGGCGACCGGTTGAGCTCCTGGCACAACATCAATTTGGAATTCGATTTCCCGATCAGGTGGAATTCCTGGCAAATCCTCAGGAAATACATCAGGAAAGTTACACACCACAGGTACGTCTTCCAATTCTTTTACCTTAATTTCTTTGTCAATAACATAGGTCAGATAAGCTCCACACCCTCGCCTCATAAATTCACTCGCCTTAATCATCGAAATGACTTTAGGCGCGTTAAACACTTTATCCCCGTAAACCGTTACTGATCTCCCATTGAGAGCTGTTAAGAAAATCATATTTCGTCGACAGACAATGTTAGCCTCATGTTTGGCCAACCAATCCATGCCCAAGACTACATCAAAACCTCCTAACGTAATCACAAACAACTTAACAGGGAATCTATGACCTTCTATATCAATGTAACAATCATCATCAATAGCCTCCGTTACTCTAGTGGATTTACCAAGAGCAGTTTCTATGTTAAAGGCAATTTCTATCTTTTTAACATTAACACGCAGTTTATCGCAAAAAGTAATAGCCACAAAGCTCATACTTGCACCAGAATCAAATAGCACTGAAGCAGGGATATCGTTAATCAAGAATGTACCTGTCACCACATCCGGGTCTTTATCTGCCTGATCCTTAGTCATAGTAAAGGCACGAGCTTTTGCCTTTTGCTTCTCACTTCCCTTGCTACTTTCAGGTTTGCTGGTTTCAGTAGGCATTATCTTTGGTTTAAAACAATTCTTGCTCACGTGACCGATTCCACCACAATTATAACATTTTGGCATACTTGGACAATTATTCGAGAAATGTCCAGTTTTTCCACAACGGTAGCACAAAG
Organism: Mikania micrantha; assembly: GCA_009363875.1. Taxonomy (NCBI): domain Eukaryota; kingdom Viridiplantae; phylum Streptophyta; class Magnoliopsida; order Asterales; family Asteraceae; genus Mikania; species Mikania micrantha. Next base: position 84,561,724 of record CM018696.1, read on the forward strand.
TAGTCCCCATAAGACATTCTCCCCTATGTCTCCTTCCACATTTAGTGCATGTTTCAAATTCTTCCCTTCTAAACTTTTTCATAGGGGGCCCTGGTTTGTCATTTCGGTTTCTTTTAAATCTAGATGACCACTTTTGCTTAGGTTCTTCCTTTATTGGTTCAGCTTCAAACACATCATCCCAGACAATGCCGCTAATTTCTACGGCTGATTCAAAAGTTCTGTGAGCATGCGCCTTCACGTGTGTTCGGACTCTAGGTGGCAGTCCTTCCACATATAACTTCATCCTACGTTCCTCCGTATTTACCAAATGAGGAACCAGTCTTGACATTTCATTAAATTTTGACGTATATTGCCGGTGATTCATACGTCCAGCTTTCAAAGTCAGAAATTCCCGTTCGATTTTATCAATTTCATTCTTTGGACAAAAGTGTTTCATAACTAATTCCTTTAAGTTTTCCCATTTCATGCCCTCCACATCAGCAGTGGTCTTTGACTGCTTGACCGTGTTCCACCAGTGTAAAGCTTCTTCAGTAAATGAATGAGCTGCAAATTTCACAGCTTGATCAACCCGACATTCACTGATCTCAATAACCGCCTCCATAGCCGAAGCCCAATGGCAGGTAGCCACCGCATCTTTCTTACCATCAAATGGTGGAGGATTGCACCCTTTAAAGGCTTTATAATCACATCCTTTGGGTTCCTTTGTACCCGAACCCTTACCTTTAGCATTTATGATCAATATATCATCTTCATCGTGCTCTATGTTAGAGCTGTTAGCTTTCTCTCCTTCCTCAGTAGCTCCTTCTTTAGTAGTTTCCTTTTCAACTTTGGTTCTATCTGAGGGTAATAGGTCTTTTAAAATTTTACGAACTTCATTAGATATTGCCTTTACCACCACCGGTTCAAGTCTAAGTTCCTCTTCTTCATTTTCTTCTTCACTGTTGACTTCAGTTTCCGCATTATTCACTGGTACTTCCTCAGCTTGCTTCTTATTTTTAGGTGGTCGACCTCGACCTCTACCATGTCCACCTTCTTTCTTTTCTCCTGCCATTTTAGTTTTCTATACATATTGCAAACAACCATGTGTCAATCAAGGTAATAATTCAGGACGTAACAAGCATTGTAAATTGTTAATGACGTTGATCAAGTGTAATTAACTATTTACCTCACTTATAAGTTCTAAACATTTCCAATCATGAACACATTATCATTCGCAACATCACACTACTTTAATCTATATCTTAAACATAACAAAGCTCTAAGGTCATATGCTCATGGCATCAAACTACCCTTGACTGGCATTCTTATCATTCTATCCCATTTTCAGTCTAAGTCCAGCCATTAGGGATGACCGGATCTCTCAAACTATGGCTCTGATACCAACTTGAGAGGCCCTCAGAGCCCCTCGGTTGGCAAACATCATACCCATAGTCTTTAAACCATATTTACATTATTACAGCAGCGAAATTTAAGGTGATTACATATAATATTATACAAACCTAAACAAACATTAATACATAGCTCATATCTTTATTAGGTTTATAACATAGCCAGTCTATGCCAAGGGTAGTCTTCAACGTATGCCATGAGTCTTCCTGGTATCATTTCTCAAACTATTCAACCTGATATGCATGTAAAACAAGTCAGCTTTATGCTGGTGAGTTCTAAGTTCATTTCTTAGAAAATCCTTATTCATTCAAGTCATCAAATAACATAATCCAGATACATAACATACATGTTCTCATATCATAATTTCATCACATACATAACATCATAACATAATTACATAACATACATATCATCATAACATCATTTATACAGTGAAGGAACTTCACCGTCGACTGCTGACCCTGAGGTCAAACAGGCTTGTGCAGCACAAGGCTCTTAACTATCAACCCGAAGTCGATAACTTACACATGCATAAGATTCCATCAACTGGCGACACACAGTCGGCAGGCCCGTGTTTCCACAGGACTCTTAATCCATCAACCGAAGTTGACGGCTCATACCGGTACAAGACTTCTTTACATACATCATTCATATTCATAACATGGTTTAAATCATTTAAACCATCATAAACAGAAGCGGCTCCTTTCACCGCAGTGCTTAAGTTCTGCCCAACCGCAGCTGGCAAAACCACATTTCCTCCTCGACCTCGGTCGAGTGTCTTATACAAAATAATCTTTTCTTTCTCAACCGTAGTTGAGACTTAAAACATTCGTTATATCTTAGCTGAGATTCTAAAAATCATTTACTTCTCAATCATCATTGAGACTTAACATATTCATTACATCTCAGCTAAAATTCTTAAAATCATTTACTTCTCAACCGTAGTTGAGACTTAAAACATTCTTTACTTTAAAACATTCTTTATCTGAAAACATACTTTTCCTGAAAACATGCTTTACCTGACTATAATCAGGTTAAAATCACTTTCATACAATAACTTTATACATACATACAACCATTTTCATAAAATAACTTTATAACATGCATATCAGCCCAAAATGATAAAACATTTAAAACAGGGCTATAAGAACTCACCTGAGCTTAATAAGGCACAATCTGCTAGTTTTCTTCCTTTCCTTACTTTCTCACATTCAGAATGATATCCTATTAATATGGATATCTTATCATAATTATAACTTTATCATATAATATAAACCCTCTTTTCAGGGTTTCTAAACCGGTAGCACAACGACTACGTTATAGTTATCTCCAACACAAATGTTTAGCTTACTATAATGACCCGAAGAATTTTATAAACTTAATATTATTTATCTCAATTAATAATAACTTGAGATAAATTTGTAATACTTTTCATGAAGATGCTCAGATTTACGATTATCGCTCGAAACTTCGGCATGTCATAACTTTCAATCGGAGCTTTATTTCAAAATTTCGCTTCCACTCATTTTGACCATTTTTATCTCTACAATATTGTTATGCTTAAAAATTACCTATTTGCTCGGCTTACATAAGCGTATTCTCTTATTTAATTAACTCGTCTTAGGGCGTTGCTAAACTTACTGCATAATACATGAGTTTAAGGCAACCAAAAGAGTATACATATTATACCCTCATAAAACTCATGAAAACCTGATCATTATCTAGATGTAATTGGGCTTCAATCGGATCAAGTTCATGTTCATCATACAAAACCAAAACTCCATCTAAACATGGTATCTAAGCATGTTGTTGGTTTCTTTAATCAATCAAGACTAAACTAACACGAGATGAGGATCATGAACACATACCTTAACGATTGATCTATTCTTCTTGATGTTCTTCTCTGCTCGTACGAAGAATACGTCGGTCAGATTTGAAACTTGCTTCTTTCTGAAGCTTATCAGCTTGTTGCATTAATCAATATATACACACACCTTTGCCGACATTGAACAAGATTTTTATGTTGAGATGTTTATGAATTATTTGAAATTTACACTTAAGCTCCTTAAACTTTGAGCAGTTATTTTTAAAACCCCCTTCTACTTTGCTCACATATTTTTAATATTCACGAGCTTATATCTTGTTCATACTTTATCGTATAACGATCCCGCTTATATTAATGTGATCGTAATCACTTCAGGATTGTTCATAAAAATTACGAACTCAAACGGTCATAGAAATTTTTACACGTTATTAATAAGCTTTATAACGTGTCCATACGTTATCGGATATTTTTATCGTTTATATCCTTTTGATCGTAATTACTTTACGAACGTTTATATAAATTTTGGTCATAAACGGTTACCGAAATTTCACACGTTTATTATTAGGTTGCTAAATTTTCGGTTGTTACATGTATAAGTCGCTAGGCGCTAGTCGGGTGGCGAACTACCGCCTAGGGATTAATCGGCGCTAGGCGGATTGGATTTTTTATATGTAATTTTACAAATATATATAATATATACACACATCAATATCTATAATTTAATATAATAATACTTCAAATAATTTAAAAAACAAGCTTAAACATATTAAGTCGAGTATTTCAAAGCAAACTCAAACACCAAGTTCAAAGTTTAGAGATGAATTTCGATGTTAAGGGGCTGGATTCGATATTTCAGAGACATATAAAGGATTCTAGGTTAAGAAATGTCTAAATAATCATGAAGTCGGTCCTTTTTTACGATAAAAAAGTCAAAAAAATAAAAAAAATCGTAAAAAAATAAAAAATCTGACTAGGCCACCTAGGCCGATTAGGCCCTGCCTAGGCCGCCTTGCCCCGCCTAGGCCAAAATCGACACAGTAAATGGCCGCCTAGCGCCTAGGCGCCGCCTAGGTCGATTTTTACAACAATGAGTTTAGTTGTAATGGAAACGTATAAAGTTACGAATGATTGGTTATGAAGAGAGAGACAAATCAAAAACAATTATATTATTGCACTCATGTTTATAGTCATATTCAATTATTTACGGTATTTTCAGTTAATATAATCGACAATAATTAACTTTCAAAAAGCTTTTTAAGGAAAAATTTACAAATTTAAGAAAACTTTTTACAAAATGAAAGTGAGTTTGAAATATTTTTAAAATTAGAGATAGTTTATAAAGTGGATCAAGTCCAAAGTATAATCCAACTCTGATACCATTAAGGATCGCAAGACACCTTTCTTTGCTGGCGAGCGATCCTAGGTCGTGACTGAGAACAAGATAGCAAGCGAGCGTACCTTTGTTCGCTTCTTCTCCACCAAGCACGGAAGTTTAAGGATAACTGTAGGTCAGTGGCTACATAAGGAAACTCCGATTCAATCCGCCCCCAGCTGGGAGGCATCTACCTCATCCCGGTCACAAGGAGAGGTTCACTATGACGGGGGTACTTCTACAATTGCAAATAAGTTTCTATACGATAACCAAAATTTTTGAAATTTGATTGATTTTTTTCTAAATTTACATATTTAATATTCGTACACTAGTTGGCCCATTAGCTGCCCAATTAAAATTTAAAGGCAAGTCCCGTTGTTGGAAATGGAATTCCCAACTCAAGACGACAACCGTTTATGTGTGATAACATGGCTGCCATCCAAATATCAAAAACCAGTGATAGGACGAAGCAAATGAAGGTTGAGTGACATTTTATCAAAGAGAAGTTATAGACGAATCATTCCTTCAAAAATTACATCTTCCAATACTCAAATCTACCAGATTAAGGAATCATGTATATAAAACAAAACATGAGGTAAACTAAATCAATTTACAGAGGATAAAAGCGAAACCTGAGTGGCCCTATAATTAAACATCATATCCATTACATACCCGGCCGCTAAACTGCAGTTGTTCGATCAAGAAACTTGCGGTTCATTTAACACAAAAAAATCTATCCTTTATTCCTTGCAGTTCAATATACTCGGGTACATGGAAAAATCTGACGAGGATTGATTTGGTATTAAATAACCAATATATTAACATGGCCCAACTAATAAAAGGTTCGGTGGGTAATGGGAAGGAGACCTTATTCTGGCTAGATTCTTGGGCTGCAAATACCCCCCCCTTAGAGAAAAATTTCCAAACTTATTTAACTTGGAAAAGAACAAGAGATGTCTGGTAAGTGATAGGGTGGTTTTAACAAATAATGGCATGTTTTTAAAATGGAGCTGGATAAAATCACCATATGGAACAGTGGAAATATCAGAATTAAATATTTAAATAGGTGTGTTGAGATGGTTTTGGGGATAAAATGGGATGACAAAAAGGATAAGTGGAATTGGTTGTTGGGAACATATAGATCCTTCTCTGTCAAGTCTCTTCGCGATCACTGTAGCAAAAGGGAGGAACGCACGGGTCAATTTACATTGCAGTGGACCAAATGGGTGCCACTAAAGGCCCATATCTTGGCCTAGAGATCAGAAATGGGTAGAATACCAACTTTTGAAGCATTGGAAAGGAGGGGTCTGATTATGAAATTAAAAGTGTGTCCGATGTGTATGGAAGGAACAAAAACTGCAACTCATCTCTTCTCCTCCTGCTACGTGTCTATGGTTATTTGGCAATTGATTTCCAGTTGGTGTGAAATTCCTCACATCTTTGCTTCTCAGCTACGGATTTATTGGAAGTGCATAAATTTTTGCCATTAAATACGGTGAAAAAAGAAGCCGTCCACACGATCATACTAATAGCCATGTGGTGTATATGAAAAGCTAGAAATGATGTGGTATTCAATAGCAAGAAGCCATCATTCAGAATCCTTTGAGAGGAGATTTAAAGTTTAAAGTTTTATGTGGGTGAAACACAGAGCACTAAAGGGTAAGCTTGGTGTAAGTTTGTATTTAAATAGCGCAATTAGGCGATGTTTTTTTGGTATTAAAATTTCCTTTGGCGTACTTGTCTCTTGGGCTGTGCTAGCAGCTTGTTGGCCGGTTCCTTTTAATGAAATTTGTTGTTAAAAAAAAAAATTAAGATTGTAATTAATGGTACCTCTTGACTTCTATATGAGAGGTCTTGGGTTCGAATCCGGATTGAAGCGTATTTGCTAAGGCACTGTTAGTGGTTTACCTAGTTGTGAGGTTCCTCCTGGGGTGGGCTCGGGCGTACGACCTAGAGCGTCAAATCTGAAGAGACGGTTGAAACCCCGTCTTGGGTGTCGTCGTACCAAGCCGTTCAAAAAAAAGATTGTAATTAATGCATATTACATGAGATTTTTCATCTTCAACCTCTTTTCCGGAGTATATTGTTTTCACAAACACAAATGGTTTAAAATCTGTCCAAAAAAAAGTTAGCTTTATAAAATGTACCAAAATAAAAATTAATTACAAAAGAAAAAGAAAAAGATGAAGACAAAGACCAACCAAGCTTCTTTAAGTAGTAGCTTTTCCTTAATTTGACATATACATTTTGTCTCCTCAAACGTGAATACATATAATTATTTTTCTATGAATATACGCTACATCTTTATTGCAAATACAATAAAAGAAATCGTCACTTCACTAAGATATGATGCAAAAACAAAGACACAGTATATTACCATTCATGAGATGTATTAAACGCCGAAATCTCGACAAAGACATAGTATCCTATATATTTGTACAAGAGGTTGGTATCATAGCTTGAATTCATGACCGGAAGGCCATTTCTTTTTTGCATAGGCCTTACTTTAAACATGCAACTACATCGACATCAAGGATAAAACCGAGGTGCAACACTTTGGTGTTATGTATCTAGCCAAAGGATGAAACAAATATAATAATATATATTAAACAATCAAATTAAATTAAAAAAAAACTAACACATGTAGATCAATAGGCCGGGTCTTTAACTAGCACTATTCATATTTTCTTTACAAATAAGTTTTTTTTTTTGAATGGGCTTTTTTACAAATAAGCAATTATATTTGGTAAATAAACTTATTTAAACCGATAATCATATCACATAATCCGTCATTTTCTAAAAAAAAAAGGGAAGTTTATAATTTTATTAATTAATTATTTTTTTATTTAGGAAAACAAGCTAGGTACTATGCAGCAGAACATATTTATTTATTCGTTTTTACATATCTAATATAACTATTACTTTTTTTAACTATTTAGTTATCTATTCTATTTTTATTTATACATTTTTTAAGAATAAAAAAAAATCAAAACACATATATTTTATTTTTTGTATTTTCTTATTTATATCATAACTCAGTTCTTAAATACGACATAAATCAATAAGTCAGCCGGTTTGAAACATGATATAGTTGGGATAACATTGGTTATAATACTCCATATCTACACCACTAATTTCTGCCGCTTAAAAAAAAGATTTTTAATATTACAATTATATATATATATATATATATATATATATATATATATATATATATATATATATATACACATATATACGGAATGGTTATTTTGGAAACTTGGTTGAGATAAAGAAACTTTGGAAACTTATTAGTAGCCATTGATTCAAAAATTGGATGGATGAGATTAATGTTGAAAAGTAAGATGAGATGGTTAAATATTAAAAAAATGGGATGAAGGACAAAAAGGTACAACAAGGGTAAATTGGTAAAATATCCATTTGTACTATTTGTAGTATTAAATTAAAAGTACCCATTTTTTAAGAATTATACCTATGTACTATTTGTAATATTAAATTAAAATACCCATTTATGTAATGACATTTGATCTTTTAATATATTTTGTATTATGTTACATCAAAGTTACATAATTAAAAATTATTTCAGTTACGTACTTTTTATTTGTATTATGTTACATCGAAATTACATGATGAAACGGTGGGAACTTCGGTGGGAGGTGTCATGATGGGGATGAATCGAGACTGGTTGATGTGTGGAGAGGGGAATTCCGACTAATTATGTAACGTGATTCAATTTTATTAATCTTATATACGTAACCAATTGTTAAATGTATGTTACATTGACATTACATAAAAATTACATATATGTAATTTTAACATCTATGTAACACATATACCTTCCAACAAAAAAAATAATCTGGTTATACTAACTTTACATATGTAATTTGTATGTAAACATAAGTTTAAAAATATTTGTGCAGAAAAAGAAAACAAAAAAAAAAGAATACAAATTATGAAATATTGAGCAAAATATAAAATTTGTAACATAATATTCTAGTTACACTAATTTTACATATGTAACAATAACGTAACATAATGAAATGTTATAGAATGTAACATTAAAAAAATTAAAACAGTATAATAGTACAATTAATGAAAAGTTTTGCATGAAAATTATAAAATAATTAATAATTAGTACATTAGATGGAAAATTGTAACACCCGAAAATTTAGCATCTTAACGATAAACGTGTGAAATTATTTCAGGTTGATAGTATACGAGAAATAATGAATGTAGGCGAAAACCGTGCGCGAAACGGAGTTACGGATTGTCCGGAATCGTGAAACGAAGAAAAATTTCAAAGTATTGAACTTTTGGACTCGTCGCGGTACGCGACGGAGATTTGAGGATCCTTCGCGGTACGCGATGGACCTAAAATATCTAAAATCCTCCGGATTTCTTCGCGGTACGCGAAGCTATATTTGGCCCCTCGTCGCGGTACGCGACGAGTGAGGCGGTGCAGTGGATTGATATTCTTCATCAGATTAACGCAGAGTTTAAAATTTTATTTCATACTCGATCATATTCGCTCAAGAGCACCACCAGACGAGTTTTTCATCATCTAATCTTCAATTTGAAGCCACCAGAAGTCACCGATCATACCAGGGATCGTATTTACAAGTTCTGATCGTCTTTTTAACCGCAGAACTCCGTTGGAATAGGTAACGGTTCACTTTAACCTTCTAGATTGATTATGATTGATTAAATCTTGTTTTTGAACGTAGTGATATAGTTAGGGTTGTTGATTATTGCCTAGATGATGGCTAGGATTGATTATAAACGAGAAACTCGAACTGTCAATGGGAAAATCCTTGTTTTGAGCCGTTGTAATGCCCGGTTTGCATGGAATTATAACGATGGTTATAGTGGTTTAAACCATTTTATTATGACAAGGTAGGTGATTAGTTGATTAATTTTGATATGCAAGGTTAAATCCAAGTGTTTCAAACTAATCACAATCAATAACAATGATTGATCATTCCTAAGCCATTAAACTGTATAGAGACTGTTTTAGCTGGATAATCAACAACATTAACGATTTGATGGTTATTAAGGCAATGTCTTTGACATTGGACGTTCAGAAAAGATTTAATCAGTATGTTAAAACATATATAACAGATTATATGTAAACTAATGCAGGACTATATCATTAGCACCAGTTGTGAGTGATCTCGCTACCGTGAGACATCAGGTGAGTTCTAGACGCCCTGTTTTTATGTTTAATGTTTTGGGCTGGCATACATGCTTAACGTTATGTTCATGATGTTATGTGCTTTAGATGACGATAAATGAATAATGATATGCCATGAAAATGTATGCGTATTAATGTGTTAATATGATTTGTTCATGATGATATGCTAATTATGATATGTTCATATTAGTAAGACATGATGATGAGAGGTATGACAACACGCTATGAGGATAATTACAGATGTTAAGCTATGATGAAATCCTAGGCTGCTAGGATGAAGGTATGATGTGGGATATGAGGAATAGGTTCTGTTGTAATATGTAAGTGATGATATGATGATAAAATACGAGTATGAAAAGTTCATGAATGCCAGAATGTATGATCTGATGATATGATGATAGCATGAGATGTTATGATATGATACGTGCCATTGCTGCTAGGGCAGAATGCTATGATGAAATGATACTGGCATGACATAATATGATGATTCCTAAGATATTAGGATAACGTGATGATGTTATGATGATAAGAGACTAGCATGTAATGTTATGATGTTATGATGAATACGATGAATGATCATATGACGCTAGTGTGTCATGAATGATGAAGGAATGATGTTCCTATACGTGTTATAGGAAGATGAATGAATAAGAGTCAACCAGGACTATAACTGGGTATGAGAGTCAACCATGACTATAACTGGGTATGTATGATTGTTTCCGTACTTGTTACGGGATGAGTATGATGTAGCTCCCATATACGCGTTATGGGGTAAGTATGGTTGCTCCAGTACTCGTTACTGGGTAAGTATGGTTGCTCCCGTATGTGTTACGGGGTAAGTATGAAGTAAGTACGACGTTGCTCCCATATTCGTATGGGGTAAGTATGATTGCTCCAGTACTCGTTACTGGGTAAGTATGGATCTGCAGAACGCTTAGGCGGGTCAGATCAATGGTTATGGATCCTTGTGCCGGCATAAGCCCACTGTTCGTATGGTGACAGTGGAATGTATGATAATGATGTTCACGATATTATGTGATAAGGTTATGGGCTATGTGTACGGAATGATGTTATGTTAAGTCTTGTACCGGTATGAGCTGTCAACTTTGGTTGATAGTTAAAGAAATCTTATGCATGCATGAGTTATTAGCTGCGGGTTGATAGTTACAGAGTCTTATATTGTACAAGTCTGTCTGACTGCAGGTCAGCAGTGGACGGCGAAGTTCCTTCGCCATATGCTTGATGTTATGATGTCATGTATGTTATGTTTATGAAATGTATTATGTCCAGGGTGATTGAGACTGTTGACTTTGGTCAACAGTGAATGTTAATGTTTTAGGTACAGTAAAGATTTTATTTTTATGAAAACTAGAACTCACCAGCGTAAGCTGACTTGATTTAGCATGAATGTCAGGTTAAGCTTGGGTCAGAGAAGGCATGGAGCTCAGGCATTCAGATAAAGAGAGTCCGGTGGCATTGGCAATCAATTATGTTTTAATTAAGACATTATTTCATGTTTGACAAACTATGTTTAAGTTCCGCTGCTATTTATGAAAGTTTTTAGTTTAAAGAGCTATGTGTTACGACGAGACCAACGTACGTGGGGTCGCCCGGAATCGGGGCCTCACAAAAATACATTTGGTAACATGAACTTAATGGAAAATACACATAGCCTACAGTGTTATGTGTAACATTAGTGTAACAACTTAATTATATTATAAACGTTAAATCTCAAAATGAATAACTTAGAAAAACTGATATTATATATAGAAAAATAATTCTTGTATCTTTAAAATTGTGTACATACAAAATATAATGAATTTATTTTTTATGTTTTTTTAAGAAATCAAGTCATGAATACTTAATTGTAAAATGTACAATAGTACGCTTTTTGATTTGATGTAGAAGACATATATTTTATTGTAAAATGTACAAATAGAAAACAAGCAATAATTAAATGTTTATGTAGTATGAAAAAATGACAAATTATGATACTCTATAAAAAGAACAAACAATAAAATATAAGAGTGTATATAAAAGACATGTTCAATTAGTCCGTCGAGATGTAACATAAACGTAACTTGAGTGTTAGTTTCTTTAATATTGGATTATAAGTATCTAATTGTATAAAATATTACTAACCATAAAAAAATTTCGATTATACGTAATATTGTTATGAAATAATATATAATTTTTTTTATTTAAATATAACGAGAATGCAAAATTCGGGAATTTATTATGAAATTATGCGTTACTAAAAAGGAATATTACTTGAAAAAAAAGAATATAAAAAAATTCAAACATTTTAGGTATGAAAATAAATATACACAATATATTCGACTAATGTAACATTGATGTAACAACGACAACACTTACATACAACCAGCATACTATCAAATATTTTATTCAATTAAAAAATTCTGTTGGGAAATAAAAGGGGGGAAATATTTAAAAATTAATTTTTTTTATTTGAATTTGAAGAGAGAGAATGTGATTAATTAATAAAATAGTGGGTGGTGATACATGTGGAGAAAATGACATAATTGTCCTTCTATTATATTAGGTTATTAAAAAAAATAATGATGTGGCAAATTGTGGACCAAGTATTGGGTTTTCATAGTTTCTTCATCTCATGTGGGTTTCCAAAATATACATTCCATATATATATACATTTGGTGAAGGATCGAGAGGATGAAGATTTAAACAACAAATAATATTTATGGCAGAAGCATTAAATAAACAACTCATATTTAAATAATACCTTTATTGATTTCTTGAATATCTTGATTACAAATGATTTCCTTACAATTGGGAGGAGCTATAATAATTTGAAAATCTAAAGACTTTGAACATTGAGAGGTTGATAATACAAGTTTTTGACGAGAGGATTTTTTCATACATTTATTCTAAGTATTTTTTCTGATGATTTACTAAGCAATGGGGCTCTCTATTTATAGAGATATCTTCATAATAGAGGGTCTTCAGAGTCATCACAATAATTGATCTCTGTCGGCCATCTTGATAAAGTAGTTTGTCTTCTTTGTATATAATTGTCCTTGAAGCATCTTGAAAGATAAAGTTGACATAAAGTTGAAACGGCATCTTTGAAAAATGAGTCTTGATAATAATTGAGTCTTGACAGATCGTATTGACAATAATTGTAGTTAACCCATAAGTGAAGTGGATCAACCCATGGATATTTTATATTGGTCCAATATCATCATATGGATCATCATCTGGATCTTGAGAATCTTGGAATATTTTTTCATCAGTAGACTTTCTAGATGAAGATGGAGAATTTTTAATCTCACTTATAATACGTTGCATTTCCTCGGGTGAAGAACAAGACTGTAACCTTATAATATAATCTTGGTCTTCAAAAGTATTGAGAGATCGATTGATAGGAGACTTCAAAGATCTCTCCTGTTGATTTGTTATAGACTTATAATAGTTTTGGACCGCGGCAATATTAGCCTTTTCTATTGAGAATTTATTCCACCACTTGCTTCTATAGTATCTTAATAGAAGAGGAGGAGATATATCTTGTTTAACTTGATAATGGTAAGTCCAAGAGAAAATCCATGGAATTCGAAACACAGTCAAAAATTGAAGAGTGTATTCAAAATCAGGAATTCCATCTTGCTTAAAATAGTCTATAAACTTTTTATATGAATCAGAAATGGTTTTAGGAAAAGCATCGGGAACAATTCCCATATACTTAAACCATTTTACAAACCATCTTGGATAATTATTTGAAAATTGATCATCATAATATATAAACCAAGAATGATTGAAATTTCTGAATAATAGTGCCTTCTCCCATGCTTCTTGATAATCGTAATAATTATATTGAGAATAGGAATTAAAATTTGAAAGAGTCTTCTGTACGAACGGTTTAGATTTCCATTCTTCAGGAGTTATTACTCTTTTGATTTTAATCTTAGAATAATCAATTTTCGAGGGATTCTGAGGATTGAGAATATGCTGAATAACAACAGATTCAGTGTCTACTAATATAGCTTGATAATAGTCTATATTCTTTTGATCAGAATCAAAGAAATGACAGTTTCTTGGATATAGATAATCTATAAGGGTTAAAAAACTTTGAGAAACTTTATCTTCTTCAATAGGTTCTAGAATTTTTATAATTTTATGATTAGGATTAATAAAGTATAGGCTAGAATCAGTAGGAGGAGAAGATACGGAAGGTATATTGGGACGAATAATTGATTGAGGTAAAATTCTGGTTGTTTGAACAATAGAAGAATAGGGTGGTCTAGAAGATATAGGAGTAGGAGAGGATGGCCTTAATCTTGGAAATGGAGATAATGGGGTAAAGCTGTTGTAAATAGGTAATGGAGAATTTGAAGAAGAACTTGCTGATAATGATGATTTTGATAATACAATCTTTTTAGAATCCTTGCTCATATTCCCTGTAAAAATTCTCTTGATAAAAAGTCAGGTAGAGAATTATTTTCTCCTTTAATAAATTCTATCTGAAAATCAAAATTGCTTAGTAATGCTTGCCATCTTGCAAATATTTGTTTAGATATTAAATTTTTTATATCCTTTTCTAAAATGTGTTTTGCTGATAAGCAATCAATTCTTAATAAGAAAGGTTTCATGTATAAATCATCTTCAAATTTTTTAATACATAAAACAATACTTAAAATTTCCTTTTTTATAGTTGAATAATTTTTCTGAGTATCATTCCAAGCTCCAGAATAATATCTAACTAATTGTTCTTTATTGTTTTCTAAAGATTGTTTTAATATTCCTCCAAATCCTAAATCACTAGCATCGGTTTCTACAATTAACCTAGCATTAGGATGTGGAATATTCAGGCATGGTAATTGTTTTATTTTATTTTTGATATGTTTTATTATATTAGTATGTTCTTGAGTCCAAGGTTCAGGATTCTTTTTTAATCTATTATATAAAGGTTTACAAATAATTCCTAAATCTTTAAAGAAATCATGTATATAATTTAAACATCCTAAAAATCTCTGTAATTGTTTCTTATCCTTGATTTCATCTGGAAACTTATCAGAAAAATCTAAACTTCTATTTATTGGTATAATAGTTCCTTGTTTAATATCATGACCTAAAAATCTTATTTCTGTCTTAAATAGATTTATCTTAGTAGGAGATACTACTAATCCATTCTTATGAATTGTATCATAAATATGTTTAAATGCTTAAAATGTTGTTCTAAAGAATTAGAGTATATTAAAACATCATCAATATAGATTATTGAGAAATTCCCTATAGGAATAATTATATCATTCATAATATTTTGAAATTCTGAAGGAGCATTTTTTAACCCAAACGGCATTACATTCCATTCATAATGTCCAAATGGGACATTAAATCCTGTCTTATATTTGTCCTTTTCGGAGATTTGAATTTGCCAAAATCATGATTTCATATCAAACTTAGAAAATATCTTAGCCTCATATACTTTCTTCAATAAATCTCTCTTATTTGGAATAGGATATCTTATCCATTCTAAGACCTT
Source organism: Mikania micrantha (assembly GCA_009363875.1). Classification (NCBI taxonomy): domain Eukaryota; kingdom Viridiplantae; phylum Streptophyta; class Magnoliopsida; order Asterales; family Asteraceae; genus Mikania; species Mikania micrantha. Next base: position 84,577,019 of record CM018696.1, read on the forward strand.
ATTCAAGGGTTTATAGTTTATTACTAATCTTGGGGCTCCTCTTTCTATTTCAGCACTATTATTAACATAGAATGCCGAACATGACCAAGGAGATTTAGATTGTCTAATTAATTTCTTATCTAATAAATCTTTTATTTCTTTTTTACAGTGTTCTTCTAATTCTTGATTCATATGTATAGATTTAGATTTTGTTGGTATATTTTTCTCATCAAAATCCTTTATATATGGTAAATCAACAATATGTTGTTTTCTCTGCCAAAAGGCATTAGGTATATTAGAACATACGTTTTTTATAAATTTTTCTTCAATATTTTTAATTCTAATAATATTAGTTTTATCTTTTAATTGTTCTTTTATTCTTTCACCTTTAATTTCACTTATTAAAAAATCCTTTTGTTTTTCTTTTAAACTTATTATATTAATCTGTTTAGTTAGGACTGGATCAGCGAATTCAAATATAATTTCTTTATTTAAGACTTTAGTACTTATACCATTACTATTTATAGTAATTGGATATAATTGAGTAATAAAAGGGGTTCCTAGTATAATTTGTGATGTCAAATTTTTTACTAATATTAATTGAGTTTTAAAACAATAACCTTCTTTACAAATATGAACATTAGATAGCTTATAATTTATTATTAGTCTAGATCCACTTGCAGTTGATAATCTATAAGAAGTTTTTTCATAATATTTGGTAGGGATAATACCTTCTTGAATACAATTCATATCAGCTCCGCTATCAATTAGAGCTGTTAGTGTTATTCTAAATTCATTATTAATAATTATATTTAATTTAGTATACCATTTTTGAAAATTTAACTCTTTTAAAATATTAATTTTATTAACTTTACTGTTATCAGTATCTGTTTTTTCTTTGCCTTTTCTATATCTTTAATTTGTGCTTTAATTATAGTAATATCATTTTTTATATTTTTAATTCTTCTTGTAATTCATTCATAGTAATTGGTTTTTTATCTTTTTTAAATTTTTTATAAATTTCATCTAAATTATATATTTCAGTGTTTTCTTTCTTCATTTCTTCAGATTTTTTATTAAAATTTTCTTTTAATTTCTTTAAATATAATTGTCTTAAATTTAAATCTTCAGTTTCTTCTAATAGTTTTAGTAATATTGTATTTTCTTCATCATCAATCATATTTATTGATCCAATATTACATATACATGGACCAATACATTCACAATCGCTATTACTACTAGTCTCACTTTTAGAAATATAATTTAAATCATCACTATTATAATCTGAAAATTCTTCTTCACTAATTTGAGTATCTAGAATTTTATTTATTTGTTCTTTTATTTCATCAGAAATATTTAGTTCATTTATTTTTCTTTTAGAATAACAATTTTTTGAAGTATGACCTCTTTTTCCACAAGTATAACAAGTTATAATTCGTTTTTTTATAAAAATTTTTCTTTTTATCCTTTTTATAATATTTTTGTTCTTCGTTTTTAATTTTTTATTTTTGTAATTTTTTCTAAAATTCTTTCCCTTGGTATAATTAGTTTTTCTTTAGAATTTTTGGTATATTTATTCTTTCAAAACCATATTGTTCACAGAAATTTCCTAATTCATTTTTACTAGTTATACCGTCTCTTTTCATCTTTTGTTTTAATTTTAAATCATTACATATTTCAAACCTTCTTGATTTATATGATTTATAATTTGCCCATATGTTAAATCATCATATGGTATATGATTATTATTTTCCCTTTTAATAGCTTCTCTAACTTTTCAGCAAATAATTTTGGTAAACCAGCAATAAATCTTTCTTTCCAATACGCCTGTTTACAATCAGTTCTATTCATAACTTAGATATAAAACATCTTTATACCATCTAAAATCTTGTAATTTTCTACATGTTAAATTTAATAATATTAAAGAACTTCTTCTTGATAATCTGAAGGATTTCCAATAAAGTTCTTTATAATAGCAAATATAAGCGTATTGACTATATCTGATTCATCAGTTTGAATTTGTACATTGTTTTCAATTTTTACCTTTTTTGCATTTAATATAAATTGCTTATCATTATCTGTTACATAATTATCCCACCAGCCTTTTAAATTTCCAGAAAATCCAGAAATAATCATCCTAAATATTTGTGGTTCAGTATTTCCGTTTTGTTTATAAGCATTGGCTGCCATAGTTATTTCTTGTAATATGTTAAGAATTTGATATTCAGATTGACCATCTATATTCCATTCATAATTGACTTTCCTCCAAGCTGTAGCAATTCTGTTGCTACTTTCTTCTAGTTGCAGATCAGGAGGAGTTGGTTGAGGGTACCAATTCCTTGTGTCTGGTTTTAAAGTAAAACCTTTTAATTTATTAATAGTTTCTAGATTAATATTTTGAAATTGTGATTCTAATTTTGTATAAGGTGAATCAGAGGCATCAGATTCATTGGATTCATACGTATTACTTATAGTATTTAAACTCATATTTTTTAATTTTTCAATATTTTCTAATTGTTGTTTTAATAGATTTAATGTTTCTTCTTTTTTATTGAGGATAATAGGAGTATCTATAGTATAAGGTTTAAATATAGGGTTTTCATTTATAATTTCTTTCCCTTTGTTCTTTTTTGTTTCTATATCAATTTTTTCATTTTCGATTCTTTCTAATTGTTCTGCTATAGTATTTAATTTTTCATTTGTATAATTATTTTGACAAAGAATTGTTTTTAGATTTTTTGTGTCTTCATCACCAATTTTTGCCAATGGTATTCCTATATATTCCTGTTTATCTTTTATAATTTTTATATTTTCTTGAGGTGGATGAATACTATTTAATTCTTCATTATTTTTTATTAATGTATAGGTTTTTGTAATTTTATTATTAACAGATATATGTTCTATAGTAGGATATTTAATATTATTATTTTTACAATATATATGTAACCAAGTAAAAAATGTAATATTTTCATTATTCTTAATAATATATTCTTCCCATTCTTTAGTATGTTTTTCTCTAGAGTTATAATCAAAAGTATTATAATACCATAATAAATTATCTATATTGTATTTACCCGTCGGTACATATCTTAGTGCCTCATTATCTTAATGTCTATCACACCATTAAGAAGTTCAGGAAACAGATAACAAACATTCACACAAGGGGAGATGCAATCCTCCCAGCGAATGGGGTGTCAACCAATAGTACTATCAATGTTTTCTGCTCGGCCACACATGGGTTCACTAGATACAGTTCAAAAATGAGGACTTTCAGTTCCATGATAGGGTTCAGTCTACAGGCAAAATCCCATGAAATCCCACAAAAGTCTAATGAAATCACACAGATATCATTGAATCATATCATATATTCAGTCAACAGTTTGCAGTGTTACCCCGATGTTTATAAAAGATTAAGAATAAAAAGGGGTTGTACGAAACTCACCTGATGATAATATGGTAGCAGTGTATCACCAAACTGATAGTACAGAGATGATTCTGCATTTAGTTATCTTTAATAAGTTATTTATGTTCTAGTTTACTGATTAGATCCTTCTGAACGTTCAATGTCAAAGACATTGCTTAGTAAATCATCAACTCGATATTAATTATATAATTAATTAATTTAATGTCATATCATACAATGTATGATAATGTAGGAACCTACATTGCATTAGATTCCTAACACAAAGCTGATGACACTCTAGATTAATCAGAATAATCTCTGATTAATCAGATAGTTAATGTTGTTGATTGTAATGCTAAAACAGTTTCTAGATAATTTAATGGCTTAGGAATGATCAATCCTTGTTATTGATTACCCAAATATCATGAGATATCACAATGTAGTATCATAATAGGTGTAATAACCAGGTTTAACATACTAATCTGACTGTTATCATAAACATCAGATAATCGTTCCAATGAGTATGTTAATGATTGTGATTAGTTTGAAACACTTGGATTTAACCTTTGCATTTCAAAGATTATCAAACTAATCACCTACATTGTCATAATCAAATGGGTTAAACCATTATAATCATAGTTATGGTTTCATGCAAACCGGGCATTACAACGGATCAAAACAAGGATTTAACCGTTAGAACTTCGTGTTCTTTGTTTATAATCAATCCTAGCCATCATTTAGGCAATAATCAACAATCCTAACTATATCATTACGTTCAAAATCAAGATCTAATCAATCAAAATCAAACCAGAAGTTTAAACGGATCATTACCTAATCTGACGGATTTCTGACTTCAAAATAACGATGAAACTTGTTATGATGATCCCTGGTGCGATCCTTAGCTTCAGATGGCTTGAAAGATAGATTTAGATGATGTATATGTGTGTGTTTTCGTCTGGTTTGCGAAACAGAAACAAGAAGAAGAATACTTCTTTGTTGCATGAAATCTGATGAAATAGATCAGATCACTGCACCGCCACATCCGTCGCGTACCGCGACCAAAAGCCCAAAAATGCTTCGCGTACCGCGGAGAAATCCGGAGATCTCAGATTCTTTCGTGCATCGCGTACCGCGGAGAACTTCCAAGCCTACCCCGCGTACCGCGATGAGTCCAATCGACCACACTTAGTGATTTTTCTTCGTTTTTCGATTCCGGACAATCCAGGACTCCGTTTTGAACACGGTTTTCGCCCACGTTCATAATTTCTCACCTACTATCAACCTGTAATAATTACAATTATTAAATCAACATGGATTTCTATAACGATCAAATGTGCTCACATCATTGATGACGTAAATTCTCGTATGCAACTGTCACAGTCTCCTCCTGTTAGAGAAATTTCGTCCCGAAATTTAGTGAAGACTTACATTATGACAATCGTTTATGAGAATAGATGTGGATATTTTAACTTCATTTGATCTTCACGTTCCCACGTATACTCAGGTCCACGTTGCGAGTTCCATCGTACTTTAACGATTGGTATACAACTACGTTTCAACACTTTCATTTCTCGATCCATTACCTCTACTGGTTCTTCACTGAACTGAAGTTTTTCATCAATATGAATCTCTTCTAGAGGTACGATCAATGATTCATCAATTAAACACTTTTTCAGATTGGATACATGAAAGACATCGTGAATGTTACCGAGTTCAGGAGGTAATTCAAGTCTGTAGGCTACTGACCCAATTCGTTCAAGAATTTTGAATGGTCCTACAAATCTTGGTGAAAGTTTACCTCTTTTCCCAAATCTGAAAATGCCTTTCCAAGGTGACACTTTCAACATTACTCGATCACCTACTTGGAATTCGAGTGGTCTACGGCGATTATCAGCATAACTCTTTTGACGATCGCGAGCAGTTTTGATTCGTTCCTGAATGAGTGCGATCTTATCTGTTGTTTCCTGAATGAGTTCTGGGCCTATGATTTGACTTTCACCTACCTCTGACCAACAGATAGGTGATCTACACTTGCGTCCATAAAGTGCTTCGAATGGAGCGCATTGAATACTAGTATGGTAGCTGTTATTGTATGAGAATTCAACAAGTGGAAGATGAATATCCCAGCTACCTCCAAAATCAATCACACAACTTCTAAGCATATCCTCAAGAGTTTGATTTGTTCGTTCAGTCTGCCCGTCTGTTTGAGGATGATAAGCAGTGCTCATTTGATTTGAGTGCCCAAAGCATTCTGAAGAGTTTGCCAAAATCGTGACATAAATCGACTATCTCTGTCAGAAATGATAGAGATCGGTACTCCATGTCGAGATACAATCTCATTAACATAAAGTTTAGCGAGTCGATCCATAGAATAATCTTCTCGGATGGGTAAGAAATGCGCAGATTTAGTAAGGCGATCAACGATAACCCATATAGAGTCATGATTACGTGATGTTCTGGGTAATTTAGTAATGAAATCCATAGAGATCTGATCCCATTTCCACATGGGAATCTCAGGTTGTTGCAATAACCCAGAAGGTCGTTGATGTTCAGCCTTAACTTTGAGACATGTTAGACATCGGTCCACGTATTCAGCTATTTGTTTCTTCATTCCAGGCCACCAGTAAAAGTCTTTAAGATCTTTATACATTTTATCAGCACCTGGATGAATAGAATACCTGGATTTGTGCGCCTCATCCAAGATAATTGTTCGAGATTTACCGAATAGAGGAACCCACATTCGGTCTTTGAAATACAATAGTTCATCGTCTTTTGTATCAAGTTTCTTATCTAATCCTCTCAGTCCCTCAGCAAAATAGTTTCGTTGCTTGTAAAGCTTGCTGCTGAGCGTCTTTGATTTGAGGAATTAGACTGGTTTGAATAGTCATACCTAACGCTTTCACACGTAAAGGCTTGACTCGTTCCTTGCGACTTAAAGCATCAGCTACAACATTTGCTTTGCCTGGGTGATAACGAATCTCACAGTCGTAATCGTTCAACAGTTCAACCCATCGCCTCTGTCGCATGTTCAACATTTTCTGATCTAGAATGTGTTGGAGACTTTTGTGATCAGTGTATATAATACACCTAGTTCCGTACAAATAGTGTCTCCAAATCTTGAGTGCAAACACTACCGCACCAAGTTCTAGATCATGAGTGGTATAGTTCTTCTCATGTACTTTCAGTTGTCGAGAAGCGTAAGCAATTACTTTGTCGTTCTGCATTAAAACACATCCAAGACCTTGACAAGAAGCATCACAATACACTGTGAAGTTATCAATACCTTCCGGTAGTGCCAAGATAGGTGCGTTGCAGAGTTTGTGTTTCAACAGTTGGAACGCCTCCTCCTGTTGAGAATTCCATACAAACGGTTGATTTTTCTGTGTCAATGTAGTCAGTGGCAAGGCTATCTTTGAAAAGTTCTTGATAAACCGACGATAATAACCTGCCAATCCCAAGAATTGACGTATTTCAGTCGGGGTTCGTGGTGTCTCCCATTGTTTCACCGCCTGAATCTTACTGGGATCCACTTGAATACCGTTTTGACTTACTACATGACCAAGAAATTGAACTTCTCGTAACCAGAACTCACACTTGGAGAACTTGGCATATAATTTTTCACGTGCCAAAGTTCTAAAATTAATTTCAAGTGTTGAGCATGTTCTTGTTGATTTCGAGAATAAATAAGAATATCATCAATAAACACAATCACAAATTTATCCAGATAAGGTCTACATACTCGATTCATCAGATCCATGAAAACTGCTGGTGCATTTGTTAAACCAAACGGCATTACTAGAAATTCGTAATGTCCGTATCGAGTTCTGAAAGCAGTTTTAGGAATGTCATCATCATGAATACGTAACTGATGATATCCAGATCTCAAATCGATTTTTGAAAAATAAGTAGCACCTTGTAGTTGATCAAACAGATCATCGATACGAGGTAGTGGATAACGGTTCTTGATTGTCAGTTTATTGAGTTCCCTGTAGTCAATACACATTCTGAATGAACCATCCTTCTTTTTCACAAAAAGAATAGGTGCTCCCCAGGGTGAGAAACTAGGTCTGATAAAACCTTTGTCTAACAGTTCTTGCAATTGACCTGAAAGTTCTTGCATTTCGGATGGTGCAAGCCGATACGGGCTTTAGCAACAGTGCTGCACCTGGAATCAAGTCGATTCGAAATTCAACTTGTCTCACTGGGGGTAATCCTGATATGTCCTCAGGAAAGACTTCAGGAAAATCCTTGACTACTGGGATATCTGTGATTTGTTTGGGTGAAGAATTGTGCTCAGTCACATGTGCTAGGAAAGCATAACAACCTTTCCTTAAGAACTTCTGAGCTCGCATACAAGATATGATACCAAGTTTTCTACCAGCTCGTTCTCCTTGAACTATCAGTGTATTACCGTTAGGTAATGGAATGCGGATCACCTTGTTTTGACAGACAACTTCCGCTTGGTTATTAGAAAGCCAGTCCATACCAACAACGACATCAAAGCTCCCAAGCTCAATAGGAAGTAAATCAATTTTGAAAAGATGATCATTCAAATTCAAGGAACATCCTTGAATAACACTGTTAGTTTTGATTAACTTGCCATTAGCAAGTTCAATGACATAAGGAGTTTCTAGATCTACCGTAGGCAATGAAATTAATGATGCAAATTCAGGAGAGATAAAGCTCTTATCCGCTCCTGTGTCAAACAAAACTGATGCGTATAGATTATTAAGAAGAAACGTACCAGTACAATATTTGCATCATGTCTCGCCTCGGTCGCACCAATCTGAAAGCTCTCCCCCTAGCTTCAGTTCCCGGATTGGTGTTATTGTTCGGACAGTTTCGTATGAGATGATCAGGGCTTCCACATTTGTAACATGACCGGTTTGGTTTGAGTGGTTTGTCGTGGTGCTTGGTTTGGTGTCTGAGCAGGAAAGTTGCAATATTTAGCATAATGTCCAACTCGGTTACAGTTCAGACAAACAGGACATGGTCCCATGTGATGTAGTGGACACTTATTGCATTTGGGCGCCTGCCCAGTATAAGTTTTCCTCTCAGGAACATTTGCACCATAGTTTTTCACATTTGGCTTGCTCTGGGTGATCTCAGCCGGAGCCTTCGCCTTGGTTTTACCGAACCACTTTCGTTTGGTACCTTTTGACACATTCGAGGTACCGACATCACTACGACTATGAACCGTCTGAGGTTTCAAAGACAGAGTACCACTCCTTACCGCCTCATTGGTAAGCTTAGTGGTCAAAAGAATCGTATGTTTCAGGGTTGTAGGTTCAGCAGCAGTTATCATTCCCCGGATCTGGGGAATCAAACCCTTAATGTACTTCTCGATTAAAGCAGCTTCCGTAGGAAACATATCGGGAAGTAAACAAGTGAGTTCATGAAACGATCGGTGTAAGCAAGACAGTCAGCACCGATCATCGAGTGATTCCAGAATTCCTCCTGGAGTTTTTTGAATTTCAGTGATGGGACAGTACTCTGATCTAATTAGAGTTTTAAAATCATTCCAGCCCATCGAGTCAACTGTAGCTGAACCCAAAGTCTTGGCCTGGGTATCCCACAGGTCAAAGCAGAGTCTTTCAAAGAACAGGCAGCATAAGACACCTTATGCTCCTCCAAACACTGACTGATTTTGAGTTTAGTTTCCATCTCCTCGATCCACCTTAAAAGACCAGCCGCTCCTTCTCTGCCAGTAAAAGTAGGAGGGTTACAGGAAGCAAAATACTTGTAAGTGCATCCTGTCGTGGTGGATCAGAGCATTTGTAGTTGTACCAGTGGTCTGATGGGTTTCTGATGTCCACCGGTAACATTTTGTTCCACATGTTTCCCACCAGAACCCAGTATTGTTGCTGTGTCAGAACACCACAAGCAGATAATTGTTCACGCACAATTCGAGCTATCATAGCTTCATTTGTTTCAGATCCGCTTGTACCAGCAGGTGGAACAATGCCTGCTCCAGGGTTCACTGTGGAGTAGTATTCGTTTCCAAGTCCCAGGTGGAACCACGTTTGCTTCCGGATTAACATGCGGATCCGGATTTGATTCACATTCACAGGTGGGACTTGATTTTTGTTCAGGGTTTAATGTTCTTAGCAGCTTTCTTAGCTGGTCGACCTCTTTTAGGAGCCATTAATCTGCTCACAAGCAAGAAATTCAGGTCAGTTTAAGAACATTAAGATATAACCCGTTTTATCACATAATTTCAATCATATTCAGT